>OY855910.1:11904520-12504520 GCA_963693305.1 Meandrina meandrites
AAAATAGCATGTAAGTTTACGAGACCTATATAGGTCCCGTATCTTTACTGAAGTTAACGCGAACTTTTTCTGACGGGTGAAAGGAAAGGGTTTTTTCTTGTTTAAGTACTAATAATGCCCTTTATGATCCACTGCCCATGTTTTAAACTCGTCCAAACAGGAACCCAAACATTTCAAATGGATATCAAAGTAAAAACACGATTCATACTTTATTTGCGTAATTTTGAGGCACTTTTTGCTCATTCCTCCTACTTTTTGTTACTATACGACAGACAGTTGTTCTCTTATTTACGTTTATTGTGTTCTAAGAAGCGAAGCGCTATCGTCAGTTGCTGTGCAGCTGTAAGGGCGTGGTTTCATGTTGTACAATACTGTAGGCCAATACACAACCTACTTACAAGCTCGTAAATTAGGTGTCTTGTCTTTCGAAATCTCTTCTGAAACGTTTTAGTTGGTTAGCGAAAAGCATATAACTAGATCAATAATGAGTAACTCAATACCAAGTCAGGAATTAGTGAAAAAAGAACACTGTTTGATTAAGTTTTTCAAAATAAAATGATGGAAATACTTTCATTTGATATTTAGCGTTATCTTAAAACGGCCTTTTGCCTAATTAAATTACCAGGCACTACTTTCGTTACACTTTCGAAACAGAGTCGGAGTCATTAGTAAAATTACCACAACAAATTTAAGTGTGCCCTTAAGTGAACCCTTAAGTTACCCCGTAAGGCAAATACTTAAGAGCGTGCTAAGTATGTTTCATGCAACACCCGTAAGTGTACCCTTAACGAACTCGTAAGTGTCCTACTAAAGTGAGCACTTAAGTGGACGTTTTATGCAACCGGGCCCAGGCTCTTATTGTCAGCTGGAATCATCATGAAGTTCCATCAGATTATAAAATGAAACTATTGCTACTGCTATTCATTTACATAAACAGCTTTTATGTATATTATTTCTGGCAAAGTAATTAGATTCGCC
This sequence comes from Meandrina meandrites, assembly GCA_963693305.1. Lineage (NCBI taxonomy): Eukaryota > Metazoa > Cnidaria > Anthozoa > Scleractinia > Meandrinidae > Meandrina > Meandrina meandrites. The sequence continues at coordinate 11,905,499 of OY855910.1, forward strand.
ACGACAAACAAAATTTTTTGCAAATCATAAGTCAGCTTAAAACTTAAAATTTAATGTTCTGTTATGTTTTTGTATTTCTTTGTCTCGCCTAAGCTTCGCCTATGAATACTTTTCGTGGTCTCTTGGTCAATGTCACATACTTTGTGGACCAAAATAAGTTAAATAAATAAGCCCTAGACCCTGCAGTGGCCCCATGCCTCTGGAATTTCTACCATGCTTAGCATTGTAGCCTTTTTGTTAGACATCAGCAAACTCTTTAATGCATGTTCAGGGTGTTCCTGGTAGTTCCATTGACAATCCAGTGTTGACTCCAAGGCATATGCATGAAAAGGTTAAGTAAGAAAACTTCATTTAACCTTTAGTTGTGAAATACCCTTACCAAAAAGGCTATTGGAAATTCCAGAAGGATGGGACACATAGGCGTACGGGCAATTTTTTACCAGGGGCAGCGGTGAACCATTTGCCCAAAAAATTCTCGCAAGTTGCCCAAAATTTTACGAAAAAGTCGAAAAGAAACGAGGGTCATATACGATGCTCTAACATAGGCCTACTTACGAAGTGAAAATATTCTTACAAATGAATCTATCATATGAGCTCATAAAACACGTTAAAAGAAATAGCTGTCTCGGCCATTTCGACGGCCGAAGATATCAATGATACGATCCATGTCATTGTTGACTACAGAGTTGGCATATGCCCTTTCAATGTTAATAAGTGCGATAAACATTACTGTCACGTTGTTGCCCCATGGTGCTGCGCAGGTAAGTTTTCAATCTGCATAACGCACTGAATGATCGTTCTGCTGAACACGATGTAGGAGGTATCACTGCAAGGATATGTACTACATTAATAACCAGAAACTCATCACGTGCTGGGCAACCACTGTCTCGTGTGAATTTAACTGGCTTTACCACGCCGACTTCAAGTAAAAATAGAAAATATCTATCTCTTCAAAAAACAGAAACATGGAAACTTCTTTTAAAACTGGCTTTGCCCAAATTTCTTTTGCTGCCCAAAAAATCTGAGTTGCCCAAAATTTGGGGGGGCTGCAGCCCCCCCAGCCCCCCCGGCCCGTACGCCTATGATGGGACAAGCCAATTTACATATTTTTAAAGGTAAAGAACCTGCTTTCCTTACAAAACACTATATTTTGCACTTTTAAAATGGCAACTTTCTTTGTAGATTAATTTTGAAATTACACTGAAAATAGGATGAGATAAGGGCCTGATTACAAGCAGGTAGGGTAACCCTAGTGCTAGGGTTACCCTAGCGCTCCCACATTTCTTCTTTTTTTCATCGATATGTTTACAAGGCAGCAAGGGTTACCCAAACACTAGGGTAACCCTAGCTGAACGCTAGGGTTACCCTAGCACCAGGGTAACCCTAGCTGCCTTGTAACGGCTCAGGTAGGGATAACTCGCTTACCCGGGACAACTTTTTACCTTTGAATGTCGTTTGCTATGCTTGGTAACCGCGTGCGGTTACCAAGCATATTAAGTTAGCCCGGGTGGTAGGGTAACCCTACCTGTCAAGGCGAGTTAAGGAAAACTGACCATAATCTCAAGTTGCGAGGTAGGGCGAGTCAATGCGAGTTAAGGCGAGCTAAGGTCCCAGGGTAGGCCTAAATTGTGACTTCCAGCAGTTTTTGTGAATTCCGCTGTTCATTTAGTTTAACTTGCAACTGCTGGTCCCCTAATTTTTTGTCAAGCCATTTATATTTACCCATAGCGAGCATTACTTTGGTCTTCTTTTCGTTAAGAATCATCTTGTTGTTATCTGACCATTTCTGTAGTCTATTCAAATCCGACTGGAGACTATCACTGACAGCCTGAGATGCTATGACAATAACCATTTATTCACGAGTTGATAGTGCAGAAATTTTCTTAATAAAAATAGGAACCATCTCTTTATATCTTGCAGAATATGTGGAAGATATATTCCAGCAGTATCTGAATTTGAGCAAAGGCGAACTGGAGGAAGGAGTGAGAAAGCTAACCCAACATGATCCCACAACCTATGAAAACTATGCTTCAAAAACAGCCACGAGAAGAAGCCATTGAGAAGCGAAACAAAAGAGCCAAAATGGTTGTCGAAGATGTTCCCCAACAACCACCCCAGGTAGATTATAGTTGTATTTACTTTGATTGTGACAATGCTATATCAGATTTTGAGACACTTGGAGCCTTATTCAGTACATCCCTCCTCCCCCTTCAAACAGTCTTTGTTTTTTTGTAGTCTGATGTACAACCCTTCTCTCGCATCCAATACAATGTTTTGTTATCACAGGACTATCCCAGCCAGTTATAAACACTTCGACGTCAAAGAAAAGAAAGAACAGCCAGAAGAAAACCCCTTCAAATGGACCAAAGACGGCTACTTATTTGGCTCTTATTATGTTCTTTGCTTCTCCATTTTTAAAATTGGTCATGCCTAAATCATGGCCATCCTTCAAATGTTGCCCCCTCTAATCCAATGTGCCCATTGACTGGTTTTTCGAGCAGAGAGATTAGCAACTGCCTTTCAAGCTCAGCTAGGATATTTCAGACAGCAAGATGATGCAGTGTTCCAAGATTTATGAATGAATATTTGGGGAAGATGCGACTTTTTGGGAGTACTGTTTCTAAAAAAAAATCATGATAACAACCGCAACCATATTCAAAATATATTAAATTGCAGCCTTACATAAACTTCTATGATAAAAATAGACTTACAATAAAGAGGCGACTATAATAATTTCTTTTCAGAAACTGTACAAAAAATATAACAATTTTCATTTTAATCTTCATCATGGAGTTGAAATCCTTTATACGTGTTGTCTTCACTGACCGGGGGAAATTGTTTTCTTATCGCTGCATAAGCGCACGCGGGAAGAGGAATTCGTTTGTTTCCCAAAAACCCATGAACGAGTCTGCAGAACTCCCTGTAATTAAGCCACCATGCGAAGGTAGCTGTAAACATAGAAAGATAGAGAAAACAATTACTCGTTTAAGCTTTTCGAAAGGCACATCACATCGCTTGATATATAATGACTTTTGAGCGTTGTTAGAACGATTAATTACCTCACCTTTCTCCGAGCCAGTCTGCCCATGTCTTTTCTTGTCTTTCGTTGTCACCCGCTCAGTCGCCAAACGAAGGCTCCACTTTGCATGGCAGACTATTTGCTCTTTCAGGTTTCTGTGTTTGGAAGATTTGTTGCTCTTGATGTAGAAGTGTCGCAGCAATGCGGATTTTGTGCTTTTTGTCATGGGATGGATGGAGGGATCAAGATATCTCATAACTGTCATTAAAAGGAAAAAGTCGCTGCTTCCATCAACACAAACATCTGGAGATTTGGGTTGACCCAAAGCGATCAGTGAACTATTAACATACGAGTATAGCCCAAGGATATGAAATTGTTATAATTTTGGTATTTTTACATTTTAGAATAAGGACTGCACATAAGCAACAGATAAAATTAGATTTAGAGAGATTTTTTAGCGAGGTGAAAAGCTTTTGGTGTTGACAATAAAATTCGGCATTTATCAAGAATCAAACAACTTGAATAGTAAATATTTTGCATGTAATGATAGCAAATGGATTGAAAAATTCAACTTAATAAATGCAAAACAAAAATCGATTGTCCATATTCTTGAGTATATAATCGATTGGGCACACAATCGCAATTTCATGCAGCTGTCATGCAATGTCTATTTATGAACTGATTTTCCTGTCGTGATTTACGATCTGCAAATCTTTAGTTGAGTTCTTGGAGAGCACATATAGAGGACAATTAAGTGGGCTTTTGCCTGCGACATCCAAAAGATTTGTAAAACTGATGATCCGCTAGACTGTGACCATAGTTAATAGAGGGAAACGGTTATAAAGCCCGGCAAAGTTCTTTGTTATAGGTTTTTGTCCGCTATTTTGAGGGTTGACCGGCGTGCACGAAACCTGACAAAATACAATAGTTGGTTACGTGTGTTCATACAACTAACCAATAAAAGCAACTCTGTTACCGATTATATGTTGATCCTATGTATGTGAGGTTAATCTAGCCTGTGTAGCTGAAAAATCAGAGATTCGTGTCTTAAACAGGTACAGGGTTTGGGCGGCCAGGCTGCACCTCCCTACCCGAGATTCTGTCAAGTACCACCCCTCACCCTCCCCCCCCCCCCCCTCCTCCCCGGGCAAATTAATTTACGTACATCCTGATGATCTCCAACCGCAAAACCTAGTCACGTAAACATGCTGTTTATGATACGCTCTTTTTTATTGTTTTTTTTTAGCCCACGCTGAATATTCTTATTTTTCTGCCGATTTTAAGCTGAAAATATTATTGTGAATATTCTTAGATTATAGCTTCTGACATCTCCGTTTTAGAATGTATTGAGGTATCAAGTACAAGTTTTTGGTGTCTAGATCTGTGAAAACCATACGGATGTATCAGGGCCCGCGCAGCAAGATTTTGAGTGGGGGTTGGGGGGGGGGGGGGGGGGGGAGGGGGTCTTGAACTTGAACGTGCAACCGTTAGCCAGCTTGGAAGGGGGTGGGGGGGGGGGGTTCGGATGCATACTTCAATGGGGAAATTGAGGTTTAGTAGTTACTCTTAGATACCGGAAGGTGGATTTGAAATGAAAAAACAGTGTATACATTAAAAACATGAATGCGTATAGATACAAAATAAAAGTTCAGCGCTTAAAGCGCAATGTTTTTACAACTTGAGACAGCAAAGGACCGCAAGGGATTATTGCAATTTATTTGCGTTGGCCTTCGAGCTGGCGTTACTTAGATTTATTACACCGCACTGATGAGTCCCCAAAAAGGACGAAACAGTTGTCTGCGATTGCAACCCTACTTTATCGGTTCTGGTTGAAATAATTGAGCAGACCATTATTTTGTAGGCAGTTATTTGCAGATCACGTGTAAGGGTCTCGACCAATGAAAAGGAAAGAAAAAATGCATCGAATGATTTCAAGTGACGGGGATGATAAAAGTTTTTTTCGGGTTTGAAAGTTTTGATTCCAGGATTTTTTAGGGGTAGTAAAATTTGACAAGTACAGTCGAACCCCTGTTAAGCGCGCACCAATTAAGCGGTCACTCTCTACTAAACGGCCAGTTACTTAAGTCCCGAAACTATTGTCAGTATAAACTATTGTTTTTTAAGCGTCCACCTTTCTGTTCTCCCGATGAGCGTTTTTCTATTGTTTTTACCCCTATTTAGCGGCCAGCAAGAATGTAATATACGATGTTTTGCGTTGTTTTCAAAAATCTCAGATAGCCCGGAGTACAAAAAAAAAGAGTGCTGATAAAATCATTCAAACACAGGTTTATTATCGTCTTCATGTGACTCCGTTATTCCGTTTCACGATATTTTATATTGAAATCATGTGATGTTTTTAAAAGGCCTGATGCTAATTTCCGACAAACCCCTAAGCGACCAACCTCTACAAACGGCCAGTCGCCATTTCCCCAAGGGTGGCCGCTTAATAGGGTGAGCTTCTGGGTGGTTTGATTTAAGTAGGGATTTTTGGGGGTTAATTAGTGGCTTTGGCTGCCGGCGTAGTTCTGCGAATAAAGCACAATCAAGGGAAGTGTTCTTGGGTATCTCTAGTGGTGCTTGCAGATGGTATGATGAATAAACAAACTCAGACGTTCAACTTCTAATTTATAAAATTTTACCGGTCAGTCATGGGTTTATTTGGGGGGTTAATTTTTGGGGGGTTTTGTTGGAAGCCCCACATGCAGCCCAAGCTAACGATTAGAGACACAGTTCTCTAGGAAGACTCAATTTATAAGTTTGTATAGGAACGAAACAATTTTGTTTTATGCGGTATAAATCCGAATGTTTTATAAGTAAAATTGACTTACACTGTTCCTGTGTCATATCCTTTGTTGTTTGCCGCGGCTCTTCAGGCCATTTTGAAGTGATTTCGCTGAATTACCGCTTTGCGAAAATTTCGAACACGTGTAATTAAATATTCCCAAGGCTGGAAACAATTGTTGACTGCATCTCACTCGCAGCTCGATACTTTCCATGAAATTGGTCGAATCGCTACAGAATTTACAACAGCACAGTCTCCGGTAATTTGTTTTTCCTTTCGTTATTCCTTGGGTTCCGAGTGCTGTACTGAATTGAGTGTAGAAGAATCCTCCAAAGTGCGGTCATTGCTTTTTTTATGCGTAACCGGTTGAACCACACACAAGATGGCGTCATGTCGACAAAATTGACCTCATCAGGATAGGGGCATGAAGATGTTGTTTCCAACGCCAAATTACACTGTAAGGCCCGGAGAGGTAAACCTAAGAGCGCTATTTGACAGTGAAACTCACAAGGTCAAGGAATTATAAACAACGGAGCGTTCCCTCGCATGTCGATAAAGAGGTTTCAACACTAAGATCCTTGAAATACAAAGTTCAGTTCCTTGAACGCTTAAGGTCGCGCTGGACCCTTGCTATAATTATGTATGCATTTATTTTAAGAGTATGCACGAACTGCGACGACTGAAGCCGACAAGAATCGAAATATTCATGAGAATATATTTCTTAAAGTTCTTTGTATAATTAATTATATGTTATTGTTCTCCGCTTTGTGTCCTGTGCGCTGGAACGTAGGGAATTATCATAATTCAGCATAATTAGATTCGAAGCTTCGAATAAAGCGCACGTTGTTGTAAACACTGACTCGGTAGGTCTTCGGAAGCGGCAAAACCTGCAATTTTGTGTCCAAGTTTTCTCCACCGATTCATAATTTCATGACTTGATTTGCAGGGAACATAAACTTGGTGTACTCTATTGTGTTCTGGTCAAAACGGATTTTTAAAATCCCTTTTCAAAAAGAAGTTAGCACGTTTCAAAGTTTAGATTTCACATTTTTACCCTCTTAGGAGCCAATAACTCCTAGTAATTATTGAATTCGAGAATTTCGTTCTGACCAGAACACAAAAGAGGTTGTGATTTACCACTAGGTTATATAGTCGTTTAATTTGGTGCGCTATTCTAGCTGGAAACTTGGACACAAAATCGCATTATCTGCAGATTAACACTTAAGAACTTGTAACATCAAAGTAAACGGTCATCTCTCAGTAAAACGACAATCATGATAAAATTCCATCAACCCCTATTATCCTTGATAAGTTTTGAAGGAATCGGTGTTCAAAATTCGAAGAATTAAACATTTACAACATGACACCCCGTCCAAATAAATTGCTAATTAAGCAAGGGTCCAGCGCGGCCTTAAAGGACCCTAGTAAGCCACGCCTTTGTTTTTATTTACATGCGAGAGTTTCGGTATTATACTTTATTTGGAGCGTGTCTAAACGAAAGATCGCTGTAAAACTGCTAAAGATAATTGAACCGACTTCCATTTGCACATCTTGCAGCAATGCAATAAGATTAAAATGGCGCCGGTTGACTAGAGTCCTTTAACCGAAGTGCTTGAGAGCCAGAATAAGCTAGAATACGACTTAATCATGCAATGTTTATAAGAATATCTATGAGCTAAAACATTCACGATCAATTGAAGCAGCTCGAGGCACGATTTAGCGCATTTCAGGAGAGCTGTTTTCACACTCGATCGCTAGCGTAGAAATATCTTGGAAATATCCAGTCACCTAATAAGAATAGATCTGAATTTGAATTTGGATGTCTGTAAATGATGCCACATATACAGAATATTTTTGCTAGACTTGTTTTCAATTTCTAACCTTAGCATTTCACATTTACCAGTGCTGGAGCTCAAATCATGATCCTAATATAGAAGATTATACCATTATGAATAAAGGCACCATCTCCCCCTGCCCTCAGTTTTGTTGGCTGGGAAATAAATGTATACAGCAGGGAGATGATAAGCCATTGAATGGTCAGAATAATTATTAATCCACGTTTCAGTAAGGCCAGTAAGGCCAATAAGGGAGAACGCAAAGCTCAAGTCCACTAACATCTGGGTTAAGTGATTAAAATGAGCATTTAGACTTAATTGGTGTGCGCTTAGACGAATAATAGTCAAAGTCTACCTCAGAAGGCATGTGAGTCGAGGAATGTTATTTAAGGTACCCGCCCAGGCAAATTTGGTGCATTTTTGACCATATTAAAGACAGGGATATTTTCACTCAAAATTCTTCAAATCTTCCACACATAGTCATTGTTAACTGATAAATATGTTGCCAATATTTTTTTGGCACCACGACTGCTCAATATGTTAATAATTAACTTTATTATTAACAGCTTATCTTTAACATTTTTAAGTTTTTCCAGCAGCCATTTAGTTTTTGAACAATAATGCAACTTTATTATGATTCCTCATCAAACAACACAAAAATCTGTGGTTGGGTTCTCGGATATAAAATATTGTCAAAAAGATATCAGTAATTCTTGATATTTTGTAATTACCTTTAATATATGTGGCCACCAAACCCACAGTATTGATGAGCCTAGCTTGGTTCCCAACCACACGATTGTAGACAATCAACAGTACGAACTACATGCCAAATTTCATTTGAAAATGTTCTATCGTTGTGGAATAAAATGTGATTTTCTGAAGCCCTGCTGGGCAAGAAATTCAAATTGAACTCAACTGTTGCAAAAATTCCGTGAAAAATCCTGCAAAATCCATGCTATTGAAGAGTTTTACTGTGAAACTCAGAAAACCGTGAACACCAGAAATATTAATGGAATGTTATTGTGTTGCAAGGAAAAAGCCAATCAGGCGTGAGAAAACTAAACCGCAAACAGCAACGGTTATTAGTTTGTGGTTTTGAGGTTCGCTTGCGTGTCCTGAACTTTATTTTGATTGGGCACTAGACAATCAACATTCCTGAAATATTTCAGGTGTTCACGGTTTTCTGAGTTTCACAGTAAGTCCCTCGTGTTCGATGTCGCCATTTTTGGACGTGTTTCCGCTGTTTCAAAGGCCTGCAGACCTAAAGAATATTGTTTGTTTACTCGTTGATAGGTGCGACACTCGTCCCAGACTTCCGGTTTCTTGAATATTAACTTTTGAGGACTTGGGACGAAAGGCTTTTCTTTGAAAATCGATAAAAAAAATCAGTTCGCTAGGTAAGTCATTTTTTCGACTATTTTGCTTGGTTACCAAGGAAAATGGTAAGAATTGGGATGATCGGGGCCCTCTCTGACACACATTTTTGTATACTCGCAAGGGACTGTTTTAATTTGTCAAGGGAATACTTTTCGCTGTGGGTGATAAAAACGTCACTGGATAGGAATGCGTCAGTAGTTCTCGAGCGGAAGTGTTATTTTCACGCGTCACTCGTCACTCGTCATTTAACCAGTCTAGCCTTTTGCAAACTACAGGTAGGTATTTTTCCAAGATCTGTGCTATTTATCGATTGAATCGCTTAGTTTTACATGCTTAAAAGCTGCTGCGAATCTTCATTGTCAGAGGATATTGGCCGATGCCATTTTCTATTGTTACAAGTCTATTGTTTGTCGTCTTCATTGAAAGAAGTATTTTTAGCTCGTCACGCAATCTTTTGTTTTGACCACAATTCACGGACTTGATCACGACTTAAAATGGTATTGTACAATATTGTTTCGAACTTAAATGGAATTTTTAGAAGGATCGGTAAAGCCACTTAGTGAAAAATTGACTAAAAGCCGTCGGGCTAAAATTAAACTTACGCTTTAGCGTGAATAATGCAGGATCTCACGGCTTCAAAAATATGCAGAATTTTGAAGCTTTGATACATTAGTAGCTACATCTTGAAATGAGAATTAATCTAAAACAAAACTTCCTTCAAGTTTCTTTCATTTGCCCAGTTTACGCTCGGAATTTTAGGCTTCTGAAGCGTATTGATTTGAAAAGGGCATGGTGACATCTGATATGCAGCGTGCGGCCGACTTACCATCGCGTTGTTGTTTATTTAATAATTGTGTTCAGTTTACGACTTTTACATGCAAAGATTTACTACAGTATTTTTTTGTTATTAGTTATAGTGATGGATAGCATAAAAAGCAATCTATCAAGGTTGATAATTAACATTTCAAATCATGAATTCAGTGGTCTTTCAGCGTGTCTAGTTGTAATAAACGTTTACTTCAGAAAGGAATTATTTGTCTAAATTTAGTACGCATATGGTATATTTTTCCCACTCGCACGTTTGTGTTAAATGCCGTAAAAGAGCCAGGATTTTTTAACCGCGCGGCCATGGGCCGAGCGCGGTTCTTGTTTTACACGGGATTTATTAACCGCGCGGCCATGGGCCGAGCGCGGTTCTTGCTCTGCACGGGATTTATTAACCGCGCGGCCATGGGCCGAGCGCGGTTCTTGTTTTACACGGGATTTATTTTTTTTTTTTGTCGGTGACCAGACACAAACCTCCACTCGGCCAAATCGTGATCGGGACTGAATCACGCAACCTGTGATGTTTATTCGCCAAAAGCTGTTGAAACATGACTGTACGGAAAATGTTGCGGATATTGTTTTCTTTATTGTGTATTAAGTATATTTTCTTTTGGTTTTATCGAAGCGTTCGATTCAAAGCGAATGTTGAATACACTGAAAAAGGTATTACGTCAGCCATGGAATGCGCTGATGTTGCAGGTTTCACTTTCGTTACGTGACAAATAACATTGTGTTTCATTTGCATGTTTATGTCGGCAGAAGCGACGGTCATTAATTTAATTTGTTTCCTCTTCTGCGAGTATTTCTTGTGGGTTTAGGCAATCGAAGTGAATTCTTTGGCTATTTCCTTGAAGTGAGTTCAAATATTTGAAAGGAAATGAAATATTTGCTTAAGTAAACAATTGAGCGTGCCCGAACGTGCAGGGTTTACGTCATTAGAAGGGAAAAAACCACAAGCTAAAGATAGCCGGGAACAACGTAAACCTCGGATTGTGTGACTAACGTGACTACTTTGCTTGTCCTTTACTCATAATGCAAACAGATTAAATTTAACCGTGACTTTTGAGAAAGAAAGCTGTTGATTAGCCAAAAATATAAGCGCGGTTTTAAGTTGCTATAGCAACTTCTTGTTATTATTATTTTTTTTTTGTATTTTTTTTGTCGGTGACCAGACCCAAACCTCAGCTCGGCCAAATCGTGATCATCACGCAATCACGCAACCTGTGATGTTTATTCACCAAAAGCTGTTAAAACATTAATGTACGGAAAATGTTATGGATATTGTTTTCTTTTTTGTGTAGAAAGTATATTTTCTTTTGGTTTATCGAAGCGTTGGACCCGAAGCTAAGATTAAATACACTAAAAAAGGTATTACATCAGGCATGGAATGCGCTGATGTTGCAGGTTTCACTTTTGTTACGTGACAGATAACGTTGTGTTTTCTTTGAAACTTTACTGATATCGGCAGAAGCGACGGTCATTAATTTATTTGCACTTCTGCAAGTATTTCCTGTGGGTTTAGGCAATTGAAGTGAATTCTTTGGCTGTTTCATCGAAGCGAGTTCAGAGATTTGAAGGAAAATTAAATATTTGCGAAGGTAAACAATTGAGCGTGTCTGAACGTGCAGGGGTTACGTCATTAGTAGGGAAAAAACCAACAAGCTTAACACAGCTGGGGATAACGTAAACTTCGGATTGTGTGACTCGCGTGATTACTTTGCTAGTCCTTCACTCATAGTACAAACAAATTGAAACAAGAATGTATGGAAAATGTTGCGGATATATTTTTTTATTGTGTGTAAAATTAATAGCGTTCAAATAGCAGAATGTTTAATTCATGCCCAAACATGTCGCAAGCGAAGTTCCAGATTAAGACCATTACGTCATCATAAATTTCACAACGGCTATGGGCGATGGTGCAATATCGGATTGTGTGACTCGCGTGACTACTCTGCTAGTCCTTTGCTCTTCGGTACAAACAAATTTAAGGTTACCGTATACCTTCAAGGGTAGATTTTTTTCAAAATTTTTTTTTACGGCCAAATTAAACATTACTAGTCTCCCTTCATTTTCTAAAAAAAATTATTTCAAAATCTTGAAACGCGCGCGAGTAATCAACAAAAATGTTTTTTCAAATGAAACTCTATTACCCGCCAGAGAGTTATAAGCCAATTAAAATGTGTCAGCGTCATGACTTCCTGGGACGTTTTTCGCGGCAAAAGATCGGGGTATTTCATTTCATGTGGCGTCCCTTCCTATTGTTTACGCTTGCAATTTGCGATTTATTCACACCAAGTTTTCGCTTGTGTTGGTCTTTACTTGACCTGTATGTACAAAAAAAGAAAGAAAAAAGTCCCTGGTTGAAAGTAAAAAAGAAAACCGGTCCTAAGAAAAAGAAGAAGGTTTTCGATGACGAATGCCGAAAAACTCTCTCCGATAGTTACATTCCAGATAGAAATAATATACTTCGACATACTCCAGCGACTGTATTTCTGCCTGAAGCTGCTCTTTTGGATCGATAGATGCAGACGTCGCCACCGTCAAAGCCACTGCAGTTTTTTTCTCTTGCCCGGCATTTTGGAAACAAATCCGAGAAATTCAAATCAAACGAGCTGTGGTCACGCGTGCAACTACTTTCCCGCGAGATGCTAGTCGACACCAGTAGTCTCGTGGGACGTCCTGACATGCTATTGGCTGTCGGCATCGGAAGTATCCAAAGTGTTGACATATGGCGCAGCAAGGGCGTGAAATGTTTGTAATCCTTTAGAAGCGAAAAAAACCTATTTCGTTTTTACGCGAGTGCGCTCGCTTTAAACGAATTTATAGGGTACGTAAATTTGACGGATTGCCTCGTAATTTCGCCCGAAGTTGCCCAAGACATCGAACAGAAAAACCGTGTGAGGGATTTCCGTTTTTCGTAATTGATCTCCCGCAATGGCCTTCGTCGTAAAAGGCTTCGGAAAGTTTTTGATCATCAAAATTGACAGAAAAATTGCGAAGCAACCAATAGGAACATTGACAAAGCCTCACACGGTTTTCAAGATTGATGCCTTGTGATTGATATAATGCAGTAGTTTTGATTGTGCGGTCTAATTCAATACCCGATAAATTCGCTCAAGTAGACGTCAGTCGTTTTGGGCTTTTGGGACGCACTCTCCTTACGATTAGAAAAAATCAAAGAAAAATAATTTTTACCGAATAGTGCATTTCATTAGCTTTGTACTGATATATAGTTTGTGGTGGTTGCGTTTAAGATAGTGCGCAAATATTTTTTTCCGCGAAAGACACCCGCGAAGGTATACGGTAACCTTAATTTAACCGTGTCTTTTCCGAGTAAGAAAACTGTTAATTAGCAAACTGGAGTTAATTTAAAAAAGCGCGGTTTTAAGATGCTCGCATCTTCTTGTTTTTTTTTTTTTTGGGGGGGGGGGGGGGGGGGGTGGGTGCGCGGTAATAAAAGTCTTCTGGACTGTGAGTCAATGGGTTAATGCATCGCAAATCGCTTTCAACACTGACATTTCCCCAACGCATACTCCATAAAAAGCAATCTGAGTGTTAATTTTGTGGAAGGAATTCAGTGTTTCCGCTATCTCACGGCACCATGATTCGCAAATTATTATCCCCAATTACCGCTTTTCTGTACCAAGATAATACCACTGGTGGTTAAATAAATGTCAGTGACAGTTGTACAGAAAGAAAACCTACCTTTCACCAGAGTGTTTTGAACTAGTGTTATATTTTGCAGAAAGAGTTCGTGTTTTTGCGAGTTGTTAAAATGACGCGCCGAGGTGAAGAAATTTTTTTCACCGTCTTCAAGTTTCGTTTGGGATCATCCTGGCGTATCTAATCGAACAAAATCGAACAAAAATCCAATCGAACTCAATCGAACGATTGGTGTTCGATTGGGTTCAGCAATCGAACAAAATCGAACATCTATTTTGCTGTGAGTTCGATTTTCGAACCAATCGAACAAAATCGAACTAATCCGATTCAATTTTGTTCGGACGGTATCTCTTGACACCGGAAACCAGTAAAACGCGTAGGGTATAGTCACTATCAGCCTTTATTTAATGGGAATAAAGAAAAATACTTCATGCTGAATATAATTGTTGAAACAGAACAGAACAAAGTCAGTGTCAACGATTGATACTCATGTACTCCCGGATGTACTGTGAGTGTTGATAGAAAATGGCTTATATGATTATCTTCGATGTGATTGTAAACAGACAGAAAGACAGACAGAAAGATTGGAGCCAATCTTCTTATAGATGAGAAACTCTTCTCCCACATCTTCACTGAACCGACATTCTTGGTAGCCTTTTACACTACACGAAATCTTGATACGTGCAGTGTCCTCCCGGGTCTCCTTGGATGTAGCTCCCTGAGGCCTGGTTCAAACGTCGCTCTATCGTCGTGTCGAACTCAATTAAATGAATTAAGTTCGACACTTAGCGCGACTGTAGCTCGACGTTTGAATCAACGTCGCGCCAGAGTCGGGTAGCGCGACAAGCTTAGTCGCGCTACCCGACTCTGGCGCGACGTTGATTCAAACGTCGAGCTACAGTCGCGCTTAAGTCGAACTTATAGTATATTAAGTTCGACGTTGGCACGACGTTTGATTCATACGTCGTGCAAAATTGATGTGAAACCTAATGCATACATTATGATAATGTAGTCCCGAGCACTTTCACAGCGGGATTACGTGAGACGCATGCGTAAATATGTTTCAGATTTTGAAATATGGCGGCTTGGAAAAGTACCTTTGCTCATAGCGATGTGAATGAGAACGAAAGCTTCGACTCAGAGTACGAAGATGAAGGCTGAGCAGTGACACGACTGAGTCGGATTTAGCGGAACTTTCAAGCGTAGCGACCGCAAAATCAAAGTCGAGCACTTCGCGAAAGCCGGGAAGAAAGGGAAACGGTAATAACAGATATGGTTGACATCATTTGTTCGAGTGAACATCTCAGGAAAGAACTTATACTCAAAAACACCTCACGTTCGCGAAACACGGCATTCTATACGGATGTCGTGAAACAACTTAAGTGTAACGATAAGTTTTAAGGCTGTTGGATGATTATTTGCCTGTACTTGGGAACTCGGCAAATATCTCGGTTAACAGCTTAAGCTCTTCACGGGCGGACGGACAAAATGGTTTGGCAAACAATGCGATTCGTTGCGAAGCGGGGGAAATAACTCGGTAGAGCCACGGGCTTAGCAGCCGGCACTCGTTACAGCATGCCAGAGGTACAGGGATCTTGTTCCTCCGCTTAACTTCGCGATAACGCAGCAGAAAACCAGGAAACGTCTTTAGAACTCAGCAAAGTCTTCTTTAATGTAGATGATACTTGACACTAACGCATAGCACAAACTGCTAGAGGTAATCTCTAAGGTCACTTCAAGGGTACATCCAGGTAATCGTCAAGGTAATCGTCAAGGTAATCGATTTGCAATAGTCTACGCGTTACCTATATACTAACCTAGGTAAATACAGTTGTCTTTCGCTATTGAATTCTGGTACAAAAGAGATGTATTGTACATGAACGAAAGTTAGTTTTTCATGCCGAAGATTGACGTATTTTCCAGAATATAGTATTTTCATTGGCTAAGTTATAATTAAAGATCCAAATTAACTTTTGGACGTTTACCTTGAGGAATATAATACAAGAATAAAAGGTTTCTTTTAAAATGCAAAATCTCTTATGTTTGTGAATAGACTGACCTATTAGTCTATTTGCAAAGTATAGGCAGATGTTCTTTTCAAATCTTTTCCTAATGTAAACTTTTGTAACTGTATCTATTGTATCTTCTGTAGAAGTATTGTTATAATCAGTATCTTTTAGCTTTTCCTATGCAAATTCAAGGTATTTCCTGGTTCTGAGGTATTTTCCGAGTTCGTTTCGTTATACTTCGGTAGGAGTCTTATTCTTCTCGTGACATAAGGAACGACTCGCTAGCCGTGGCGAAAATTTTCGACTGGGGTCGAGTCAACAGCTATTTGGTGCGACGTTTGAATCAACTGTCGCGCTGCAGTCGTGCTAAAAACTGAATACAATTGAGTTCGACACAACGATAGCGCGACGTTTGAACCGGGCTTGACGTTTTCGACATTTTTACTGAAAGCCGGGTGAAAAGGGAAGGGGAAAGCTAGCAGTGATTTGACCTTAAGACTGAATTTCTACAGACCACGTGCCTATCATGCGATGTGAATATTGTCCTATCGAACAAGGGTACGGTAATCGAACGTTCGATTGAGTTTGATTACTGATCGTTTGGTAATCGAACGTTCGATTGTGTTCGATTGGCAACATTTTATTGTGAGTTCGATTATGTTCGATTGAGTTCAGCAATCGAACGATTGGTGTTCAATTGGGTTCGATTACCGAACTGTTCGACTAGATACGCCGGGGTTAATCGCTTTCAATACTAACATTTCCCCAACGCATACTCCATGCAAAATAGTCGCATCTCGAAGAAATCTTTGATATTAATATAGGATCTATTAATAAACACATTTGGAACATTTTTAGCGACACTTGCAAAAACAGTGGAGGGTTCCTTTAAATTCAGATTTAATTCAAGGGCAAAGTTAATAACCGAGGAGCTCAGCTTTTAGGCTTGGCTAAATCTATTTTAAAAAGTTTTTTTCTCATGTTAAAAGAATGATCTGGACATTTCATTTCAACTTAAACGAAGCGATTGTATGAAAAGGCGGCAAAATTGTTTGCACGTTGTTCACTTTTTACTGAATTGACAGACGGGAGGAGAGCGTGCTTGAGAAAACAGATCTTCGTAAATATTCCTCGCTTTATTTACTTATCTACAGCATGGAAATTTATGTCAAGTGATTTAGGATAAATAATTGTCGACCTGAACATGATATATCGGAGTACGAGTCAAAAAGAGCGAGAGTTGAAGCACTGTCTACGGTTCCTGCGGCTGACCAAGGCTGGAAAATTAACTGAGCTTATATAAAACGGTGCTCAGAGACGGTCAAGTTCACTGAAGTGACGGATAAATACAAGCTTCACCGAAAGGAAGAAAGATATTGATCTTCGCTGATAATTCATATATGTCGGTAGTGTAAGCGTATTGCGAACATTGGAAGAAACTACCGTGTTCGTCGCTTCGTCTCCGATGTTATTGGGCTGGTTTGAAAGCTTTGCCCTGCAGAATTTACATGCCTTCTCCAAATATGAGGTAACAAACGTAAATGTACATATTTTGTTGTGAGAATCTGTTTATTCTTCATTTATGAACGAATTCGAAGTTGCGTCGGTTTTCGGATCTTCCAACTGTAAGGTTCATCGTTGGATTTTAAAAAGAATATTAAATTATTGAGCTACACGGATCAAAAACATGATTTCGCGTGCCGCATTTGCAGAAAAATCCCTCAAACAAAACAAGCAAAAAACGAGTTAACCTTCGGCAAAGATACTTCACACCAAAATATATTTAAACAATTTATTATACAACTTTTCTTATTTACTCGCTTGCATGTTTGTCATTTCGGTGAGTGTGTTGAAATCTCGTACGCGTGATAAGTTTTTAGATTCGTAAACGAATATTTATTGCGAGTTGCCTGTGCTTGGGGGAGTGAGTTCTGACTTTTCCTAACGCACATTTGCCTATTAGAAATAATAGTCTGCATAAAATTCTCTAAGGTATTTAGCAATGTGTACGATAAAACGAAGTAGTTAATCATGCAACCAAACCAAGACGGTTCAAAACGACATTGTAAGCATATTAGACAGCGAGCACCAGTTCCTAAATCACTAGCTGCTACAATTTTACACAAAAAAGCTGCTGTAAAAATGACTTAAACTGGCTCCCAATGAATTTGCTGAGTTAGTTTCGCCGCTATGATTTTCTTTGTTATGCGGTGAGTTCATTTTGTTTAGCCGCGAGTTGACTTTGCTTACTTTGTGGTTTTTTTTTGTTTTTTTTTGCCTTGAGTTGATCTGTTTGCCTTGACCGTTTTGAAGTAAATCAAAACAATTTTCTTTGCCCTCATCAAGGTCCTAATAAAATTAGAGTTATGAAAAGTCTTTATGCTAAAAATATTTGATGTGTGCGCCTATTTGCGTACGTGCATGAGGAACCCAATAAAGTGCATCGACATATACTGTATATTCTTAGAAATGGTGTGTCTACATATTAAGTAGACAAACACCATTTCTAAGAATATACAGTATATGTCGCTGCACTTTATTGGGTTCCTCATGCACGTACGCAAATAAATAAATAATTAATAAATTTTGAAACAATGCAAACTCAAGCAAAAAATAATAAATAGGAGCTCCGCTTTTAGGCCTGCCTAAATCTATATAAAGGAAAAGAAAAGAAGAGACGAAAAGCATTAAACTCACAATTTTGATTTTTAATCATGATTTTGGTTCCATCACTTACTGGTACTGTTTTTTTCTACTTATTATCAAAACTACTATTTATACATACTGAATTACAGTGTACCTATTTACTTATTACCTGTTTATCTTATTTTTCTTTTGTCTTTTCCATTTAATCAAGTAAAACCTGGTCAAAGCAATTTAATTTTTTTAACTACTCAGCTCGTCTAGTCTATTTATATTCTGAGTAGTTTCTTTGCCTATTTTAGTTAATTCACTTTATGCTCTTATATTTTCTACTTATTTTTGGCAAAATTAAATGGTTGCTGTTATTGTCCTTATAAGCTATGCGTCGGGCCAACTGTTCATGCGATTTGGAGGTTTAAACTTACCGGCCTCTTATCCCATTTTCACTCTTAATTTTCAGTGCGGCACGAAACTAATACAACTCGTGTCGTCCCAAGGCTGTTTTTGCCGTGCCAAGATGGCCGCCAATTTTGGGCCCAACCAGCCAACTTCGAACTGCTGAAAAAGCGGTTTTCGCGAACCGTTGGCGAAAAAAAAAAGGTTTATAGCGTTTGTAAGTA
Source organism: Meandrina meandrites (assembly GCA_963693305.1). NCBI lineage: Eukaryota > Metazoa > Cnidaria > Anthozoa > Scleractinia > Meandrinidae > Meandrina > Meandrina meandrites. The sequence goes on from OY855910.1 coordinate 11,924,272, forward strand.
AGGTTCAAGCTATATTGTAATGCAAAAGTCTCAGCTTCGAAAATTTCGTTACAGTGGCACTTTAAAGGAGAACGGAAGGCTAGAAGTCGCATTTTAAATGACCTCTAAAAACTATAAAAATAGCTTATATTTGTTGAAAACATCAATAAATAATAAATTTTTCTTACCGAAATCGATGAAAACAGTCAAAAAACGTGGTGTTTTTTCGAAATTGAACGTCCACCATTTTGAACATCTTTTCTTCCGGTTACTTCCAAAAAAGGAATGCGAGTCACGAGGTTTTGACGTCACTGCGCACTTGCAATTTTCGCAGAAATGTGATCAAATATTTTGTATTGAAAGCTCTATTTACGTTTCTATTATGGCGGAGTTTGAGCCTTATTCGTTTGAACCCATGAGAGATAGTTCAGGATCTGAGGAAGACAACGATGAGAGTCAAGATGAGCGCCGAAGAGGAAACACATCGTGGTGCGAGTGTGAATTTTGTGCGATTTGGCAAGGGCAACAAGAAAGAGAATGTTTGTGCTGCCAGGAGATCGAGGAAGCTGTAAATAAAATTTCAGGTGAATAGTATATTTGTAAACAGAGGATGATTATTATTTGTACTTGAAAGCTATTAAACAGCTCTTGATTCGGTGAGAAGAAATGGTTGGTTGATGTGTTTTGAAAGGTATTTTGTCTCAAATTTTTGAGAAAGCGCTCATGAATTTAAGTTTAAATGGCTGGGAAATAACCTATTTATATTATCTTGGCCCAGATGTACAGGCAGATCAACCTACTCTTCGATGTATAACACAGCATCCTAGCTTTCAAACAATTTGTTTAGAAAGGGAAGTGCTAGAGACTGCCATTGTGGGTTTGTGTCAAGTGCGCGGGATGAGAGCGCCAAGGGAACTAAATAACACGTAAGCTTATGTAAACAAGTAGTCGACTGTTTATTTCGAACAAATTTTTAAACTGAGCTCGGTCAGTGCTCTAACAAAGTTTCGGCCGGTATAGCATATAGATTTATGCCATGTTCTAAACAATAACATTGACTTTTGTTAACCTTAAAACCTTTCTTGCTCTAGAAACAGTGTCATACATGAATTTCACTTCTCGGTTCACATAGATTCATTTATATGTTTGCCGTGACCAGTACTATAGATACTGGAAGTTTCTCAACGTTTCCCTCATGGCCTTCTTTGGTATATCTTTGGTTGCCCTTATTGACACTAGTTTAACTATTTCTTCCTACAGAAATTACCGTTATGCGGGTTATCGCCAATTTACTTGGTGGATACATAAACGGCTCGGCAGGTATGTCCGGAAGGTCATCCCTGCTTGTGTTGTAAAATCCATTCGTGCAGCCTTTCCAAATGCAGATGGTAATTACACTGGTTTTCGAACACCTGACCAGAGTTATTCAGAAATTGATTTGTCGTGGATACAAGAAATTGTTTAATAAAAGATAATTTCTGTTCAGTTGTTTGTGTTGAAACGAGACCTGTGCGTTGCTAACAAATCTGCCTTGGGTGGCCTTGCATTTGGAGCAATATTTCTTGCTGCTGGCTTAGGAGGAAGTGGTGGTACCTCAGTATCACTTCTCTTAAAAGAAACGAGAGTAGCCATTAAGTCATTCACAAATTGATATGACTTATGTTCATACTGTGGCTTAGCTACCCATCTCCCAGTTCCCTTAGGGCAGACAAATTTGTGCTTGAGTGCACCCTCTTTGGTCTGGGCCTGTGGTCTCCCAACATTGCGGTTATGGTCGAGAATGGCCAATTGTGTACGGGCCCTCATGCCGTCATAAGAGTAATGTTGTAACTTGTGGCAATACTTTTTAGCCATGAGCCCATGGTACATTTCAAGTATACCTGTGTGTATAAACTCGGCAAGCATTTCGACATCCTTCAAAAGAGATTTGTTACAGACGATTTCTTTCAAGGCATCATGAGCGGGACTTCCAATGCGCAGCCATTTCTTTCTCCTTTCGGCCTCGGGTGGGATAGGTGGGTGGGCACACTCATGGAAAGTTTGGCAACCGTCCCAGTGATGGATGTTGGCTGTGTGATATACGATGGACTTCCATCGTTCTACACACTCTGTGCCATTTCCATTAGACGTTTTAGCGCACCACCAGAGATGAGTAACTACTGCCTGAATCCACGGCTTAAGTTCTGCACATTGCTTTGTCTGTGCTTTTTTAGTGAGCTTTTTTTGCACGGACTTTGCCATATGCCAGACGTCAAAGTTATGCTTGATTTGTGATCTTTCTTTTTTCATGTGCGCACGAACCTGAACATGCCTGTCTGTGGCCAATTTTGATATCACTACCCGTTCCTCCTGAAGATGGTCGAGGCACCGTTTAAGGCCTTCTAACTCCATACCATTGGAATTTTTTACTTCCGTTACCTGAACAAGTGAAAAATCGATCACTTTAGATGTAGAAGTGTCAACTATACTATATGTTCCATATTTCGCCGAGTGCCCAGGAGTATCGCATCTACCATCGCCTCCAGCCACAACCTCTTTGCTTCTGACTTCATCAAGAATTTCTTCTTCGTGTTCACTGTAGACTTTGTTGACAACTGGAAACAAGTATTTCTTCTGGGTTGAAGTAAAACTCCTCTGACTGAATATTTGAAGGTTTGTTGCTTTTGCAACATTGGCAATATTACTGTAGTCGTTACCAGTGAACAGAATGCCCGCACTTAAAAGTAAGTTTCCAGCAGCCATGGAGGAAACAAAGGGCTGCGTTTGCCAATGCACGGGGTTACAACAGCAGAGGCTTTCTATTGTAGTAAAAGATCCTTTGGTTGTCATTGTTGCATTTTGTACAGGGTTTTTGCAGTTTGGACAAATCACATAACGAGTAAACAGTTCTTTCAATTTGCTCTCAAATACAACGAACTTTTTCTCTTCATGGATATCCCCGCAGTTTTCGTTAAGCCAATTATGATGTTCTTTAGGCGCGTCGTCTGAATCTTCCTCTTTTGCGACGGAGTCATCACAATCACTATTATCGGAAAGGAATTCTTCATAATCAATGTAAAAATCGCTGTCTGAATCATCAACGTCGGATTCTTCGATATCACTTTCTTCGGATTCGTCACAAACAAGGTTTTTTCAGGAAACACAAGAGTTTTGGGGATTTTCGTCTCAGGCACGAAGCTGTTTGCGGCGTAGCTGTGATCATGCTGCACTGCGTGACGAACGTCACGTAGAGACATCGCAGGGATAAACTTCTGTGGCAATTCAGGTAATGGATCGGTTTGACAAGCTTCATCCACCATTTCTGGTTCGCACTGAACTGACACTTCAATTACTAATTCAGGCGATTCAGTGGATCTTTTTCTCTTTGATGCTTTGGTTGGATAAGTGTAACATTCTCGCACTCATTTACACTTAGGCTTTATTTCATGTAAATTAGGTTTACCCGCGTCCCACCGGGACAGAGTCTAGTGCGCATAAAATTAGATTTTTTAAACCGTTAGCGGTGTGACTACAACGTTCGTCTTGTTATTAATTTCGAAGCTATCTTGCCGCCGATTCTATTGATTGTTCATCCGGGAAAAATTCTGTAAGTTCATGTTCATTAGTTTTCTTTTAGTTTTATCCCGCTAGATTTGTTTTTAATATTTATTTTGTTGCCTTTCTTTTCCTTTCAGTCAAACTCGTAGTTGTAAGATGGAAATAAATGTTGTACGATGTTTGAAGTTCCCGCTGATTGTATCGCTATCATAATGCGACGATAACATTGTTTGAAGAATTTCCTTGATGTTTGAGATGTCTAATGCGGATCTTGAAGGTACTTTGACGACTGAAGGCGCGACTGGTGGAGTAAGGATAAGACAACCAAATGTTACCATCGATCAATCTGCGGTTGCGAACGAGACAATCTTTCGATTGAAAGCCTCCAGAAGCGCCGCCAAAGGAGTAATCACCCGTAAGCAAAATGAAGCCAGAGAAATTATGTCAGATTTTGGCGACGTAAGCGACCTCGAGCGTAAGCGTGCCGAGTTGGATGAAGCGATAGACAAATTTAAAGTTGCGCACCAAGCGTACCATGAGCAACTCGTCGACCAAAATGAGATCGACGATTCGCATGAATATTACGATACTGCAATACTTCTTGCTAACGACACGAGAAGAATTATCGACGATTGGATTCAAGGTTTCAGTCAACCGCCGCGAGCTACTGACCTTCCGGAAATTAACCCAGACGACTCTATCAGCTGCGTTGATTCTCGAGTTTCCCCTAAAGTTGCGGGCTTGTCACAGAAATCAAGAGCTAGTTCGAGGTCAGGGTCAAGATCTTCCAGGCGGAGCTCAGTGAGCAGTGCCAGAATTGTAGTAGCGGCGAAGAGAGCGTCTTTAACAGCCGAAGCCTCTATGCTACGAAAGCAGCAAGCCTTGCAACAGGAAGAATTGCGCTTACAACAAAGAAAACAAGAGTTAGCTCTTGAGACTGAAATTGCAAAAGCCGAAGCAGAAGAACGTGTCCTCGCGCAAGCCGAGGTGGGTGTTCCAGAGCTTGTTGCGAACGTTGGATTTCGAAATACTGCACCTGCTGTTAAATCCGAGTTCAGGGTAACTAAAGAAGAGTCTAACGTCAGTCAGAAACTTCGTGCACAGGACAAGCATCGTCCAGCGTCTGAAATAAATGCGAACGGAAGGCAGCGTAATGTAGTTGAGGACAGAGAATCTCTGCATTCGATTTCTAGCGAAGAAGGATTTCGTCAATTAATGGAGTTGCAACGTCAGCAGCAAGAGCAGAATCGTAACATGATAAACATCCAGCAGCAACAAAACCAACAAGTGCAACAATTGCTAAAGGAACAACAGCTTCATACTTTGACCCTAACGTTGCCTCAACCTGAAGTTCCCACATTCACCGGCGATCCCATCGAATATTGCAGTTTCATCAGGGCCTTTGAGAGTATGATTGAGGCAAAAACGGCGAGTCCTAGCTCAAGATTGTATTACCTTGTGCAGTACACAGCTGGCGACGTGCAGGAGTTGATGCGCAGTTGTCTTGCAATGGATTCCGATAGAGGATATCAAGAGGCCCGCAAGTTGCTTGCCAAACGCTATGGTCAACCGTACAAGATTGCCTCTGCGTATGTCGATCGCGTTACTAATGGATCTGCGATAAAAGCTGAAGACGGAACAGCGTTACAGTCGTTCTCTGTCCTTTTGACAAGTTGTAAGAACACTTTGAGCGATATTGGATACCTAAGCAAGATCGAGAATCCGGATAGTCTAAGGAAAGTTGTGGCCAGACTTCCGTTCAATTTGCGCCAAAAATGGCGTGATGTAGCCGATGATATCACGGAGAGAAAAGCAAGGGAAGTAACGTTTGCTGACATTGCAAGTTTTGTAGAGATGAAAGCTCGAGTATTAACGCACCCAATATTTGGAGACATTTCCAGTGAGCCGAAAAACAGAAGTGTTCTCGAAGGAAGGAAACCAATGAATAGAAGAGCCTCTTCGTTTGGAGCAGACGCCCATGATCATGATCCCAATAGTAATACTCACCCCATAAACGAGGGCGTGGCTAATGACGTCTTGGAGTCGAGGTCCAGCAACCCTAGTCAGAATTGTCCGTTATGCAGAGCCCCTCATTGGTTATCCCAGTGCAAGCAGTTTAGAAGTAGAAGTGTCCGTGATAGATATGAACTTGTACGAGAGAAAGAGCTTTGCTACAACTGTCTGATCCCAGGTCATTATGCTTCAACGTGCCCAAAGTCGAGTTTTTGCAAGGTGGATGGATGTAGCGACAAACATTCAACCTTTCTACATCCACCAGCAGCACGAGTTGGCAACGAAACTCAGCCAGAGATAGAAGCCCAGAGTGCTTACGTAGATGTGGGCGAGTCGCGGTGTGCCTTTACTGGGGCCGGAACGTCGGTAACGGGATTACCTGTAGTACCAGTCAAAGTAAGAGCCAAGGGCGGCGATACCATGGTACACACTTATGCCTTCTTAGATGGTGGCTCAAATACGTCTTTCTGCAGCGATCAGCTAATGAAGCAGCTTAGAATCAAAGGCATCAACACTACTTTATCGCTGACAACGATGGAAAAAGAAAATAGTACGAAAAGGAGTACATTGGTCCAGTTGGAAGTTTTCGATTTCGATGAAAACAATTTCATTGAGCTACCTCTCGTGTTCTCTACACCTAAACTTCCAATAGCTTCAGAGAGCATACCCAGTCAAGATGATGTCGACAGGTGGCCCCATCTGAAAGGAATACATGTCACTGAAATAGAAGCCAATGTTGGTTTACTAATAGGCCACGATGTACCTAAAGCTCTGGAACCGAAAGAGGTTAGAGAAAGTCAGAATGGAGGTCCATATGCGACCAGAACGTTGCTGGGCTGGGCGATCAATGGCCCATTGGGCAGAACCGGACAAGCTACACGCACTACGAACTTTGTTCGAACGGACGCTGCACTTGACCATCAATTCCAGAGGTTTTGCAATATGGAGTTCAACGATTCTTTGCTTGGCAGTGAGAGAGCGCCGTCCCTTGAGGACAGAAGAGCCCTGACGATTATGGAAACCTCTGCTGTTCTTAAAGAAGGTCATTATGAAATTGCCTTGCCGTGGAAGTGTCCTCCACTCTGCCTCCCGAATAACAAACCTTTGGCAGAACATCGACTGAGGCTGCTACGAAGAAGACTTAGCAGAGATCAAGACCTCTTTCAAAAGTACTCGGCTTTCATAGACAACCTCCTTGACAAGGCCTATGCTAGAAAGGTCCCGGATTATCAATTAAGCCGTCCGGGTGAAGCTACGTGGTTCTTACCACACCATCCAGTTTTTCACCCCAAGAAGCCTGGGAAAGTTCGTGTGGTTTTCGATTGTGCAGCCAAGTACAGGGGTGTCTCCCTCAATGATGTACTGTTACAAGGCCCAGACATGACCAACACCCTTATCGGTGTTCTGACTCGGTTCCGGCAAGAAAGAATAGCTATCATGGCCGATATCGAGTCTACGTTCTATCAGGTCCGCGTACGTCCAGACGATTCACATGTGCTTCGCTTCTTGTGGTGGCCAGGCGGTAATTTAGAAAGTCGACCCGAGGAGTATCAGATGAGAGTTCATTTGTTCGGTGCTGTGTCCTCTCCCAGCTGTGCGAACTTTGCTCTCAGGAAGACGGCCGAGGACAACCTACATGAGTTCGATTTCGAGGTCATTAACACTGTCAAAAGAAACTTCTATGTAGACGACTGCCTAAAGTCCGTGCCTGGTGAAAATGAAGCTATCCGTCTGACCGCTGACCTCAGAAGGCTTCTAGAAAAGGGAGGATTCAATTTAACTAAATGGGTCTCAAATTCTCGTAAGCTGGTTGAATCATTGCCAGAGTCTGAGAGAGCCGGCACATTCAAGGATCTTAACGATGGTCAAATGCCTGTAGAGCGCGCTCTTGGGGTGCGTTGGGACGTAGAAAGTGATAAGTTCTGTTTCAAGATTGAAGTTAACGATAAGCCCCTCACAAGAAGAGGATTACTGTCTGTTGTCTCTTCAGTATATGATCCTCTTGGTTTCGCAGCCCCAGTAATCTTCCCAGCCAAAGTGATATTACAAGATTTATGTCGAAAGAAACTGGAATGGGATGACCCGATTCCTGACGCACAAAAAGGGCGTTGGCTAAAATGGTTACAAGATCTACCCAAGCTCGAGCAATTCTCGGTCGATCGCTGTTTCAAGCCGCAGAACTTTGGTAAATCCGTGTCACTGCAACTTCACCACTTCTCTGACGCCTCTCAACAAGGCTATGGTGCGGTCTCTTACCTCAGATCTCTGGATGATGAAGGCGTAATACATTGTTCTTTCGTAATGGGGAAAGCGCGTACTGCCCCGCTGAAGTCTATAACGATACCAAGATTAGAATTGTCAGCAGCTGTCCTAGCATCAAGGTTAGACAAGATTATTCGAAGAGAGATCGATCTTCCGATACATGAATCCGTGTTTTGGACGGATAGTACCTGCGTAATCAACTACATTAGAAGCAACAACAAACGGTTTCACACATTTGTTGCTAATAGAGTCGCAGTCATACGTGATGGATCTTCACCGTCGCAGTGGAAGTATGTGAGCTCAGAGGCAAACCCCGCAGATGACGCATCGAGAGGTCTTGCGATAGGCACTGTTATTAAGAAGAATCGTTGGATAAATGGTCCTGACTTCCTCTGGCAGCACGAGTCAAGTTGGCCTGCGCAACCGACCACTGTCAAAGAAATTCCTGATGACGACCCTGAAATCAAGAGAGAGATTCAAACGCATTTCGCTGTATCCGACGCTGGGATCAATAGCATGAATCGGATATTTGGGAACTTTTCATCATGGTCTCGCCTTAAAAAGATCTTTGCCTGGGTTTTGCGTTATCGGGAGAGATTGAGGGCATCGTGCGAAAGGCGTAAAAGGGGTTCGCTACTGGTACTGAAATCCTCTGAAGTGGGCGAACCTATAAGTGTGGATGAGATTGACAAAGCAGAGAAAGAAGTCCTTAAATTCGTTCAACGACAGAGCTTCCAAGAAGAGATATCCTGTCTCAAAGAGAAAGGAAAGGAAGACGAAAGCGATGGCTCGAAGAATAACAAAGAGAAGAAACGGCTAATCAAGAAATCGAGCGCGATTTACAAGCTTGATCCAGTAAAGATTGATGGCCTGTTGTATGTTGGAGGGCGCTTGAAACAAGCACCAATCCCAGACTCTGCGAAGCACCAAATTATCCTGCCTAAGAAGCACCATGTTGTAGAATTGATCGTGCGTCACTACCATCTAAAGTCGGGTCATTCAGGTTTGGAACATGTGTTATCCCTGATTCGGGAAAAGTTCTGGATCCTCAAAGCGAGGACGGCTGTGAAGAGCGTGCTGGTCGACTGTTTCGATTGCAAAAGAAGACAAGCCCCATTAGGAGAGCAGAAAATGGCAGATCTGCCCGCGGACCGTGTGACACCTGAGAAACCGCCCTTCACATTTGTAGGAATTGATTGCTTTGGCCCGTTCGTTGTGCGAAGAGGAAGAAGTCTTGTGAAAAGATATGGTGTCCTATTCACTTGTTTATCTATCAGAGCTATCCATTTGGAAGTCGCCCACAGTCTCGATACGGATTCCTTCATAAACGCGATGCGACGGTTCATTGCTCTAAGGGGCCAACCCGAAGAAGTGAGATCCGACAATGGCGGAAATTTTGTTCGAGGAGAGAAGGAGCTACGTGAAGCCATTGCAGGTTGGAACCAACAAAGGATTGGCGAGTTCTTACTGCAACGAGACGTGAGATGGTTATTTAACCCTCCGGGTGGTTCGCATCACGGCGGAGCTTGGGAACGTTGCATCAGAACGGTGAGAAAGGTTATGGGCGCTCTTACAAGGGAACAGATTCTTGACGATGAAGGCTTGGCAACGTTGATTTGTGAAGTAATGTCCATCGTTAATGGTAGACCGATAACAAAGATATCAGATGATCCGAGAGATATGGAGGCCCTAACGCCAAATCACTTGCTACTGCTTCGCTCTGGACCATCAGCTCCACCTGGTCTCTTTGCCAAAGATGACATGTACTCTCGTAAGCGGTGGCGACAGGTTCAATACCTGGCTGACGTTTTCTGGCGAAGGTGGATCAAGGAGTACCTCCCATCTCTACAAGAGAGGCAAAAATGGAATCGACCACGGAGAAATCTTGCTGTTGACGACATCGTCCTAGTGGCTGATGCGAGTTGCCCGCGAAGCTGCTGGCCGCTTGGCCGTGTTTTGGATGTCCAAGGAAACGCCAAAGACGGGTTCGTTCGAAGAGTAACCGTGAAGACCAAAGCATCGATTCTACAGCGACCAATCGACAAAATTGTCTTCCTCGAATCCTCTTCAGGTTAAATTAGCTTTATCCGCTCCAACTTGGGGACGCTAGATTTCTGTGTAGTTTTACTCGACGGATTTTCAAGCCCAAAGACTACGGTGATATCGGGAATGACTGATTTGTTATGGAACTTAGAAGGGAATCCCCTTCTTTGAGCATTACAAGGAACCGAACTCATTATTTCTCACTTAGCTATAGTGGAATTGTTATAAGTCGCTTTCCATTAAGAAGCTTTGTTGTCGTTGTTTTGTTTGTTATATTTTAACGCGGGCTGCTAATGTTACTCTATTGTTTGTTAAATGCTAGAAGTATCCCGCATTTAGGGGCCGGAATGTAACATTCTCGCACTCATTTACACTTAGGCTTTATTTCATGTAAATTAGGTTTACCCGCGTCCCACCGGGACAGAGTCTAGTGCGCATAAAATTAGATTTTTTAAACCGTTAGCGGTGTGACTACAACGTTCGTCTTGTTATTAATTTTGAAGCTATCTTGCCGCCGATTCTATTGATTGTTCATCCGGGAAAAATTCTGTAAGTTCATGTTCATTAGTTTTCTTTTAGTTTTATCCCGCTAGATTTGTTTTTAATATTTATTTTGTTGCCTTTCTTTTCCTTTCAGTCAAACTCGTAGTTGTAAGATGGAAATAAATGTTGTACGATGTTTGAAGTTCCCGCTGATTGTATCGCTATCATAATGCGACGATAACAATAAGTACTTTCCGTGACCTGACCCTCGCCGGCAGAGGTCGTAACATCTACACAAGCAGCCAAAGCTAGCTCAGGTAATTTACATTCCGCATTGTCCAAAATGTGATTAACGGCCTACGTTTTGAAAAAAAGGAAGAAAGAAAATTTGTGTTTCAGTTGTTAGATTTGGCAAAAGCAAGCCTCATATAATTACACAAAATAAGTACCTGAATAACATGCTACTTTATTGACGAATGGAAATTATAATGCCGTCTCCAGAATATTTTATTCCTTTTTGTACGACTTACCTATTCATGAAGAGCTTTATTTCTCCGACGTTCGCTAGCAGGCCTTTTGTTTGTGACTCGCTGATGTGGAAATTTTGTTGGAACAGCGTCTTCGTTCAAAAGTCGTTTACGCCTTTTCTCGGGCCACAGTTTCAAGTTGTAGTTGCTTTTGAAACAGCTGTTTTCGAAGTGGTCCGAACAGACGTGACATTGACTAAGTTTCGGCAAATTTGCCCTTTTGATTCTCGCTAACCATTCCTTGAGGAGGGTTTTATTTTTTAACGGTAGTCGATGAAAGCTTATCCCTCGTTTTGAATCCCTTGGCGTTCTGTTCGTGCACCCAACTACTGCGCATTCAACCATCTTGTCTTCTGAAATCTTTAAATTTCGCGCGTTTGCACAAGTGCGCAGTGACGTCAGGCTTTGCGCCCGGGCCTTCAATATGGCGGTCAAAATGGCGGACGTTCAATTTGTTCTGGTGAGGAGCTTTTCACTGTTATAATCAGGTTAAATGGTAAGTACAGTTCCATAAACGTACATATTTGCTTTCAAGGCATCATGTACTCTCATAAAAACGGGTTTTTAAAAATTCGGTTTTCGCCTTCCGTTCTCCTTTAATTTCAGTCGTAGTGAGGTTGGAAGATGTGAAGTGGTTGCCAGACAACAGAAAATTTTAAACTATCAGCCACGAAAATGGTGGCTGCCACCTACGAGAGGTCAGTCGCCTTCGAGACATCCTGACTATAATGATTTAACCACAGGCTTCCCAAGCTCAAAAGTCGTCTTTTTGATGTGTTTTTGAGAGCCCTTCGGCGGCCGACTCTACATACGTGGTGTATGCGACAGCTTGTGTATATAGAGAAATGTATGGGAAAATCACGGATTCTCTAAAATCGGGTAAATAGCTATCTATTTTGAAATTAAGTTTACCTACCTCAAATGTGTCGCTTACTTGTGTCTTGTGCCGAATTTGAAGCCATTCCGACGCCATTTAGCGAAGTTATTCGAAGTCGTTGTCTCCGGCCCTTCTAAAAAGAAGGAAAGGCAGACCACTCCATCGATCGCTGGCCAGAGTTCACTCCACAAATCGCTCTCTCCTCAAAAGGAAAAGTCCCGAATCGCAATAAAACCAACAGTTCCATAAAGCCCAATAAATTTCACTCCACATACGTGTACTTCGGCGGTCGAAAGACTCGTAAAGAACGAGAAATTTTGCTTTGATTTCGCCTATTCGGCTTTCCAAATAGGCTTGTGACCGACCCCGCGCCAACGGTCGTTTCTCAACGACAAGTATCTGGTTTCATCCTCATTGTCAGCGCGTGACTTGGTTCAAATGGACCAATCAGAGTTGAGGATGAGTAACGACCGTTGGCGCGGGGTCGGTCACAAGCCTATTTGGAAAGCCGAAATAGGCGAAATTAAAGCAAAATTTCTCGTTCTTTACGAGTCTTTCGACCGCCGAAGAACACGTATGTGGAGTGAAATTTATTGGGCTTTATGGAACTGTTGGTTTTATTGCGATTCGGGACTTTTCCTTTTGAGGAGAGAGCGATTTGTGGAGTGAACTCTGGCCAGCGATCGATGGAGTGGTCTGCCTTTCCTTCTTTTTAGAAGGGCCGGAGACAACGACTTCGAATAACTTCGCTAAATGGCGTCGGAATGGCTTCAAATTCGGCACAAGACACAAGTAAGCGACACATTTGAGATAGGTAAACTTAATTTCAAAATAGATAGTTATTTACCCGATTTTAGAGAATCCGTGATTTTCCCATACATTTCTCTATATACACAAGCTGTCGCATACACCACGCACGTAGAGTCGGCCGCCGAAGGGCTCTCAAAAACACATCAAAAAGACGACTTTTGAGCTTGGGAAGCCTGTGATTTAACTGGGAAAATTTCTGCATTTCGGAAAAGTGGTGGCTATCAAGGGAGTATCTTCCCATAAAAAATGTCTGGTTTGTAGCCAGGCATGTTAAAAATATACTTAAAAATGTTGACACTGGCTTAAAAAAAATATATATTTGGGACGTTTCGGTTAATGCTATAGCCTTCTTCAGCAATACTGATGTAAATTTAAAAACGGCGTACCTGGTGTTATAGGAATAAAAACTAAAGAAAACAGAAACGGTGATAATGAATGTGCTGAGCTGAAAAATGGGAGTTGGAATTCCAAAACGCGAAAAAAAAGAACGAACAAACAAACAAACAAAGGCATAAAAATGGAAGGGGGGGAGGAGGGTGATATAGTTCAGGTTCTTATAAACGTTCGGGAATGCTGCGTGTTCATTAATAGAGTTTACATCTCGGACTGAATGCCATGCTTCCAGGAAGAGTCTTTGACGAACTGTCGATAATGTCAACTTCTTCTAGATCAATTTCGTGAAGATTGAACAAATGGTGTTCCGCCAGGGGGGAATTTCTGCCCATTGTTGTCATTGCTTTGGCATGTTCCTTGATGCGTGTCTTGAGTGCGCGTGAGGCCTGGCCAATGTACGCTTTTGGGGTTGGGGGAGGGGGGATAGTGTATTTGAACGTCGAAGGGGAGACCAAGCGTGCCCTGTGTGCGCGAACTTGTAGGGAGGTCTGGGGACATTCCCACATAAAATTGTGAAAAATAAAGTTGTCTGCCACAACATTTCGGTGCGGTTCGAAGGCAGTTCGAAACGAGAAAAGGCCAGCCAGCCAAAGGCGAACGTTAACAAATATTCTGTGTTTGCCGAAAGGGGGGAAAGTGTTTGTTTTATTGCTTATCCAATGAATCAGTGTAATAACAAAAAAATATATCAGAGAAAGCTGATATATCACGCTATAATAACTACTGAATAAATAATATATTGTTTTAAAGTTTTTATTCAGCAAAAAAGCGAGTGTACAAAAGGCGGACTTTTTATATGATAGGTTACATATGAAAACACAATAAAAGGGGGATACTTGTGTGAAAATCTATTTCAGCTGAAAATTAAGCGATACTTTATGATAATTATCATATAGAAAGAATCCTTAAATTATTTGAATTTGCCCTGATCAGAATCGTTATTCATCTAATGGCAAACTGTTTCTATTTTTCTATTTGTAGCTCGTTCTCTTTCAAAAGAAGAATAGCAATAATTAATATAGCAGTGGCATGCAATATCAGTGCTTTCTGATACTGCTTAGTTGAAAAGGTTCTTTTTTTACTTTTTTATTTCCTGTTCTCTCGATAAGACGGAGCTTAAAACTTTTGATTTTGTTTCGCATGACCGCATATAATTGAGTAAATTCAGTAAAAGGCAATTTAACGAACACAAAAGCTGTTATATACTTTGTAATGACTGTCGTAACTGCGGGACAAACAAGACTATAGATCACGAAATCCTCAAAGTAGCACAAAAGCTCAAACTGTGGCACATGTTTGTCAGTGCTTTAACAATATACGGCTCTCAAACAAGCAAAACTAAACAAACTCTTACTCAAAGATAGGTAATAAAAAACCACTATGTAAACAGTAATCCTGCTGATGCTATATAATAAAAAAAAGAGGAAAAATCACTCTGTCCGCCTTTTCAATATTACGAAAGCTTGCAATAAAACAAAAAAATTCGTTTTCCGTGTACTCGTTCCAGCCTTTGGTCAAGATGCCTATCTTTTGATAGCGCAAAGGATCATTAGAATGCTGATTTACTGGTAATCATGATCAGCAGCATTATTTATGATACCCACTTCTTGGCAAGCAGATGCCACATCGGAGAACCCCGACTTCTCATAGCAAGAGATGCCTTCTTTTGACTCAATTTCTTCTAGCTCATACTTCTCCTGTTTTCTTAAAGCAATCTCAGCTGGCATCCCATTCGGGTGAACAGTCCTTCGTTTCAACTTTTTCTGTCGCTTGCAATAGCGAATCAGACAAATGCTGAACAGGGAAAGGACAAATACACCGCCACAGGAAACGCCAATGATGACCAGATAGGGGACGGTTCCTTTTTCTTTTTCTTCTTCTGTTGTTTCTAAACGCGAAAAAAATATTTCCCTTTTAAAAATGCAGCAAAATTGTAGGGTAAGGTATAAATATATCGTGCAAAAATGAAAATAACAACACGAAAACCACCACCACCAATAACAACAACAACAACAACAGTAACAACGACGAGTTCGACCACATCGTCACCTTTGTCATCTTCGTTTTTGTCGTCATCACGATTATGATGATGACGATGATGGCGATGATCACCGCCATCATCGTCATCAATAATTGTTATCGTCGTCGTCATCATCATTGAGTGAACTATGAGTCAGATTTACGTCGGCTTTCTTTAGAGGACATTATTGTATACGCCTTACTAGAAAATCGTCTAACAGGAATGGATCAAGCGAAAAAGGAAAAAAAAGTAGATATTGTGTAAAAATTGTCAAAAATTGTGTACATTAAGGGGAGTCCTTCTTAACTACAGGTCTTGAGCAGTTGGCAAGGAATTGCAGTAGACGATTTTTAGTGGCAAGCCATTTTGGAGCATTTTGTAAACCTGAATGGTTAATTTCGTGGGGGAGGAAACACCTGCTTAAAAAGTTGACATGGCGCGCACTCATAACTTGCGCCAGTCCCAAACCGCACAATTTAAAATCCCTAAAACTTGGAGGAAAGAAGTTATAGATCGGAATATTTTTAAGAATCAGAGATAACATAGCCTTCTATATAATCCTACGTATGGAATTACCATTTACATGTAAGAAAGGAAGGCTACTGAAGAATGTTTGTAAATACTGGTGTTTATTACGCCATAAATTTTACAATAATGCAAATTTTATAAAACCCATACGAAGCATTAAGCATGTGGACATTTTTTTTATCTATTAGCACTGATTTTAACTTTCAGCTCTTTATGCCCTTTCAGTTTTAGGGTTTTTCCTAGTCTGGTCACGTGACTTTTCAAATATAGCCGTGATTTGACACTCTTAAACAGGAAGTTCCGGTATAAAAGGGGCCAGGCCTGGCCATTCTCACGCCCAGTTGTCAATAAACCATCAAAGCGTAAACAGCTGACAAACAACCCGCGCTTTCTCCGTGACAGTTGCTGGTAAAATGTGCTTCATTTTTGTTGAGAATGCTATGCTAAAACGTTAACAAGTTATATTTTACTTTTGTAAAGGGTATCTTTTGGTTTCATGAGGTTTTGAGGCGTATTTAATTTGCAGGACGCTTGTCTCTGCAACGTGCCATGAATGCAAGAGTGAAAATTTGCATTTCACGCCCAAAAGGTGTGAAATGTGGGAGGTGCCATCCCTTTTATAGTGGAACTTCTTGTTTAAAGGACTCTTCAGTTGTGAAGAAAGGTTATGCGCAAGTCTAGGTTTCTAAATATGACGGTTAGATACCTTCCTTAGAAACAAATAGGTAGTTGAGAAGGACCCACTAGATAATTTCAGTACCTTTAACATCGTTTATAACTTTTAAGGATTCCGGTTCGACGCTCAGAGGGCCCATCTTGCCATCCCGCACACCTTTCATCAGCGGGGTCAATACTTCTTTTTCATCCACTTTGGTTTTGAATATGAGCTTAAATCTTGCCACAACACTTCCCGACCTAAACGAAAAATAGGGGATATAGTGCACTATAGCAAACAATTGATTGGACTTTGTAGAAGAAGGTACACTTTTCCACTTACTTGAATGATAAGATTATTACTTCCACAAACTTTTCGTCTTCGGAATACAGTTTTCGAATCTACAAATTTAAATAAAAATATATAAAAAATTATACATGTAATAATCATTCCTAATAATCTACCAAATGTAAAGAAATAAAACCCAAATAATCAATGTGCCAATATGAAAGAAACTAAAGTGATGGGAAGAAAGAAGTAAATCAGTAGAGAAGCTCCCGCGAGCAGCAAAGGCGAGCGCGGACTCAAAACCTAAGAGAATTTGTTAAATCCATTGAGCTGAAAAAATCTGGTGTCACGTCAGCATACGCCCGCCAGCACAGACTTTGCGGGAGGAAGAGGGGAAGCAAAAGTTTTTCAAAAATTAGGCAAAATTTGTTGCGCGGTGTCCACTTCAAATTGAGAGGAACGCCAGGAAAGCGAACGTGAATATTGTTCCCCTTACCTTCTCTAGAGTGGTATTAAGCTTGTTGACTTAACGATAAGTACGTAAGTTAGCTCGCGAAGAAAGTTGCGAATTTTCCGAGAATTTTGAAGCGAAACGTAGGACGTAATGTAGAGCAGGCTAGAGACGAATGGCTTAGAGATCTACGTTAGTTAAGAAACTCTGATGCAGAAAACCAGGGCTATGGAAAGCTCCAATTTGTAGGTTATTTTTATCTTGGCTTTCAATAACGAAATTTGACATTGAAAGATTGCTTGCTTACCAAGGATGACAATATGATTTAGTAAAAGGAAATATTTTCTAAAAACTCAAATATTATATTAGCAGCGTTTAAATTATGAAGATTGGTAAAAAATTCCGTTACTGAAAGCCAGAAGCTGGAGGTAATTCCACAGTGAATAAATAAATGCTCAAGGGATTCCTCAAACCTTCCACAGAACGTACATAAAGACGAAGAAACTACACCCATTTTGAAAAGGGCTTTATTAGTGAATTCTTGCGCAATGGTGTGACGTAATCCCAGAGCGCTTTGCTGGCGAGCTTTTCCACGGACCTATCACGTGCTCAACTTGACAGGCCACGCTCGTGGAAAAACTCGTGGAAAAGTACTGACCGAACACTGTTTACTGGCGACCTTTTGCCTTGTAGTGAACACTGTGTGCTGAGTGAACCTTCCGCCTTGCAGCGAACACTGTACTGAGCGAACACTGTGTACTGAGCGAACCTTTTGCCTTGTGGGAGCGAACACTGTGTTGTGAGCGAAACGTCCGCCTTGGAGCGAACCTGTACTGATCGAACACTGTGTACTGAGCGAACACTTTTGTCTTTCAAGGATTTCAATAGGAAATGGCTTTATTTAAGGGCTGATGCAAGTTTTCATCAAATGCCTTCATTTTCAAACTTCAGATAAAATACAAAGTTTGTTTTTTATGTGCGTCGTTGATGGTAATTAGAACAATTTGTAACGCTTTAGTCGATACATTTTATACATTCAAACGACCACTGAGTACAATACTTAATTCAAGATACACCAGTACAATAATAAGAAAATAAGGAAAGACTTAAAAATATAAAAAGGCATCTTGAAAAGGAAGTTTGGAGGTTAGCCCTATATAAGACTCCCTTTAAAAAAAAAAAGAAAAAAAAAGAAAGTGCAATGGCGTCACGCCATTCACACAAATGAGGTCATAAAACGAAACGTTCAATACAGAAAACAAACCGAAACGTAACGTATTTACAATTCCATAGCAAAAGAACGAAAATGCATTAAGTTGCACGCGTTTTTTGAGTGGGTCCGGGATTAACGTGAAAGCTATGGCGTCACGCCATAACGACTCAAGCGTGACAAAATGGATGCGGCGTGACAAACAGGCGGTTAATGACAGACTATTGCTAACGACTGTTTCAGTATGTACTTAAGGCGGGGTTTCACCTGAAAAAAGCACACTTTGTATCACCAATAGCACTGACAGTTTTAATCCAAACCATGGCAAACTACATATCACTGGAAAGCTTAAAAGCCAAAGATTCTAAAAATGGCTGTTTGTGTGCAGTATCAGCAAAAGACACCTGACACCAGGCTGTCAAAGTTACCACCCGCAGTGCGAAACCCATGGATACTTGAGAAAAGATTTCTCTTTATAAACTTGACAGAAAAATAAACTTTTTATGTGTCTTTAAAGAATAAGAACTAATTGTTGATATGAATAAAGGATTTTGCAAAATTGTAATATTTCAAGCTAAAGTAACCATCTCAAGTTACATGCTGAAAAACTAGGTGAATAATAATAGCTCATTTTTTCCCCAGCAAGCCTTTGGAAAATTCCTTCATTCATATCAATTCATTAAATGAGCACAAAGTGTCCTGAAAATTTCAGGTCAATAGCTTAAATCCTTCTTGAAATATCTTTTCTCAAAGGTGAAAATCGGTCGTTCTGAGAAAACAGACTTAAAGTTTTAAAAAGATTATATATTATGATGACTCTTATGATGACTATCCAGAATTAGTTTCCAGAGGCTTAAGGTAGCCAATCAGAATCCCCCAGCCTCATAAGTAATTCCTTCAAGGTCACGAAGGGCTTCTTCTCGTCTTGTGCATTTTCCTGAAGAATGATGTTTGCTGAAGAAACAAGAAAGATGTGCAGTATGAGATGCTGTTTATTTGGAATGTCTAGTGTAGCAACTGTTGCATACCATTTGAAAACATAAATCATACTTCAATAGGAATACAAGTGCCAATATATTTATGCACAAACAACAAAATTAAAGCCTCAAAATCACTGAGAGAAATTATATACTGAAATTCGCTTGTCTTTCAGCTTGGAAAAACAATTTAAAGGTTTGGTATTAAAACCTACAAGTATCAAGGAAATTTTCTCACCTTCTTCACATTTATGTGCTGAAGAGAGCACTGAAGATAGGCTTTGTAAATCGATTAATCTGTAGCCAGTTCCTTCGCATTGCCCAGTTGACTCTTCATCCGAGCTATTCTGTGATTCCTCTGTTGTATAAGAAAGCTTCATTTTCTTCACTGATGAACTAAGCGGTTGATCAGGGTCTGACGAGTCAACATCCTCAAGATCGTCCTGAGAGGTGCTTGGTTTTGCTCGATCGATTTCTACTTCTTCTGACGGATTTTTTTCCACAAGGTTTTTCTTTCTTTTACTCCCACCAAATCCTTTTCCTTTCCGTTTTGGTCTGTAGCGGCTTCTTTGCCCTTTTCCAGGCATTTACAACGATAAATTTGACTATTTTGGAGCGAACGGATTTCGAAAGGCGATCTTAACCTTCGGTATGATGGTAAATGTATCCCAGGGTGCAATTCGCAGTAGTTCTTCTATGTTTCCCTTCATGTATGCATCACCAACTATCGTATTTGTGTTTCCAGGAGAAAAAAACCACAAAAGGCCGTAATTATAAATAGCCGAGAAAAGCAACAAAATGCTACTATCGTTACCATGGCAACGCAGCCCCAGACATTTACCTCTTGTAAACAAACCGTTAATTTACAGTGAAATAGTGGGAAAATCGAAAAATATCACTTTCTAATGTGAAGTTAAGTAGTTATAGTTGCTAATTTTGGGAAAAAACAAAAATCCATTTTTTCGCCAAAATTCAGGTGAAACCCCGCCTTAATGGGACTTTTCTCTCTCAATCCGCACCAGTTACCCTTAGTTATTTGCTGCAACTTTCAATTAGCGTGAACATTGTGATTCTGAACGATTTACAAAAGGATTTTCATTGATTTAAACGGTTATACAGTGGAACCCCGCTCTACGGACACCCGCTTAATACGGACACCCCGGTATTACGGACAGTTTCGTTGGTCCCGGCGAAAACCTCATACATTTTCTCTTAAATTAACCCGCTCAATACGGACACCCGTTAATACGGACAACGGACACTTTTCCGTGCCCCGAGTGACAAACTCTTGTACATTGTCAACCCCGGTTTACGGACACTATTTATCTGCGCACTGTGAATTTTCATTTTCGCGGTTATTTGCTAACTTGAAGACATTGGACCCTGGTCAAATAATGACAGAATTCGAAGAGTTAAAACCATTTTATTGCAAAGAGAAGCTTAATAGCGTGACTTCCGGTGTTTGACCCTTTCACTTTCTTTGCCTTTTGCTGCAGCTATCGCTTGTGTCGCAAGCTAAAAGTTTCCGTGCAAAGTAAAGTTACCGACTTTTTCAAATGGGTTGGTAGAGTTTAGGAACGGTTGCGAGTTTTAGTTACAAAGGAACTTTTATAGAAAACGTTCTGTTGCTGTTGAAATGAGTTTTATTTCTTGTACATAGTAAAGTTGCGACATTGTCAAATAATTCCACTGTTGAGTTTATTAAAGTTTAGTTCGAGTGCCGGTATGACTAAAAATGTAAATGTAAATGTTGTTTATAGTGGTCATGCACTTAGCTTCGAGATAGCTAGTTTAGGCATGCCACTGAAAGATAGGAAACAAATAACTTTAAATGAACATAACATGGTTAAAAATCCCAACTGGCTGGAGGCAGACCAGTTGGCTATATACAAAGCGTGACCGAGGATTTGAACTCGGGACGACCGAGATCGTAAGGTTTTCGTAAAAACTATTATATATATACAGAAGTCCATAACTAGAAGTCTACATCTGGTATTGGGGCGCGTGCTATGTCTTTCGCGTGTAGGCTATTTTTAGAAACTGATGTCTCGCGAGAAAATGACGTAACCCACTATTTCGACACGATTGTAGTTCTAAGTTGCGGCCGAATATTTTGGAAAGTGGCAGGTGAAATAAATCAAATCACATCAAAACACTTGACAGGCCATTCCCTTTAATTCTCACATTTCGACAGAAGTAGTATCGTAGATAGTGATTTCAAACGTCTGTTCAGTGGCATTTGAAGGCGAGTGAAAAAGCAACCCGTTTCCGTAGACAAACTCACAAAACAAACAGGTCGACTTTTTATAATTTACGAGAGAATTTATGAACAGAAGTTCCCCAAACTTTTAGTAGTTAAGTGTGTCTTTATTTTGTACAGCATATCCTCGTGTTAAAATACTGAACAACATACACAACACAATATTAGCTGCACACTGCGAAGTGCCCGAGAAGCACAACTTGAATTAAACTTTTGACGGATGTGAATGAAATCATCATTGTTCGATGAATTAAACTCGTATTTCTATTCATATTAAAACAAGTACATTACCTTAGTCAGTCTTTTGTTATCATGCCGTCCTTGTAATTCCAAAAACATGCGAAACTCGCCAAACTTGTCGTTTTCCCTGAATGTTGTTCTCAAACGAATCAACCTTCATTCTGTTCATTCCGCGCTCGATGTTGAGCGCTTCAGGGACCACGGCTTTGTTTTTCAAAATAGCAACGAACCTGTGCCAAAATGCACTTGCTCTCTTGATGCCTGTCTTCATCTTGAGAGTACCATTAATCTTTAGTGTCTTCGCATTTTGAATTTGACTCGGAATTAGTCTATCTTGCCCGCTGCCATTTCGTATTCTGACTCCAAAACACTGAGGTCCTCTCGCTTATTTGGATGCTCCGAATTTTTACAACTTCGATGCTATCGTCATTGATGAAAGATGGCCTGATGATTCTTGTCCGGACGATTTAATCCTCACAAAACGGAAATTACGATGACCAACAAACAGAAATTTCGTAATGCCGTTCGCTCGAGTTCACTCGTCCTCTGCAGTTCTGCTTTTATTCAAAAATTTGTTCAACCAATTAAAGGCGCGAATTAAAAAATACTTAAATGTGATTGGCTACTTGTTCGCGGCAAAGCTGTTCTAAAAATAGCCTACACGCGAGGAACTTGAGGTACACGCGAAAGACATATCTCAAAGCCTATTACCAGAGATGTAGACTTTTAGTTATGGACTTCTGATATATGAGGGACGACCGAGATCGTAAGGTTTTCGTAAAAACTATTAATTTTAGTCAGAGAGTTCACAGTTTGCATTTGTTACAGTTACAGCACACTTTAACAACGTTATGTTGCCGTGAAAACGTTTGCCTTCGTCTTTGCGTCGAGAAAACGTATATCCGTGACTTTTTTCTGAGACCCCGCTTAATACGGACACCCCGTTAATACGGACAATTTGGCCTGTCCCCTTGGTGTCCGTATTAACGGGGTTCCACTGTATATCATTTCGACATATATCAACCCCCCAACATCGATCTCAACCGCGAATCTACATACTCCTAAAATGGCCGGAGTGTACGCCCAACAGGTGTCTTGTTAAATTACATTCTGCACGCAATGTTTTCTTTGCTCTCCTGTGTCGAAACGTTTAAGGAAATTGAAATCTTGAGCAGTATTGCATAAATTGCAACGGAATTGAAAAAAAATATTTTAGCTTATTTTGATGGGATTTAGGTTATTTATAATACTGAATAAGCGGCTGTATCTTGTCTATCTATGGGGTGGACCATTATTTTTTTGGAAGCTGGGGGATGAAACTTTTTCCAAGACAAACAATTTTTTTCTGTATCGTTGTCTGTGAAAACATTTTTTTCCGGTGTCATCTTCCTGCAGACAATTTTTTTTCATGCCTGCAAAAAAAATTAGTTGGGCTTTTTTTGCTTTTGCAAACAAATTTTTCAGGATTCCCCCACCCCCCTCTAAATCTGTACGATCTTCCTATGGTCTACAACGCACTACTCTTTTAACATGAATCGATGAACTCAAACTCTAAGTAACATGTTTTTCCTATTTCAAATATAACATTTCGTCAACTTCCGAAATATATTATACTTACAGTGCGACTACTCGAACCGGGGCACCCTGAACAAAATTAACCAATCACAGTGTTAATTGAAAACAAAGGATAGGGACATTTTTTAGCAACGGACCAATAACGTTCTAGAACGCAAACAAAAGATTAGTAACAAAATTTGAATTGTCAACAACGTTACGAACAGATGCGGACCTCTCAGGAAACTTGCCTTCTGCTTGATTGGTTCATTTCGATCCAAAATTTTAAGTTTCATCGAAAAGCTCTGTTCATGTTTTCCATGTAAAAGTTTCGAAAATGGCGTTTTATTTTATTGAATCGTGACGGGGGATATATGATAATGGTCGCCGACATTCCCAGTTGTTACGAGAGCGCGTTTTGGACTTACATCACACTGGAATGAACCAACAGATAATCGAAAGGCAAAGTCAGAAGTAGTCGGCACGTTTTGCGTGACTATCATTTAAAAAATTCATCGATGCATGTACGGAGAGCAGCTGCGCCACGATCAAAAATGGTGGAAGATGTCGTTAAATTTTTAGAAAAAGAAAAACTGTGCAAGCCTAGTATTAGTAGCACAGAACTGCAGCAAAGGCTATTGCTCAACGGCATCGTTCATCATGTTGACCTACCGTGTTATCGGTTACATGTAAACAACAAACGTTCAAAGACAAACAGAAAAATTATTCCATGCATTGCGTTTTATTTTATAGCATAAAAAAGTTCTTGTCAGAGCTAGAGATTGTCTGTAAATGCAAAGCTAATAAAGGTTTGTTTATTCCAATTATATACTAACGTTTCCTTTACACTGATCCTGATCGTGGCGGCGAATATTATTTATTATTCCATCGAATTTGAAAAACCGAGACTGATTTTGCTTGTTCTTAAAAATTTAGGATCGAAAGTAACCAATCAAAGACAAGGCAGGTTTCCTGAGAGGTCCGTATCTGTTCGTAACGTTGTTGACAGTTCAAATTTTGTTGCTAATCTTTTGTTTACGTTCTAGAACGTCATTGGTCCGTTGGTAAAAAATGTCCCTATCCTTTGTTTTCAAATAACACTGTGATTGGTTAATTTTGTTCAGGGTGCCCCGGTTCGAGTAGTCGCACTGTAAGAGAACAAATATTATCGACTTCTTCTGAACCACTCTTACAACCAAACCTCTACTACACCTCTTGCTCTATGCCGTCAATACCGAAACTATTTCAACATATTTCAACCACACTAACAATCCATGACGCATTAGACTCATGTACCCACTGGGTACTATTTTTGGTATTTTTTTCGAGCCACAGGAGTCGCGCAGGCCGGTCAACACTTTTAAACTAAAAAAAACGGAGAGTGACAATGAGAGTGATTTTCCATTATCTGTACTCGCTGCGTTACTTAAATTGCTTTATATCGTGGGTAACAATCAAGAAAATAATTTATCCATGTACAACGTGCCGAAAACTGACAGATTTCACAAAACTAGAATTTTGTTGTGAGGGGGTGGGTCATGTAATTTGGAACTGCGGACAGTGCTAACCGAAGTGGAATCGATAATAAACAACCGCATAATCGTAGCAGCATCAGATGACCCTGCCGATTTGGAAGCATTGACCCCAACCACCTCTTGCTGCAAAGGAGTCTGGATTGCCACCAGGGCCTTTCGTCAAGGAAGACCATTTGAGTAGAAAACAACGGAGAAAAGTCCAATACCTAGCCTTCGTCTTCTGGAAAAGGTGGATTAACGAATATCTACCGAGCCTGACTGAAAGAGAAAAGGGGTTAAGAAACCAAAGATATATTAGAGTGGGAGACTTGGTGCACGTTTTGGAAGAGAATGTTCTTCTTGACAAGTGGACTGTGGGTCGTGTTACTGAGGTCTTTGAGGAACGAAGGTGCAATCCACCAAGGTGAAGACGTCAAGCACGGAATTGTATCGTCCAATCGCAAGGCTGTACCTATTAGATGGTCAGGGCTGAAAGACACTTAGGGCCGATTCGCACTAGCGGACAAGTTTTAAATGTCATAACATTTTTGACAAAAGCAAAATTGTCGCGACAAGTCCGAGACATTTTGGGCCAATTCGCACTAGCCGACAAATTTTGCAACAATTGGTAGATTTCATCACTTGTGTGTCACTTGTTACAGAAAACAAGTGCGAATACGTTTTTTGAGACCTAGAACTTGTCCAACAATTCAGGAAGACAAAGAAGCAGTTGTCTTATGATTGGTCCGCGTTGCACACGCGCGATACATTTTGTCAAACAATCGCAAAAACAAGTGCGAACGACTTGTTGGACAAGGGCAAATTTTGTCAAAACGGACAAATCTTCAAAGGGGCCGATGTCCTGCCTCAAGGCAGGACAATTCATGACAAGTTGCATTCCAACGCCCCTCGTAATGCCAGATAACAATATGTTGTTGAAAATTACACCTTTTGTTTTCTTCAAAATGTCTCTGTCCATCCAGCGTGTCTATCTCCGTCGGGGTATAATTTGACTAGTGTCCAGTCTATGTCGGGCTATTTTACTGTCGTGAGCGACACGGCCTATATGGCGGCTATTTTGAACAGATTTTTGATTTTCAGAAGCGACTTGTTGCCGGGATATGCGAGGTATGAGCAAGACGTTTTTAGAAAAACATTCGTGTGTCATTGTTTCATTCACATGCGGATCCGAATGACAGCCAAAACCATTTTTGTGGGTGAAATTCGAGCTTATTTCAGCACGTGTCGAACGCTAGAAGCGACTTAAGTGTCCTACCTTGTCATATTATTATACACGATAATAGTACCTAATAGTAAATAGACGTAAAATAGCTTTAAATTGCTTGCTGTAACGTTAGCAAACAAAACCATGTTATGTGTCATCGACTTTATTTAGCAATTTCGCCTTGATGTGTTGTTCAAAAGTTCCCCGTTTAAAAACCCATACAAATTCTTATATAAAGACCGCCATTTTAATATATGCAAATATCATGCTTGGTCTACCTGTGGTTCTAGCATATATCTTGTACACAGTAACCGAATTATCGAGAATTTTTACAACATTTCCGTTCATTCTTTAGTTTAGTGCCAATTATCAAGCCCTCCGGACTAGAAGGGCTTTACAGCGTTTAGCGAGTATACAGCATTGCACCATCTTTGGTACAAGAAGAATTGTTTGTAAATGTTGGTTTTGCATTGCGCTTTTAGCGGTTGTCGTTATTTTCGAGGCAATGTTTTTCCAAATATTCTGCCTTTAACCCATCGCCAATAATTGCCGTTGTATTGCTACGTCGGCCCACATTTCAACTAAACATTTGGTCTCATAGTAGGCCCAAATTTGGATCTTTTGG
Organism: Meandrina meandrites; assembly: GCA_963693305.1. NCBI lineage: Eukaryota > Metazoa > Cnidaria > Anthozoa > Scleractinia > Meandrinidae > Meandrina > Meandrina meandrites. Next base: position 11,950,743 of record OY855910.1, read on the forward strand.
GCATTCACCTCCTCTCCGCATGTCCGCCATTTTGAACGTGTTTCATCTGATCATGACTGAAACTACCTCGTGAGGGTGTTTCAATCATGATCAGAATGAACATTTTCGATCATGATTCGCGAAACGTGTTTCATTCGCGATCAGACTTATCATGTTTCGACCTAGTGTGAACACAGTATAAGTTAGTTCGCAAAGTTCGCGAAGAAAGTTGCGCATTTTCAGAGAATCTCGAAGCGAAACGTAGAACGAAACTTAGAGCGGGCGTACAGACGTCTGGCTTAGATATGTACTCTGATGTAGGACTGAATTTGTCGTGAAATTCACAAATAATGCTTTGAAACAAAAGTATTTTTCTGTTATCAAAGCCACCGATAAACAATCCAAAAGCTTGGGACACAGCCCGCAAGACCGGCTGGAAATACCTACGTCTGCTCATAAGCCAGTGTCATCACAAACTTATAGTTCTGGACAAAGCTCAGGAATCACTTCGGCAGAAGATCGAAGATCGCATCAAGAAAACGCTCTACGACACTCTAACTCAAGTCGTCGCGCAACGTTGCAAACACGTTAAAGCGGACGTTGAGAGGAGACATCAGAAGAAACTAGCAAATCCATCAAACCGAAAGGAAGAGGCAATTAAGAAAAAGTGGGTTGTAAACATTTCCAACAGAGAACTGGACAAGAATGAAATATCACTCCTTCGAAAAGGGCTTAATTTCGCCATTACGCCGAGTAGTGTACCAACAAAAGAAATTCTCGCTTCGGTCGAATCAGCTATCGATGGCCTGCCAAAACAACGTCAGAATATCATCCGAAGTGAAATCTGTAGCACTCTAAAACAAGCACACCCCCCGAGACAACAAAATTTAACAAGGGAAGAACGAAATGCTTGCAAGGCTCTTAAAGAGGATGAGAGCGTTTTGGTTGTAAAAAGCCGACAAAGGAAACTGTACTGTTGTTATGAACAAGACGGATTATGACAACCAAATCCGTGCGATGCTTCAAGACAGGGATGTATACCAACCGATCACGGATAAAAGGCGAAACCCAACCTCAAGAACAGAGTCAGCCCTTCAGAAGAAGCTTCTGGATCTCAAAAAGCAGGGCAATTTGACAGAATCAGAGTATTGGAGACTCAGGCCATCCGAGTCTATACCAGCAGCCTTTTACGGACTCCCCAAGATACACAAGGTAAAGCTGGAGCCCAAAGAAGACCACTTTACTCTGTCAAAAGAAGCAACGCCTCAAGTTCCGTTAAGACCAATTAACAGCTGTATTGGCAGTCCGAAATACCGGCTTTCCAAGTATTTGGCGTCCATTTTAAAATCCCTCCAGAGCGAAAGTGGCTTCCCTGTCAAGAACGCTAAAGAATTTACAAACTTTATAAGCAGCCAAGTAGTAGCCGAGGACGAACAAATTGTGTCCTTCGATGTTGTATCTCTCTTCACTTCAATCCCAGTAGATTTGGCGATAGATATTGTTCAACGCAAACTTGGTGAGACAACTGAATGGAAAGCCCTTACAAGCTTGACACAAGCTCAAGTTCTCGATCTACTCTCCTTCGTACTTAACAACAGCTATTTCTCATCTGAAGGAACTCAGTACCACCAAGTATTTGGCTGTGCGATGGGATCGCCTGTCAGCGCAGTGATCGCCGAATTAGTCATGGAAGAAATTGAGGAAAAGGCCTTAGCCTCTGCACCAGTAAAACCGCGCTGGTGGCGCCGCTACGTTGACGACTCTAATGCGTGCCTAAAGAGTGAAAGCATCAGAGTTTTTCACAGCCATCTGAATTCCATTAACCCGCATATCCAATTCACGATAGAAATGCCAACTACAGGCGCGGAAGGCCAAACCATAGCTTTCCTTGATACAAGTAACACGGTATCTGCGAGTGGTCAAGTGGAAGTGGGCGTGTACAGGAAACCCACGCACACAAACAAATATCTCGCCTTCGTGTCGCATAGTCCCGCGCAAAGCAAACGAGCTGTAGTAAAGACACTAATGGACCGTGCCAAATATCTTCCCTCGACCTCTGAGCGGAAACAGAGCGAAAAACAACAAGTAATCGGTGACCTTAAAGTCAACGGATACCCCCAAAGTTTCATCGATCGTTGCCTTGCTCCGGCTCAAGAAACCATACAGCCAGAAAACCAAGAAAGTCTAGACAGTCCAAGGGGTTACCCTTCAATCCCTTACATAAAAGGTGTTTCCGAGAGAGTTCGACGTGTGCTTAGCAGAGAAAACGTAAGAACCACTTTCAAGCCTGTTAAAACATTGGGCAGTATCTTTAAGAAACCAAAAGACCGCCCCGCCACAAATCAGATCAAGGAAATTGTGTACAAAGTCAAATGCAAAACATGTGATTTTGCCTATGTGGGAGAGAGCAAAAGATCGTGGAATTCGCGCGGCGCAGAGCACAAGCCTGGCACAAGATCTAATAACGAAAGCGCAATAAGATTTCACGCGGAAACAACAGACCATGACATTCATCCGGATTATGTAAAAATTTTAGAAAGAAATGTCAACAATAGGAAACAACGCCTATTCCTAGAAGCGCTACATTCCATCCAAGACATTAACTGTGTGAATGAGCATGTGCAATTCCCGCAAGTCTATTTAACATTGGGAACATCCCTAGAGACCGGCGGTGTATAAAAAACTTATTATGCAAGAAACTGAGCCAAATTTTAAACTCTGATGAAGGTAACAGAGAGTTACCGAAAATTCAGTTTTATACGTTTTTTAGCAACCGATTTTAAGTAAGAGATAAATACCGAGAACGGAGGTATTAATCCATATACATCCCGAGGGCCGTAGGCCCGAGGGATGTATATGGATTAATACCGACGTCCGAGGTATTTATCTGACTTATTTTATGATATTATTCATGAGGGATCATTATATAAAGCCCGTTTCCAAGAGGACAAAAGCCGTCTAATTAGTAGTGCATCGGCTCCGAGCGTAAACAATGTAGTCTTTGTTGTTTTTTATTGTTGCCATTGTGTGGTTTTCTCAGAATAGCCCGATCGTGCATTTCCACGGATTTCGCGATTTATTGTGATTGCAACCTTATTTGAATATCACAAGCTTGTTTTGATGGTTTGTTTTGCACTGTGTGTTGTTCGCAAGGTGCGGTTTAGCGTGTTTTGTACAGCGTCTAATGGTAGTAGTAAACGTACGAAGAAATTGAAACCTCGACAGGAACGGCTAAAATAAATTATGAAGAGTTGAACCAAGGACAGGAACATGGGCTGCTCGGAACACCAGACTAAGTTGTAAGGAAACGTTTAGGATTCTCAATTTTTCAAGAATGAGATGGACGTTGTTGTTGAATTCAAGAGGAAGGAATTTTTAACTGAGGCAGTGTGCAGCGACAATTAAATTTGAGAACGGCATGACGGAAATTCAACCGAACTTAGCTGATCTTTTATGATTCCATTGACATGAATTTTATATTTCCAAAATGAATTTAGAAATGGAAGAAGGCTTTGTTATTTCAAAGACTTAAACTTTTCAGGGAAAGTAAACTAAAAAAAATATTTGGCCTGCCACTGCTATATAGCTTAAAGTATTTCGTAGCAGGCTGCAGTAAAATTTTTATGTCGGAATTGCAGTGTTTAATTTGTTCAGAGAGTTTTATTTTGTCAGGAATAGATCAATCGGAACCTAGAATATTAGAATGCTAATGAGAGGTCTTATAAATTATGCAGATAAAAGCCCTCGCATTTATCTGTATAAATCCCTGAAACGAGGGATTTATACAGATAAATCCCTCATTAATATTCATAAATTCATTCATCAGCCCCGCTTTTCCCTGCTAGTTAATATTCAACAGGGTTGTAAGTTTAATAAAGGTTGTTGAATAACAAAAGAAAATGTGTCAATCATGAAATAAGATCAGATACAACCAAAAAAAAATTTTATTATTTTAAATATTCCTTCATTCTAAATGTCTTTTTGTCGCTGACGATCAACTGATTTAAATTTGTACAGAGTTGTGCAGTAGTTACTGGATTGATATTATATCTTGGTGCGAGAGATTACCTCGTTTGTTAGAAGAAGAGATAACTCCTTATAAGCCTCACTCTTTTCATACTGCAAGTCCTCATTCCATGTCTTTTTGATACGCAATTCAAGGACAAGCTCTAGAAGATTAATATATTTCATAACTTCAGTACTTTTTAGTATGACGTCTTATCCCCAAATAACGAAAAATACATATGATCAAGAGGGACGTTAGAACAATGATCAAGGATTACCTGCGGTTGGTTGAGGTGTAGTTGTTTTTTCCAGTTCCCCACTTGTAGGAATATGGTCAATAACCAAAGACGGTGTGACTGGTTCTTTTACAGAAGGTGTGACTGTTTTAATGGATTTGGTGACTGTCGAAGTTGAAGCTATTATCAGTTTCCTTGTGGCCTTAACAAGGGTTGTCGTTTCACGTGTAGAAGGTGAAGATTTCCTCAAGTCAAGGTCAAATGAACCAAAATTTCGAATTTTCTTTTTTTTAAGCCAACTTGTTGGTTAAGAACCAAATAAACATATCCCGAAGTTTCAAAGTAAATGGTGTTTGCAAAACAGAGAAATTTCAAGTTGAAAAATGCTTATTTTTGGCCTTCATAATCGTAGAGCGCTCGAGAAAATTGTCGGGAAATTTTCGGAACTGAAAATTGTGACGTCATTATTGGTGTGTTGTGAAATTGCGGGAAATTCGAAGTCTTTCAGTGATGAAGCTCACAAAAATGGAACATCACGGTGTTTTGTGCAGCACCAAACTGCTTAAATAATTCTAAGTCGAAAGTAAGTACGCTTAAGTTTCCAGCAAATTCAAAGCTCAGGAAACAATGGCTTTTGAAAATGAAAAGAAAAGAATTTAAGCCAGACTCTCGCATTTGTGCGATTTATTTTACCGAAGACTTCTTCAGAGAAAATCTGGTGATACGTAGGTTTCTGGTTCTGATTTCAAGCCGCTTGGACTCCACCTCAAAGAGGATGCTGTGCCGCGGACTATTTTTTTCTGTTCGGTAAAGGAATCACGAGGAAGAATGCCTCCGAAGCACAAAGACCCCCCCTCCCTGTCCGTTCGGCTTTTGCTAAACAAACGAAGTCAGAAGTAAGCATTTTGCACCTTTCTTATTCTACCTAGAGCTAGATGAGGTATTTGTTATGATTATTAGCACTTTTAGTTTGTTGGATTTGCTGGTCATGATCAAGTATTAGAATTTGAATTCGTCTGTTCAATATCCTCGCCAAATAACTTGCTTCCATGTACGTGCACGTGCTTTTCGACGCGTACAGCTTCAAAGGTTTTATTTATGTTGGGTTTACAATCGTTAATTTCGAGCACTAAATAACATGTACCGGCTAAATAAATATGGACCAAAAACAGCTAATACAAACAGAACTCACAGTGTCCGCGGGGACAGTGTGTAAACGCTCTGTATTTATTTCAACACCGAATTTTCCTTCAGCTGAAAACGACACGAAGTTATTCATTGAGTTTACTCTGCGTGATGCTTTGCGGTTTCGAATTTGCATTGAGAAATATCCTTTCATTCGAGTTAAATTTTTGTATACAAATTTATTTTTGTGTTTTGTGTGATTCTCGAGTACGAAAAAAAACCCAGTGAATTCAATCTTAGCTTTTGGCCACATCCTAGGATAACTTCGCGCTGCATACCTATCCGGGTTGAAAGCCGCACACGTCCTGATAATAATTGCGTGCAAATCCAAAAAACTGCATTTCACTTGGGGTATATAACAAAACCAATTGTTCTATACCAAGCTGATCAGACTGATGATTTTTACACGCCATCCAGTGTTTGAAAACCTCCTATATCGTACAATGGTTACAATTTTACTCAGTGCTTTAATAATTATTAATCTTTGAAACTGGATTCCAATGTAGTAAAAAATATAACGACCATGTTAAAAAAACGTAGATCCTTTTAGAATAACTTGAATTACTCAGACTGACTCAAACTCTCAAACTTTACATTATTCGCTCTTTAAACGACGATCGTCTCTTCGATCGCAAAGCCGTAAAAAAAAAAAAAAAAACGTCACAAAATTCAAAGCTCGATCCATTCCTTCCATTCCAGTGCGCGGTCATTTTGGAAACGTTTTCGTGAAGTCTTCGGAAATCTTCGTAGCTTTTGCTATAGTTCGCGCTTTAAGGCTCAGAAAGCAAAATTTCTTCTTAAGTTTACTTAATAATGAATTCGTCTAGCGTTTGGTTGCTTTAAAATCGCTAAAGAAAGAATGTCGACATTTTGGTACATTTGACCTTTAAGAAAAAAAGAATTCTAAAATAAAGTATTTCGCAATTATTTTTGAATAAAATAAACATACATCTTATTGACATCCGATCAATTATATATCCAGCGAACTACACCTCATTAAGTTGTCCAACAGCAAGAACCAATAAGAGACACTGCAGACATCTATGCAACGCTGGGAAGGACACATGTCCTGGGGATGATTTTTACACAGGAAAATATAGTTATGTTTGCCAATATACAACAACTTACTAGCTTACATTTACTGGCATAAGACCGATTCAAGTAAAACAACAACAAAATAAATGAAACTTACTTCAAACTGACAAACATCATGGTGAGAACTACCATCATTACTGCTACCACTGCCACTGCTACAACCACTACCACTACTTTACCACCACCAAAGCAACTGCCGCCACCACTACCCCTACCACTACTTATACAATTACAGCGCCACTGCCACTGCGCGCTACTACCACTGCCATTGCTTCTGCCACTGCCGTTGCTTCTGCCACTGCCGTTTGCACTATAATTCATACTACTGTTACTGTTAATGCTACTGCTACGCTGTATGCCATCTCCACAACTTACGACTACATCGATGAAAACCTACCAGTCTCACAGTTATCGCCAGTGAAACCCGCCAAACAGTTACACGAGTAACTATTTTCACCATCTACACACGATCCACCATTACTGCAAGTGTGATTCACACAGTCGTTGATGTCTGTGAAGGCAAAACAAAAGGTGACCAAAATCTACCCAAGACCTGTAAATAAATGTGTATGTATCTTATAAAGATACATACAGGAAAGTGTTGAATCATGAAATGAATCAACATTATATATATCTGGTATTCATGTAGATAATGAGTTAGATATAGACTGACACTGTAGACAGACAGTTTTGTTGGTCTTTTAATCCGTAGTATTGGTCAATGACTCCATTTGTGTGCCAACGCCTCTACCTTCCTTTTAAACTTTCTTTTCTTATATCTATTATAGTAACTATAAATTATTAAACAATAACAAAAAGCATCAACAACAACAACCATCACCTACCAGTCTCGCAGTGATCTCCAGTGAATCCCAAAAGGCAGTTACAAGAGTAACTGTTGACTCCATCTACACACGACCCGCTGTTCCTGCATGTGTGATTAACACAGTCGTTGACGTCTGTGGGCGAGAAATACCAAGCCATGCTAAATATAGCCTATCAGAGTGCAGGAAAGCCGTTGTATATTCGACGGTATTAAATACAACCTTCCCATTGTGCGCTGCGATTTTGCTCCTTACGAAACTTAGTAAGCGCATTTTCTATGGCATGGTATAAAATAATAATGCAACACTTTCTCGTGGTATACCATGGATATCCCACTTGTCACTTGTATTTTCTTGGTATACAAACCCGTCTAAAGGCTCCTATTTATACCGAGAAAATACATGTGACCAGTGGGACATTTCATAGTATAACACTCGAAAGCGTTGCATGACTAGTATATATACGAATTATAAGTGAAACAGTTAAGAACGTCGGTCAGGAAAAACCGAGCATTGGGTAGCAAATGTTGAAAAATTGATTTACTTCCTTTTCTGCTCATTGTTGGATTTTAGGTAGTTAAGAAACCTGATGTAGTCTATTTCCGCCTAATGTTTTTAGTTTTGAGAAAAATAAAATCGTCAAAGGGACACTGTCACCACTTTCTAGGATACGTTCGAAAAGCCAAAAGACATTCTAATCACAGGAGACCGAAAAATACTGGTTCAGTTTTGCTTAAAAATACCGAACCAGTTCTCTGAGACTATAATTAAGTGTGGCTGCGGAACACCAGGAGGTGAATAGCGGCATTTTGAAAACATCAGGCTGATTTTTTCAAGTTTTTCCTTTGTCTCGTGGAAAAAGCGCCTGTAGCTGACCATGGTTTGTTCTTCCTTTTGGAAAATCAAGAGATTTCCTTCTGTTGACTTTCTGGGAGTATTCTGTGTATATGAGAAAGCAGTTCATTTCATCTTTAGCACATTTGCACCCCAAAACGTAAAAATCCCCGTGACAGTGCCCCTTTAAAAATCATCGCGTTCGTAAATAAAAGCGCACAGAAACGTTTAGATATCAAAAGAAGAAATAATTTTCTATTACAAGAAGATAATTTCAGGGCTTAAACGAAAAGTACTCATCGAACTGAAATAATTAAAAAAATATATAAAAATGAGGAATATACTTTCAAGATAACAAGTTTATAGTATTCAACATGTGGCATAAATCCCAATTTACGCACGTTGCCATGCGAACTTCATAATTTCATGAAGGTATGGCCGAAATCGCAATTTTTTTAAACAAAATTATCTATTATAATTATTATTATTATTATTATTTTTAACTATTATAAGTGTGTGATACCTGGAAACTAGCTGGTGAGTCTAGCTTGCTGGGCTCACAAAAGCTAAGTGTATTTTCACAATAAAACTACTTTACTTACTTATAATTGGCATATATTTACAAACCGTTAGCATTTTTGGATAGGTTTTGAATCAATTTCCGTTATTTTCTGACTTTCTAAGAAAATGGTGAATTCCAAGATGGCGTATTCAAGATGGCGGGTCCAATGACATCAAGTGATGTCATATGACGTCACAGCCAACAAAAAATACGTCATCTCGTAGGGTAAACTAAGGGCTTTCCTTTCCATGCAAAATTATTTCGCAGTGCCTTAGTAGAACGAAAACCTTATGGGATTCTGAAACCCCCCTTTACCCCTAAATCCCCTTGGGGTATGAATTTGCTTGTACGTCCGAGGGTTAAAAGACGGATATTTAAACCGTCACCTATGTTATTCGTAAGTTAAATAATTTTTGGAAACTTTAGGTGGCTCTGAAACCGCTCCAGAGAATTATTGTAGAAGCATCTGATAAAGATTTGTCGTACTGGCCCATTAAAGTTTAGGAGCTTGAAAGTGCTAAAAAACCGTTGCGAGCCTCCTTAAATGAATTAACATAATCGGAAATTTTGGGCCGTTTTTGTGACATCAAGGTTTCCATCCTTCTTTTAAACGTTTCGATGAAATTTTGAAGAATGTGACAGTCGCAAATACATAATATATCTAGCAATTCTGCAAAACAACAACAACAACAAACGGTTGATAGCACGAATAAAAAAAATAACATGTGGCTACACACTTCGTGTAAGCCACACAAAAACTGACGCTATTGATGTGTCACTGTCTTTGTATAATGAACGTGCAACAACATAATGAGAACAGAAAATAATAATCACCAGTTTGACACAGCTGTAAATATATTAAGTACCTGCATCGAAAAAAGGTTAACCACCAGCACCCATTTTGCCACTGCAGCGTACTCTTCTATGCTTTTATGTTGTTGTTTGTTGTGTCACAAAACAGCAGCAAATACCATGGCAGCAACAATAGTGACGACAAAAGCGTCAAAAACAAACACAAGTACAACAACTCCATCTAGAACATGACCAGCTACCAGTTATGCAACAAAGAAAGTAGCGAAGAATGAAAACGTTAACAACTACAAACCTACCAGTCTGACAGTGATTTCCAGTAAATCCTGGCTGGCAGTTACATGAGTAATTGTTGACACCATCTACACACGATCCACCATTGCGGCATGTGTGATTAACACACTCATCTATGTCTGTTAAAAGAAAATAACATCTAAGGGATTGTCGCAATTGAATAGCTGAATTCAGCGTTCGCAATTTATGCTAAAATATTCAAATCAATGTTTTTTACATTCCATCTTGATAACTACAGTTCGTTGTTATTGTTTTCAATATTGTGTTTTTTCCCTCACTCTTTTGCTCACTCGATGGAATGTAAAAACACATTGATTTGAATATTTTAGCATAAATTGCGAATGCTGAATTTGTAACGAAACATTTTCGTCGGTTCGAACGCCTTCTTTAAGGATAAATTTGGACGTTTTCCAGTAAATCAACGTTAATAAAACTTTGGAATTAAATTCTTTGCATTATGAAGCATGTGTTGCGAAAGTTTTAAAAAAATCGTTGGAGCCGTTTTGAAGATTTTGGAAAAAGCGCGAAAAGTAGAAAATTTACCAAAAATTACATTGGTAGTGACCGTATGAAAAAATCCAATTCTCGCGATCGCGATAACGAAAATCAACTAAACTTTCACGGCGACGAAAGATAAGTTAAATACACATTTTGGTGTTATTTCGAAGTAATTTCATCAAAGCAGTGTCTGCGTCTCGGTCCGTTTATCATTATAATGCAAAAAGCATGGTTTGAAATATAATTTCGATTTATTCGAAATCAAACATACAGATTTTTTTTATTCTTGTATATTTGATTTGCAGTACACCATAGTTTCAGATTCTGGTGTTAGCTTTTTTTTACATCAAATCGTATTTGCGTAGAATTCCAGTTTAACTGGTATCTTGTTTTTCTGTTTGTCGTTGCCATGGAAATATCGATTTTCCTAAAAAATACATCATATCAAACTTCAATCCAATTCCCAATATCTGGTGTAAATTTCACATCGATCCGAGTCCGGGAAGTTTGCTAAGCGGCCAAATGAAAATGTTTGGTATGGTCCAGAAAAAAATGTAGAGAGACACCTTAAAATCGCTAAAGAAAGAATGTCGAAATTTTGGTACATTTGACCTTCAAGAAAAAAAGAATTCTAAAATAAAGTATTTCGCAATTATTTTTGAATAAAATAAACATACATCTTATTGACATCCGATCAATTATATATCCAGCGAACTACACCTCATTAAGTTGTCCAACAGCAAGAACCAATAAGAGACACTGCAGACATCTATGCAACGCTGGGAAGGACACATGTCCTGGGGATGATTTTTACACAGGAAAATATAGTTATGTTTGCCAATATACAACAACTTACTAGCTTACATTTACTGGCATAAGACCGATTCAAGTAAAACAACAACAAAATAAATGAAACTTACTTCAAACTGACAAACATCATGGTGAGAACTACCATCATTACTGCTACCACTGCCACTGCTACAACCACTACCACTACTTTACCACCACCAAAGCAACTGCCGCCACCACTACCCCTACCACTACTTATACAATTACAGCGCCACTGCCACTGCGCGCTACTACCACTGCCATTGCTTCTGCCACTGCCGTTTGCACTATAACTCATACTACTGTTACTGTTAATGCTACTGCTACGCTGTATGCCATCTCCACAACTTACGACTACATCGATGAAAACCTACCAGTCTCACAGTTATCGCCAGTGAAACCCGCCAAACAGTTACACGAGTAACTATTTTCACCATCTACACACGATCCACCATTACTGCAAGTGTGATTCACACAGTCGTTGATGTCTGTGAAGGCAAAACAAAAGGTGACCAAAATCTACCCAAGACCTGTAAATAAATGTGTATGTATCTTATAAAGATACATACAGGAAAGTGTTGAATCATGAAATGAATCAACATTATATATATCTGGTATTCATGTAGATAATGAGTTAGATATAGACTGACACTGTAGACAGACAGTTTTGTTGGTCTTTTAATCCGTAGTATTGGTCAATGACTCCATTTGTGTGCCAACGCCTCTACCTTCCTTTTAAACTTTCTTTTCTTATATCTATTATAGTAACTATAAATTATTAAACAATAACAAAAAGCATCAACAACAACAACCATCACCTACCAGTCTCGCAGTGATCTCCAGTGAATCCCAAAAGGCAGTTACAAGAGTAACTGTTGACTCCATCTACACACGACCCGCTGTTCCTGCATGTGTGATTAACACAGTCGTTGACGTCTGTGGGCGAGAAATACCAAGCCATGCTAAATATAGCCTATCGGAATGCAGGAAAGCCGTTGTATATTCGACGGTATTAAATCCAACCTTCCCATCGTGCGCTGCGATTTTGCTCCCAACGAAATTTAGTAAGCGCATTTTCTATGGCATGGTATAAAATAATAATGCAACACTTTCTCGTGGTATACCATGGATATTCCACTTGTCACTTGTATTTTCTTGGTATACAAACCCGTCTAAAGGCTCCTATTTATACCGAGAAAATACATGTGACTAGTGGGACATTTCATAGTAATATGTAGATTTAGGCAGGCCTAAAAGCGGAGCTCCCATTTATCTTTTTTTTTTGCTCGAGTAAATTACAGTGTTACCAAATAAGAAACCACACTATATTTCTAAGCTTATACGGTGGCCCATATAGGTACAAAAAACCTCTCATGATTTTGTTGACGAAAGCGACGTCAATATTTCGTGATTAACCTGTCTGAATTTTCCTGCCTTTAGTGACAGTTTCTAAAATTGAAATTGACGAGTGTACTTTATTGGGTTCCTCACGTACGCACGTAAGCGCAAAACAAATCTTAGTAAAACTTTTTACAACGTTTACTGTACACTAATTCGTAATACACCTCTAGGACCTCTATGAGTTATTCAATGTAAAAAGAACCTTCACTTTGTTTTGATTACTACAAAACTGTTAGGGCAAGAAAATCAACTCAAGGCAAAAACAAAGTACGTACAGAAAAACAAAGTGAACTCGCTGCTAAACACAGTAAACTAAATGAACTCACGCCACGGCAAACTGAGAAAATCACGGCGGCAAAACAAACACTGCAAATTGATGGTGCCGGTTATGTAAGTCATTTTAAAGCATTGTTTGTGTAAGAATTGTGGCAGTTTGTGATTTGGAAAGTGGTGCACGCTAACTTAGAATAAGCTTACAATGATGTTTTTGACTGTGTTGAACCGTCTTCTTTTCGTTGCGGTTTGGTTGCATGATTTACTAATTCTGTTTTATCTAAATACCTAAGAGAATTTTATGTAGAGAACTGAATGAATTTTCTTCATTTCTGGTAAGTAAATATGCGGTAGGTTAAGTCTGAACCCACTCAGCCTAGCACAGGTAACTCGCAACGAAACCGGCAAATTCAACACACTCACTAACAAGCAGAGATATTATAAAGAGAAACAAAACAAATGCAAGCGAGCCGAAATCGCGATTTTGATCCGTGAAGCTAAATAATTTGTTTTCAAAATCCAATAATGAACATCACAGTTAACTCCAATAACTAAAACTGAAAATAATTAGTCTAAACAAAATATTTACTAAACAAATGTGTAAAATGTACAAACATGAACAGGCTTGATAAATATTTACGTGAAGATCTGAAAACCGACACAACTTCAAATTCATTCATAAATGAAGTATAATTCTCTCAATATAAAATTAGGCTTATGCTTAGTGCATACATTTACGTTTGTTACCTCATTATTGAAGAAGGCTTATAAATTCTGCAGGGATAAGCTTTCAAACCAGCCCAATAATATCGGAGACGAACACGGCAAAATCGTTGCAAGCGGCTTAGTCCAACACAACCGACATATACATTATATGAATTATCACCGCTCACCGAACATCAATTTTTCTTTTTCCATCGGTGTAGCCTTTAACAGTCTTTTATCCTTTACTTCAGTGAACTTGATCGGCTCTGAATTTACTTTTGTTTGAGCTCAATTCAGTGATATTCAGCCATGCTCAGCCGAACCCTGCACATCGCGCTCTTTTTGACTTGTTATCCAGTATATCATGTTCAAATCGAAAATTATTTCGGATCTTCCCGTTAAGAGGTTGTCCTAAATCATTTGGCATAAGTTTCCATGATGTAGATGAGGAAATAAAGCGAGAAATATTCACGAAAATCGATGTTTGTCAGCAGCTTTCTTCGCGTCTTTCATTCAGCTTTTCAAGGTGAACAGCGTACCAGAGATTTGCCGCCTTTTCGTACAATTGCTTCGTTTAAGTTGAAATGAAATGTCCAGATCATTTATTTAACATGAGAAAAAAACGAAACTAATTATTTCTAAAATAGATTTAGCCAAGCCCAAAAGCAGAGCTTGTCGGTTATTTACCTTGCCTTACGCGATGATAAAATTAGGGACCTTTAGCACCGACGTTTTAGGGGCGACGGCGACGTCTGTAATCGAGGTAACCTGGAATAGAGGGCGCCGTTGCTGCCACAAAATTTTAAAGCTTTAGCAAAGGACGTTTTCGGGACGGCAACTTCAAAACTTGCTTCAAAAACCTCAAAAAAAAAAAACTTTGTGAAAAAGTTCTAAGATAAGGATAAGAAATATATTTTAAACAAAGAATTATTGGGGTTGTGGGAAAGCTACTACTCCACTACAAATCCAGAATTTCAGCACAATAATTTCTATGCAAGATTTGATCCTCAAAGCATCGATGAAGCCGAATGTTGAGCAAAGTTCAGAATTCAAAAGAAGTAGATGGTCGAGCTTGATAAATCATTTATAGATTAACTCCCGAAAAGAACTACAGCCTGACACAGCCTGGCATTTTTTTCTTGAAAGAAAAAAAATCGCTAGCAATTTATATTTCACGCAGAAGAACAGCGCGGTCATCTGTCTATTTCATAACACCGAATGAAAAGCAAAGAAAGCTCAGTAAAATTATATTTATTACGTTTCATTGTGGATACTGAGATCCAATAACCCGACTTGCCGATCGTAAAAGCTTGCGAATCACAGTAAGCTGGCAATTACAGCGGGTAGTAGAAATCTAACACGATAAATCATCTGATAAACAACATGTTTTCAACACTTACATTTGTACTGTCGTAGTCACTTTTACGGTATGATCCAAAAAGCTTCAGAAATGTAACAAATATCCCATAACCTCGAAATAAAGGCTTCAAAACGAAAGAACAATAGTTTAGGCGTCGGATACGGGCGAAAATGTAAAAGCAAAGTGACATAAAAGCACAAAATCACAACGTTAAACTCGCGTTTTACAGGCAACGTCAAAATAGGCAAAGTGACGTCGCGACGGCTGAACATGTCGGCGGGAAACGTTGATCGGAAGTAAAACTTACTTCCGGTTGCCGTCGCCGCGTCGAAAACGTCTGGTGCTAAAGGTCCCTATTATCAGGCTAAGGGCGCGTTCGTTTGGGATCAATCCGGAATAAGAATAATTGGAATAATGCAAGTTAGCGTTCGTTTGGCTGCTCTTCCTATTCCGGAATACTTGGATTTCAATTCCGGCTATTCTGCTCCCAGGAGCAGAATAGCCGGAATATATTCCAGAATATATTCTTATTCCAGAATATTCCCAAACGAACGCGCCCTAAGTAAAAAAACTGAGTAATTGAGCCCGCGATCAACTGGAAAACCATTACCTGGTCAGCGGTCAACTTCCAAAAAAGACGTCACCTCGATTAGCTCTACGCCTGAGTCCGCGATATGGTCGTGTGATACTGGTCAGCGGATACCTGGTTTTGACAGCTGTCAATTGACCATGACATAGAAGTTGAATATCAAAGATTTAACCGGAACCAAGGCGGTAATTGCCCTGTGACTCCCCTCCCCCTCCCCCTCCCCCTCCCCCAGAGTCTGTACGGACGGACGGACGGGCGGACGCTCGTACGGCCACGTGATTACCAAATTTTCTCTGCTTGATGCCTTGATTCCTTACCCATGGTGCTCCGCTGGCGCGCTTCGCGCGCTGGAGCTCCGCTATAACACTCGAAAGCGTTGCATGACTAGTATATATACGAATTATAAGTGAAACAGTTAAGAACGTCGGTCAGGAAAAACCGAGCATTGGGTAGCAAATGTTGAAAAATTGATTTACTTCCTTTCCTGCTCATTGTTGGATTTTAGGTAGTTAAGAAACCTGATGTAGTCTATTTCCGCCTAATGTTTTTAGTTTTGAGAAAAATAAAATCGTCAAAGGGACACTGTCACCACTTTCTAGGATAAGTTCGAAAAGCCAAAAGACATTGTTGTGAGTACTTCCTCGCATCCCTTGCAGGATCTTCTCCCCCCACTTAAGAACCGGGCTCTACGCGGTAGGTTGCATCCTTACCAGATCCCACGTGTTAACACAGAAAGGTTTAAGAAGTGCTTTGTAAATAGATGTCTTTTTTTATTCTAAATAGCTAGCTAGTTCCATCTTAATTTATAATCACTTTGTAAGTTTTAACGTTTGATTTAAAACTATGAATAAAGACTTTTTATTTATTTATTTATTTATTTATTTAATCACAGGAGACCGAAAAATACTGGTTCAGTTTTGCTTAAAAATACCGAACCAGTTCTCTGAGACTATAATTAAGTGTGGCTGCGGAACACCAGGAGGTGAATAGCGGCATTTTGAAAACATCAGGCTGATTTTTTCAAGTTTTTCCTTTGTCTCGTGGAAAAAGCGCCTGTAGCTGACCATGGTTTGTTCTTCCTTTGGGAAAATCAATAGATTTCCTTCTCTTGACTTTCTGGGAGTGTTCTGTGTATATGAGAAAGCAGTTCATTTCATCTTTAGCACATTTTCACCCCTTATCACATACCGGGCAAAATTACTGAACGCTGATTGGTTGAGACAGTGGGCATTTTTTCTTAATCACGATGGCACTTTTGGTAATCAAGAGGGCATGATTACTGGATCCTGATTGGTTAAATGTTGCTTAGCAACGAGCTGTTATTGTTGAGATTTGTTGCCGAGAAAACTTTTTGCAACAAACATAGTGCCAAAACAATCTGGAATGAAGAAACTATCTCATTTTTGCGAAAGTTTCTGAAATTAGCGATACTTTCTGAAATATCAGAAAGTTTCTGGGTATTAACCAATCAGAATCCACTGAGCATTGAACCGTAAAAACGGCTTATATCATCATGGTAACCAGAAACTATCTGAATCTTCAGAAACTTTCTCGATATTCAGAAAGTTTCTTTGTTATTAACCAACAGGAACTCCGGTTTGATTACGGCAATAATATCGGTTTACATTAATACATATGTTAATTCAAGTTACCGACGACATGAGAAACTGACATAGAGCTGCGTGTACGTGTTCGTAGATTTCCCTTTCGCCATTCACCAAAACGAGTGTTCGCCACAAAACAATATAAAGTTCACTCCTAACGTGAGGTAATTTAATTTATCATGAGAATAAATGCAAACCCCCTTATACCTTGTAGTCTAGCTTACAATGTTCAGTGGTTCTTTTCATCCAGCAATGCACAAATATTTATGATGGTTTAAGGGACAGCTTCCAAAGTGCTAGGTTTGAAGTTTCTAAACTTTGCCCTTGTTGAATGTTCGTATCGCATTGAGTATCGACTGTTTCATAACTGGAGATAAGTTTAGTGGAAAGTAAGTTGTAATGCAACTTTTCGACTAGGTTGACTTCCTTAACAAACTACGCACCGGATATCTGAGATTGTCTTACTCTGACGGAACTCGTTATTAAAAATTTTACTGGCGATGTTATCCACACGCTTAACCTTCATCGATAAAGTGTCATTGAAAAGGAGAAAGTATCTGAATACTCAGAAAGTTTCTGCGATAGAACAATAGATTCCATTATAGCACAGGTTATCTGCATTGTAGTGCGGCCTTTCACAATACACTAAAGTAAACCGAACGTGTTCTTTTGACTAATGGACTTTCTAAACAACCGACACGCGGGTTATCTCAGATTGCTTTTCTCGGAACTCGTCATTACAAATTTTACTGGCGATATTATCCACAAGCTGCCTTTATCGGTAAAAATTTTTAAAGTTAACTTCTTGTAATTGAAAACTAGAAGTTTCATAACTGAAGATCAGTTTAGTGGAACGTTAGTTGTAATGCGACTACATGAAAATAGTTTGTTTGCTTAAGTTGGACTATGCAAACAACCTACGCGCCGGCTATCTCGGATTGTTTTTCTCGGAACGCGTTTTTACAAATTTTACTAGCGTTGTTATCCACACGTTTAATCTTCATCGATAAACCTTAATCGATAAAGCGGTTTTGAAAACAAGAAAATATCTGAATACTCGAAAGGTTTCTCAATGTCAAGAAAGTTGCGATAGAACAATAGATTAATTCCATTATAGCACAGGTTATCTGCATTTTCGTGTTGCCCTTCACAATTAACTAAAGTAAACCGAGCATGGAACATTATCTATCTACATTCGCATATTTCTCTCTCTTTTTTCACCTTTAGGAAATGAATTCCACATAACGGGATTGCACTTATAAAAGATGTTGAAAGATTACCTTGTATCATTTATTTTGGTTGTATCCTCTTCATCATCATCGATACATAAACGTAAACACCATCGAGCGGCGTGAACTGTTAAAATGTTGATCAGTGTTTGTGTTACTCAATAAATTACAAACTAATAAACTGGGTCTTGATCTGTCGAAGTGCATGAGTCATTTTGTGCGCTAATTCGACTTTTCACGCTTCGTAAATTACACGGAAACAACCTCGACTCCCAGCATCGAACGAATGGTGCTGGAGATAAATTCAATTATCGATCGACGTGAACGATGTTGGTAAATAAACAACGCTGAAATTGGGAGCGGGCGCCTTACGAAAAACCAGTAGTGAATGTGGGAAATAAGAAATTATAGCAGCCTGTCATAAGTTCGATCTTCATCTTCTCTGTTTTTTTCTTTTTTTTCTCGGGAGCAGTTGATCCTGTTTTGTGGATAGTACTCAGTACCCTGTAAATAATTATGATAGTACTGGTATGCATACAATCACTCATTGATTGATCCATTAATTGTTGAAAGACTACCTTTATCCTTAGTTACAATTCTAGTTATGCAAAAATATCAAAAAAAATTGCTGTTGGTTCTATACTCACATAGTTTCTGCATGTAAATAGCTAATTTTGTTTAATGCGATTTGCGGCTTGTTAATTTCATTTAGAGCGAGTTAATAGAGCTATTTTACTTCGGATTATGTCTCGTTATGATGAAATAATTGGAATCGACTACAAAGAAAAAGAAGAAGAAATAATTGCTTTTTCGCAACGTACAGCAGAAACCGCTTTTTGTTAACTAGTTGAAGTTGAGGGTCTGAGAATATACACTGTACAGGTAATGTTTGATTGAAAGCCGTATAGCAAACATACGACGAGATTTCAGTTCATTTTGTCTGAACTGATGACACAAGAACAAGGCCTGTATTGTACAAAGGCCGTATTTCCGGATGTATCACGATTAATCAATTAATTACACCATACGTTTGCCACTAGATTAAGAGTATTAAGTGAACTTCTGTCATAAAAAGCATATATTAATTTCATTAATACAACTAGCGTCTCAACGTGATAGGAAGCTGGTAGGATATCAACCAGAAATGTTCGTAGAAAGCGTTGCTTTCCTTTAGTTTATTTTTTATTATGTTTTATAAGTACTATTTACTCAGGGGTTTCCGCAAAATAGTTCATGCCAACGAAAATATAACCGGAACAAAACAGGAAAAAAACTGAAATAGATGAGGTTATTGAAGTCTTAAGTATCCATTTAGGACAAAAATGAACTATACATGCAGTTGATTTCGGAATATTCAAACCGACTTTGATTTACTCGCGAATGGTGTACTTCTGTATTTGAATAGCAAATGCATGGTATAACTAAACGCTGTCACAGGTTTATTTGCAGAAACATCCAACATGACTTTGTTGTAAATTTCAATTGTTTAGAATAAATAAGGTTTACTGGATAAAAGTAGTTTCTCTGAACGTAAATTTTCTGAGAGATGAAGATCGTGAAGATCCAGAAAATAGTGAAAGCCTCTGAAGCTAGGTCCCTGATCAAGTAAAACTTGACTTCGCAGTTCACGTTTTTGTAAAACGCATACATGGAGTTTGCCGTATTCCGCCCGTCGCTTACAAGGGTTAGCGCGCTTTCATGCAGCACTTGCGACAGGCTAGAGAATAAAGATTGAGCTTATGATAGGCCGCTATAATTTCCTTATTTTTCACATTCACCAGTGGTTTTGAAACGATGTGCTCGCAACATGATTCGATATTTGCCACCATCGTTCAAGTCGATCAATAATCGAATTATCGCTAACAGTCTGTTCGAGTGTTCGTTTGATCCAAGGAGTCGCGGTTGTTTCCGTGCAATTTATTAAGCGTAAAAAGTCGAATCACTGCAGAAAATGACTCAGCACTTCGACAGATCTAGAATTATTTTTTTTAGTTAGTGATTTTGTGTTTAACACGAGCATTGACAAACAAGCTCAATGATCGTATCGATGATGATGAAGAGGATACAACTAAAATACCGTGTACATGATACAAGGTAATCTTTCAACATCTGTTATAAGTGCAATCCCGTTATGTGGAATTCATTTCCTAAAGGTGAAAAAAGAGAGAGAAATACGCGAATGTAGAAAAATAATGTTCCGTGCTCGGTTTACTTTAGTTAATTGTGAAGGGCAACACGAAAATGCAGATAACCTGTGCTATAATGGAATTAATCTATTGTTCTATCGCAACTTTCTTGACATTGAGAAACCTTTCGAGTATTCAGATATTTTCTTGTTTTCGAAACCGCTTTATCGATCAAGGTTTAACGATGAAGGTTAAACGTGTGGATAAAACAATCCGAGATAGCCGGCGCGTAGGTTGTTTGGATAGTCCAACTTAAGTCAAACAAACTATTTTCATGTAGTCGCATTACAACTAACATTCCACTAAACTGATCTTCAGTTATGAAACTTCTAGCTTTCAATTACAAGAAGTTAACTTTAAAACTTTATACCGATAAAGGTAGCTTGTGGATAACATCGCCAGTAAAATTTGTAATGACGAGTTCCGAGAAAAGCAATCTGAGATAACCCGCGTGTCGGTTGTTTAGAAAGTCCATTAGTCAAAAGAACACGTTCGGTTTACTTTAGTGTATTGGGAAAGGCCGCACTACAATGCAGATAACCTGTGCTATAATGGAATCTATTGTTCTATCGCAGAAACTTTCTGAATATTCAGATACTTTCTCCTTTTCAATGACACTTTATCGATGAAGGTTAAGCGTGTGGATAATATCGCCAGTAAAATTTTTAATAACGAGTTCCGTCAGAGTAAGACAATCTCAGATATCCGGCGCGTAGTTTGTTAAGGAAGTCAACCTAGTCGAAAAGTCGCATTACGCATTATGAAACAGTCGATACTCAAGGGCAAAGTTTGGAAACTTCAAAGCTAGCGCTTTGGAAGCTGTACTTAAACACTCGTTTTGGTGAATGGCGAAAGGGAAATCTACGAACACGTACACGCAGCTCTATGTCAGTTTCTCATGTCGTCGGTAACTTGAATTAACATATGTATTAATGTAAACCAATATTATTGCCGTAATCAAACCGGAGTTCCTATTGGTTAATAACAAAGAAACTTTCTGAATATCGAGAAAGTTTCTGAAGATTCAGATAGTTTCTGGTTACCATGATGATATAAGCCGTTTTTACGGTTCAATGCTCAGTGGATTCTGATTGGTTAATACCCAGAAACTTTCTGATATTTCAGGAAGTATCGCTAATTTCAGAAACTTTCGCAAAAATGAGATAGTTTCTTCATTCCAGATTGTTTTGGCGCATTCCAGATTGTTTTGGCACTATGTTAACAATGGCTTCCCGTTTTGTCGAAGCCGACGAACAGTTTATTGAAGAACTAAAACAGGGCAGTGAAAATAAAAACACAAAACGAAGTACAGACTATTGGACCGGCATTTTTCGACAGTGGGCGAAAACAATTGGAGAAAACGAGGAACTTGAGAGCTACGAAGTACCACAGCTGAACGAAGCGCTCTCGCAATTTTTCGCCGAGCTGAGGAAAGAAAATGGTAAAGAGTACGAGCCAGACTCTCTGAAGGTCATGCAAGCGTCTTTAGATCGCTATTTAAAACGGAAAAATTATCCCAAATCCATCGTGAGATATACAGAGTTCCTGTCCTCAAGACAAGTCCTAGAAGGAAAGGCAAGAAAGCTTCGCGAGCTTGGAATGGGAAAAAGGCCAAACAAAGCCCAAAGCCTGACCAAAGAAGAAGAGGAAATACTATGGGAGAACGGTCAGTTGGGTGACGAAACCCCTCGGTCACTCCTTAACACAATCTGGTGGCTTTTGACAATGCACTTCGGATTACGCGGCCGACAAGAGCACCATGATATGAAAGTCGAGGACTTCTCATTTGAAAAAGATGATGGCGGCGTTGAATTTGTCACTTTTTCCGAAGGCCTGACCAAGACAAGAGGTGGCGGACTGCGAGTGAAACCTCGGCTAGCTACGCCTAAAATGTTTGCAACCGGCGAGAAAAGATGTCCCGTTACCTTGTTTAAGAAGTATTTAAACAAACGCCCGGCAGAGTTGAAGACGACAGGGCCATTGTACCTCGGTGTTATCGACAAGCCACAGACCAGCGTGTGGTACAAAAAGACGCCCATGGGAAAAAACACCATAAATAACATTATGAAAACAATGAAAGAAAACTCACCTCTGAAAGATGTCTGCCCAGACAAAAAGCTAACCAACCACAGTGCCAGGAAAACAGTTGTTAAGAAACTGAAGAGCTCCGGCATTCCGAAATGCGAGATCAAAAACATCACTGGCCACAGTTCCGAGCAAGGATTGGATGACTACGACTCCGGTGATGAAAACGAGCAAAGAATTATGTCCAACATCATCGACAATGCTACAAATACCACTCCCACTGCAAGACAAGTGCTCCAACCTCTGTCCTCAGTGCAAACACAGCCAAACGGGGCTCCCAGTCAAGTCTACCATTTCAGCCATTGTAATGTCACTCTCAACGTCGCTGGAAGCCATTCTTCACAATCAAGTCTCAGCCAGAGCAAGCGAGGTTACAAGAGGGTCTTTCTTCCAGATTCTGACTCTGATTAAGCTGAATTTTGTTCAGATAAATGCATTTTAAGCTCTATTTCTGTTGGCAGAAACGATTTATTGAATTGATTTTTAACCGAATGAAACCGCGGTGTTTGCTGTATTTTTGAGAATAAAGTGTTCATTCAATTGATTGGTCAGCTAAGTTGATTGTCATTTGTTGCGGCATTGAACAGGCTTCTCAGAAGGAAAAAACGCGCGTGATTGCGATTCCCAATGTTGCCTTTTATGTGATAAACAAGTAATCGCAATGGGCCCTCGGGCAATTAAGGATTAATTTCACTTGTATTTTCAAAGTCCTCGGGCCCATGCGATTACATATACAAAACGTAAAAATCCCCGTGACAGTGCCCCTTTAAAAATCATCGCGTTCGTAAATAAAAGCGCACAGAAAAGTTTAGATATCAAAAGAAGAAATAATTTTCTATTATAAGAAGATAATTTCAGGGCTTAAACGAAAAGTACTCATCGAACTGAAATAATTAAAAAAAATATAAAAATGAGGAATATACTTTCAAGATAACAAGTTTATAGTATTCAACATGTGGCATAAATCCCAATTTACGCACGTTGCCATGCGAACTTCATAATTTCATGAAGGTATGGCCGAAATCGCAATTTTTTTAAACAAAATTATATGATTCGCATATTTCTACAAACCGTTAGCAATTTTGGATAGGTTTTGAATCAATTTCCGTTATTTTCTGACTTTCTAAGAAAATGGTGAATTCCAAGATGGCGTATTCAAGATGGCGGGTCCAATGACATCAAGTGATGTCATATGACGTCACAGCCAACAAAAAATACGTCATCTCGTAGGGTAAACTAAGGGCTTTCCTTTCCATGCAAAATTATTTCGCAGTGCCTTAGTAGAACGAAAACCTTATGGGATTCTGAAACCCCCCTTTACCCCTAAATCCCCTCGGGGTATGAATTTGCTTGTACGTCCGAGGGTTAAAAGACGGATGTTTAAACCGTCACCTATGTTATTCGTAAGTTAAATAATTTTCGGAAACTTTAGGTGGCTCTGAAACCGCTACAGAGAATTATTGTAGAAGCATCTGATAAAGATTTGTCGTACTGGCCCATTAAAGTTTAGGAGCTTGAAAGTGCTAAAAAACCGTTGCGAGCCTCCTTAAATGAATTAACATAATCGGAAATTTTGGGCCGTTTTTGTGACATCAAGGTTTCCATCCTTCTTTTAAACGTTTCGATGCAATTTTGAAGAATGTGACAGTCGCAAATACATAATATATCTAGCAATTCTGCAAAACAACAACAACAACAAACGGTTGATAGCACCACAGGGAGCCCGGACAAACTGTTTGTGTGGACATTAGCAATTTTTGTGTGCATTAGCATTTTTATAGCAAATGTATAGGATTTACAGAATGGCTCGCAGAATTGCTTGTAATAACGTAAAATATGAACAAATACATGCTAAATAAACGTAAGTTTATCTTACCAGTTTTGTGGTGCGGTTCTTTTGGCTCGAAATTGCGAATTTGAGCGGTTTGAAGGATTTTGCGTTCGCTGCTTACTACACATATAATTATAATGAAAGGGTGGAAACTCCAACAGCTCCAAATTCGAACAGCTCCAGCGCCGAGGCGATTTTGGACCAGAAAATCCCATCGCACAGCTTTCAAACTGAGCAACATGTAAGAGGAAGGTTTGAGGAATCTTCTCGTATTGTTCGATCGAAAATTCATCCAAACGGCCCAGAGCTAGCCTTCGAACAAAAACGGGTAACCAAAACTTTTAAGCCGTCCGAATGCGTAGCGACAAAAAGTTGTGCCGAAGGGAATTTGCTATTCCCTAGCCTCTTTCTGATTGGATACAATTAAACAATGGTCGTTCAATATTTCGTCCCGTCGATAGGTGGGCAAAGGCAAAATCAATACTCACTAGCATGGGTAGTGATGTCAATGGTCCGACACAACCCAAGGACCCTTACACAATTACGAGACGAAAAATAGAGAAGCGCGATCATGAGTATATATGCCATTTTTGTATGTCTCGAAAACTTTAAACTCGCGATCTCCTACATTTTGTCTACTTATAGCTGGCTGTTAGAGACGTCGTGTTCACAGAGTTCGAGGGGTTTTCCCGACCGGTTTGTCATTTTAATTAGAACGAAAAAGCACAACAATGGGCTCTGCACGGGAGTTTCACATCTAGGTGCGTTGTTTAATCATAATGTGCAAAACAACGAGTTAAACGAAAAAATTTTGATGAGTTTGTTCTCCCACTACTATAAAATATTTCTTTTTTTTTGGCAAAATGAATGCTGTCTAAAGATCTTTAGAGCTAGCTTCAAAAGTGGACGACATACCGAAAAGATCAGATGCTTTCTCGATTCTTAAGTCAATTTGAATATTTTATAATTACAACCGACGATGCATAAAAATATTAACGACGCATATTAATGATTATGTTGTCGCTGTCGTAATTGTGTAAGGGTCCTTGGGTTGTGTCGGACCATTGACATCACTACCCATGCTAGTGAGTATTGATTTTGCCTTTGCCCACCTATCCACGGAACGAAATATTGAACGACCATTGTTTAATTGTATCCAATCAGAAAGAGGCTAGGGAATAGCAAATTCCCTTCGGCACAACTTTTTGTCGCTACGCATTCGGACGGCTTAAAAGTTTTGGTTACCCGTTTTTGTTCGAAGGCTAGCTCTGGGCCGTTTGGATGAATTTTCGATCGAACAATACGAGAAGATTCCTCAAACCTTCCTCTTACATGTTGCTCAGTTTGAAAGCTGTGCGATGGGATTTTCTGGTCTAAAATCGCCTCGGCGCTGGAGCTGTTTGAATTTGGAGCTGTTGGAGTTTCCACCCTTTCATTATAATTATATGTGTAGTAAGCAGCGAACGCAAAATCCTTCAAACCGCTCAAATTCGCAATTTCGAGCCAAAAGAACCGCACCACAAAACTGGTAAGATAAACTTACGTTTATTTAGCATGTATTTGTTCATATTTTACGTTATTACAAACAATTCTGCGAGCCGTTCTGTAAATCCTATACATTTGCTATAAAAATGCTAATGCACACAAAAATGCTAATGTGCACACAAACAGTTTGTCCGGGCTCCCTGTGATAGGACGAATAAAAAAATAACATGTGGCTACACACTTCGTGTAAGCCACACAAAAACTGACGCTATTGATGTGTCACTGTCTTTGTATAATGAACGTGCAACAACATAATGAGAACAGAAAATAATAATCACCAGTTTGACACAGCTGTAAATATATTAAGTACCTGCATCGAAAAAAGGTTAACCACCAGCACCCATTTTGCCACTGCAGCGTACTCTTCTATGCTTTTATGTTGTTGTTTGTTGTGTCACAAAACAGCAGCAAATACCATGGCAGCAACAATAGTGACGACAAAAGCGTCGAAAACAAACACAAGTACAACAACTCCATCTAGAACATGACCAGCTACCAGTTATGCAACAAAGAAAGTAACGAAGAATGAAAACGTTAACAACTACAAACCTACCAGTCTGACAGTGATTTCCAGTAAATCCTGGTTGGCAGTTACATGAGTAATTGTTGACACCATCTACACATGATCCACCATTGCGGCATGTGTGATTAACACACTCATCTATGTCTGTTAAAAGAAAATAACATCTAAGGGATTGTCGCAATTGAATAGCTGAATGTTACTTGCATAGTCAATAAGTCGACGAAACCTCCCTCAAATTGTTATTTAACTGACTTTTCGTAAACCGTGTAATTTCGAAGGCAGAAATGTTTAGAGCCTCTGTCACCACTGCCAAAGAAATTAATATATAGATTTAGAAAAACCTAAAAGCGGAGCTCCCCATTTGTTTGTAATGGCCTGCATTAAATGCTGAATTTTTGCGACGATACCATTTAACGTTTGATTACTGAGAGAGATGTCGAAATGCCGATGAACGTTATGTAATTGATAGCGCTATATTCATATTCGAATTTAAAAACTTTGTTCAACGTGTCGTCCAAGTTCAAATACTTCTGAATCCGGCACTTTTCCTAATTTTCACAGACTTAGCAATATCTACTTTACCCAAACCTCAACTCTACACGATATAAATGGAAAGATAATTTGTTTATTGGCAGTTGTAATTTGTGAAGTGGTGCTCGCAATGAACGGCGTAATATACCGTAGAAACCATTTGGCTTGGTTGAATAATTTTATTTAGAGCTATTCTGTTTCTTTGGCTGCGCAGTCCTATAGAGAATCCTATGCAGATAACTGAACGAATTTCTTTCGCGGCTTTTGCAGGATTTTTAAGGAGAATAAGATATAGCAGTTGTATGACAAATTTCTTGTTTATAAGTTTTGGTGTGCAGGGTCGCTGAGTATTTTTCCTCGTTGTTTTTGTCTTAACTTGCGTGATTTTTCTGCCGTTTCTTAATCATTTGCATTCGCGAAGGAGAAATCAGTCCACTTGTTTTGATCCGTTTTACAAATGTTCAATAACAGAACATTTGCTCGCTGAAATTGTTTAAAAAAAACATAATAAGTTTAATTAATAGAAAGCTTCTGTAAATGTACAAAAAATTAAAGCGAAGCCATGGCTAAATTGAAGAAAGTATAACTATTGCTCCCGCTGAGGGAGGAGGCATCCTTGAAGTCCCGGCGTAATAAAATTCGTATGTAAAGAAAATCTCGATTTGCCCAAAGTGGGCGCGCAAAGCGGAATCGGGAGTTGTGCAGAAAGCCCGCAAGTGGGTATATATCGGGAGATGTGATAACGCTAGCGCTAACATAAACAGCGCTATATACCACGGAGGCAATCGTTAGACTGTACATATAAAACAGCGAACGAAATCGACAAATGAGCTGTCTGTGTTTTTGTAGACGAGTTTTATTTTTGTAAAAATGTCCAAATAAGAGTATTGAGAACTTACATGGAGAGTGCGCTCGTCCCATATGGCAATCTCCGGTCATCAACAATTACTGAATTACAACGCTTCCCCTTCGTGTGATCATTTACAAGCTGCTCTTACATCCTCTCCGACACTTTTAGTGGAAGCAGTTAAATCTTTCCAACGTTTTCGCCAGTTACGTAAATACGTTTGTTCTTCATTTCAAACTCAGCTCAGCAGTTTGGAAAGTTTCACCTGCAAGCTTCGAGCTCTTTCTTTCGTAGTTGTCATGTTGGAAAAGTGAAGTTTTCATGCACCCAATTCGGCCAGATTTCATTGCACAATTAGCTTTTACATCGTTATTTTTGGACTGAAAAGTGAACTTCGAAGCATTCTCTCTTTACTCGAAACCGAAAAGGAAGCTCAAGTTCAGTTTGTGATTGACAGCTGCTGTCTCGTTAGCCAATCAAATCATTTGAAGCATTCTAACAAGCGTTGTGATTGGTTGAAATTTGCATGCTTTGTGAGAGTATAAAACACGCTGACGACACTTTTGAATAGTTTTGGAAACGAAAAGAATCTTACAATAAAGGAGAATGCGCGGGAAAAATGACAATGAAATGATGGATTCTTTATCATAAAACAAATAAAGAAGCCTCGACTGTGCACTGTTCTGTTGTAAAGCACTTAGGAAGCGGTGATATCACTGAAGAAGTACGGAGAAACACTAGCCTAATGGCTCGTGTTTCCCCAACACTTCTTTCGTGCTATAGCCTCTTCCTGCGTGCTATACAACAGACCAGAGCAAAGTCGAGGCTTCTTTATTTGTTAAATATAATGATTGCCTCGTCAAAATGCCTGAAATTTCTGCGAATGACAATATCTCACAAATTCAAGGAAGCGATAAAACAATTTTGATCCTTATTCTACCCACTCTCTTTTCATGAGATGCTAACCATTTGTAATTTTGTAAACCGTATTACATGAAAACACGCTGGTTTACCTATAAAACAACTGTGTAAAACTTCAGATGGACTAACTCAATTTCTACTCCTGCTACGACGTTCGGTGGCTGACTAAAACTCTTCTTCCCTGTATGATAACCCTGTAATGCTTCTCATGACATTTTCGGTATCATTTTAACTTTGGGCACATGCAAGTTTCAGCCATTTCTTCAAGCAAAAATTGATTCTGCGATCGCAATATGCGGCGCCATTTTGTTCTGCATGAGATCGAGGCCATCTGTGCTAGCCAGCCAGCCAGCCAGCCAGCCAGCCAGCCAGTGCAACATAGCGTCAAAACCTTATCACGTATCACAATCGATACCTGCGGGACTGATCCGTACGCCGGCGGGACTGATTTCAGTAAAACCATAGATTGGTATGCGTTCTTCTTGGTCGATCGCACATAGAAAGCTACAAGCGTCTGATATTTGGTGTCAATATGGCCACTGAGAAATTCCAACACATCACCTGACAGGTACTCAAAGATTGCCCTGGTGCTCACAATCTTCGTGATGATATCCATGAAGTTGGCACTTCTGAGGAAGAGCACAATGAAAGGCTGAATCAATTGATGACGAAATTAGAAGCGAGTGGCTTAACACTGAATTATGATAAGTGCCAGATCTGTGTGAGTAGCATGGAGTACCTTGGTAACGTATAAGCGGACAAGAGATTACAGTATCTGGTGACAACGTTGGATCCATTGTGCAAGCACCAGGACCAAAGGATCAATCAAAGCTGGAAGCTTACTTAGTTTGGCACAATATTTTTCAAGATTCATTTCAAGCTTCGCGATCATTGCCAGTGCAATATGGGATCTAGCCAAATCACATTGTAAATGGAAATGGGGCACTGCTGAAGAGAAGGCTTTCCAAGCAGTCAAAATGCAGCTGACACAGGCACCAATCATGGCACTCTTCAATCAAGGAGCAGAGATCCGTGTCACCAGAAATGCCTCACCAGTAGGCATTAGAGCTGTCTTGGAACAAAAGCAAGCGGATGGTCTGTGTGCCGAAAACAGGAAAGCAGATATTCTCAGTTTGAGAGGGAGGCACAGGCAGTAAAGTGCTGCTGTGAAAAGGCCTTTCTGTACATCGATGGAAATAAGTTTGAAATTTGCACTGACCACAAGCCGCTGGTCACTGTTTATGGTCCACATTCAAAACCACCTTCAGTCAGAGTTGAAAGATGGATGTTCTACATGCAGCAGTTAAAGTTTAGCGTCAGACACATCCCTGGGAGAGAAAACGCCGCTGACGTATTGAGAAGATTTCCAGTAGATATTGCTCCTGATGCAGCCATCAAGCAGACAGAAGAATATGCACGCACCGTAGTTGCTGATGCCAAACCTGCAGTAATTGGTCGAAACTCCAGGGAACAACCTACAAAGTCGTTAGAGATGAACTCTGGATAATGGGACAGTCTGGAATCAGACCATTCAACTTGCTCATGAGGGCAACCAACTGATGGTGCGAACAAATTCCCGATTAAGAGGGAAAGTGTGGTGGCCAGACCTTGACAAGTTAAAAAGTTAATCCGAACCTGCTACCCATGCCATCTGGTTGGACTCAGACCAAAGCCAGAACAAATAAGGTCAACACGATTGCCCCAAGGTCCATGGAGTGAAATTTCTGTGGACTTACTACTTACTTTCTGACCAAGGCTGATGCGGGAACTGTGATCAAATGTACGGAGAGCATGTTTCGCACTCATGGCTTGCGTGAAATCCTCAGAAGTGGTAATGGTCCACCGTTTGCCTCACGAAAATTCGAAGGATTCCTTGAGTACTTGGCGATTGATCACAAGATCTCAACAAAACCCTCCTGAAGGCAGTCAGAATAGCACAACTACAAGACAAGGATTACTGAGGCAGAGTGGCAAATCCCTCTCAGAGAAAGGTATGCTCGCAAGAGGCTAAGAGAGAAAGAGTATGCTGACTCAAGGAGACATGACACAACAAGTGATATAGCAGAGGGCGACATGATCGTGCTACGTCTAAACCGAGAAAACAAGTTGTCACCAGCCTGAGCCGCGGCCAGTCGTTGAAATGGAAATGCAGTCGTCATTGAGGATTCCGCTGGCCAAACTAGACTGAGGGAAACTAGTCACATGAAGAAATTTGTAGACCTAGGAGCTGAGTCAGATGCTACAGAAACTGAGCTCCCTGCTCCGTCAGAACAACTGACACACCCAAAGAAGAAGCTAGCTTTGATGGAATTCGACAAACACAAACTGTACCTCCTGCAGCTTCTGAAAGGCCAGAGAGCGCCCCAAGTGGATGAAGGACTGTATTTGCCAAAAGCGACTGAACTCTTTAGACTGTTTGTCAGGTAGAAATTGTTTACATTTCAGTCATTCGTTTTGAGACTTTGGACTGAAAGAAACCAAATTAGACTATAAGCTTATAAGACTTTGTGGGGTTCTCTTTTAAGTTAGGGGGAATGTACTGTATGTCTATGTATGACCTGTCCGCATTAGGAAGTGACCATGTGCTTTTTTAGAAGCAGGTCATCTTGAATGGAAAATTGAAACGTTGTGTTGTGCGTTAAATCGTCTCTCTTCTTGATCCGCAAACGCTACAAGTATCAGTATACAAGTATCAGTAGCAGCGGTAGTACAACTTAATATGAAACATAGTAAATGTGAAACTTAGTGAACTAATAATGGGGTGTTTAATCAGCTATGTCACGAGCATCGGGTTTGACCGTGCTCCTATTTGCGTTTTCAAAACACAACCTAGAAAAACCCTAGAAAGTATTTTGGTGTCGTGTTGTCATGAAATGAACAATGGATCCTAACAGGCAATTTCTCCTAATCCTTCTGGGTTTTCTTTTGATAACTCGTTTCTTATATGGCGTCAATAACATGCTTCTAATTTTATACTGCAGTGAATCTCATTGAAGCTAGTTTGTGTAAGCCGTCTCGATGTCGCTCGCTTGCTATGGAAAGCAAAAATCAAATTAAAGTCAGCTAATTAAAAGAGCCACCAGTCTTATACACCGAGAGTAGTCGTAGGATTGCTTTGTTTGCTTTTTTCAACTGATAGCAACCACAGCAACAACAACAAATAACAATTACAAATACAGCCTACCTGTATCACAATGACTTCCAGTGTACCCCGCCTGGCAGTTGCACGAATAGTTGTTGACACCATCTACACACGATCCACCGTTAAGACATGTGTGGTTAACACAGTCGTCGATGTCTGTTAACGAAAATAAATCAGACAAACAGATAAAAAGCGCATTAGAAATTGATATTAATCTCTACTCTCGTTGAGATTACTGCCCAAATTACTGTTTTTAGTAGTTTATACGTTTGTTTTAATTGTCGTTTGTGGGCTGGTTTTCCTTTTTACGAGACTTTGTTCCATTTAATTTGCTAATTATATACATATAAATATTTTATTAGATCTTATAATTTCCCGAATTACACCGCAAATATTGCGCGCTGAGAAGAAATGCTAAGGTAATTTAATCAATGTAAAATGCGGAAATTCGTCAGTCAGATTATGAACTGTTATTAATAATACAGTTTTACCAGTAAGGTAAAGTCTGTATACGAGCCCAGTGACCCATCAGGCCGGAGTTTATCCTGGTTTCCGCAGTATGAAGCGACTAGGAGTATTGCTACTCCCCCTGGATGGGATGCTAGTCCATCGCAGGGTTACCTCCAGCAGTAAATTCGCCGGCACCCATTTATACACCTGGGTGGAGAGAGGCACTATGAGAGTGAAATGTCTTGCCCAAGCACTCACCGCAGTGCCCTGGCCAGTGCTCGATCCCGGACCGCCCGATCCGGAGTCCAGCGCACTAGCAATTAGGCCACCGCGCCTCCCACAGTTTTACCAGTACTGAGTCAAAATAGCCACACTGCATTAGCAATTGTATTCTATTTTCCGAAAACGTTCCAGGGTTACATTAGTTTCTAGTTATTTTTAACATTAACATCAAAAGGAGATTGAGCTGACTATTATGTAGGGCGTTACTTCATGAGGGATTCTCTAAATCAATTTACCTACTAGCCGAATAATAGTAGATTCCCTTAAGCTGTCTACACGGATAACCCAACTCAACCTAAAACAAGGTATTCACATTGACATACGATATGATGCGCCTTTTACTAAATAAATTTAGCAAGTACGTAATGTAAATGTTCCATCAGCCTGTGCCATATCTTCGTTTATTCCCTTCTATATATTTTTTAATGTCGTTCCTGTAATTTTTATTTTTACGCCGTCTTTATTTATAACAATTCCATATTTTTATATTTCCTCGCAATCCATACATTGTATTCCATCAAGGTCAATCCAAGACACATTTGTTTTATTTATTCTTACTGGTAAGTAACACGTGATGCAGTAACCCCATTTTAACTTTTGCCACACTGAAGAACAACTGTCATGTCTATGTCTTCGGAAAAAGATAATTCATGAAATTCCTAGAAGCTCTAGTAAAAAACATTGAAGAGAGCAACGTAAGCTTGCAGGTAGTTATCCTTTTCGATTCTTTGTAATTTATCTCAAGCTGATCCAAGCTGTCCTAACGAAGGAAGGCATTTATATCATCATCAAAGCATTTTCTTTGTCATTAAATTATTTAGCGTGTGGTATATCACAGTATTCTGACAGGCTATTTCTTTATGTTGTTATTTGTAAATTACACATTTTGAACATACCTGTCTCACAATGATATCCAGTATAACCTGCTGGGCAGTGACACGAGTAATTGCTGATACCATCCACACATGACCCACCGTTATTGCATGTGCGATTGAAACAATAGTCGATGTCTGACGAGATAAATTTCATGAACAATAAAAACAAGTTATGAAGTATATTAGTACAGTACATTTCCCTCTTCATATTTTCGTCGTCACATTCCTATCGCCTTATTGCCCTAAGATTAGCACAAACGAAAAGACAGCAAAGGGATTTACATGAGAAACACATTTAAGGAATTTATTTTTATTTGTGGCATTTTTGTTTCGGACACAAACATTTGTGGGTACAGTGTTTACAATGAATTGTAAAACGGCCATTCGTAGCCTTGGAGAGAAGGCTTTTCTATATTTTTTTTTTCCTACGCGTTTTTGTTTTTCGTTTAAAGGAGGTAATTCTTGAATCTTATGAAAAATTTAATGTTTTGACTACATTTTAGTCGTAAAAAACAACCACAGCAATTTTCCACAACAAAGCGATTTTGCCGAAAAGTGTGACAGCTGCGCAAGGTTTTCCCGCCTCTTTGACACTCGAAAAGTTCATATTTCAGCTTATTTTATTTCATTTTTTTCTATGTGTGGAATTGTCTAATTTGCTGAATTGCTCCTTAACATTTACTTGGACGCGACGTTTTGTGAGTTATTTAAAATAAACCCAATACTCAAATGTTTTTCAAGTGGACTTTGTTTGGCTAATTAGCAGACGAAACGTGTCTACAGATTTTTTTTAAAAAAGAGTATTTTTGCAGGTTTCAGAGCTGTCATTACATTCAGGGTGCCTCTGAAACCACCGATACATTGCCTTTTCGGGGGCGTAGGTAGCCTTTTTACATAGAAGGGTTCCTAATGCAGTATTGCTGGCCCAATTAACAGTCGAGCGCTGGGGTCCCTCCTCGTTAGGGGTATCCGGGGTACGCTCCGCCAAAAGAATTTGAATTTTAGGTTCTCAGATATGGCATTTCCTTAATTCTGAGCACAAAATTTCAGTAATCTCAGTGCCAAACGTAGCTAGCATTTCTAAGAGGGGATTGCACATCTCGATTCCTGAAGAGATTGTAACAACATTAAAATGGTCGGATAAGTTAATAGTTGCAATAATAGTTCTTGAATACAATAGATACTTCATCAAATACTGTATGATCTGTCCCTTTTAATTAAGTATCATTTTAATATTGTAATCCTCGATATGGCATGTGATTTCAGGTTTAATCTGTTTGTTATTAATTATTAGTATTGCTAAATTTTGTCTAGATTATGTACCAGTCTTTTATTTCACATTGAAATTCAATTGTAATCTACTTAGCGGTCACTTCTGAAGATATATGTTGTAGCATACGAAACGTCAAGTTTTTATAACAAAAGTTTTCCCGACATGCGTTATCTCGTCATTTTTCTCACCGCAGTGTGTCTATTATTTCTACTAAAGTTAAAATGGCCGAAAAATAAGAGTGTACACTTACAATTGGCATGTGATGCCTTTTTAAATTAATTTTCTTTTCTTTTTCTTCAAAAATCAAAGAACTCATCCCGCGGAAATCAGAAAGGGGCTTCTGATAATTTTTGGTCTTGAAATTATAACCGTGAAAAGCGGGGGTTCCGGAACCCCTGGAACCCTCCCCTCGCTACGTCCTGCTTTTAATTCAAAAGCATATATTTTGTTGAGTAGACAAGAAAGATCAATCAAGCGACTATGTTTTAAGTTGTTAGCTAAAAAATGCTCAAAAAAAGTATTCTTGACCCCATTTTATCGACCTCAATTTGTTCATTGGTACAATCTTTTTAAAATAGTTGGAGCTCATCCTTAGTGTAGAACTTATGAAACTCACCTGTGACGTAAAACAAAGAACCATAAAGATAACAAGACTCCCGTTAAAACTCCAACAATAAAGAGCAGATAAACCATAGCTCCAGTAACTTACAGGTTCTTTCACCGAGGTAAGCGCAATATTGGACTACAATTCATCGCACCATATTGTTGCTGTACAGCTGCGAGTGACTTCCAAAGACGTGTACGTATAAAATTATTACGAGCCATCTTGCTTGCTTGTTCTAAATATGCTCATTATCTCTATTCTCATTTACTGAGATTATTCCGGAGGTGGGGGGCACTCCAATATATGAGCTATATAGGTATGTGCCGCTGTGAAGGGTATGGTTTTCCAGCAGTTTAGTTTGGGATAGGATGTAGAAGTCGGAGAGTTTTGGTCTAGAGTAGGGTATCACTGGCCTTGAAACTGATCAGTGGTATGACAAATTAAGTCCAGAATAGGAATCGAAACTCAGAAGAGAAAGGGGCCTTAGTAAACATAAATAAAATCATCGCCACGACGTTGTTGACAGATGGTTTTCCATTAAGCACAGGGTAGGGAGTTTTGGTGTAGGGTTGCAAAATCAGCTGAATGTGGTCTGGTATAGGGTAAGGGTTTCAGAGTGCCAGCAGCACACCCTCACTCAAAAATATACAGAGTACCTCCCCCGGGGATTATTGGGCTTAGTTATGCTGCAATATAATTGCTATGTCATGTTTACAGACAAAAGGATTATTCACATTTATGCAAACAAATGTGACATCTTGCGTGTACACTACGTGCATGTCGTCAGTTTCGTTGCTCATAATTACCTTCGCAGTTTTTTCCATCGCCAGTAAAACCAAATGGGCACGAACCACAGCTGATTATTTCGCTATTTTTATAGCACGTTACATTAGGGTAGCAGGAATCATCGGTACAGTTCGCAATTTTTATACCACAGTGTGGACCAGTGAAGCCAACGTAGCAGTTGCACGTGTAATTGTTGACAAGGTCAATGCAAGTTCCTAATGGTAGCAAAAAAGAACAAAAAAATAATCAAACCAAAAACACACTCCCTCGCCCCCGCTCCCCCAAAACGAGTAAAAAATGTAAAAAATGAGAGTCATAAATGTTATATGGGGAAGACCGTGAATCAGTAAATTACGTGATACTTTTCCTTTAACATTTGCTAAGAAAACGCCAACTTAAAGTTATCGCTGTACTAGTGGTTTCTGGATGTGGCATTTTTGACATGACTGACTCTCTGTTAATCCTATCAATAGATAAGGACTTGGCAGTGCTCTTCTACTTGCATACCCACTGGTCTCTTGTTATCTCCTGAAGTATGAACTTACTTTTGTATATACAGCTATTTCGAGAAAGGTTGTCGGAAAAAAAGCATCAAAGTGCACGCGACAAGACCGAAAGGTGGCATGGGTATTCACAGGAATTTTGCATATTGGCCAAGTTTGTATTTTTGCACGTGGAAAATTTGTTTTTCCTCTCAGGGGCCAATATCTTTAGCTTTACTTTTACTGTCGCATGTCTTTGATTAAGGGAAATCCTTCTAAACTTCAGAGGGGCTAAACGTACCTTGTTTCTGCATGTCTGAAAAGAAAGAAGACCTGAAATTCGCGCTTATTTTGTTGTTATATCTCATTAGTATGCAACACGTGCAGTAGCTCAATACGTCTACCCATACTATCTTTCGGGATTGGCTTGTGCAGTTTTGTGCTTTTTTCCGACAACGTTTCTCGAAATAGCTGTGTATAAAAACAGAAACAAAAACACAAAAAACAAAACACTACGCTAATGAACACTTTATGTTATGTAATGCATTTGTGTTGACTGTTCTTTTGTTATTTTATTAAATATTTTTTAACAGTTCTTTCGTGGGCACCAGGTTTATCTTTTTGGAGACTTTATTTCTACAACACATCATGTTTTCAAGCTTGAAGTCGGTTTAAAGATGCTAACATGTTACTCAAGTAAACATATGTTTATTAAACATACATTTCCTTTCTTTTCCTGAATTCAAGAGCACTATGAATGTTATCAAATATCTTTGCCCTTTATGCCGTGCTTCAAGCTGAAGTGCTTTTCAACAATGTATCTACTTTATTATACACATGCCTATTATATCTATTCTCAGCATTTACTGAGATTATTCGCTTTATTCATAGAATTACGATGTCATATCTAAATATAATGGGTTTGTAAATAGACAGACAGACAGACAGACAGACAGACAGACAGACAGACAGACAGACAGAAAGACATACGGACAGATGGACAGACAGACAGATAGATAGATAGACAGACAGACAGACAGACAGACGGACGAAGCGATCGATCGATCGAACGATAAATAGATAGATAGATTGATTGATTGAATTTTTTATTTAAACACGGAGTTTTATCAATCAAAACACACAAGTTAAATTTGGTTTCCATAAAACCCATCATATTGATAAGGAAAAACCTCATTGGATATTATTTCAATTTATAATATAGATAGGAGTCTGCGCACGCTCTGATTGGCTAAAAACCTATGTTTTATCAGAGTTTATACAACAACCGAGTTACTGCGCGCATTGTGATTGGCTGATGCCTGTCATCTATTAGAGTACAGATGTACAGATGACGTCACTGCGTGGTGTGACTCGCGCGCGTGATCAGAGTTCATAGTCCAAGTCAGTCTTCTCGGCAAAGTTTTTCAAAACTTGCAGCGAAAACAACAACAGAAAATTCAGCTTAATTATAAATCTACATCGAGGAACAATCCGCCAAATACTCTTCACCTTTCGAGACATTTAACTGGGCTAAACAAGCTCAAAGTAGACAGTGACTGACTTGAAAAATATTTTTCGAATGCTGTAAGTGTTTGTCCGATGCTCGAGCAGTTTGAAGACGCTACGGGAAATCCATGAATGGCAGTTTAACGCCGTTGAACGCTTACCTTTAGTTAAAGCTTGCAGAGTACAAATGAAATAAAGGTCAGTTTCTTTTGTTGGCATTTCATTTTTCCTTCGTATTGCGTATTTTAAAATCGGTTTAACAGTAGTGCTTCGTGATTACGGAAAACTATCTCGAAATGCAAACAACTGCAACCTAGGCTCACCGGTGACGGCGTTTTAGCGATACTGAAGTGTACAGAAGTCTTGTTATTGTATAAAACAAATAGATTCCATTTTGCCTAGTGCGTCTGTTCAGTTATAGATCACAGAAGACGTCAAAATGAATTCTGACAGTACGCACATTACATAAGGCATTTGTTTTTCAACAACACCAAGGAACATTTATTTCCACGCAGACCACGCGCCATTGACAACAGGAAAATTTGCAATAGGTGGCCACGTCGTATTATTTAGATAGATAGATAGATAGATAGATAGATAGATAGATAGATAGATAGATAGATAGATAGATAGATAGATAGATAGATAGATAGATAGATAGATAGATAGATAGATAGATAGATAGATAGATAGATAGATAGATAGATAGATAGATAGATAGATAGATAGATAGATAGATAGATAGATAGATTTACATACCGTTTATACATGGAAATGAAAGGCAGTCGTCAATGTTTTTTTCACATCTCGCCCCACTAAAACCAGTCGGACAGATACATTTGAAATTGTTGATTTGGTCTTGGCATATTCCTAATAAAATGATCAGATCATAGTTAATAATATTAATGTCGATAATGACCCACCTACATGAATTCATAGTTTTGGACTTGATTTGTTGAATACACCTACCAGGAGTACCTACAGGTGAGTCTCAGAGATTAAACTAGACATTTACTACTGTCAACGCTGGCTGGACTTGACGAATTGTTATGTAGCCGTTTAAAACAAGTCTCAGGCCCGTAACCAGGGGGGGGGGGGGTGCGACGGATGCGTCCGCACCCCTCCCCCCCACGAGCCTTGGAAGTCCGCTCCTTGTGAAAAAAGTATAAAAAGGGGAAAAAAAAGGGACACTCATACGCACCCCCCCCAGCAAAAATCCTGGCTACGGGCCTGCAAGTTGACCATTTGATACAAGTTGTAACATACAAAAAGTGACATAGCCAATTGGGTTCTTTGTTGTTTATCACTGTGAAAGTATTTTAGCAAGCGATAGTAACAACTGCACTACGCGAGAATTATTTGCTCTCGCCCCTTAGTAGTAGGAATGTAATAAAAAACAACAAACAAAAAACTAGCGAAATACAATATAGACAAATCGCCAAATTGTACGATCCCTAAACTTGCAAAATACCTTAAATTTCTGATTGTAAACCCTCATAAATGTTACAAATATAAATGGCCTTTATCCTAAAGTAGGTGGTGACTAACATTGTTTGAAAGAAAGTTTGCTTTTTGAAACATGCTTACCGCGAACGCAAGGAGACGACATACATTCGTCGATTTCAACGTGACAATTATAACCAGTGTAGCCATCCTGGCAGTGACATATGTAATTATTGACTTGATCGACACAAGCTCCTATGAAGCAAACGGAAGGAAAGGGATATTAATTTAAGGAAATAAGTGATTTAATGCAGTTAGTGACGTTATCATTCTCCAGTTTCCGGTTGGTGAACTTCCTGCCATCCGGGACATTTCCTTAAGGATTCTTGAATTAAAGTGAAGACGAGAAGGTGAGGCAAGCGCGACCTCAAATCTTTTACGCTGAACAAGCGATGACAGTTTTTTCTTCCCTCAATGCCCTGCTGTCTATGATACTTAGAATTAGATTGGCGGGTCCTTCCACGACTTGGCTGGGATAAAACTTCGTATGTTTTTGTAAAGTGATCTTTCAATGATTGTCATGGAAATGAACGGCCAAACCTGTGGCCAAACGATTTCACAGTGAAAATGTTTTGTTTGTTTGCGTGCATTTGTGCTCAATGTGTGTGTGCGTTTTCAGCAAACATAGCTTGGTAAAAGCAACACACATACATTACGAAAAAGTTGTGATCAATTAAGATACAGCAAGATACATTAAAAAAGGGAACGAAAAGAAAATATATCAAATAATTGCATATTTTTTAAACATGTATTGCTTTCGCATTTATTTCACAAACATTAGTAGTAATAGGTCAGCAGAATTAAGCCCGGTTGGTGTCTTCCCCTGTCTTCCCTATGTCTTCCTGTATATTAATAAGTGTCTTCCTCCATATTAATAAGTGTCTTCCTCCATACTAATGAAGGTATTCCCGCTGCATACTAATAAAGTGCCTTCCTCCATACTAATGAGCGTCCCTCTTACACAATGAGAACAACAGACATGCCCAGACTTGATCGCTCTCTTCACACCCTGATTGGATCTTAAGATTTATCTTGTATGTTTTGAATAAAAAGCGGGTAGATTTTGAAAGTGCTATCGCTCTTGCAATCGCTTTGCTTCATTTAAACAATGGTACAGACTCAATATGCTTAAGTGAACTCAATTATAAACAAAGCATGACCAATCGAACTAATCCTTTCACAAACGAAAAATAAAACAATAGCGTGAATGCGCTTCGGTGACCTTAAATTAAACTCCTTGGTTTTAAGCACGAAAGCGAATTGCTACGTAAGTAACATGAATACTAAACGCACAGATAGTATATCTGTGTATATATATTTCGGTTTTCCGACTGCATACTATTAAGTGTCTAGTCGCTTCTTTTCATTGCAATTAAACAATAGACCTACCATCGAAACGAATTATTATTCACAAACGAAAACT
Source organism: Meandrina meandrites (assembly GCA_963693305.1). Classification (NCBI taxonomy): domain Eukaryota; kingdom Metazoa; phylum Cnidaria; class Anthozoa; order Scleractinia; family Meandrinidae; genus Meandrina; species Meandrina meandrites. The sequence goes on from OY855910.1 coordinate 11,991,849, forward strand.
ATATATGCGCTTCGGTGACCCCGAACGTAAACATTGCGAGCGCGAAGCGAATTGCCGCGAATAATAAACACACACAGATTATAACTCAAGCAAAATTTTTTATTTCATCAAAAACACAGCCTTACAAGACAAAAGTCAGCAGTTTCATATAACGAAAAACACGTTTAACTGTTCCCAACTTTATTTTCTTTCTCGGTGGCTCTAGTTTCTTCAAGAAATGATTTCACACTTGGTTCGTCTTCACATATGTAAATCCACCGTGTTCTACCATTAGAATAATGTCTTATTTTGACGGGCCAATAATTGTCGTATCCATACATGACTGTAGGAATATAGGGATTATAGGGATTCCGTGCACTTGTATACATTTCAGCGATGCCAAAACCTTCTGGCAGATGTTTGCAATAGGGTGCTCCTTGTAAAAGATTTTGCAAAGCCGGCCAAGCGATTTCGGACCAAACGAGATCAAACGGTTCCGGCTTCGAAGGTTGAACTGGACATTTTGTTGTTGTACTTGAGGTGACTACCTTGGTATTCTTTACAGGATTAATCGTTTGTACTGCCTCCTCTGGTTTGAAGGATTTGTTGATACTTGGGTAAACTCGACAACAGCCAAAGATATCGCTCAACACCTGTTTGTTCCCTGCCGTGTCCAGTTTATTATCGACAAAGATGTATCCGTACGGTCTCTCCGTTTCCTGATAATAAGCTGTCATGAATCGTTGGCGATTCTTATCAAACATACGTTCAGCAACAATGCCGATTTGTTTTCGATCGCTAGGACTTCGGAAAAGAGCCACGTACTGTGCGTTGCGACTGATATCGGTGTTGAATTTTCCCTTCGGGAACATATTCTGAAGTAGCAGTATCACACTCGCGTTTCGATGTCGACCTTGAGTAAACAGCCGGGAAACGATCGGGCTTTCGATTGCCTGCGCCATAAGATCATCAAAAATGATAACGTTGTTGCATTTTGGGTCAATTTCTCGTAGATCGTCTTGAAAGTTGGGAAGCCCACGATAAAAGTGAATATCCTTTCCAATCGCGGATTTCATAGCCTGGTATCGTTCTTGCCACTGGCTATAGTACCATAAAATGCGCTGCGGTTTCTTTGCCTCGTAGAAAATACGATTCTTTGTTAGAATCTGTTCTACGAAAGCTGTTTTGCCTGATTGACTTGGTCCAACCACAAGAAGTGAAAACTTATGGCGAAACATAAAATCTGGATAAGGTTCGGTTTCCAAGGAAACGCCATGGGAAAGCTTTACCCTCTTGCCAGTAGAGGCGATTTTTGCGTTTTTCTTTACTGGATGTGTTCTTTTTCTTGGTTCAATTGTTTTTTTGGGGAAATTAGAAGAACAGCGAGGTAACACGCTGGTAGAAATATACTCTTTCTTTGATTCCCAAGAAATTCTGGCCTCTTTGTTGTGTTCTCCTTAGCCCGATTGTATTATGGGCAATTTCAAGATGAGAACTCAAGTTGGACACACCTGGCTTCTCGCACAACGGACAAATTCGGGGAAACCTTCTTGGCATGACGGCTTGTGTCAAATGATGATGAGCTTAACAGAATCATTTAATATATAGTTATGTACAATGGTGGGGAGTACATAGGAGAATTCAGGGGTACAGTAGGGGTACAGGAAGGGTACAGGAGGGGTACAGGAGGGGTACAGGAAGGGTACAGTATGGGTACAGGAAGGGTACAGGAGGGGTACAGGAGGGGTACAGGAAGGGTACAGGAGGGGTACAGGAAGGGTACAGGAGGGGTACAGGAAGGGTACAGGAGGGGTACAGGAGGGGTACAGGAAGGGTACAGGAGGGGTACAGGAGGGGTACAGGAGGGGTACAGGAGGGGTACAGGAAGGGTACAGGAAGGGTACAGGAGGGGTACAGGAAGGGTACAGGAGGGGTACAGGAGGGGTACAGTAGGGGTACAGGAAGGGTACAGGAGGGGTACAGGAAGGGTACAGGAGGGGTACAATGAAAGTTCATAGAGTTCCGTTGTGCTCTGCAGCCGCGCCTCCATCGATAGCTATAAAAGAAGTGCACCACTGCTTGTATTTCAGTCTGTTCATAGAGCTCGTGAAGTTCGGATCACAATGTTCAGCAATTATAAGCATTTCGTTCAAAAAGGATATGGAACTTTTGAAGATGATGACGACGACATTGAAAGCTCACAAGAAAGCGAAAGTGAACAGTCATCTCAAAGCTCTACATCTAGCGAAGAAATGGAATCATCCCAAGAGGAAGAGGAGCATATAGATCCTTGGTCACGCATTCAAGATGAAGCAAGTGATCGCCATGAAGCCCAGCTCGAAGCTCTTATAAACGAGTATGAACAAAATGGAGATTCGTCTGAAGTGGCCCGCATTAAGGCTGAGAACGCTTTGCTCCCTGTATATAGAAAGGAGTCGAGAATAGTATTCTTGGAGTATTTAAAATGGATGCATGCGATGAAAAAGGATTCTACGTTCCGTAAAGTGATGCAAACAAGGCAGGATCTCAAAGACTCAGAAGGATATGATTGGCTGGAATCGACGGAACTTGCTGTCGATAAGCGGAAATTCCTACTCAATCGATTGTTTGTCAAACAACCCGTTCCCGAAAACTAAGCAAACTCTGTCTGTACACTGTTCTTATAACACATTTAAACGTGGCGTTGTTATCAATAAACCTATTTGAAAAGAGATCAGCTGTTTATGTCCTTCTCTGCCATAAAATTTTACTAGAAACATGACTGTATAACAACACTGGTGTAGCACTTTTCTTCATTACTCATGTTCAGACCAGAGTTGTAATAACTCTAAGGTTACAGCGAGTAAGTTTGAATTTATTATATGGTTGGAATATTTACATTTAGAGAAGAAACTAGAGCCACCGAGAAAGAAAATAAAGTTGGCAACAGTTAAACGTGTGTTTCGTTATATGAAACTGCTGACTTTTGTCTTGTAAGGCTGAGTTTTTGATGAAATAAAAATTTTTGCTTGAGTTATAATCTGTGTGTGTTTATTATTCGCGGCAATTCGCTCCGCGCTCGCAATGTTTACGTTCGGGGTCACTGAAGCGCATATATAGTTTTCGTTTGTGAATAATAATTCGTTTCGATGGTAGGTCTATTGTTTAATTGCAATGAAAAGAAGCGACTAGACACTTAATAGTATGCAGTCGGAAAACCGAAATATATATACACAGATATACTATCTGTGCGTTTAGTATTCATGTTACTTACGCAGCAATTCGCTTTCGTGCTTAAAACCGAGGAGTTTAATTTAAGGTCACCGAAGCGCATACACGCTATTGTTTTATTTTTCGTTTGTGAAAGGATTAGTTCGATTGGTCATGCTTTGTTTATAATTGAGTTCACTTAAGCATATTGAGTCTGTACCATTGTTTAAATGAAGCAAAGCGATTGCAAGAGCGATAGCACTTTCAAAATCTACCCGCTTTTTATTCAAAACATACAAGATAAATCTTAAGATCCAATCAGGGTGTGAAGAGAGCGATCAAGTCTGGGCATGTCTGTTGTTCTCATTGTGTAAGAGGGACGCTCATTAGTATGGAGGAAGGCACTTTATTAGTATGCAGCGGGAATACCTTCATTAGTATGGAGGAAGACACTTATTAATATGGAGGAAGACACTTATTAATATACAGGAAGACATAGGGAAGACAGGGGAAGACACCAACGGGGCTTAATTCTGCTGACCTATTACTACTAACATTCAACCTTTGGACGAGTCGGGCGATCATTTAATAATGAAGGAGGGAAAAACTGGAACCAGTGGTTGTGGTTTGCCGTTTGCTTTGCGCCAGTACCGGTCAGAGGTACTTAGTTTCACCAGCTCATACGGCCGTTCTTTCCCGCCATCTTGCTGTTCTAGTTTCTGCGTTGGGTTTGCCTATTTAACTACTGGCATGTTGGCAGTGTGCAGACGAATTCACGTCAAGAACATCCGTGAAAGATCTCAAAGACAGTTCCACTTGAGCTTAACCGAAGTCAGCACCCATGGTAAGTCCAAATCTCAAATAATTTCGTGGTCAGTGCACGATCAAACCAAAGCATGGCGAGCACCCACCGAGCTCCAAAACAGAGGTGTTTATTCAAGTCAGAAACTATAAACAGTTTCGAAAATTGGAGTCAAAATTTGTCATTCACACTGCTCCTTGACAGCTATTTTGCCCCGTTCCTTGCTGAGGGCGTCACATGAAGAAAAAAGACATAAATGATCCATGCTTTACTGAGGCTTTACTGGTAACGGTGAGGACGTGATCGATGTCAGCTGGCTCACCGCTCAACAAAAGGTAAACTTTCTCGAGCTAATGCTCAAATCGCTAGTTACTGTCCTATCATCTCAAGAAACGCACTGGCGAAAGATTCCTCTTCAATCCAGTCTATTTAGAATACCATCGGGCATCACAGATAACGGGCGCCCATTTCATCGACTTCGCCAACATTCACTTGCAACCCAATGTCGTCCTCACATGGTTAAAGTTACTACACCCCCAGCTACCCAAATTAGTCAGGCAAAGGTTTGGAACTGAGCTTCGTTTGAGGACATTAGCGCCCATAAAGCTAGAGGTTTCCCAAGCCTTGAATACCTCACTAGACAACCTCGGAGCGTCCGATGATGCTCGAGTCATGCGAACTGCAGCCAACAGCCTCCGCAGAACCACCCCTGTCAAGGTTTCACTTAAAAAGGGGAATAAGAACTACTTGGCAACCAAAGTGCTTTCCACTTTGCAAATAGGCCGGACGTCCCAAGTCCAACCATTTTCTAAGCAAATGCCGTCATATCGCTAAAGCAAGACAGATTACCAACATCTTCGATGATCACCTCAAGGAAGAGAGTTCAAAGACGAGGGTAGTAGCCCTGCTCGTTGCTGGAGCGTACAGCCGTCCGTATACAGACCCACCAATCGCCCTACATCGATACCTTCCACACCCATCACTCGGCACGTATCACTTTGTACAGTGCCGCTACTGCCAATATGGTCCGCCATTTTTTGTGACACCCCTGGGGTACCAAGTTACCCCAGGTTCACAATCTGCGCGTCAGGTCTACGGCTCTATGCTTACGGATCTCAGGCTCCTGCCGCCGTCAGCACAGCCGCCCGTTGAGCTATGGTCATCTGCACCCCTCCTACCTCTACCACCATTTTGCCTGGCGAGTTCTTTGAGCTTAGTTTGCCCGATGATGCCCCTCTTGACTGCGAGTACGCACTTAAGCTTCGTCCCGATGCCCCGAGTGTCTGCAGACTGACATCCTCCCAGCTATGGGTACATCCCAGCATTGTCTCAAGCGTCGCAGGCAAAATGCGAATCGCGAACTTGTCATCTGAGCCTCATTCTCTTTAGAATGCGACCCGAAAATATGCAAAAATATGCGTTTGTGCTCTATTCGTCTGCCAAATTTCTTGAACGAAAGTATTCTATTCTTCGTAAATGCAAAATAAAATGTGGCATCTTCATGACCTCGAACCCCAATAAAGCGCGTAGCTTAGCTTTACTTTGCTTGCCCGCGGCTAGGATTTAAAATAAACAACATTTCTCACTGCGACAATCAAAACACTCTGCTACCCATCCCTTGATACAGAAATTGAAAAGCACCCAGATTTTGAGTGCCACGTAACCAGCCTCATCCAGGGTCTCTCTCCTCGACAAGGGAGGAAAAGGAGAGAGGGCCTGGGAACGAGGTTGACGATGAATACTTTGAGGATGAATACTGTGAAGTCTCCAACCCCCGAATAAAAGGATACACGATGCACTGGGATCTTTCGATGCTCAGGTGAGCATGGGTTCCTTCGAGCCTCCGCAACGAAAAAGACGGCTGCCCCAATAGGCCCAAAACAGGCTTGTTGAACATGAAGAAAAGTTCGATTAACTTGAGAATTTGAGGTCTTCAAACGCCCCTAGGACGTTGGAGCTTCTATCGAGCAGTGGCGGTTCCCGACTGATAACGGCATTTGCCGATGCAGGACGCTATAGCAGGCCTCAACCGTCATTGACGCCAGACGTTAATTCCACCTTACGCCGCATCGAACAATGGGAGCACTTAACTGTCACCAAGTTAACAAGTCCCTTCTATCAAATACATTTAGCTAATGGCTCGATGAAGTACTGTGGGGTCGCAGCACCGTTCAAAGGGGTTAGGGTGTACGTACGCTTCGCATTGGGTATGCCTGGATCCTAAACGGCGCTTGAAGAACTAATGTCCCGCTTCTTTGCACTTCTGTTAGAAGACGGAGTAGTCGCCAAAATTGCTGCTGCAGAGTTGGTAGAAGGTCCTCCAGGTCCTCTACCAATACGACTTACGCCTATCTGCATCTAAGGTCATAGTGAACCCTACTTCTACCTCAATCCTTGGATGGGTCTGGAGCTCCAGGACCTTTCAAGCCAGTCCGAATCGCATCCCAACCCTAGCTTCCTGTCCGGCACCAGGGACAGTAGGCCGCATGAGATCATTCAATGGTGCCTACATGGTCCTTGCTAGAGTGATCCCCTATTGCTAAACATTTCTGGCCCCGCTGGGTATTGCTGTACCCGCTCGACAGTCCAAACACGCACCATCTACTAACGCACCTTCCCCATTCCGAGACCTGACGACCTTCTTTGGATAGTCACCGACGGAGCAGTTAAGAAACCAGGCATTGGCGCTACGCTATATGTCAGCCGTGGAGAAAAGCTTCGCCTCGCCGGCTTCTTCTGTGCAAAGCTTAGAGGTTCACAAGTCTTTTGGCTGCTTTGTGATGTAGAGGCACTCGCCATTACTGTTGTAATAAAACCATTCAGCCCCTACATCATCCAGTCCCACAACAACGCTTGCATCCTAACAGATAGCAAGCCCTGTGTAAAAGAATTCGAGAAGCTGCACCGTGGCGAGATATCCGTGCCTTTCTACTTTTCTGTTAGTCGTAAGTCGTTTCCAAGCCTTCGTTAGACACATACCATCCATTTTACCGTCTGTTACGGATGGCAAGACACCATTTGCAATGCAACTCAATTCGTTAAATGCGTACTTCATGTAAGATACACAGAACTAGAACGCACATGTTTACTCCAAATATGGTAAGACAAACCATATACGTAACATCTCCTTTTCTTTAAAAAAGAAAAAACTAATGAACGAATATCTGGCCAAAACTAGCCTAAAACAAACTTACACAAGTCCACTTTGTTTCTGAAAGTGTTCTATGTCAAACTAAATCAGTTTATCCGAGCTTACTAAAACAAACTTAAAGTGTTCAAAGTCTAGCCTTTGCTCAACGCTTCAGTCAAAATCTTTAAATCTTGAAGGGGGACGAACAGTCCGGTTTCTGTCTTCTGAGGTGCTAACAACGGAACATTAGTCTCGTAAGCAACAGCTTTACTCCAGGAATCTTCGTCAGGCCTAGTAGGTTTAGCAGGTAACTCAGGTATTCTAGGTATCTCCTTGTGATTTACTCCTGACTCATGTGAGCTAACCTTGGTGCTATGCTTTTCTGGTGTTGAGGATTCTGCTGCATGTCTCAGAAACTGCCTGTTTCTTCTGAGGGTCTCATTGCCTTACTGGACTACATACGACCTGTCTGAAAGTTTCTCGACACAAGTAGCTGGTTTTCACGTTTGGTTCTTCCGCCGGGGTGCAATTCTGACTTCTTGTCCAATCTCTAGTAGTTTCTAGTTCAGGTAACTGCTTCATAGAACTTCGCCTTTTGCCTTTTCCGTTCTAATTTCTCTGTAGAATTTGCGCTTACTTCGGGACGGAGAAGGCCTGACGCTGTTGATATGAAAGTTCGTGTTCGGTGCGACATACGCCTCTGGGCGAGGATGTCACCTATGCCTTCAGTAGGTGTGTTCCTGTAGTCAAATAGCGCTAGCCATGGATCTTTCCCATCTCGGTCCGCTTTCTTGAATAGCTGTCTTCACTGAAGACTCTGCTTTCCCATTTGACTTTGGGTAGTGTGGTGACGATGTGACATGGTTAAATTCCCAGCTGAGTGAAAACTCGTGAAACTCTTGACTGTGACTGTGATCCGTTGTCTGAGACAACTGTGTCCGGGATTCCATGTCTACTGAATTGTTCTTTGAGTACTTGTATAACTGCACGTGAGGTGCTATCTTCAAGTTCACTAACTTCTACAAAATCTGAGTAATAGTCAACGACTGTGAGGTAATTCTTTCCACTAACAGTGAACAAATCTGTGGCCACTTTACTCCACGGTCTGTCTGGAAGTTGATGAGACATTGGCTGACTAGCATTCCTAGCTTGAAACTCGGCACAGACAGCACATCTCTCAACTAGGACTTTGACTTCTGAATTCATTCCAGGCCAGAACACGATGTCTTTGGCATTTCTTAGGCACGATGCGACTCCTTGATGGCTTGAATGAATTCTTGAGAGCATCTCTGGCCTCATGGCTTTGGGGACAATCACTCTCTGACTCTTAAATAGAATACCATTGTGTAGTTCCAGTAGTCACGAACTTGTACTGGGCATTGCTATCTTCTCTTGGGCCATCCTGTTAGAACAGTGGTCTTCAGGGTCTCTAAGACGAGGTCTTGTGCTGTGCACTTCTGGAGCCACTTTGATGGAATCAAAAGGAGTGAGTGTTTCAAGTTCAAGAGCGAAAACTTGAAAGTTGTCTGTCATCTCCTTCTTGACAGCAAGCGAGGCTCGAGACAAGTGATCAGCAACATACATCTGTGCACCTGGCTTGTATTTAACTTCTAGGCTAAAGCGCTGTAGCCTCAACATCATTCTTTGTAGTCGACATGATGCAGAGAGGATTGACTTCTGGAAACTTTCGCAGTCGCCGTTGAACACACAAGAGGCGGCCCTCCTTCCAACATCCGCACAGACCCTACCTCTGGATTCAAAGCCCTGATCAACGATCAGCTGTTACAACGCAACAGAATAATTCCCGAGTTAGGGAACCCAAAGACCTCCAACAAGAACCCTGTGCCAGAAAGTGCCGTACAAGAGCTGGAGAAAGAAATGCTTCACCTAGAGCCCCTTATTGGTACAGTTACCGATGTTACCCTGGCAGTATTAACAGCCAACTTGAATTCCCGCATCCGTTCCCGCGGATAACGTTCTCGGGAAATGTCGTGAAGACGCGACCAGTTCTCGAATCTCCAACTCCCCATGTCTGATGATGATCTTAAAGCGAAAAAGCATGACCAAAGGATCACCAATCATCTTCACAGGTCGAAATCCAAAGCCCTGTTGGTCCAACCCCGACCTACTTGCCGCATTGAAGTTGTGGACCTCGTTTACATTCATTTGGACAGAAACAAATCAACTGCAAGGGACCGTTACCTGATGATCAAAGTCACAGGCGCCTTCTGTCATGTGAGGAAGTTGATCGGTTCCTGACTGCGTAGCGCCTCCAATCGCTTAAGAAATTTAGAGTGCTACGGAGTACCTGGAGAACTGACGGAAACACACAGGTCGCGACCTCAGGATGACTCCTTCGCAGATGAAGTGGACCCCATTCAACAAGCCACCCCTCTCCCCCCCCCCCCCCCCCCCCCCCGCCCAAACAACAGGTATTCTAAATTCTAAAGGCGGTATCTTATCCAGCGGGAGAAGATGTACCAGAGTCACGAGACGATGAGTTCACCCCGGGGCCAACTTCTAGCGACACTAAGAATCCTTCTTCAGACCAAGCTTAAGAGATGCAATGTGCTACCATTGAAGAAGTTACCCGGCCGATACGCTCAACGCGTCACCGTCGGCGGCCGCACGTTATGAAGATTATGCTACAGACTTCTAAGACTGGCTGGTCTGATAGTTAGTTCGTAATGGGATCAGCGTAGGCATTAAAACTTAATACCTGTTTTGTTCGTTTTTGTTTTTTCTTAATACCTGTTTTGCATTAGGAGGAAAGATAGGTTACGCCAGTACCTGTCAGCGGTACTTAGGTAGTTTCACCATGCTCGACGACCGTTCTTGGCGGCCATCTTGTTGTTCTAGTTGTACGTTAGATTTGCCTTTCAATCTCCTGGCGTTGAAACGATTTTACAGGAACACAAATACCGATGTATCTATAAATATAATGTAAATAACTGCTATATATAATTTAAACACGATGAAACACCATGGCCGTTGATTTTTATGGGTAATCAAATGGTGACGAGTGAAATTAGGAAATAACTTCACGCGCGTTTTATCAAAATTCTAATAATTTCTCGAGCTTTAGGCTCGGGAAATTATTAGAATTTTGACAAAACGCAATTTAAATTATTTCCTAATTTCACGGGTATACCATTTGATTAACTTTTAATATCATAGGTGACAAATTACGCTTACAAACGTAGTTTTTAAACTTGTATCGCCAAGAACGAACTAGTTGGAAACGACGCCCGTGTAACTCGTAATAGAAGCAGGAAATAGGAAATGTAACCTAAAACAAGGCATTAAGGTTTTCCACGGTCTTTCAACCGAAGAAATACCATTATTGAAAGTTGAAAGTGTCAAATGGAACCAGAACCTTAAACAGGCTTGGGCTTTGGAATTTAGGCACTATGTGCGAGGTAGTAAAAGTGGCGGACTGAGTTGAGCTGCCAGGACTTTATGACACTTATTGGAGACAAAAGGAAGGAATCGATTACTCACCACGTATGCATGGTGACGACTTGCATTCATCAATGTCAATATTGCAATTGGGTCCACTGTATCCGGGATCACAAGTGCATCTGTATGCACCTACGTAGTCGATGCATTGCCCTGTAAAAATAAACGACATGTATAGACTGAAGCACATTCTGCACATCCTTTGAGCACAAATGTCAGCTCTGTTTTCAAATAATACAACGAACGAAATTTTGTATATGGTTATCGTCCTTGCAACTAGTGAATTAAGCTCACTAGTAAGAGTCATTTTCTACTATTACAGTAATTGGCCATGTTCTAAACGAGCAGGGGACTGGGTACGAACATATTTTTTCTTGGTGCGAACATTCAATATCGATTGGATTAAAAATGAGGCACGTCATCTGAAAGAGCATCCAAAAATTAGTAAATTCACCAAATTTGATGGTAATTGGTTCAAACGCAAAGGCATGGTACACTTTTAAAATAAGAGAGCTCAGTATGGATTGGAGGACGCCTGTCCCTCCAATCCATACTAAATGTACCATGCCTTTGGGTTTAAACCAATAACCGTCAAAGTTGGTGAATTTGCTAATTTTTGAATGCTCTTTCAGATGACGTGCCTCATTTTTCAATTCAATCGATTTTGAATGTTTGCACCGAAGAGAAAACATGCTCGTACCCATTCCCCTGCTCGTTTAGAACATGGCTAATTGGCAAACCAAGTATAAAAGCATCAAAACCTTTTTATAAGCTTATTTAATTTTAAATTAAATACAACACTTGCCATGAACGCAAGGAGAGGAACTGCAGTCATCATAATCAGTGTCACAGTTGATTCCAACATATCCAGGATCACAGCTGCATGTGTACTTGTTTGATCCATCAATGCAACGACCTTGCGATGAGAAATAACAAGAAGTTGCTAGCAACTTAAAACCGCGCTTTTATTTTTTGCTAATTAACAGCTTTCTTTCTCAATAGTCACGGTAAAATTTAACCTGTTTGCATTGTGAGTAAAGGACTAGCAAAGTAGTCACGTGAGTATCACAATCCGAGGTTTGCGTTATCACCGGCTATCTTTAGCTTGGGGGTTTTTCCCTTGTAATGACGTAACCCCTGCACGTTTGGGCACGCTCAATTGTTTACTTAAGCAAATATTTTATTTCCCTTTAAATCTTTGAACTTGCTTCAATGAAACAGCTAAAGAATTTCTTTTCAATATAAACTTGCAAAAAAACACACAATGCGAACAAAATCATGAAGAAACAGTGTACGTGACAATTGACGGTTGACTTGTTGCAGTCGAAATTATGCAAATTTTGGCCAAATTCCCACGTGCCCGTCGCGTGAAGCAAGATAACAAACTATTTAACATTTGTGATTTGAATTGAGCCGCCTTTTGAACATTGAAATATTTTCTTCATGAATGGAATATTGAAGCGAAGAATGAAATCCAATTTCCATAAATAAATTCATTATTCACCCTCGATAGAAACGCTTGAGCTGTTTTGACTGCAACAACCGTCGCTTCTGGCGAAATAAACATGCCAAGTAAACACAATCTTATTTGTCACGTAGCGAAAGAAGTGAAAGCTGTAACGTCAGCGCATTCCGTGGCTGATGTCATACCTTTTTTTGGTGAATTCAATATTCCCTTTGAATCCAACGCTTCGAAAAAAACCCAAAGAAAAATATATATTATTCACAACAAAGAAAACATTATCCGTAACATTTCCCGTACATCATTGTTCCAACAGCTTTTGGCGAATAAGCATCCCAGGTTGCGTGATTCAGTCCCGATCGTTATTTGGCCGAGCGGAGGTTTGGGTCTGGTCACCGACAAAAAAACGAAAAAATCCCGTGCAGAGCTAGAACCGCGCTCGGCCCATGGCCGCGCGGTTAATAATATTGCATTGCTTTAACCCTATTCAGACCGGGCTTTTTTGGATTTTTTTTCAGACCAGGGGGGAGGAATCCGCCCCCCTCCGTAACTTCCAGAATATTTATGCAATCACAAGGAAACTTACAGGATATATAGTATATATCCCAAAAATTTATCTTTTTATATAGGTCACTTGGGATGATGACGACACATCACGTGACAATTACATTATGATGTCAAAGCAGCCGCCATCTTGGATTTCAAATTTTTCCAAAACGTCAGACAACCGCCCAAAATTACTGAAAATACTCAAAATCTATAAAAAAGTCCAATAAAAACTAAAAGAAGTGAAAATAATTGAATTAAAATTATTTTCATTAATGGAATACAAAAATTACAAATTTGGAAAAACCTGTCTGTCAAAATGACGTTGCCATGGTAACGTTAAGTTCCAAACACAACAAGCTATCCTACAATTTATTCCCAGAATTTTAGAAAAACCCGCAAAGTTTGGCAGCGTTTGGTTGAATCTTGAAACAAAGTTATAAACGTTCAAAGGCGCTTATTAATATTCTTGCTGTCATATGCGGCCCTAAATCAAGAGAAGCACTCAATCGGGGGATGCGCCTAATCGAGTAATTACGGTAATTAAGAGCAACAAAACCAGGAGCCTTTAAAAGTAATACTTTTTTATATATAATGCGTAAATAAGATCCAATGACATCTTATTATTACTGGCCGAGCGCATGAAACTGGTGTACACGACCGTGACATTGTGCGTGTGCATTAATTTCGTGTTCGAAAAAAAAAATGAATTTAGGCCCAGTTTGGGCACATTTGAGGGAGAGTTGAGGCACGGTATTGGCACAGTTTAGGCACAGGAAAGGTACGGTTTATGCACAGTTTAGGAACGGTTTAAGATCATTTAACGCACACTTAGGCAGAGCCGGTCTCTTCTAACAAAAATAATAAGTACACTGATCCTCGGCAATCACACACAGTGTTTTTGATAACTTCCCGTCACGTGGTACAAAACCCCGACAAGTTCAAAGAAAAAAGGCCCAATTAACTTATTCGATGCTTATAATGGCTTTATGATCATCGTCGATAAAAAGCGTTTCTTCTTTTTTCTTTTTGATGCAGCTCTTTGAGAATGTCAAAAACCGTTAAGCACAAAAGCGCAATGTTTTTGTTTCCCTGAAACCAAAATCCCCCACATCGAAGGCTTCTTACAAACTGAAGAAAGCTGTGAAGCCAAATTTAAATGGACGGTACACTGGGATTGAAAATTGTAGCAAATAGTTGGCTGGCCTGTTTGTCAGTTTCGTCTTGCGCGATGTTTTTTTTAACAAACACTTAAATGTGTTCGCTTTGTGCGGGTTTTCCACAACAGAAGTTTAAGTACGAATTTGCGTAGTTTATGCATGATTTTGATACAGTTTAGATAGGCGCAGTTCAGGCACAGTTTTGGTGCAGTTTAGGCGCATTTGAAGCACAGTTTAGACACGGTTTTCGTGTAGTTCAGGCACGGTGTATGCACGATTTTGGTGCAGTTTAGGCACAGTTTGCACGGTTTTGGGACAGTTAAAGCGCGGTTTTAGTACTGTTTGGCACAGTTTAGGCACACATTAGACACAGGTAGGGCACAGTTTTTGACATTGCTAAGGCACAGGTTACGCACATTTTTTTGTGCGTTGGTGCGCAAAAAAAACCCCTGAAAATCGAGCTATTGTACGGGAAGAGCGTTTCTGTGGTTAGGAAAAGATGGTCTATCATCGAAAATGTAGTATTATTCTGAAAACGGATTGTATTATCTTGGTAAGCTAATTTTACGTTCATTTGAAATATGGGGTTTTTGTAATACAAAGGTAAGTGGATAGAAAGAACAAGCGACTTTTAGAATGCATGCTTCTGTGAAAACGAGTAAATTATCTTGCGAGTCGCAAAAGTGATCTGGTGAAAAAATGCCCCTCAGCGTTTTATTAGGTGAGCTTTTTTCAAGATTCAGAATGTACATAAAATTAAGTTTTTCTCTGGGGAGTTTCAATTCTGTATTCCTTATTACAGTCGAGAAATCCATTTTCGGGAGTGTTTTTTCATTATTTTGCTTCAATGTACGCTTCAAACAGATAAGTCTTCCTGAAGAAATTGCTTTGATTGTTCTAAGGTGTGTTCAAATCTAAACAAAATCTGATTTTGGACAGGATTATATATCTGTTACGTGATCAAAACGGACCACATTTTTAAATTCGCTTGAGAGCTTTACTAGAATCTCTCTTACGATCGTTTTGAACGAAGTTGTAGTTTTTTACATAGTGTTTTTAAAAATGGCCATTATTAGTTTTTCCTAAAAAGTACGATAGTAAAAAATACAGTTGAAAAGTTTGTTGGCTTCCTACTCAACGGCCATTTGCGGTAAAAATAAAAGAAATTTTGCCAAAGGCTTTAGTGTGTGTTCTTTATGATGGCGTTGTCAGTTTCTTCTCACTTTAAATGCTTTTAGTGAGGATGGATTTAATTTCTTTCCGATAAAAGGAGTGGAGCCTAGGGAGAAGTTAAGCCCTCCCCTCCCCGCTGCCAGGGCTCTTCCCATTGGATTCCCCGTGGTCCGTATTGCCAGCCTACGACGACAGCATTTTCAAAATGGTAACAAGAAACGGGATTCTGAGTTATATAGGATACTTTTGTCGATGTTCTTGACGCGATCACAACGAGTCCCCAAACTGATCTTTGATTTTGTATGGAAGTACAAAATCCAAAGATTAAAAAATCCACTCTAATCAAGAGTAAGGAAACCGGAGGTCTTGAGATGATTGATTTTAAATTATTTGATAAAGCTTTGAAAATATGTTGGGTACGTTGTCTATGTTCCGAAGGTAACCAACTATGGAAGCTCATCCCTTTGCGATATATCACTGTTTCTCTGATTTATAAAAAGAAGACAAAATGCTTTGAATGTTTTTTCTCTGAGTTAGAGAATAATTCTCATTCGCATTTTTCCTATTTAATGACTTATGGTTTGTGATCAATTCATTAATCAATTCATTAAGATTGATAATTATGAATTTGTATTTCAACATGTCTAGGTTGTTACTTAAGTTTACTTCTGAAACTAATTATTTGTCTGAATTAACTGTGCGTATGGTTTATTAGCAAGTTTGCATTAAGTGCCGTTAAAAGACTAGCTTTTTACTGGTGGGAGCGCGCTAAAAATGTTCAGGCGTCATTGGATTTAAAACGGTTTTTGCCACTCCAATTTCCCAGAAGCCACTTTCATTTCTTGTAGGCTTTTATTCCAATGTATTTCCCCTCATATTGCAAAGTCAGTTTTCTTTTCCAGCTGTTATGTCAGAACTTACTTTCGCATTGAAACTTATAGCTAATTATATATAAGTAGTATAGGTCTCATGACTTATCACTGACCTTTTATGGTTCTGTGAGCCGGTCAACAGCTAGTTCTATTTTTTTTGAATAGTGATGAATATGACATATTACATAATGACTACAACTCATATACGAGAGTTGCGGTATAAAGAACGAAGTTGAAAGTGATTTTCCCAGTTCTAATTAATGTTTTAAGAGACTGCGCCCGTACTAATAAAATTTCGGAATTCACCAGTGAGATTCCTTGGCAGAAAAACAAATATAGCTACTCACCATGAAAACATGGATATGACTGACACTCGTCGATGTTAGTCTGACACTCTTGTCCAGTAAATCCAGGTACGCAACTGCAAGCATAGTATCCTGATCCTCTAGGCTTGTTTGGATGAGGAACACAGCTTCCACCATTCTGACACTGGCAGACAACCAATGATATCGTAATATTCATGAAAGTTGTGGCTTGACATGCATCTGTGGCTTTGAGAAAGAACTGTGTTTTTGCATCATTGGTAGCGTTCCATATTAGGATGTTGTCGCGCACTAAAGCGTTGTTTGGACTTCCGTTCATCAGTGAAACTGTAACAGGCATTCCTTCTGGGTCTACAACGTCAATCGACAACTCGAGGGTTTCTTGAAACACTGCGAAGTACTCAGTGGTTGCTGGGATTTTGGGTGGAAGGTTAACTAAGGATGTAAAGTGATATCAAAGAAAAAGGAAATACTTTTGCACAAAGTATGGCTGACAAATGTAACAATTTTCCCTCGCACGTTTTTTTTTTCTCTCGTAATTTTGAAAAGGGAATATACTCCATAACTCTAAAACTATCCGTAGCAACACATTCATCCCTTGCAGAAATTTTAATATGTTAATTATGTCTAAATGGTTTTTGACGTTGTTATGGCAGCATTATAATTACAGTCAGATATGGCCCAAAATCTCAACTCAACTTTTTGACCTTTCTTTCCCAGTTCTTTCGAATCAAAAACGTAAGATTGGTGTATTTTTACCTTCCACCAATCAATTTCTCTTATTTTCTGACTTACTCATTGGTGAAATCCACGATGGTGGATCAAGATGGCGGGTCGTCACAGCCAAGAAAAATACGTTATCGTGAGGAGTGAGCAACTCAATGCAGCATTTAGAAGAAAACCTTAGGGGTGGGGCATCAACCCCCCTTTCCCCCGCTTGTACTACGGTGGGGGTATTGATTTTCTTGTACGTCTGAGGGTTAAAAGCAGAGGGATAATAGTTATTTATCATTACCTTGACGTTTTGTCCAAGCGTTTGTGCTTACTTCCGGAAGGCATTGATAGCACCAGTTAATTGGATTCGTTTCGTTTGGGGCGAAACAGTAACGATTGATGAAACAAGAGTTGTTCTGTGGACGGAAGAGAAAATGCACAAAAATAAATTAATCCTTCGTTATGCATGCATTAACCATTATTTGTAGTTGCTGTTGTCGTTGTCGTTGCTGCTGCATTAAAGAAGTAGGGTTAGCAGTTAATTGAATGTGAATACTTTATTTACACTGTCCAAAGCAAATTATATTTGTATCATTGTCATTTCCATGTGCGCACGAGATTAGTTTTGGAATAAATCTGAGCGAAAAGTTTTGCACTGAGATCTACATGCAAAATAAATTTCCAGTCGCCATACACGAGTGCAAGGGATAGCGATTAACCGTTAGTGGTACTTGATAATTACTTGTAAATATTCCGAATGGATTCTTAAGACTTTAGAGGCTGTCTCGTAAAAGTGTTCTGGTCGATCTGGCTTGAAAAACAAATTTCGTCAGGAGCATGATTTCGCTCACTTCTTGCTTATTTGAAGACTTATGTATTTATACTAAGATCTCAATCCGCTTGATCGGATCATTTTTTTTTTTCGAGTTTTTAGGGATTTTCGGCTTATCCAAACGAGCGTCCGAAACGACCAATGTCATGGCTTAAATTTACCACTTAAAAATTAAAAAAAAAGTACCAACGAAAACTAATAGCTACTGCATCAAAAATACAGCATCCAGTTATATGGGGTGTTATTAATTTATCACACCGAACTTCATGAACACTGAGTTTGATTCAAGCCAGTAGCAAGACATTAAAGAGATTAAGCACTACGTGGGTCAAGTTGCCGTTTGTCGTCGATTCGCGTTTTCTTCCTTCGTGTAAGTTTGACGTGTACCGCAAATGCCCAGCTGTGCGAAGAAGCTCATGAGTATAAACTGAATGTTTCTCATTGCCCTGGCACATAGAGAGCGAATACATCAAGTTAATTTTGTTTTATGTCATGTTACTGTTAAAGAGCGTTAAATCGTGTTTAAAAACGGAGTCTCGACTTACATTTCAACCATGGTCATTATTGTTTATATTTCGCTCGTACATTTTTCGGAGTGCGAAAATAAAATTACACAAATACTTCGCACGAATGGAGTCCGACTGAACAGTCAAACTTATTTCTACATTTCTCAAGGACCGCAAAACGCCTCTGTAGGTCTTCATAAAGTCCCATACTAATTTGGGGACACAAATTAATAGATACAAGAAAGTATATAAAAAACAGAACTTAAAATAATTAAAGCTGTATAAAATAATTATGATGAGCAGAGGGAACAGCCCTTGCAGCCATCGTCTATCAGTAAACTAATATCGCATCTGCATATCGTTTTTCTAAAAAAGTTTAAAGATTTTGTTGATCTAACGTCTAGGGATAACTTTTCCACAATTTAGACCCAAAATAACGCAAAGAATGTTATTTAAAGCGTTTGCTTATACCTGTAGGAAGCATCCAGAAGAGACATTGCAACTCATGCAAGCTGAATCATATGAGATGAATGTGAGATTTGTATGGCTTTTGTGTTCACCGTCGTTAGACATAGATATCATCAGTCCAGCAGCTGGAGTCCCTTCATCAGTTTCGTGAAAATAACCTTGCCTTACTGGTGATTCAGGCAGATAACAGTCTGCAAGCACCAAGTCGGTCATAATACCAGGAAATCTTTGCTCAGTATTGTTTGGTGTCCAGGGACCATCGACCACCTGTATGTATTTGAGATATTTAAGTCACCATCACTGACCTTTTCCAATATGGTCTTTACACATGTCAGGGCGTCAGAGCGCGTTGAAACGCGCATGCATAAATGTTGTGTGGTACAGCCCTGATGCGGAGGGGGACTGGAGCTAGTCCGTTTTACAACGATTAATTCCCTGTCGCCTGAGGAAAATGACGGCCGACAGCTTTATGTAGATAAATTGCTGTAATTGAGAAACCAATTTAATAGCTGATGCTGTTGTAAGGGTAAGCTTCAATAAAGTCCTTTTCTCTAGCTACAATTATGGACAAAAAAGTAGTTGAAACAAACGAATATCACACATTTTTCGCGAATGTTTTGACTTACAAGCGGGTAAAGAATATTTAATCCCCCTCTCCCCCCGCTCAATGTTGTTTCCTGGGGTTTGCAATTCACCCGACTTTGTTTTGACCACATAGCAACATTGTCAACATTGAAATGGGGGAGGGAGGTGTTAAGGCACCCTGAATAAGTGCAAATTTGGTTAAGTGTCTCAAGAGTTTTGTCCATGATTGTCTGAGGAAGGAAATGTCTAAAAATAAAGAACACATTGTCCGGCTCGACATCTATGTGAGTTCACAAACCTGAAGTATCACCGAGTGTTAGGCAAACTACTTTCTGGGTACAGCAAAACCCAATTAAGCTTTTTAATGCATCAATTAGAATGGTTTTTTTGGACACCTGGCCAGGTAAGACGGTTGAAATGTTATCCGATTTACTGGAGACAGAGTCTATCTACAAATAAGGTAAAAAGCAGTTTTAGTGAAGAGCTGATACATTTTTCAATGCAACAACTACACTTGACAACTTTCGATAAAATATATAATTAGTGTTTTAGACTCGTAATTGGTGGTAATTGCAACAATTTGTAACGCTTTCATTGATACTGTAACGTTGATAGTGTACTATGAACTCGAAAAGTCGTCGTAAAACTAAACATCCAGTACCGAAAGCGAAACTAAACGTGACGTATCTCGTACTCAAGAGAAACAGAAGGATAGTATATGTTATAAACACCACCTTTTGTTGCGCGGATTCAAGTATAACATCGGTGTCACTCGATTACGTCCCGAGCGTGACAAATTGGATAGCTCGTGACAAACAGACTGTTACTGCCAAACAGTTGTCATCAACGGTTCACACGTGCTGAATCAGAGCTTTCTGTCTCAGATAGCATAAGTTAACCCTAATTATCTGCTAGAACGCTAGATAACTGCAAATACTGTGATTTTGAACGGTTAACATGAGGTTTTGTGGCAATTTTAACGGTTCACAACAGTTCACAACGGTTCACAGCTATTTCTAAAAGAGTTAGATGATCATCTATTCTTTTATCCTGTGAACCGTTGTGAACCGTTGAAAAGCTCTGTTAACCGTCTCTCTTTGCATTCGTTGTATTCAACCTACAAAGTTAATCGACTTTTACTAAGATTCATTTAGTACTTGACGTTTTAAAAAGGAGGAAAGAACATTTCGAAATCTCGGGTCTTCCCGCGGGATAGCACGAGGCATCGTAACATGCCTAAGGGAATCGGGCTGTTTATAGCGATCTATAACTACACAGCGCTCTCTATCTATTTTAGTTGAGGTGGAGTCTTCGAGTAAATGGTTCTATAATAAATATAGCATTGGTACTCCTTTGGGAACACGCTTTTTCTAGCAACAATACCATCTATAGCCTCTTACACAGCCGTTCTTATGGCTAGCCACGCAATAAGTTTCTTTTTTGCTAATAAAAATTGAGTGTAGCGTATTGTGAAGACAAAAAGGCATTTTGTAAACGTAATTCACAGAGTATTATTTTTGGCTCCTTAGGTTACAAAAAGGACGCAAATTCTGAAAATTCCACGAAACGCACTTCAGACAGTATATTACATATTAATGTAGTGTCGTAGTGTCAAAAAGGTCATCGAGCAATCTGGTGTGAAGATCATATTCAGGCTTGCTAGTTAAACCAAATGATATTAAAAGCTTTAAATACTTATTACGTTTTAACTCCCAAGTTTCTGTGATTGTCTAATGCGATTCTCTGGACTTAAGCATTCCATAGAACTTCGTGTTGCATATAAAAAGCTCAAGTAAAAATATGTGCTGTTCCAAAACAACGAGGGCTCAAATTTTCTTTGTGACGTCAGTATCTGGCAGGCTTCGTAAGCGAGCAGTCGCGCTCGAATTTTGCAAGTTCTGGCATTATAAGTGTATTTTCATGTTATTTTTCACTACAGAAGCCCCCAGGCTGGCATCATTGAGCTAGAATGGTGGGTAGAGGCAAACGTCTCAAGAAACCAGAGGTGAGAGATGATTTGACAAAGATTGGAACACCAAAAATATCCGTATCGAACCATGGCGGTACACGAGTGAAATTGTCTCGCTGGCCGTTCTGTGGATGGATTCCGAGATCTGCCAAGGCAATTTGGACGACTTTTGACTTCAAAAGAACGCAATCGGTGCAACATTTTGCCGGTAGAGTAGAGGTAATAACACTACTTATAGGGAAAATATTAATACACCAAAGTACTTACTAGCTAATGTATTAATAGAACTATATACGTCAATTGTTACTTTTTCGTTTTTTTTTTTTGTTTCTGGTCCGATAAAGCCGTCCTTGTGGTGGCGTTGTCGTGACGATGCTTTTGTTCTTTGGCAGCAAGGCCTCCCTGCCTTACATCAATTTACTGATTACATTAATTCTCTATACCCTACTATTAAATTGGAGTTAGTTTTTTCTGAGCGTGAGCTTCACATACTAGATCTTACTTTCGATAGGTTTATTAGAACCGATGTCTATTCTAAACCGACAGATAGTCATTTGTATCTTCCACCTTTTAGCTGCCATTCCAATCATATCTTCAAGGCTATTCCTTTTGGAGTAGCGACAAGATTGCTCTGAAGAAAGTTTCCTTGCCGAGAGAACAGTTGAGTACAAGGGTGATCTAGTCAATCAAGGTTATCCCTCCAAATTAGTTGATGATCAATTCTCCAGAACCTCCACCATTTCTAGAAATGATTTACTAAGACAACGCGAAAACAATGGATGAAATTATTGCCATTTGTTCCAAATTTACCTAACGTGAGTAGCATAATTAGAAAGCATTTGTTGATTTTGCAATCCAACCCTAAATTAAAAGAACTTTTCCCTCAAGGCTCTATCATCTATCTTTTCGTAGATCAAAAACCATCTCGTTTTAAAACCGCCGACGAGGGACAAGCAATTCAGCCAAACAATGGCTGTTTCTAATGTGAAAGAAACAGATGCCATCTCTGTCGAAATTTCTTTGTTGAGTCGTAATCATTTCAAGTTTTCAGACGGGCAGAAAATACACCATTCATTCAAGGCTTTCTTGTGATTCTAAAACGTGATTTATTTAGTTTCCTGCAAGAAATGTCTTTTACAATACATAGGATCAACTACCGCCGATTTTCGAGTTAGGTTTCGTAATCACAAGTCTGCTATGCTCACAAACAAAATCACTTGTGAAAAAGCAGTACATTTCAACAAAATTCCAAGCTCTTTAGATGATTTTGCATTTCAATGTATTGATCAGGTACAGGCCCCAAACAACTCGGACGAGATCGATAGGCTTTTAATTACGAAAGAGGCTAAATGGAGTGCTCAGCTGTTCTCTTTGGCTCCCCACGGCTTAATTAAAAGAAAGGAATTTCACTTTAAGAACAGAATTTGTAAGAATTAATTTTCTCTTGTGCAACTCAACGTTCGCGCTGTATGGCAAATCAAAGGCCCTTTCTTGGATTTTGCCAGCCTTTTAGATGTTATGTTTACTCAAAGGCCCTGTCTGGGGAGCTTATTACAGCTTATTGTTTATTAAGGGCCCCTCCATGGATTTTGCTGTTTATCAACGGCTTTGTGCTCCGAAGGCCTCGCTTTGGGATTTTGTTATGAACCTTGTTCGGCGTAAGCGTAGATTGCTTTTCTTTCAACTGCTTGTTTTTGTAATTTTCTTTGGAGCGATTGCAGAATACCCGGCCCACTTATTTACATGTGTCGGAACGCTTTAAGAACGAGGCATAACACAATAGGCACCTTTGTTATTCAATGAGATGCAAAGCAGTGGGGCGGGTATTCTGCAATCTAGGCATTTTTTTCCTTTTACCCGTTATATTTGCCGCATTGCAAGAGTCCTACCTATTTTAGCTCTTTTAGTTTTTAATTTAAATATTTTATTTGAGGCATCAACATTCGTTTAGTTTTGCAATTATCACGCTGTATCACGTCATTTATGCACAGTATTGTATTTTTTTTCGCTCGGTATTGTATTTTTCACCCTGTATGCCGCAATTTATGGCACAGCATTGTATTTGTCGTTTTGTATTGTAATAATCACGCTGTATTACGTAATTAATAGCATAGTATTGTATTTTTAGTTTCGTTATGTAATCGTTTACACTGCTGTAACCTTATTTAAAGTTAGTAAGTTATTTGTCCTCGCTTTTTCAAACTTAGATAGATGACATTCCATCACATGCGATAAATGTAAAGAACAATATGTTGGCGAGACTGGTAACAGCATTCATACCAGAGCTAATCAACACCGTTCTGATATAACCGTTGGCAACAAGAACATCCCCACAGTGAGGCATTTTTAAAAGGTGTGGCAGTGATAACATGAAACTGACAGTTCTCGAGAAATTACAGAATTTTACAGAGTCAAGTATACAATTGTTAAAAGAAAGAAAAAAATGAATGCTACCCTAATTACAAAATAGTGTTACGTAATACTAAAAGAAATGCTTACGGAATGAAACAAAAAGGAGTCTTTTACATTTAAAAACAAAAAATATTTACGACGTAAAACATAGCGGTCAAAAATGATGTAATACTAACAAACGCCAATTGCACTTCAAGATACTCCTATGTTCAACTACATTACAAGGCACAAGGCAGTCGGAAAAGCAAAATAAGGATTGTGGAATAAAGGTGGAAAAATCAACACGGGTATAACAAACTTCCCGCTGCGGGCCCTTAAACAATAGTAATAAATTCCCTAGCCAGAGCCCTTGAATGCTTAAAAGCACGTAATAAATAACAGGATCCCACAATGGGATTTCTGAACGCCCGAATTAATTTTAACGGCACATATTTCACCATTGTACTACATCGCCACGTGCAGTTAACTGCGTCGCACGTGAACTTCTTTAACCAATCACTATTGTAATTCCACATTTTAAATAATTCCGTTGACACTCGCCGTTATACAGTCATTACGCTCCTGAAGAAGGCCGAGACGGCCGAAACGTTGAGCAAATAAAGCTGAAAAGTCTTAACTGGAGTTAGCTACTTGACCGTCACTGATATACATTCTAGGTTTTTTTTGGCGCGCTTCACTTACCGCTAACTTGTTTGACCCCCACAAGTGTTCGACAAAAAACCGCAAGGAATCTGTTTAAAAATACATTTCTTTCGTCTTATTCTGAAGCTGTTAAAGTAAGGAGACAATACAAAGTACTTTATTCTGAGCCGACATCGGCGAGAGAAGAAGGGAGTCGACCAGCATCTCATTGAACATCTCATATGATTGGTCATAAGAACAATAGGACAAAGGGCACAAACAATGCCCCTATCCCTGAAGACAATGAGCAATATTGTTTTAGAATGCCTCTGAAATTAGAGGTTCACAAGAGGTACTGGACTACTCGAAGAAGGTCGTGATCGTATTTGGAAGTCTCGGAATGGTCGAGGTTTATTTTTTGCGATTGGTGACTACGCATTGAGTTCCTTGGGCGACGAAACACGAAAAGCAACTGAGCCGTCTTCAGAGGTGAAAGTGACACCGGGACAATTGCCACAATTGCCTGACAAAAACGGGCGGTTCGCGCAAAAAAAAACAAACCCACTGAACCTTGAAAAATTAACGACGGGAGTGGAGATCAAAAAGGAAACTGGAGATCAAAAAGGAGATTTTGAAGACAGTACTGAGTAATACTAGTTTCCCAATACTCAGGTACTGGACTATGCTTGGTTGGGAGTGACTATTCAGCACTCAGTTGATGTTGTGAGACTTCTCATTTTTTCATACATGAAGTAGAAATCACACTTTTTTTTCAAGTTAAAAAGAGTGTCCACAATAAGAATTGAACCCGGGCTGTCGGATTACCGCGCGGGAACGCTATCCACTAGGCTACCGACGACCAGCTGCAAGAAACCGTAAAATTTTGGCTATATATCCTAACCTCAATATAAAGCTAACCGCAAGCAAAATAAGCTAACGGAGGCTAACCGGAGTGCTTTTTAGGCTAAACGGAGTGCTAGTAGGCTAACCGGAGTGCATAGTAGGCTAACCGAAGTGTATAGTAGGCTAACTGCAGTGCTAAATAGGCTAACCGGAGTGCTGTTTTGTATTCACTACATGAACTGAGTGTTACGTGGTATAAAATGTCATGAGGTGTCTCCCTATTGTCTCACAACATCAACTGAGTGCAGAATAGTCACTCCCATGCTTGGTTACCATTGTTGTCTATGTCGATCATAACTCACCTTGAATTCTTTCACATGGCAGGTCATGTTTGTAGAATTAAGGAATTCCGTTCCAAAGACCGTTACCTTCCTGCACGGACGTTTACGTTTGTCACACAAACCATCTCCTTGCAATCTATTAACGACATCAAGTGGTTAGTATGCAAGTATCTAAGAAACCCTAATTTACTATAAGTCTTAATTTACCCTTCTTTAACTGCGAAAAGCGCCAGAACTACGTAATTCGTTCGAGAAAAACAAACAAACAACAACAGCTTAAAACAAAACTAAACAACGAAAGGCCTTAGATAACGTCTTTTAAATATCTTTGGTGCAATCGATGGGAGCTAAAACATCGGAAAGCATGTTCCACCTATATTTCGCTATTATAGATTAAATGATTGATTGGATGATTGATGGATTGATGGACAGACAGACCTGAAAATTGTTGGCGTTTGATAAATCGACATGGAGCAGTCTTTTGCTGTGTAGTCTTTGTTGCAAACGCAGGAGCCATTGACGCATTTACCGTTAAAAGTACAATCATTGGGACATAACAGTTCAGCCACTTTTTCTGCCAAAGCAGAAACGGCGGGAGTTTCTTCACTAGTTTGGTTAGAAAAAATGGACAGATTTCTGGCTCCTAGGTCTCCACATATGTTCATTAATTCAGCCACACTTCCAGTGACAAAAGATAAGTCTCCAGTGTACTGTTTATGGAAAAAGGAAACAAATGAAATTAGCATTTTGTTTTTCATTATTCTTTCGAGTCCTAAGAGATAAGTACTATTGATCGTCACTTAGTATGTGATAGGTGCCCTGGTGGAGAGGCATCCCCTGATGCCCACAACGATGACAGTTATATCTCGTTGCCTCGCTTGGATATGTCGTCCTCTATTACAAATCTGTTATATAGCACTCGAAATTACATCTGTGTGGTCGTAGTGGCGTATTTTCGATATCATCACTTGTGAGGATATCGATGACGTCATCTCCCTCCATTGCACGGCTGCCAAACCTTGCCAAACGCCAGTCGAAAGATGGCGAGCAATAGAGAAGTCCGTCCGTTTGATAAGGAGCAGGAAAATGCAAAGTAGTTTCTTGCAAAGTAGACCAAAGGAAGGATATTTATGAAATTCCAGCCACCGAACTGCAAGAGTTTACACATTAAAGGCTTGTGCTTTCGATGCACTCCTGTAGTTTTTATATATATAACTATTTGTACCTATCGGTAAGTGCCAACGAGCGAAATATTCATGTTTGTTCGTAAGAACGGATACCGAATGGTTTTCGATAGAACTTTATAATTTGAAATGACCAAAATATGGTAAATCGTAGTTTAGGTAATACGAGAAAAAAGTGCTCTTTCTCTGGTGTTCATATTAAATGACACGGGTTTGACAGATTGATAACTCTTGACAAATCTTTTAATCTTTTAAAGGGGTAGTTGCATTTCAAGAACTTCTCATAAATAGAATCCCAAAATCAAAACTGCTAAGATACTGTAGACGCTTTTCAGTATTAAATCAACCCAATCAAGCAATGACGGCACAGATTTGTCTTGCATGCAAATTGTCATTCGATGTCATGTTTACGCAAAACTCAATTCCCAAGCGAAAAAATAAATAGAAAACAAAACCAAAACGGACACTGAAGGAATATGTGGAGACAGAATTTTAATATATTCAAGTAAACATTACATTCGCCGTTAGCAGCAAAAAATTTTCAACTTTCTTGCGTGTATGACATGCAGTAATTTTAGCGAGTGTCGCTTGGTATCGATTCCTTTGAGCGAAAATATAAACGTTATTTGATTTGGGATGAAATCATCGATTAAACAATTGCTATAAACAAAAGCAACACTTAAAGGTAGCATTTACCCGACCGTGGCATTCTCGTAAGTCAAGAAAACTCCATTTGAAGTCAGTAGTCTGCTTTTGATTTTCGTGTCTATCTTCAGAAATCAAAGGACTCCAAAGCCGAAAGATTATTTCTTCGCTTTGAAGACCTTGATGTTCATTTTTTTGGCGGTCGAGTATTCTGTAGGGTATTCTCTTTCCATTTAGAGTTCCATAAAAGTGTATTTATCGTAAAAGGAGTGAATGAGCACATTGAAAATTTTAACAGCGAGCCGTGTGGACGCCATTTTGGCCATTTGCTCTTTAGCAAGGAGAGAGAGACTGGGGACCAGTTTGGAAGAACAATACAACCCAAATATGGTTAAAAAAAGTCCCTTAAGCTGAAGTTGAGATTTTTTCTGGTATCTGTGGCATGGTATACGCGCGGTTCTATGATTCTGCCGCCTCGTCAGCCTCGCCTCTTGGCTCGGCTGCCTCGTTGGCAATAAAAAGAACATTACACGTTGGCCAGGGGGGGCCGAAGACTCGCGGATTTTTCAAGGATTTTTCGTGTTACCATCATCGCCGGTAATTTGACGTCACATCCGGTCAAAATGCGCAAAAATGTCGAGCACCTCGTCTCCGCGAATCGTCGAAAATAATTTTTAAGTAGACGTGTTTGTTTGGTTTTTTGGGAGTGGACAGCCTCGTATAATTTTGGTCTATGCAGTCGAGGGAGGTTGTAGGGACATTGCCTCGACTATTTGTGGACAGATGTCGGTAAAAGAAATAGCTTTACTACAAAACTGATGGCAAATAACGACGGTGTACTTTTGTGTCATGGCGGAAAATTTCGCTTACTCCAAATAATTGACCTGCCAACTTTTGGATCTAGCAATCACGGATGTAGCAAAAGTGATTATTTAAATAGCCTATTCTGTTTACAACACCATGGATCAAACACTGGCCGGTGGTTGTAGTTTGCAGTGGCTATGGCTGGAATGTCGTATCACAAGCCTTGAAGTTAAAATTTCGAGCGAGTCATCTCTGCAAGACGTCGAAAAGAAGTTTGTAGCAGGCATGTTGTCTTCGTGTTTCTGAACTGACAGTTCTTGTGATTTTGTACTGTGGAACAGCGACACGTTGCAGATAGATTGCTTTGACCATTGCCGGAAAGATTTTGATTTCAGATGCAGTTTAAGGGAAGTTTGAAGGAAAATGACTGAGACCTGCGGGGAGCGAAGTGCTGTGTCATGGCGGATAATTTCGCACTCACAAAACACTTGTCGTTCCAACTTTTGGACCTAGCGATAGCTAATGCACGGAAAACGTTAAGTGAAATGGCCTATTCTGTTTACTAAGCTATGGATGAATTACTCGTGGTTTTTGTTTGTAGTGTCTACCTCGGCGATATACTTATCACAGGTCTTGAAGTTTGAGAGGTCGGCATCACTGGAGGCGTTTTTGTTCTATAAACTAGTGCGCACGTGAACTGGAAAAGACATCACACAAGCTGTGTGTTATAATTATAAAGGTCAGTATTCTTTTACTCGCTTTTTGTTTGAGCAATTTTGCTCCAGTGGGGGGTACAATACATCACATGTAAGCTTTAAATACAGAAATCGGTTATTGCGATCATCAGTTACCGTGAATATTTCCCCCAATTTCACATAATGTAAAAATAGCCCTCTGTGAGGACATGTGGTTACGTTTGGACTACGTGGCGGTCAGCAGTTACACCAATAAAAGCAAGTACCTTGCATATTTTAAAAGTTGAAATTGACTCGTGGTTAGTATTTTCGTTCCTGACACGTTCGACTCCCCCACGGTGCATTATTTGTTGAACATTTTATTTTTTTTTATTTTTTTTTTCAAGATGTCTAGTACATTCCCTGTATTTAGTTGCACGTCCAAGTCCTGAAAACTCCATTTGAAGTTCATAGTTTGGGTTAAATTTCATGCCGTGTGTCTTGAGAAAATCCTCCTTGACAAACGAACCGGAAACGAAGATTTTTAAAACATCAATGTCCACTTGTTTCTGCCGTTGAGTATTCTCCAGATTCATTTCCTTCAATTCTAGACTTCAAAAGATGTCTTGCAATCGTTAACGGAGAAAAAACATTGCCTCGAAAGAGCCTACAACAGACGCCATTTTCTTTGTTTGATCAACCATGCGTGAGTATAGGGCATGGGAAAACGAGCCTGCAATGTCATATACGTTCTGACAACGTGGTACTTGTAAGACTAAAAAAAATAAAAACAAAGCTCTTACTAAATGAGTATTAAGTCCCTTTCGAAAAAAAAATAATCTTCCATATGTTTTGGGCTCAGCACTTCTTCTTCTTCCACTAAAGAAGAGTTCTGACAACGTGACGGTCAGCAGTTATTCCCATGAAAAAACTTACGGACTTACTGACCCTTTAGCATAGTATGGTTACTGACGTAACCACAAAAAGCAATTGAACCGACGAATTCGAATCATGCCTTGCTTTTAGGTTCATGAAAAATCATAGTTTTGATCGCTCGGCGAAAACGTTTGGAGGAAGCATCGGACTCGAGTTAGAATTTTATTGGGTACTCCTGCAGTGAGGTCTGGGTAGGATTTCTGCACAGCCCCATACAGTAATTATGTATGCAGCTATTTCACACTATCACTATACACAAACAGCAATCGTGAAAAGAACGAGTCAGTCAGAAAATTGTATGCATAGTTAATGTATGGGGCTGTGCGGAAATCTTGCCTGAGGTCTGTTAAAGGGGCACTGTCACGAGCATAACTTCAAAAATTCAACAGCCCAAAAACATGTTTACACCATTGGAAACCTATTAACAGAGGTCAAGTTTTCTTAAAATTAATGTACCATTGTACTGAAGCTAAATATAGAGTGTTATCACTGTGATACCATGGGGAACTTTTGATCTCAACTTGAAAAAGTCAGCCTGATTTTTTCAAGTTCTGTCCTTGTGGTTTGGAAAAATTGATGACAAATTTTTACGGTCACCCTCTTCTTTAAACAATTTGCTAGATATCCTTCCCTTTACGTTCTAGTAGCATTTCCTGCATGGTTAAAAAGCGGTAGGATTGCTCTACAAATATGGGTGGTTGTTTGTGAAAGGTGGCTGCATACTTAGGGAACAAAGACCTGGGAATAGCTGTATTGGTTGTGTCTTGCAACTGGTGGTGCAAGGCGGCCATGTTGGTGGTCAAAATAATAAAAAACTTTTGCGCAGAATTTGCATGATAAAAAAGTTCAGTTCCCAGTGGAGGAAAACGCTTTGTTCTTGTCCCCCAGCACGGCTACCATGACGTCAGTTGTAAGCCAGCAATATGCTTGCACCACCAGTGAAAACCAGGCTTTTAACGGTTTTCAGTATTCAAAAAACAGCTTTGACACCAGCACAAGCACATGGATCAAAATTTTAATAGTTTCCTTTTCTTGTGCCGGCATTTGCATTATCTTGCATGAAAATTGAAAAAGACATACGGACAAGGAAATTTACGACCGCTGGCCATGTCTGAACAATTATTAAAACACTGGTTCCAGATTTCTCCAATGTCTGAGCATTTGAGCCTTGTAACTAGTAAAAATTTTCTGCTTAGGCTTATGCTGACCTTCATTTTCACTTGCCCTTGTGATAGCAATTTGCAAGTAAAAACCAGGCTTAATCTCAAAGTGGTGTCAAGATTTTCTTGGTCCCATGAAAACCCTCCCAAAGTTCCTTTTAAAGGGTAGTAACCCAGAGGATATGGTGTATAATTGGCAGTATTGCCTACTACTGACACTCCATTAACCTCAAAAAGAGACTCATCTATATCTTAATCCTCAATTGCAATCTCATGGTCACACAAACAATAGTGGGAGGAGTTAATTCAGTATAAGGAAGCATTGAACCATTTTGCACTGGACAAAAATAAGTAAATATTGATTTGCCTGGTGTGATTTATTATCACATTTCGTAAATACCTACTTTAGAATACGTGTTACATGGACTGTTACTGATTATTTTTCTTAATTTATTATTTGTATGGTAGGCCAACAATTAAGTTACTCAGGACAAATTAAACCCCGACTAACCACCATCTTACATTTTAACCCAAGTGTTCAGCAGTTGCTGGTACAGAGTTGTATTGTTGACATTTAAAAATGTTACTGGCAATTTAAAACTCCCTTACAAAATATCCTTTTGAAAGAATTTCAGTTTGAACTAGCCTGCAAATACAGCCACCTCTCATTTCGCCCCCGCTACTATGCGTTTGCATTTAAATACTGTAGTGTAGAACAAATTAGAGGCAGTTGTATTCACAGGTTAGACAAGTGCTTGTCAAATAATCATTAAGGACTTTTAATTTTTTAAAATGCAGAATACTTATATGTTAAATGGGACAACTTAGTGGGTAGTATCACTTAATAATTATTTTCCGTATCGAATGAACATTTTCACATTTTTTCTAATACTTAAATTTCGTGATCAAGTTCCCTCGACAGCCTTGGCTTTTTATTTTCGCTTGTAGCTTCTTAATTTTGATGGGCTGTTTCTTTTTCATCATTTTATTTTCAAAGTGTGATACCGCCTCCACTAGGTCTTATTCTTCCTTCTCCCTGATTGTTTTAATTGAGTCTTTGATGGAATCCATACACAACAAAATCTGAACAATAATCTGAAAATAAGTAGAAGAGTTAGTAGGAGAAACATGAGGGCGAAATTGATCAAAACGGGGTAAAATAGGAAGTAAATGAATAACAGCAAATGGACACTGGGTGAAGGGAAAATAAAATTTCAATAATGGTTCATGAAATAGTTGCAGGGGAGTGGGAAGGCAAATTGTTCGTACCACAAAGAAGAAATATGTGCTTCACTTTGCACGGAATATCCATCCCCTCGACCCTGTACAGGATCGTAAGGATTGCTTCCACGGTGTCGCCCGCGATTCCTGCGTTCAACAGTGTGGTAGCGGGGAAATGTTCATAATAATTGGAGGCAAACCTCTCCATATTCTTTGTAATCTTTGGTTCCAGAAAATATTCATACCCCCCCCCCCCCCCCCACGGAAGGCATTTGCCCTCTGACCCCCCACCCCTCCGGAAATTCCAATTTAGCTTCATACATTCCTTTAACTTTTTGGGTCTTTGAGACCCCCCTCCTCCCTGGAATTTCCAATCCCTTCTGTGGGGGGAGTATGGATATTTTCCGGAACGACACAATAGAATACTTACTTTTACTTTTTTGTTAATTTCGTCCATTTCCTCCCGGCGTGCCCAATCAATGAAATTCGATAATCGATAAAATCGATTGTAATTGATAATAATCGATGGCAATTAATCGATTGATATCGGAAATTGATGAAAATCGAAGATCGAAAGAGTTGTGAGTATCAATTTTCATCGATTTTGATAATTTTTGCTCCTGGGAGCAGAATAACAAAAAACAAAAAACATGGAGAGGTTTGTCCCTAATTATTTTGAGTATTTCCCCGCTTCCACAGTGTTGAACGCAGGCATTGCGGGCGACACTGTGGAAGCAATCCTGTACAGGGTCGAGGGGATGGATATCCCCTCAACAGTGAAGCACATATTTCTTCTTTGTGGAACGAACAATTTAAATTGCAACATGGCAGCCTCGTAAACAAAGGTAAGAAAACCTTTAAGACTTATTTCAGACTTGTGTTTCATTACTTTACCCTCAGTCTGCATTTTACCCAGGGTCTACAGTCTGCATTTTACCCTCAGTCTGCAGTCTGCATTTATACTGACCGAATAATTTCTGTCTTACTGGAATTTTTAAATTTCATTTTTCTGCAAGACAAATCTCAGACCCAGGCAACTTTATCCCCCCCAGGGTGAGACGAAAATCAAAAAATCAGCTTGGCCTTCGGGCAAGCTGGTATTCCATTGTACTAGCCCAAAGCTCTGAGGTGGTAGCCCGAAATTAATTTATTCAATAAAGACAAGAAAATTTATTTACTACGCAAAATACATGCTAGTTAATAATGTGGAGCATAGATCAACTAATTCTACAGCACTTATATAGAAATGCTTGATTTAACGAATGCTTGTTGCAGTTACAACAGACTTTGTATCAAAATTTCAACATAATGAGAATTCCAAAGCTGAAAGGCCATAATACAGTTGATAATATGCTTCCGTGTGCTGCAAGGCCATTGCCACCGTCATTGCTGCAAAGTCATTGTCTTTTGGGATATTTTCATTAAAAAATGATTTGGTCCCTTAGATTTCTTGGTCATTTAAACTAAAAAAAAATTGTATAGTTTCACTTTCCCTCACGAACTGTTTGCTCCACGCTCATTTCTGAAGTTTGCCATAACAAAATTGCTTGCTTGCCCGGCTTCCCCATCGGGCAACCAGTAATCTAAAGATGCTAGCCCGATGAATCATTCCACTAGCCCGGGCTATCGAACAGCACTTTTGTCGCACCCTGCCCCCACATCCAAATAAGGCGGTGTGTGCACAAATGCAGCAGTAGACTTTACATCGTGTCCAGGATGGTGACAACATTACATTACCATCATTAAGAGCAGGCTAACTGTGCTACTCATGGCCATGACCATGCAAAAGTGCCAGTCTGCATTCTGCATTTGTCCCACACCGCATCCAACGTTATTGTTGGTTAACAAACTGTGAGTTATCCTTAAAACGTTTTTTAACGTTGAAGGATCTTTCCTCCTAAAGAACTTGCACCAAGTAAATTTTTATAATGATTATAAATGATTCGAAGTTTCTTGATTCGATTTGAACTCGGCTGCCTTTCCTTTATGAAAGGAATTATTTAAGGTAAAAATTGAACAAAATTATTGTCACTGATGTCCCCAACGACCAAATAGACATATATGTATCTCACTATAACCGAGAATGTTTAATGTAAAATGTGGGAAAAAAAATACCAACCTTTAGGATGCAGTTAGAGTTGTATCTTCATCACTAAACTGTTCAAGTAACAACACCTCGAGCAAAATCGTCATCTCGCACTAAACGGCTTGTGATAATGATATCGCCGAAGTAGACACTACAAACTTTAACCACCAGTAAATAAATAAATAAATAAATCGACTATGTTTAACGAGGGTAGCACATAACAGTCTCGCGACTGACAAACCTGTGGCCCTCGAATTCCCGATCGAATTGGAAATTAGAAGTATTGGTTTTCGTGGAGGGAGGAAAACCGGGGAACCCGGAGAAAAACCCTCGGAGCAAGGACGAGAACCAACAACAAACTCAACCCACATATGACGCCGGGTCCGGGAATCGAACCCGGGCCACATTGGTGGGAAGCGAGCGCTCTCACCACTGCGCCATCCCTGCTCCCCGAAGAGCAGTGTCTTATCACAGCATCAGCCATTATTAGTTCAAAAGTTTGAACGTCACCTGTTTTGAGAGTTTGAAATATCCGCCATGACACAGCTCCAGCGAAATCGACTCCTTACACTAAGCAGCTTGTGTTATGACAGATAGCTACAAAATACAACCACAAGTGTGTCTTTTATGGTGTTTTCCTAGGGATAGACAATTTTACTCGACGTTATCACAGCATCAGTAAATACTAGATTGAAAAGTTTGAGCCACACGTAATTTGAGAGTGTGAAATATCCGCCATGACAACCTCCAGCTAGCCTGCAAAGCAGGCGGTTTTGCGGGGGGAATGATTCGAAAAGAGCGATTACGAACGACCGGCCGCCATTTTGAACGCGCGAACAAGGGAGAAACTGGGGAGAGGAAAAAAGAGAAGGGAAGGGGGTGGGGGAGGGGAAAAAGGCGAGAAGAGGGGGGGTCTGGGGGTGGGAAGAACCCCCTCCCCCACCCCCTTCCCTTCTCTTTTTTCCTCTCCGAATTTTTTTCGACGTCTTTTCGCGACGTGGCGCTCGACATTTTGGCCATTTTGGGATCGGATGTGACGTAATTTGTTCGGCGATGATTCTGATACAAAAAATCCGCGAGTCTTCGGCCCCCCCTGACGTTTGCTCAAAGTTATGAATTTATGTTCTCGTAGTAAAACAATGTCTCGCTCTTTCCTGCGCTCACTCGTGAAATATTTTTTTAGCCACTCGGACATAACATTCATATCTTCTCGCTGTCGTGTAATATCCTCTATGTATTTTTTTCTCAGCGAGCGAGCGGGTAAGATGAACTGAATCCTGCAATCTGATTGGTTCCGGAAGCGGGCGGAATTTTTGAGTCTAATGCGCATGCGTTTTAGACTCTATGTAGTGGAAAAAAAGCTGTTAGCAATCCCAAGGGAATGGTTCGGAATCGATAATCGTCCGGTGTAATTGAGCTTAAACAATAGCCCGCCTCATTGCGGGCTTGTGCGGTGATCGTAATCCAATCAGGAAGCAAGGATGTTGTTAACGAAAAAACGGTCAAACGGAGCTCAAGCACGACACGCACTTGTAAAAGAAATTGTCATGTATGTAATTGGAATAATTTTTTTACAGTGCAAAATAATATGAATCCTCGTTTTCAAGTGTGAAGCCAGCGAAAATGTTCTCCTTCCAGCTGCATTTTTTTTTTATAATCCGTGGGAAACGCAACGTGAAATCGACATCTTTTGACATGTTTTTGAAAAAAAAAATGGAAAATTAAATAAAATTGTAGTCAGCAATTGATTGTTCAATTCAACTGAAGCAGGATTTCATTCAGAGAATGCAACTTTCATTAAAAAGAGTTTTTTTCACCATTCAATATTCAATCAAGAGCTTGAAAACAAGACAGTGTAATCAAATTACATTTCGCGCGAAATTTGCATAAATATTGAAACTTGCCAAAAAGTAGTTAAGACAGAATGAAAACTCGCTTTAATAGTTATTGAATTCCGATGTGATTGTTATTTCCATGTATTGACTGTTTGTAAGCTGTTCTCAGTCATGAAAACGAAACTCTTTCATTCAACTGCTTGTAGTGTTTAATAGACGTGAAACTATTTCGCTTAATTAAATTACATTCTGCACGCAATGTTTGCTCTCCTGTGTCGAAACGTTTTTAAGGGAAATTGAAATCTTTGTTGAGCAGTATTGCATAAGTTGCAAAGGAATTGAACAAAAAAATATATTTTGGCTTATCTAGATGGGATTTAGGATATTTAGAATACTGAATAAGCGGCTGTATCTTGTCTATCTATGGGGCAGACCATTATTTTTTTGGAAGCTGGGGGATGAAAATTTTTCCAAGGCAAA
Organism: Meandrina meandrites; assembly: GCA_963693305.1. Taxonomy (NCBI): domain Eukaryota; kingdom Metazoa; phylum Cnidaria; class Anthozoa; order Scleractinia; family Meandrinidae; genus Meandrina; species Meandrina meandrites. Next base: position 12,028,260 of record OY855910.1, read on the forward strand.
CAATTTTTTTCTGTATCGTTGTCTGTGAAACATTTTTTTTCCGGTGTCATCTTACTGCAGACAATTTTTTTCATGCCTGCAAAAAATTTAGTTGGGCTTTTTGCTTTTGCAAACAAATTTTTCAGGATTCCCCCCCCCCCCCCCCCCCCCCTCTAAATCTGTAAGATCTTCTTTCTTTGGTCTTCAACGCACTAATCTTTTAACATGAATCGATGAACTCAAACCCTAAGTAACATGTTTTTTCCTATTTGAAATATAACATTTCGTCAACTTTCTAAATATATATAGTTAAGAGAACAAATTTTATCGACTTCTTCTGAACCACTCTTACTACCAAACCTCTACTACACCTCTTGCTCTATGCCGTAAATACCGAAACTATTTCAACATATTTCAACCGCACTAACAATCCATGACGCATTAGACTCATGTACCCACTGGGTACTATTTTTTTCACAAGGAGCACTCTATTGCGAACATCTGCCAGAAGGTTTTGGCCTTGCCGAAATGTATACAAGTGCACGAAAACCTTAGAATCCCTATATTCCTACAGTCATGTATGGATACGACAATTATTGGCCTGTAAAAATAAGACATTATTCTAATGCTAGAGCACGGTGGATTTACATACGTGGAGACAAAGCAAGTATGAAACATTCTTGAAGAACAAGAGCCACCGAGAGAGAAAATAAAGCTGGGAACAGTTAATCATGGCGATTTTTTTTTCTTTTTATGAAACTGCTGTCTTTTGTCTCGTTAGACTGTGTATTTGATGAAATAAAAGTTTTGCTTGAATTATTATCTGTGTGTGTTCACTATTATAAGTTTCGTGGTAATTCGCTTCGCGCTCGCTATGCTTACTTTCGGGGCCGTCGCGTTAGTAGGTCTATTGTTTTATTGTCATAGAAAAAATAACGACTACAGTTATTAGTATGCAGCGGGAAATCCCTTCATTAGTATGGAGGAAGACAGTTTTCAGTAGGCAGCGGAAATGCCTTCATTAGTATGGAGGAATACAGTTATTAGTATGCAGGAAATCCACATTCGTATGCAGCAATACAGGGGAATGCAAGGGGGATGCAGGGGAATGCCCAAACAAGTCTTGTCTTTTAACATAGTATTCCACTTATACCATAATCGCCAATAGTCGTCGTCCGCGATTTCGCAAATATTTCAAGATTACGTTGTTTCTAATCCCCGTAAAGATAACAAAACTCCGTCCTCAAAGATTTTGACATCATGTCGGCCATCAACTTTATAAGTTTGATGACCACAAAATGGCAAAAAGTAATTGTCGTAGTTATAACCGTATGTTTGTACCATTGGCTGCTGCCAGAAAAACAGCGCAAACCAGAATCAGGTATAAAGCAATGTGATTTTTCTTGATGAGATGATTCAGTTATCGCGAGCTGAAATTTTGAAAACGGCCCGGGAAATCTATGAAATATAATAAGCAATTCTAAACAACATTATCCTACTAACCTCCACATCTGCTGAGCATGTGTTAACCAGTGACTGCACATCGACACCAACTTTGGCACAAAGCTTCCCAATCTCCGTCTCCGATATTCTCTCAGAACAGTAGCGCGTGCCGTTGTCCTTAGAAACTTGGCCAAATGGTACTTCTCGCTTAAAGCGTGGTTGCAGCTGAGAAGGTTGTTGAAATAAATAGATGTCTTCTTCTGTTGGATCGTCCGAATAGTAGACATCTCTTTTTTGTCGATCACATAAATCTCTGGGCGATACAGACTTCATATTGTCATTTCGCTCGAGCGTAGGAAAAGCAGCGTCAAACACGTTTTGGCATCTTGGTCCACTTTCATTTGTTTCATTTGACTGGAGACAAAGACACGCTTGAGAATATTGCACAGAACCATCATGTACGACAGGAGGTAGGGTTTCAAAGTAGCTGTCCGCGGAAGTAAGACTACAAAATGAATAATAAAAAACATCTTCAGAGAATTCCTACAGGAAAAACTGCCGATGAATACAATTTTGTATATCTCGGATGTAGAGGAGCGGAGGGGCAGTCAATTAAACAATTCTCGAAGTTTGCATTAGCTTTTTTTGCATTTTCAGAGTTACACATAATATATATTCTGTTGTCCTCCTCGATAATTTTACTGTAATAGTAACCATCTCAAAAGCTTTTGCTCCTTTGGCCACTACACACTTTCCATGTTAAATGTAGCTTCACATTTGTTTTTCTTTTTCTGGTTTTGTGTCTCTGTAATTAAAACTATATTTTATGTAATTGAAATAGGTGTAAATAAAATAAGCTTGGAGCTTGGACTGAAACTGAAACTGTCAGTAGCTCCCTATGAGAGGCAGTCTCTCTAAAATTGGAACGGTCGGTCCTGGGTCAAAAAATAAAAACCTCTGTTTTTTATGTGGTGAAAGATCCTCAAGCTAAAGTAACAAAACAACAATTCTTCTTTTAACCTTCTGGGACCGGAGGGGAGGAGCTTTGGAAGCTCCCGTATGTAACTGTAAAACCGTTTATCTTGTGGTAACCAAGTCAACACAGGACGATGTGGTCAGTAATTCTAGTAACCATGGTTACTTAGGTGTCATTTTGACGTAATTTGATGTCATCGTGACGTCTTTGTTTCATTTTATTGGCCCAAGTAGTATTTTGTTAATAGGAAAGATGAACGTTTGCTCGTTTGTCTCACGATGGAATCGCTTTGAGTTGTTGACCGCGACGTTTGGACTGCAATACTGCTAGTCTTCATCAGGCGATGACGTCGATTCTTTATAGGTCCACTTTGTGGAAATATGAGGGAACAACATCTAACAGTCGGAATAATAATAATGAGGATCGAAATGCACCAATAGCATCGAACCAACGTGTTACAAATAACGACACGTGACTTAGTTCTGCCGTATTTTTTTGCCTTGAATTGATTCCTTTGATTGTTTTTCCTCATCAAGGTCCTTTTTACACTGAATTACTCTTTGAGGTGTATTAGTGTACAGTAGAAGTTGTAAAAACTTTTTATGCTAAAATTTGATATGTGCGCCTAAGTGCGTACGTGTGGAACCCAATAAAGTGCAGGGACATCAATTTTAAGAGGCTGTCCGCGTAACAGCGGACAAGGCAAATTTTCGACCTTCACCGATTTCTCTAATAATCTCAGTGAAAGTCGACCATTATATCCCATGAACAAATATCACATTTATTTGGATCAAATCTTTTATTTTTATTTTTTGCGAGGCGGTTTTCACTGCCACCTCAAAACCACCCAATTTGCATTTGAAGACTCCTTAATTTAGCATTAAATGTCGGTCGCTGCCAAAGCGTATTTCCTTAACCAAACAAGCTGAATATTTTATATATCAAGGTTTTATGTTTCTTCTATACTTTAATGGTTAAACAATTGTATTCTATAAAATTTTGACTGAGTTATGAATTTTCAAAAACACTTCCTAACGGACTCAGGAATGCGTGACACGTAACATACCTGTAGTTGAAAGCGATTTTCTCGAATGTGGGACCTGATCAGACGTCAAGTCTATTGTATCTCGACAGTACTAATACCAGTCTAGAAACCTATTGAATAAAATTTGTGGGCACTCTGCACTTCGCGCTGTACAGAGCAGCAAGATTTTCCCAAATTTTCGCCATTTTGATTAAAACCAAAGATAACGACGGTCCGATTTCTTTACAGGGAACGCCTATAGATGCGATCATTACCACTAAACACCACACTGTGGCATGCAAATAAATAATATTTGTCGATTTAGCCGTCGTTTGAGAAAAAATCTACCGTTGTTGCAGGATTTTCAAAAGAAACAGCGATAAATATCAATATGCAAATTAGCTCGAAAGCGACATTTTGCTATATTTATCTCTGTAATTCCCAAAAACTTTTCCCTTAAAAATTATTTTACAAGGCAAAGAAATGTTCCTTACCTGAGAAAAGATGCCTTTCAGACTATGTAAAAGCGTTTCAGTTTTGCTGTGAGTGATTATTTTCATTTCCCACGCTGCGGCCGGTAACACAGTGTTTGTTTGCTAGGCTGTTGGTTTCACTCTAATTCAATTAAAAGCAGGCAAGTTGTCTACATTTTCAAAGCTCTCCCAGCTCATCCTTAAAATGTCTGAGGTACCTGACTATTTTTGTCAATAAAAAGTTTATTAAAATGTGGTGATAAAATCTATCTAGTCCACCTCTGTTTTATATGTACTCAGTTACATGGCGGATCATTGGAATTCACGGGAGCGGGGTGGGAGGCGAGGGGGGCGGAGGGTGGTAAATTAATTTCCCCCTATAAATGTCGAACAAGGAGCTATTTCAAAAATAAATAGTGTTTCGTTTCCAGATCGCGGAAGGATAACAATGAAAAGAAACTTCCTAATTTGCCCTTCTCTTGCTCTTTTTCATGGCTTTCTGCCAGCAAACAGGCATCGTGTCCTTGTTTGCGCTTGCAAGCGCTCTCATTGGTAGAAATTTTCTTCTTTCTCAGAATATAATGTAGCTAGAATGTTTACTTAACAATTAAATACGGAAAGAGCTTACTTTGCATTTTTCGCCAAGACATCGCTTTAATCGAACTTAACAGCATTGCAGTCGTCAGATATTTCTATTTGTAATGAATCTCAATAATTTTTGGTCTTGTTTACGATTATCTTTCTGATATTTGAAGAACATGTATTTACGAGATTGTTTGCCTTTGGTACACCGTGTTGACCTTGTGGTTACGAGCGTTCTTCTGATTGGAGAGTAGCCCTCACTGTGTAAATAGTTCACATCAAATCCAAAACAATACCGTTTCGTTTCTGAGGAAACGAAACAAAAACAATATCCTAAAACTAAGCCGAAGTATAATATCAAAGCGAAACTTCGTTAAGCAGTGGATTTTAATGAGGTTAGCCGTTAGCCGTAAAGCGACCAAAAAAAATTAAGTCTTAGACGTAACAGTCGTTGGCCGAAAAAAAAAATGTTAACAGTAAAAAGAAAGTTCTAGCCGCAAAAGCGAAAGCCTCAGGATTTCTTGTCAAGACTTTTACGTGTTTTGGTACCGAGAAGTGTTAGATTTACTCCAAGTCGTTCGCTTTTTCTTTGTGTCAACAGAGTTATTATGAGTTATTATTCATTCTGGTCCCCAGAACCCGCGATCCTTCTGGTCTCCATCAGGGATCGAGAACTCAAAATCACGCATTAAATTCCAGGAATGGCTCGTTCCGCGAACAGTAGCGATTTTTGATTTTCAAGCCAGACTGTGCGCCTTCCTTATCCAGCGATCTTTTGCGAATCAAACGAGGGAGCAACTTGGAGCTAGTGCCGTAGCACATTGTAATTCATAATCTCCATACAGCATGCGATTTCTTGTCTCACGCTTGCGACAAATGAACATATTATCGTTATCACATTTAACGCTATAGGACCTTATTCTACAAAGGTAAACTGTATCTTTCAATCCTATAACTTGATAGGATCATTACCTCCCGCCTGAGCCATGCGGACCATTGTCTACACGAATAACTTGCTATAAAATCTCATTATGATGCCGTCATAATGATTTCTTATAATTTGAACTGTAAGAGCAAGGAACGACGAATCCTAGCAAACTGACCAGAGTTTTCAATGGCCTACAAATTCATCAACCATTACTTTTTGACCAATGAACGCGCTGAAATTCTCTCTGTTATTGTATAATTGTAATAAACTATGTCTTAAGTACATTTGCTACAGCGTCACGGTAATTATGTGCCTGTTGAAAATTTTGAAATAACAAGCATGCTGTATGGAGTCTATGAATTACAATGTGCTACGGAACTTGCTCCAAGTTGCTCGCTCGTTTGATTCGCAAAAGACCGCTGGATAAGGAGGGCGCACAGTCTGGCTTAAAAATCAAAAAATGCGTCTGATCGTGGAACGAGCCATTCCTGGAAATCCTGCGTTTCGCGCGCGAACACTTCAATGCGCGATTTTGTATCCTTTTGTATCCTTTTTTGTAAGTGATCAATAGACCTTTTTCGCTTGGGCGGTTTGTTTTCCAGTTACAGACCACGTGATATTCTCTAGAGAATTTTTCTTTTATCCACATAAAATTTATTCATTCATATACACGCGACTATTTGAAAATTTGAAAGCAAGAATTCCCAAGAGTATCATCAAATGGTCTGTAATGGGGCAACAAATCGCCCAAGCGAAAAAGGTCTCCGAGTTGCCTTTTGCCTCAGATTCAAAACGAGTCTTCGTGCGAAACCATTCAAATAAAAAGAGGTTTGATTTGCATGAAAATGGATGTGAAGGTGGAAGGTATTTTCATATGAATGGTTTCGCACGTAGATTCGTTTTCAAACGGAGGCAAAAAGTAACTCGACCCTTCTGCTCTGCGCCAGGAATCGAGATCAATTTCCGCCTCCAACACCGCAAATCCGCGATTCACGGACTCATTGTCAAATCTGACAAATCTGATTGGCTTAAAGATACAGAACGAGAACTCTGCGCATGTTCATGCTAATGCTCAGAAATTAGGAACGGTCAGAGTTCTCGAACCCAGATGGAGACCAGAAGGATCGCGGGCTCTGGGGACGAGAATGATCAATTCAAATACAGTAGCTCTGTTGACACAAAGAAAAAGCGAACGACTTGGAGCAAATCTAACACTTCTCGGTACCAAGACACGTGAAAGTCTTGATACGAAATCCTGAGACTTCTGGGCTAGAATTTTCTTTTTACGGTTAATTTTTTTTTTCGGCTAACGACTGATACGCCTAAGGCCTACGGCTAACCTCATTGAGACCCACTACTTGAAGTTTCGTTTTGATATGATACTTCAGTTTATTTTTAGGCTTTTTTTTAATTTATTGGGGGAAATTGTCAATAAACTTTTTATTGACAATTTGTCAGGTACCTCAGGCGTTGTAAGGATGAGCTGAGAGAGCTAACTTGCCTGCTTTTAATTGAATTAGAGTGAAACCAACAACCTTCCAACAAAACAAACACTGTGTTACCGGCCGCAGCGTGGGAAATGAAAATAATCACTCACAGCAAAACTGAAACGCTTTTACATAGTCTGAAAGGCATCTTTTCTCAGGTAAGGAACATTCTTTGCCTTGTAAAATAATTTTTGAGGGAAAAAGTTTTTGGGAATTACAGAGATAAATATAGCAAAATGTCGCTTTCGAGCTAATTTGCATATTGATATTTATCGCTGTTTCTTTTGAAAATCCTGCAACAGCGGTAGATTTTTTCTCAAACGACGGCTAAATCGACAAATATTATTTATTTGTATGCCACAGTGTGGTGTTTAGTGGTAATGATCGTATCTATAGGCGTTCCCTGTAAAGAAATCGGACCGTCGTTATCTTTGTTTTTAATCAAAATGGCGAAAATTTGGGAAAATCTTGCTGCTCTGTACGGCGCGAAGTGCAGAGTGCCCACAAATGTTATTCAATAGGTTTCTAGACTGGTATTAGTACTGTCGAGATACAATAGACTTGACTTCTGATCAGGTCCCACATTCGAGAAAATCGCTTTCAACTACAGGTATGTTACGTGTCACGCATTCATGAGTCCGTTAGGAAGTGTTTTTGAAAATTCATAACTCAGTCAAAATTTTATAGAATACAATTGTTTAACCATTAAAGTATAGAAGAAACATAAAACCTTGATATATAAAATATTCAGCTTGTTTGGTTAAGGAAATACGCTTTGGCAGCGACCGACATTTAATGCTAAATTAAGGAGTCTTCAAATGCAAATTGGGTGGTTTTGAGGTGGCAGTGAAAACCGCCTCGCAAAAAATAAAAATAAAAGATTTGATCCAAATAAATGTGATATTTGTTCATGGGATATAATGGTCGACTTTCACTGAAAATATTAGAGAAATCGGTGAAGGTCGAAAATTTGCCTTGTCCGCTGTTACGCGGACAGCCTCTTAAGTGCCGCTTTCTACAAAAGTCGACTAAAATCGACTCTCGGCGGCACAAGTCGAAAAATCGATTTTCCTCATGTTTTGCACATAGATAGGTCCCAGTGAGAAACTAAACGGACTACAGTTAGTTTGTCCTGATACAGCTTCCTTTCGTAGAAATATGCAAAAAACGATTTCGCCCCGTTTGGGCTCAAAATCCACTTCCGGTTAGACTGAATTTTGTGAAAATTTGATCGTCTCGCGCATTATACTACAGCTGTTCATGAATCTTTCAATGATATTTATAATCTTTTCAGGTCTTCATTGTATGACTGAGCGAAAAATAAAACAAATGGAGATTAGTTTTGAGCCCGAAACGAGCCAAAACTGACAGACTAAATTTGCAAATGTGTCGCAAGCGAAATTATGCAGTAAAACATTGCCATTTTTTTCTATGTGCGATAACTTTAAATATCGTAAAAATACTTTCTATGGGTAAACTATACACCCATCTGCTATAATATCAAAAAAAATCTCTGGGGAGATGGTTTTCAGTGGTCCGCTTTGGCCTGTGTTTATCACTAATTTTGCCGAAAATCTGTTGTTTGAAGTGTAAACAATTGCGTGACACGGCTGGTCACAATTCCCGAGGGTTTTCAAGTTTTGAGTGAGAGTCGTTAATAATATTGGGAAACGAATATTTATCACCCGCTTGTTGTAGATAGGAACTTAAAGAAATAATTTTACTGCTTTAATTATTTATAACGAATTTGGATCTATTTTTTAGGTGGTTCTTTTCCCGCGGGTAGCTAAGTGCTGTTTACTTTTCTTCAGCTGAAATTTAAAATAGATAAGCATGTACGATGTTTTGTCCATACGTAGTGTATTTACCTTTAATAATTAAGTACTGGGGTGATACTGGGGTGCTCTGCTTGATGAGCTTGTTTTACAATTTTTCATACGACGATAACCTACTCATCCTGACTCACACAAATGGCCGATTGACAACTAACCCATTCTCAGTGGTTTCTCACACTAAAATAAGTAACAAATTGTTTTAGGGTGGATTTCACTGTCTGTAATAACGATATGAAATAGCAATGATCTGTTTAGAGAATTCATAGCGTTCAGCGTCGGCAAAAAACAAAAAACAACAACAAAAACAAAAACAATGACGAAAGGTCGGATAGTCCAGCACACGTTTAATAAAAATATTATGACATCGAAAATTTGTTTGCGCTTCAGTCATACTTGGTACACATGTAAAAAAAATCCCCACTTTCACTTCATTCGTTGCATGATCATTCTAGGGATATTTTTGGTCTAGTGTCATTTCTGTTCTAGTACTGCACGTTCGCTAGATAAACACATTACATTTGTGGACATAAACTGCAATCACTAGTGAATCTAGTGGAGAGGAAGAAGACCAGTTCTTCCCTTTTGTTTAAAAACATCGGAATTTTCTTGTCATGAAATCGGTGCCAAGTACATTCCATCTTCACCCCCCTTTTGGAAAGGAAAAACCCCTTTTCTTCGCCGCTCCTTTTCTCTGGTCCTTTTGATCCGGCTGTCCACCGATAGCAGTTTCAGTTGCATAAGGGTAATTTTCTCTATGCGAGGCCTGAAAATTATCAGCCAATTTTCGAAGGATAGAGAACTGTTGTACTTAAAATGGGTGGGACGGGGTGGGATGAAGCCAGCAGGTCTGTGGAATGTCAGAGGTCAAGAGGGGTGGGGCGTGGGGTGACTTGCGGGGTGGAGTTTCAAAGTATTTCAACAACGAACATGTATGTAGAAAAAAGCACCTACGAATCCTACTTGGGTAATACGTAATACTGATCTCGATCAAATTCTAATAAAACGGATTTCTCAATTCTCAAACACTGGGTGGAGAACAGACAACTTCTTTGCAGGTTTTCACTTAGCCTGTTCCAGGCTCTCGGTAGTTGGGGCGAGCGAAAAAGGCGGGCGAGCGACGAAAAAAGGGGGAGCACTGTCTCGGTAATTGGGGGCGGACGAAAAAAGCGGGCGAGCGAGAAAAAAAAAAGGGGGGACTCTCTCGGTAGTTGGGGGCGCACGAAAAAATTGGGCGAGCGAGGAAAAAAAGGGGGCGACTCTCTCGGTAGTTGGGGGCGGACGAAAAAAGCGGGCGAGCGAGGAAAAAAAAGTTGGGGACTCTCTCGGTAAAGCGGGCGAGCGAGGAAAAAGAGGGGAGACTCTCTCTGTAGTTGGGAGCGAGCGAAAAAGGCGGGCGAGCGAGGAAAAAAAGGGGGGACTCTCTCGGTAGTTGGGAGCGAGCGAAAAAAGGCGGGCGAGCGAGGAAAAAAATGGGGAGACTGTCTCGGTAGTTGGGGGCGATTAAAAAAAGCGGGCAAGCGAGGAAAAAAAGGGGGAGACTGTCTCGGTAGTTGGGGGCGAGCGAAAGAAGCGGGCGCGAATCTGAAGAATCAACACGCCATAAATCTTTTTAGGCCGTGACACAATGTGATACAGTGTGACTTGACCAGATCGAGTGACTTGTGCTGTGTTATATTTTTAGTGCATGATAGCAGTGGGGCTATGTCCATAGACTGCTTTCTGTCCCTGCGATCAAAGGCCAAGCACTGACCACCAATTAATGACTTAAAAGAACAGCAAACATCCATTTTGTTTTATCCACAACAGCGAAGAGTCGAATTTACGGAATTCAATTTAATCTCGTTCTCAAAATAAAGATAATTTAATTAGCAATTAAAAAAGTCGCCAAAGAAGTTAGATTCAAGGCTGGTTCAACTTTTACACTAAATTCTGGCATGAATCATATTCAAAATTTCAGTTGTTTGAAAAGTAGTAATCGTGCTGAAAATAGATCTTTGTCCATAACTTGGAAAAGTAATGTTCTGCTTTCTATTGATCCGTCATCCATAAAATTCTTTAATTTTCAGTTACACTGTTCATGTCTAATTGAAAATGGATTTAACCAACATATTTTAGTGTTAGATTTTCCTGCTGTATAGGACCAGAATAAAACGAGTGATAACAAATTTGCATAAAAACGCAGGTTTAAGATCCGACGAGGTCGGCAAAAACATACTTTAATTATTACCCGAGTTCCCTTTAGATCACGTAAGGAACCAAACAATATCGACCCGTGATTACGTCTATCAGTGAATCTGAGAATGCGTAACCTTTCCTTTATAAGACCTGCTTTTGTGAATGATGGTGAGAACTTCAGGATAGTGAGAACTTCAATAAATTTAACTGAATTAATTACCGTCTAACATTTTGTGATCAAAGTTTGTAAAGATCACGCAACGTTTCCAAAACGGGTGAACGGAGAAAATCTCACATTACTCCTACTTCTTCAAGGAGTTCACCAACTGGCCCATTTATTTGCATGATTTTTTTGGCTGAATTCTTACAAGAGCGTCAAACGTACCTTTAAAAAAAAATAATTTTATTCGTGGTTTACCAGCCGTGTCACGCAATTGTTTACACTTCAAACAACAGATTTTCGGCAAAATTAGTGATAAACACAGGCCAAAGCGGGCCACTGAAAACCATCTCCCCAGAGATTTTTTTTGATATTATAGCAGATGGGTGTATAGTTTACCCATAGAAAGTATTTTTACGATATTTAAAGTTATCGCACATAGAAAAAAATGGCAATGTTTTACTGCATAATTTCGCTTGCGACACATTTGCAAATTTAGTCTGTCAGTTTTGGCTCGTTTCGGGCTCAAAACTAATCTCCATTTGTTTTATTTTTCGCTCAGTCATACAATGAATACCTGAAAAGATTATAAATATCATCGAAAGATTCAACAACAGCTGTAGTATAATGCGCGAGACGATCAAATTTTCACAAAATTCAGTCTAACCGGAAGTGGATTTTGAGCCCAAACGGGGCGAAATCGTTTTTTGCATATTTCTACGAAAGGAAGCTGTATCAGGACAAACTAACTGCAGTCCGTTTAGTTTCTCACTGGGACCTATCTATGTGCAAAATATGAGGAAAATCGATTTTTCGACTTGTGCCGCTGTTCGGTCGAAAATTGTAGAAAGGCGCACTTAATTTCGGAACCAGTTAAAGGCCAGAAAAGCCTGTCAGACTTTTAATCACGAAATATATTGATCTCTTGTTCGTCAACAAAACCATGACATGTTGACGATACCATTTTACATTTCCTGTGAGCAAATTTCTTGTGCCGTAATACTATCTTGTACCTATACGGGCTACTGTATGGATTTGGATTCTTATTTGGGAACACTGTAAACTGAAGAAAAAAAAATATATTGGAGCTCCGCTTTTAGGCCTGGCTAAATCTATATATCATAAGATGACTGTTTTATTTATTATACCCACGGATTCGTAGAGTAGCTTTATCAAAGCTAATATCTCCGAGTAGTTCCACCGTAACCTTCACATTACAACGTCTACAGCGGGCAAAAACCAGCCCACAACACCGCAAATTTCCTGCCTTACTCTAAGACTCTAAGTATGAGAGTTTAACGTAACAACCTGTGAGACTCACCAGTGACGTACAAAAAAAGAACAACTAATACAACAAAGAACAAAGAAACTTGGAGCAATATAAAGCAGGAATAGCTTCGAGATAAGAACAAATTTCACAGGTTCCTATGCCATTATAGAAAATAAACTCAATTTCTAGCACACGTAGTGATGGCTTTTCGTTTCTTCTTTCTTTGGAATTCTTAAAAGTCAAAAATTGAAGTGAAATCGTGGAACAAAGTGAGTGCCGCGAACATTCCTGGTGAATATGGATTCCGATTACCCTTAGCTTAAGACCGATGAGTAACTTTCAAATGTCCCACCTTGCGGGTGAAGCTTTGCGTCAAATTCCACTGTTTACTAAGCTTACCTTGAGTCAAATACCCGAGGTTTGCCCGGGGGATGGGGAAATGTGGTAGCGAGAATGGGCAGTCTTGAATTTGACTGATTATAGGCGCCAACATAAGTTTTGATGCACATGTAAAGATGACGTTGATGTACACTGATATTTCACTGGATTAAAAAAAATGCGTAATAAAGGTTGGCGGTAATTTTTATTTACCGAAACATTTCTTTTTGCTGATCGTGGAAAGCAAAAATCTTCTTATTGGAAAAACTAGAACCGTACTGCCACACCGTAAGCTCAACTTATGAATTTGGGCTTTCGATGGTCTTCTAATTAACAAAAGCTGGCATTTATTTATTTATTTATTTATTTATTTATTTATTTATTTATTTATTTATTTATTTATTTATTTATTTATTTATTTATTTATTTATTTATCTAAGGGGTAACCGCACAAACAAGATAGTCACAAACCGCATTTTTGTGACTATCTTGTTTGTGCCTTTTTGTACCCACATGTCGTTAAAATGTTTCAGAAGCATTCTATTTTGTTGGAATTTCTATATTTATATTTATTTTCAACAATAAGCCCTGAACTCCAGCTACAGCAAAATATGACTGGGAGCACCCTTTATTATTGTGTTTTTTTTGTTACCGATCCATACAGAGAATGTATGGGCATGTTTATTACAGAGAATGTGTGGGCATGTTGCACTGAATTGCAAATTACTCGGTTCATAAATGATGTTCACCAAAACTAAAAACGTATGATTAATAAGAGTCATAGAGAGATACTTGTCTTCAAATTTTAGCTCAGAAGGTGCAGTATTCGTGCTGTAGAATTATTTAATGGCAAAAATGATTTACATAATTGCAGGGAATGTATGGGCAAATTGTACATAAGCGCTTATATCTCGGCTATCAATGATTCGAATCAGACAACATTTTTTCCCCTTAACACCAATCACATTTAGAAGCTTAACAAAAACATTTCAGTTCAATAGGTCTAGTATTTGCACTAAACGAATACTATTATTTACTTTTATTTATTTTATTACTTGTTTGTGTAATTATTTATTTATTTATTTATTTATTTATTTATTATCTTTTTGTGGGGGCGGGGGAGGGGTGGTGGACTTGACCACACATCTCATTAGCATAGTCGCGTAACAATACTCGTGTGATTATTGTGATTCTCTTTGAAATTATATTTCTTTGCCTACCAACCATGGATTCGATGGTCATTTAGCAGTCGATATTTATTAAATGGAAAACGTCCACTTTTTCTTCCCCTAGTGATCATTTCGGATCAGGACTAAACGAACTTCTTTCGGAGGGGTTCTACCAATGCAAGCGCCGATATTAAGTTTGTGGTCGGAGTCTCTCACGTCGTGAACACGTAGATTCTGCCATGAAGATTAAACGCAAGATTTACGTCAAAGCTGCATAAATATTACACGAGTATTAAAGGAAGTTATTTCCAACTATTTGGGAGGCCAACCATCGAATCTAAATAGAAGATGAGACATTTTGACCGAGTGGAAGGGTTATGCAAATGAGCTTCGATATGAGTGATAATTGGTAAACACGCTGATTATTCATTCATCATTATTCCATTAGGCTCCTCGTGGAGCAAAGGGCGTCCACAATGCTGTTCCAGCAGACTCTGTTGGCCGCAGTCTTCTCTGCTGTATTCCAGCTGATGTTTGCTTTCTTCAACTCTTCTTCAATTGACCTTCTCCAAGTTTTGACTTCTCCAAGTTTTTACCCTGTGGATTCCATTTCAAGCCCTGGTTGGTAGTATCAGTGGCTGGTTTTCGTAGCGTATGTCCTATCCAAGCCCATTTCCGTCCACCGCTGGTGTGTGCTCTTGTCCTGTCCTACTCCAAAGATCTTTGTTACTAATCTTTTCTGGCCAGTGAATCCTGAGGATCTTTCTGAGACATTTGGAGACAAAGCCTTGTAGCATATTCTCATAACCTCAGATCCTAGGTTGTTGGTTTTGGCTTGCATATGTTGCAGTTTCTGAGAAAGAAGGCATATGCCATCCGCATAATCCAGGTCGTGGAGTTCAGTTGTTAATCTCCACTGTATACCTGTCTTACCTTGATCTTCCACCTCCCTCATGATCCAATCGACAATCATTATAAAGATCATCGGGGACAGCAAACAACCTTGACGAACTCCTGTGGTCATTTCAAAAGAATCTGACAGTTTCCCGTTATGGATGACTTGGCAAGATGATGACTCGTATAGGTCCTGGATCAGTTTGATGAACTTTGGTGGGATTCCATAGTGGTGCATGAGTTGCCAGATGACGTTCCTGTGAACACTGTCGAAAGCCTTCTCGAAGTCAGTAAATTTCAGGTATAGTGGAGTCTGCCATTCCGTCAATGATTATCCTTAAAGTGGCAATATGGTCGGTGCATGATCTATCTTTCCTAAACCCTGCCTGGTTACATCGCAGTCGTTTGTCTAGAGCATCTTTCAACTTTTCAAGGATAATGCGGCAGATAACCTTACTTGGGATAGAAAGGAGCATAATTCCACGCCAGTTGTTGCAAAGTCCTAGGTCTCCCTTTTTGGGTAGCTTCACCAGATACCCATGCTTCCACTCTGATGGAACTCTCTCAACTTCCCAGATCTTAAGGAAAAGCGGATGTAACATTTCTGTTGTGGTGATGGGATTGATTTTAAGTACTTCAGGCGGGATTCAATCTGGTCCTGCTGCCTTCCCGTCCTTCAGCTGTTTTAGGGCTCTTACAATCTCTTCTTTAGATGGTTGATGAATGCTGACATTTAGCAAGGGACCTTCTGTCTCGCTGATGTCTGGCATAACAGAAGGGGGTGGTCTCTTTAATATGTCATGGAAATGCTCTGCCCATCTCGCCCTGTGTTCTGACTCCGTGGAGATGGTCCTGCCTTCCTTGTTCTTAACTGCCTTTGTCAGTTTGCTTCTCTTTCCAAACATTTTCCTGGTTATTTCATATAACCTTTTCATGTTTCGTTGCCCTGCTGCATTCTCGGCTTCAGTAGCATCGCTGTTTAGTTGCCAGTACATCGATGTTAGGTCTCTTTTCCTGGCCTGTTCGCTACATCGATTGATCCCCTCCTTAAGAAATTTCCTCTGCGTGATCAGAGACCAAGTTTATTTTGACACCCAATCCTTTCGGTTGCTGGCCCTTCTGCCTAAGATTTCATCGCATGATTCTCCTCACGTCTTTTTGAGTCCCTCCCAGTGATTGTTGAGATCTTCATCGACAAATTCAAGGGCGGAGAACGTTTTCTTTACTATGTAGTTGAACAACTTTGCTGTTTCATTACACTTCAGATTTAAGGTGTTGTATTTAAAGTGTGGTCTAGCCGATGAGTCGTGATGGGCCCTGAGTTTCACTTTAAGGGTCCCCAGTAAAAGATGATGATCAGAGGCGATGTCCGCCCCTCTTTTCACTCTCACATCCAGCAAACTTGTTCTCCATTTTCTGGCAATTGTGATATGGTCTATCTGGTTAAAAGTTCGCCCGTCCGGAGAGATCCACGTGGCTTTGTGAATGGCTTTGTGGGGAAAAATGCTTCTGCCAATGACTAGGTCATTGAAGGCGCAAACGTCAGAGAACCGTTCTCCGTTTTCACTCATGCAGCCTAACGCATGACGCCGCCCCATGACCCTTTCCTTTCCAGTGTTGTCTGGACCTATCTTGGCGTTATAGTCACCCAGAAGAATTTTGATATCTCCCCTTGGTGTGTGATCTAGAACACCTTGGAGACTGCTGTAGAATTCATCTTTTTGGTCGTCCGCGGCGTTGTTAGCTGGGGCATAACAATTAATGATGGTGACCTTTCTTCCCTTAGAGTTAAACCTTGCTGTGATGATCCTTGGTGATACTGGATTCCATTCTATCAAGGCCTTTGCTGCTGGCTTGCATAACATAACATAAATGCCACTCCTTCCACATGTGCATGCTGTTCATCCTCGTGCCCAGAGTAAACCAGCTGCTCTCCAGTTGCTAGTGTCCCTGACCTGCTCCATTCCACCTGCTTTCACAGATAGCAAGTACTGCTATGTTGTACTGGCGCATCTCGTTTGCCACTTGGTTGGCCCTTCCTGCCAATCCTAGTCCTGCCCTTCTTCGTCAAAAGAGGTGTCGGCTTTCTGGGTTCCCATGGGATATCCGCAGATGGCAGCTCTCCGAGAAGGCCTCTTCTGGAGTCAAGCTAGCTGTTGTAGTAAACATTGTTTCCGTTTCTGTAATCGATCAATCTACTGGTGGGTGATTAGTCTAGTCAGTTTCGCCAGGGTCCCTGTTAGCCAGCACGTTTCAGGGTACATCCAGGGAGGCCTTCATGGCAACCGTAGCGGTCCGGGGAGTTTAACTTTCCACCATACTTCGCCCTGCCCGGCAATCCCTTACTTTGCCCGTTTCCACCTCCTACAACGTGGACGTGGGTATTGGACTTACAGGAGGTAGACACAAACACGCTGATTATGGCAGATTTTAATTTGTTTTCGCATGCAATCCAAGGAGATACCCACTGGTTTGAACTTATTAAAATGGTTCATTAAGGTAAGAACTTTACTATGATGTGCTTTTTAACACCAATTTAGACCAAACTTTCGAGATTTTCTCGCTCCGATCTGGTTAATTTAGTATGTGAATTTAGACCTCAGAGTATGGTGTGTTCCAGCCACGCTGGTCAGCTTAGAATTTTAGAAATTTCTTCCATATTCTGTCAGTTAACTGCATTTACACTTCTGTTCTTTGGCCATTTCAATTTAACGAGAAATAAAATGCAAACAGCGGCAACAAACATAACACATGAACTACACGCATGGTTTGAAAAAATAATCTAAAATTTACTTGACGTTTCGCATGCTACAGCACGCATCTTCAGAACAAAAAAGGAAAGATTTGAAAACCTAAAAATACAAAGCGAGGAACTGATAACTAATTAAAAAATAATGAAAACAAAAGGTAAGAGCTAATAAAGCCACAGCTTTTCACTGCCAACATTGTCATTAAGAGTGGGTTTTAAGTCCCGTATAAACAATGTTTCTTTTATTTGACAATGTAAATCGCAACGTCCACTGGCTAAGACCTCGAAATGGTTCCATTTGATGTTGTGGCCGTTCGAGATTGCGTGATCAGCAACAGCGGAGGCGTGACCCACTTCCTTCCCAATAACGGCTTTTGTGCCAAACAGCTAGAAAGCGCGAAAATGGTGCAAGGGTTTTTTTTTCATTGCGACGAAGACATTTCCAAACTATTAAATGATGAGGATAGCAAAAACACAAAAATAGCTTCGAAGTGAAGTCACTTGATTTTTAAATCCTATATTCAGGAGAGAAACATCTAAAATCCAGCAAAAGCGGAGGAATTGGCCACTGTTTTGCGAAACTTCTTCGGTGAAGTGAGAACCCTTTTAAATGCATTTTGTGTTTTAAGAGCTCTGGAAATATTTTGAATGAATAATAAAACAATTATTGAATGCAGCTTTCGTTTGATATGAAGAATTATGCAGATCTCGGAGGGTGATAACACCCTCCTCGATCTGCATAATTGTTCATATCATACTCAGCCTCATCCAGTAATTGGTAATAGTATTAGGTCAAACAGTGTAATATACGGGCAGTAGAATTATTTAATTGCAGACATAATTACAGAACAATGTATGGACATCGATCGAATGGGCATGTTGGACAGGATTGCAAATTTCTCGGCTCTAAAATGATCTTCACCAAAAACGAACGGCGAATAACAGTCATATAGAGATACTTCTCTTCCAATTTTAGGTGAAAAGGTGTAATATTAAGGCAGTAGAATTATTCAATCGCAGACATGATTTGTGTAATTATAGACTAATGCATGGGTATTGAATGGGTACGTTAAAGTTTTTCTACACCACCAGCGATCTCATTCCATTGATTTTAGCGGCTGAAGTCATACTCAAATAGCTGGCGTTCGAAATTGTTTCATGGTAAAGAACTCTCCAAAATCATTCATTTAGAACATTTCATGGGACACTTTACAGAAGTGTTTATCACAACGTATGATTGATCCGATGCAGTCATTAATTTCTCTGATATTTTTCTACACTACCAGCGTTGATTTCAGCCGTGGAAGTTTGACTAAAATAGCGGGGATTTGATTGACTCGCATCCACATGATATCAAAATTTACTTAATGGTTATTTAATTTTATCTCTTTTATATCTTGTTTGTGTAATTATTTAGTTTTCTTTAATCTTTAGTAAATTGCATAGTTTCCATAAAAATAATTTAACTCGTACAATGTATAATTGACTTGGTACACGGTTATAACATAGCGTTGTGACCTCAAAATAAACTTTATGGTCGTAATTCCTTTTGTCATTTTTTGCGTAAAAGGTGGCAAACGCATCCTCGTTTAGCTTCAATATAAAGAAATATTTCAGAAGTCCTAAACTTTTGATGTACGATTGTTATTTTTTCATTTACGAAAATCGTGTAACAAAAACCCATCAAATAACTATTAGAGAAACCAGACATACAGAATTAATCAACATCAGACGCCAACAGTTCAATTAACTTCAGGACGACCGTGAAAAAACAGTGGATAAGCATGTCGTTCTAGCTAGCAAGAAATTACTAATAGAAGGCTTTGCTTTGTCGACTGCTTCTTAACAAGATATATGGATGAATGTTGGTGGCAGATCTAAGAGCCATAAGTTAACAAGGAGATGTGCTAGAGTTGTTTCCAGCACACTTCAAAATGGCTATTGTATAGTATTCTAAATGCATCTAGAACTTGGCATTTGAATAACATGATGAACTGAACGGATCTTTCTGCTGTAGTTTACAACCAAATATCGAAAAAATAATAAACATAAAATTGCAGATTGGATAAAAAAAATACTTTCGTAAGTGTCGACATCTATGTAATTTAAACAAATTTAATAAGGCCCAGGAAAAAAAAAATGAAAAAAATATATATATATATTTTGACCGTTATGTATACATAACCATATCAAAAATCAAAACTTCCACTGAGTAGGTTTTAAGTTATTAGCTCAAGTTTGAGCGCTTTTTTGAAATGCCACGGCAACGTGTTTTTTGACGTTATTTGGATCGGACTCTGCTTGCTGATATAAGCAACATTGGGTTATGTTCTTCAGTGGCATCATCGAAGCTATCTGTATTTGAATGTCGACAACGGAAAAGGCTTGGCTATTCTGAGCCATTTTGAGTGACATCCCTCACAAAATTGGACATTATCCTTTTATTATCTTAAAATTGGCGATAAAATTACGCTTTTATCTTATTATTATTTTATCTTTTTATGTTCCTCTTTTTACCTCACTTTTTTACCATATGTCTTGCTGTCTTCACCCCAGTTGTACAAACAAAGTCCCTTTTCGTTAGAGATTTTCTCGGCCCTGGGTGTATTGATGACGACATCAAGTCCCCATTCATTTCTTCTTATTATAACCATTGCACCCGATGGAAACATCACCTTGAAAAAAAAGCAAATATATACACATATACATAAATATACAAGTAGTAGGCAATGTTGGGAATTAAGCTTAGCTAGTGCCTTCCTGCATACTAATTACTGCCTTCCTCCATATTAAAGGGGCTATGTCACGCAATTTTAGGCAATTTCGGCACTGACCAACTTGTCATAAAATTAACTGAAATATAACAATAACGGCTTAAAACTGTAGAAGAACTCAAAAGAAACACAGAAAGACCAAAAAGGGGCATGGATGGGCAAAATTCGAGGAGATTAAAACGGATTGCGTTCGGGTAAATTTGAAAAACGGCTGCCCGATATTTTTCAAGTTTCTCTCAATTTGTATGAAAGTGTCATTTACAATGCTCGAAAATCATCCTTGTTTGTTATGTGGCCATGATTTCGCCAATAAAAGACTTTTGCTCTGCCAATTTGAAGTTTAGAACTCTTAATTAACGAAAATAAATAGAATTACCTAAAATACCGTGACCTAGCCCCTTTAATAACTGAACTAATGAAGGGATTCCCGCTGCATACTAATAACTGTCTAGTCGCTTCTTTTCATGACAATAAAACAATAGACCTACCACTAGAACGAATTATTATTCACAAACGAAATATATATATATATGCCGCTTCAGTGACCCCGAACGTAAATAATAGCGAGCGCGAAGCGAATTGTTGCCAAACTAATAATAATAAACACACAGATAATTCAAGCAAAACTTTTATTTTGTCAAATACGCAACCTTTCAAGACAAAAGTCAGCAGTTAAAAAAAAAACACGTTTAACTGTTCCCAACTTTATTTTCTTTCTCTGTGGCTCTAGTTTCTTCAAGAAATAAAAATATTCCAAACCGTATAATAAATTCAAACTTACTCGCTCTAACCTTAGAGTTACTACAACTCTGGTCTGAACATAAGTATTGGAAGTAAAGTGCTACACTAGTGTTGTTGTACAGCCATATTTCTATTAAAATTCTATGGCAGAGAAAGCCATAAACAGCCAACGTCTTTTCAAATAGGTTTATTGATAACAGAAACATCACAACGTACAAGTGTTAGCTTAGTTTTCAGGAACATTTTGTTTGACAACCATGCGTTTGAGTTTTCATGGTCATCGTAGCAAGCGGCATGGCTCGCGGGCGCGTGCGCTCTACATACATACGTACGAAGTTGCCCGAAATGGCGGCCATACTCCAGAAAAAACTTTACCTGGGCAGGCCTCTTACATGTTTGATATTGACCATCCTCCTTTCGTTCACAAAAAGCTATCGTAAAAGTTTGTAGGGCACTGCACATTTTTTTTTCATGTTGAAAATCGACCAGGGATGTTTCATTTCTCCTACACGACTCGATTGAGTGAAAATGCGGCAAAAGCTCACCGCGGGAATGAAAGTCAGCAACAGAAAATATTTCTTCGTTATTGTTTTTTACCCCATCACATCTAAAGTTTTTATATACTTCAGAGATTTTTTCTTACATCAAAAAAATAAAATGATCTGGACATTTCATATCAACTTAAACGAAGCGATTGCATGAAAAGGCGGCAAATCTTTGGTACGCTGTTCGCCTTTAAGCTGAATGAAAGACGCGAAAAAAGTTGTTGGAGAACTTAAGTCTTCCTGAATATTTCTCGCTCTATTTACTCGTCTAATCATGGAAACCTATGCCAAATGATTAAGGACAACCTCGTAACAGGAAGATCCGAAATAATTGCAGACTTGAACATTATATATCGGACTACAAGTCAAAAAGAGCAATGACCAGGGTTCGACCTGCGGCTGAGCAAGCCTGAAAATCACTGAATTGAGCTCAAATAAAAGTGAACTCAGAGCTGACCAAGTTCACTGAAGTGAAGGATAAAAGACTATTAAAGGCTACACCGATGGAAGGGAAGAAAGAGATTGATCTTCGCTGGTAATTCATTTAATTTATGCGCGGTGGTGTTGGAGTAAGCTTACAACGAAACTGCCGTGTTCGTCTCTGATATTTTTATTGGGCTGGTTTGGAAGCTTTGCCCTGCAGAATTTACAAGCCTTCTCCAATAATAAGGTAACAAACGTAATTGTGTGCACTAAGAATAAGCCCAATTTTATATTGAAAGAATTATACTTCATTTTTGAAGTTGTGTCGGTTTCCATATCTTACAGTAAATATTTATCAAACGTGTTAATGTTTGTACATTTTATAGAGACATTGTTTATTAAATATTTCGTTTAGACGAACTATTTTCTGTTTTAGTTAGTGGAGTTAACTGTGATGTTCATTATTGGATTTTAAAAACAAATTTTTAACATCAAAATCACGATTTCGGCTCGCTTGCATTTGTTTTGTTTCTCTTATCACTGCTTATCAGTGAGTGTGTTGAAATATCTCAGATGCGTAAATGAATATTTCGCCGGTTTCGTTGCGAGTTACCTGTGCTTAGCTGAGTGAGTTCAGGCTTCACCTAACGCATATTTACTTACCAGAAATGAAGAAAATTCATTCCGTTTTCTACATAAAATTCTCTTAGCAACGCGTACGATAAAACAATCATGCAACCAAACCGCAACGAAAGGAAGACGGTTCACAACAGTCAAAACAACATTATTGCAAGCTTATTCTAAGTTAACGTGCACCACTTCCCAAATCACAAACTGGCACAATTCTTACACAAAAACTTCCTTAAAATGACTTTCTAACCGGCACCAACAATTTGCAGAGTTTATTTTGCCGCCGTGATTTTCTCAGTTTGCCGTGGCTTGAGTTCATTTTGTTTACTGTGTTTAGCAGCGAGTTCACTTTGTTTTCTGTTTTTGCCTTTAGTTGATTCCCTTGCCCTGATAGCTTTGTAGTAATCAAAACAAGGTCAACATTCTTTTTACATTGAATAACTCATAAAGGTCCTAGAGGTGTATTAATTTATAGTGTACAGTAAACGTTGTAAAAAGGTTTACAAAGATTTGTTTTGCGCCTACGTGCGTACGTGAGGAACCCAATAAACTGCACTCCTCAATTTCAATTTTAGAAGCTGTCACGGGCAAGAAAATTTAGACGGGTTAACCACAATATATTGACGTCGCACATGATGGGACACATGCATCAAATGAATTTTTCTTTTGTGTACAAATTTCTTTTAAAGCATGCAAGTTGGTTTCCTCCACCTCCTCCTCCTCCTCCACCACCACTTCAAATTCCTCCTCCTCCTCCTCCTCCTCCTCCTCTTACTCCTCCTCCTCTTTCTCCACCACCACCATTTCCTCCTTTTCCTCCTCAACCCCCTCTTCCTACACGTCCCCCCTCCACCACCTCCCAACCTTTCCCCTCAACCTCCTCCTCCTACACGTCCTCCTCCTCTTCCTCCCCCTCCTCTTCTCCCTCTGAAACCTTGCAGATTTCCTCACTAGCTGTAGATTTTCTGCACTACCTGCAGTTTTTCTGCACTAGCTGCAGATTTTCTGCACTAGCTGCAGATTTTCTGTGTAGGCTGGGAGCAATGTGTGGCTTCATAGCTCAGTTGGTAGAGCATCGCACCGGTATCGCGGAGGTCACGGGTTCGAATCCCGTTGAAGCCCTGATTTTTTTTTTCAGGCTTCTTTATTCCAATTGCTTAAAGTGGAAATTCACTGCGAAGATCACGTATCATCTTCATATATATCTGCAGTTCATATATGAATCATTTCATATACATTACATCAGATATATTATAAGTAACTCGGAGCAATCCCTGACAATATTAATGACATTGTGTAGCGCAACATTCGTCAGTTGTACTATTGCCGTGGTGGTGAATGTTGCTCTCTTTGTTTTCCAACTACAATAGAAAGAGCAAATCATGTCGTATCAGTGTTGTTACTGTCACAAACTATTCACTCGTAATAGAAGTAAAAGGCATCACGAGAGGTATACTTGTTGAAAGCGTCTTGAACATGACCAAGACCACCCAGAAGATGAATCCAAGAGTACATTTCCTACTGAAGGAAGAGGAGAATAGTAGCAGCTTAGAAGAGGATAAAGAAGTGGACAACAATGAACCAGACTATGATCCGTGGGAACCGTTACGTGAAAATTAAAAGTAGGGAAACATCTCAAAATGCCGTACACGGAAGAAGACAAACGGTTCCTTGATAGGGGTAAAACACAAGAGTATGCCGAGAATGCGTCTTTCAACGCCCTTTTACCTCTAAGTAGCAGAAGGCTACAGAGGACCTATTTGCCGCAGCTAAAATGGATCTACCGTATCAAACGCGACGTACTATACCGTCAAGTCACGAAAACGCTTCACCGGTTTATTGACGAAGACGACATGGATTTTGACGAAGCGGCTGAGTCAGCAGTGGACAAACAGAAATTCCTGATAAACAGAGTCATGGAAAAGAAGTTACTACTCGACGGGCCCGATGATGACGAAGTAGCAGACGAAATAGAGGAGAACCCGCAGTATGATACAATCATTAAGCCATGTGACTCTTATAAGAAAGTTGGATTGTATGGTTAAACTCATTATTTGTGAGATTCCATACAAGATGGATTGTTCCAATAAATCAACAGAGACTGAAAGAAGGCCGTGAGTAAGAGTGCGTATCAGAAAAGATATTATGCAGAGAACAGGGAACGAATCCTGGCCCAACAAAACAATGGCGTACGGAGAATGCTGAGATTATCAAAGCCCGTCTTAAAACAAAGTGTGAACAAATCAACAGGTGGCGCAGAGCATACCGTCAAAAGAACAAGGAACGCATCAGAGGTTACCAAAAGAATTATTATAAAAACAACAAGGAACGGATCAGGGAACACTGGGAACAATATTATGCAAAGAAGAAGGAACGGATCAATCAAAGACTCCGCGGTAAAAAGCAAACAGAAAAAGAGCAGAGTGGAACACAGGCGCAAAGGCATGAGAATGTACAAGTGGAGACGCGATGAGTGAGTGGAGATTTAATAATGTTTGGTGAAATATCAAAGGTTGAGGATTCAAATATCAAACCCTACTGGCAAAGAATGGTATTGAATTTCATTGGCCAAGATGCCAGTACCTTGGAGCAAATTGGAAAAGATATTGACCAGAAGTGATATGGGGAACAATGTATTGGACAAAAAATTCATGTGTAAACAACATTGTTGTCTTATAAGAATAAAGCTGGACAAACAATCGACTGTTAAATAACTTTATTGCCTTAAAGAACAAACCATTAAGTGGGGAATACCCCCATACACTAGCAGAGGGGGAAACCCCCATACGTCATCAGAGGGGGGATTCCGCACCCTACGCCATCAGAGGGCGATAACCACGTGACAGCTTACACCATCATAAGGGGGGATACCTCCCTAAGCCATCAGAGGGAGATAACCACGAAATAGAGTTGTTTAGACCTATTTTTCTGTGTTGAGTGATTTCCTTTCCCCTTGCGTAACTCCCTTGCGTAACTCCCTTACGTGACCAACATGAAAGCGAGGCTCATTTTCTTTGTACAAAGGGGCGGGCCTTTGATTGATGACGTCATTTGACGAGCATTTGTCAAAATTGCCCTCATCGTAATATGAAAGCGAAGTACCTATGACGTCATCGTAACATGAAAGCCAGGTTTTAGGCTCTATATAGGCTGATACCACTACTAATGCGTTTGGGTAACCTGACCTTTGTAGGGTCGTTATGTTTCCCCAGGTAAGCCTGCCAATGGAAAGTCGAGTTTTGGACAGTCGAAGTGTAGTGCGTGATCGGCTAATGAACCTTTTGTCAGGCTCTGCACCGTGTCCGTGTGAAAGATCTATGAAGATGACTTCTTTTCGACCTTGGTTGTGAGTAGAATGCTTGGGTTTATATGTTTTCTTTTATTCGTGCCGAAAATTGTAATTTTCGTTTATTCGAGATTGATCTCGCCACTCATAGCAACTCAGAGCCATGCGTGTTTAATATTCTCGCGCGAGACTTAATGATTACCTCCTTGAATTCCAATGATACTTGTAACCGTAATCTACCCAGGTAAATATACTGGGGAAATCAAGTCTACCTAGAGCTACCTAGGGTGGTGTAACCGCATCTATTATCGGCAATTACCATTGACATTTATTACGAATTAAAAGGCATGTGTAATCCTCCGTAAGAAAAAAGATGGCGGCGGTACATTTGACCACAATACCCTGCGAACCTAACACAGCCAATATGGCACATAGAAAGCTATGTTTTTGCGAAATTCTTCCCCGTACTAACAACATTGTTCATGCTAGGTTTCAAGTTTTTATAGTTTTTCTGTGAGTTTTTATGAGCGTTTTTACGGTTTTCGCGCGCTAAGCATTATAGGTAAATGTACCAGACGCCATCTTTTTGCGTACGGTGGATTGTTCGAACAAGAACAGTGCAAGAGCATAATGAAATCGTGATTATCAGACAACAACAAGGCAAACCAATAATATGTAAGTTATTAAGTTCAAGGCTAAGGGTAGTTCTTACCTTGTATTTTCCATTTACACCCTGTATGACGTTTTTAATGGATATTCCAGGTGCCAAACATTTCTTGCTTCTTATTTTAACCGTTATAGGAGTTGTTTTGTCACGTTTCAGAAAGTCGTTGCAGCAGCTAAATTCGATAACGTCATTATGGTCTCTTAGAATGACACCACAATTGCAAGTCAAAACATTGCTGTGGCTGCAAATCCAGTGCCTTGTTTGAACCTATGAGGAAAACATTGCCTTAATTCATTTTGACCCTACTTCCCACAGTAAGATATGCGGTTCTATCTCAAGCACGCGCTTTTAGGCGCGAACCCGAAGTTTAAAAGGATGATAAGTTGTTTCTATTGTTAGATATGCTCAATTAAGCATAAGTTCTCTATCATTATACATAATTTTTATTGAAATCTAACTGATTACGTCACCGTTTTCGTAAAATTTCCTTAACATGCCTGATAATAAGCGACAAATTTGAGTATTTTTTTACCAAATCTTTCAATGATTTTTAATTTTACATCCACTTTGCTAGGTTTTCGTGTGTTCTTGAGCTCTTCGAAACGCGTTTGAAAATGCCATATTCTCTTTGGATTGATCGTATCTCTGACTCACTAGTTTTTCGAGGAGGAGAGGTCCTATTCCAATCGTAAGAAAAAGAAAAGTTACCCGTATCTAACACACTATTTTCTTTGATGCATCCATCGAAAACCAATTCCTTTGCCAAAAGTATGTTATATGGCTCACCTGACGGGTCGCCCACTACCTCTCGGAACGAGTTACTTCATTGGTTCTTAAAACAATAGATAACAGGTCATAATAATGCCCCTAGCCCTGAATAACAATAGAGCGGGTAGTGTTTACAGCGGGCGAATGAAAATAGAGTTTCCAGAGAGGTAGTGTCTTACTGCACCTGGCCGATGAGAATCATTAAAAGCTCATTTTACTTATGAATATTCAGGGTCGCTAACCCCATTCTAGATTAAAAGTTCTTGTCGGCAAAACTATAGACCACGTATCAAGTTGCCTACCTCAAAGTTCCTCTCGGAATTCCTGTACAAGATATAATCTCCGCCATCTGGGAAAGTAAGCCTACTATTAAGAACGAGAAAAAGATGTTTTAATTCATTTTCAAATTTTATATACAATTATCTGTTCGGACAACATCACTACCAGTATGTGCAAAAACGCAAAGATCATCATTCTCTAAACCCACAGTTTTTCTTGAATTTGTCTGGCACTATATATAGCTCCCTCCGTCAATGTTCTAGGATAGGATCTAGGATAGGATATGGGGAGAAACACTTCCGTGAGGACAGGGAAAGTCATTGATTATCAGTCGAAGAAGAAGACCAAACACAGATATATCTAGAGGGGTAGCTGTAATGATCTGACTCGTGATTATGGGAATTTGACAATTGAAACGGCAGCGGTTTAAATGGCAGTGCTAAATCAGTGAAAGAGTACATACTCCCCGTTTCCATGACGGTCCAATACAAAAATGTGAGGATCTGTGATTGATTTACAGGTATATATGGTATCTGTTTTATTGGTGACATCAACCTGAAAGAACGTCAGATAAAGGAATAAATAATTGAAATTTGTCATTGGTCTTAAATTGTTCTGGCATATAATTGTTTAAGACGGAATCCACCAGGAAGTCGAGTGATATTTATTTAAGTTGGACAAAAATCGAGTACCAGAATAATTTAAATCCTATTGCGTTATTTTCTACCCTAAATAAAAGGTAAAGATGTAAGTAATTATCACTGATAACACCAACAACAATTTCTTATCAGAGTCTAAAATGAATTTCAAAGTTCACAAGGTATAGGCAAATTCTTACGTGCAGCCATTTTGTAAAATCGTCTTTAAGCGATTCAGTGGAATTCAGTGAAATTTCAAAATTTGTTTTCGGTGTTTGGCGTTGTTAGAAAAGATTTCTTTTGA
This sequence comes from Meandrina meandrites, assembly GCA_963693305.1. Classification (NCBI taxonomy): domain Eukaryota; kingdom Metazoa; phylum Cnidaria; class Anthozoa; order Scleractinia; family Meandrinidae; genus Meandrina; species Meandrina meandrites. The sequence goes on from OY855910.1 coordinate 12,056,837, forward strand.
TAAGATATTTGAAGCAGTAACACAAAAGTTTGCAATAAGGTGTAAATAATTTTGGTACAACAATTTCTTATCAGAGCCCGAGAAAATGAAATTTAATGTTCACAAGCTTTTGGCAAAAGCTCGCGTCTTTTAAGCGATTTAGTGGAATTCAGCGGAACTTCGAGATTGGTTTTCGATGTTTGGTGTTGTTAGAAAAGATTTCTGTTGATAAGATACTTAAAGCAGTAACACAAAAGCTTGCAATAAGGTGTAAATAATTTTGGTACATAATTTTGTCCAACAACTACTCGAAGTCCTGGCGGATTCCATCTTAAACAGGCCCACATATTACAAAAATAGTACCCAGTGGGTACATGAGTCTAATTCGTCATGGACTGTTAGTGCGGTTGAAATATGTTGAAGTAGTTTCGGTATTTACGGCATAGAGCAAGAGGTGTAGTAGAGGTTTGGTAGTAAGAGTGGTTCAGAAGAAGTCGATAATATTTGTTCTCTTAAGTATATATATTTAGAAAGTTGACGAAATGTTATATTTGGAATAGGAAAAACATGTCACTTAGGGTTTGAGTTCATCGATTCATGTTAAAAGATTAGTGCGTTGTAGACCATAGAAAGAAATATCGTACAGATTTAGAGGCGGGGGGGTAACCTGAAAAATTTGTTTTAGCAAAAAAAAGCCCAACTAATTTTTTTGCAGGCATGAAAAAAATCATCTGCAGGAAGATGACACCGGAAAAAAATGTTTTCACTGACAACGATGACAGCAGAACAGAAAAAAATTGTTTGTCTTGGAAAAATTTTCATCCCCAGCTTCCAAAAAAATAATGGTCGGCCCCACAGATAGACAAGATACAGCCGCTTATTCAGTATTCTAAATATCCTAAATCCCATCAAAATAAGCCAAAATATATTTTTTTTTCAATTCCTTTGCAATTTATGCAATACTGCTCAACAAAGATTTCAATTTCCTTAACGTTTCGACACAGAAGAGCAAAGAAAACATTGCGTGCAGAATGTAATTTAATTAAGCGAAATATTTTCACGTCTTTAAACACTGCAAGCAGTTGAATGAAAGAGTTTTGTTTTCATGACTGAGAACAGCTTTCAAATAGTCAATGCATGGAAATAACAATCAGATCACAATTCAATAACTATTAAAGCGAGTTTTCATTCTGTCTTAACTACTTTATGGCAAGTTTCAATATTTATGCAAATTTCGCGCGAAATGTAATTTGATTACACTGTCTTGTTTTCAAGCTCTAGATTGAATCTTCAATGGTGAAAACAAAACTCTTTTTAATGAAAGTTGCATTCTGTGAATGAAATCCCACTTCAGTTGAATTGAACAATCAATTGCTGACTACCATCTTATTTAATTTTTCATTTTTTTCAAAGTTATTTTTTGCTTATGAACACAAATGTCACGTTCGGATTTTTTTCATCAAAAGATGTCGATTTCACGTTGCGTTTCCAAGGGATTATGAAAAAAAACATGCAGCTTGAAGGAGAACATTTTCAGTCGCTTCACACTTGAAAACGAGGATTCATATTATTTTGCACTGTAAAAAAATTATTCCAATCACATACATGACAATTTCTTTTACAAGTGCGTGTCGTGCTCGAGCTCCGTTCGACCATTGCTTCGTTAACAACACCCTTGCTTTCTGATTGGATTACGATCACCGCACCAAGCCCGCAATGAGGCGGGCTATTGTTTAAGCACAATTACACCGGACGATTATCGATCCCGAACCATTCCCTCGGGATTGCTAACACCTTTTTTTCTACTACATAGAGTCTAATGCGCATGCGCATTAGACTCAATAAATGTACTCTTTAAATTATAAGTACAATGTTCAGGCTTTCTCTTTCTCTTCTTTAATGGGTCAGGCACTAGCTTACTCGTCCTCCCTCTCAATATAACTTTCGAGGTCTTACTAATATTCAGTTCCATTGTATTCTCAGTAGCCCATCGTTGGATGTTGATCTGCCTATTTGATTGACAGATTTTTTCGGGTTTTACAGCAGTAATGTCGTCAACGATAATAGGAAAAGGTACGGGCCCCAAGATAGTAACCTGCGTACAGCGGTCTCCTATTTCCTCACGCAGAATAGGGATGTCTGCGAAACGGTGCAACTAATCGTGTTCCAGTGTCCCACTGTTTGGGTTTTAAATTTCGAATTAATGATATTTTAAATTCTGACACACAAACTCGAAATTTGTGGCCATTTCTGCCCGTTTTCTGAGCGCTGGTGACTTGAATTACACTTATCTACAAACACTCTACATATTACACAAACGAGGACTTCGAAGACCCTTACACGTCACACAATCGTCTGTAACCTGACAATGATGGAAATCCTGGGCCTTTCTGTTGCTTAATGACGAAGCTCATTATTATTTAATGTACCTATCTATTCATTTTGTATGTGTGCAATGTACTGAATGCTTGTTTTGTACGAAAATAAAAACATTAAAGTTCAAAACAATTTACAATTCGTTGGATTATTGTGAAACGTCATCGCCTCTGTGTGCATGTATGCATACCGTTTATTAATCGATGCCATTATTTGGTTTTGAGCAGCAATGGGAAATGATTTCACGTAACAGATATAGAATGCTTTGAGTCATTTGATTTGTGTTCAATTATATTCTCGTCGAGTCTCTGAAAGAATATAAGTGCTCGACGCTTCTCTAGCATTAACATCTCGAGACAGATTTTTTTGGACCATACCTAACATTTTCAATTGGTTGTTTAGCAGTCTTTCCTTAAAAATACACAAGCTGTCCCATACAAGAAAAATAAGACAATTTGTCTCCTACAATCAAATCCAAGAAAAAACAACGTGATAGAGATAAGCCGATCACCACGAAGAACTGCATCGGCTAAGTAAACTTGTCTCATTGTGAGTTGACAATAGCGAAATTTAATCAGGCAGATTTCCCTTTTTTTTTTTCATTTCTCTAATCATTTTTTCAGCAATAGGAACTAAAATGAAAGATTTCTTACGAAGAGGAGCTTGCAAACGTTAACCTAAGAACCAAAAACCAAAACCAAAATACTTCCAAGTGTCCAAAGCTTGGCTGAGCGTTAGTGGCGAGGAGGTTGAAAGATATCCCTCGCCATGGTTGTTCTCCTTTTCTCACCCCAATTATAATTTCTGGGTAATTTTTTTTATTCCTAGCGCTTTTAAAAAAATCTTAAAACGTTCAACACGCATGCTTGGTAGTGCAAGCAATTTAAAACCAAAGTTTTACTATCCTTGATTCACTATTCTGAATAGCTTCAAATTTAACGAGAGAGAGCGCGTTACAAATCATGGTTTACAAAATTACATTAAAATATTCAAATCAATATCTCACTACATTCTTCTGTGTGAACACACAAAAACACAGAAAACAAAGGCAGGGTAGGTTACACCTTATTCTATTTATCACGATACCAACGCCTACTTTGTCGTTATATTTAAGAGTGTTCCAGTAAATCAATGTTAAGGGAGTACGTCACAGGGATTTTATGGATTTTTGGTCTACACTGTTCTGAAATTATTGGCAGGCAGCTTAACCCAAGAAAAACATCATCTTTTAACAGAAGATACAACTTCAAAGGTTTAGCCTTCAAAGGTTTCGAATTCATTTCCATCCAAGCCATGTAGATGGGCACCAACATGGCGACCGGAAATCAATGAAAACATCTGGATTTCACTTCTGCTAGAAAAGACAGTCAGATCACTCTCATGAACAAGTAAACATTCACATAAACACTTCTCGTAAAACCTCAACTGTTCAGATTGTTAAAAATCACAGGATGAGGCATTTTTTTAAAGCATACGTGACAGTCTTCTGGCGGACATCTTGATGTCGTGTGGCGTGAAATTCCGAAATGCAAAATGGTTTATCTTAAAGACGGCAGCTGCTATCGAGCTAAAAACCTTCAACAAGATATATATTAAGGGTGTCTAATAGCTAGTGAAGGACAAAAACTCAGGGGTCTCGCGATTCTGGATTTTAAAATTTTGATGACGTCACGTGAAAACCAAGAATTGGTAATTGCACAAACTTAAGGTCGCGTAGGATCCTTGCTCTCATTTTGTATGTATTTGTTTAAAGAGTATGCACGAACTGCGACGACTGAAGTCGGGGCGCTAAAAAGGAAGGACGGCGAAACGGCCTATGAGCTCTTGGGCGATGCGTGATGCGGAGTAGGACTGGGTCGAGCGCGCTTCACTGCAGCAAAGTTCAAAACATGGTGGCAAATGAGATTCGAGGGCTGGTGGATAAAAGTGATTGTTACGCAAAACCAGAAAGAGGATTCCACCATAACGATATGTTTCCTAAACTGTAAAAAGTTAGAAAGACTTTGATTCTGTGAACGCATTGTTGAATTATCACAAATAAAGCCAACTTGCTAATAAACATAATCAGAAGTCCATAACTAGAAGTCTACATCTCTGGTAATAGGCTTTGAGATATGTCTTTCGCGTGTACCTCGCGTTCCTCGCGTGTAGGCTATTTTTAGAACAGCTTTGCTGCGAATAAGTAGCCAATCACATTGAAGTATTTTTTAATTCGCGCCTTTGATTGGTTGAACAAATTTTTGAAGAAAAGCAGAACTGCAGAGGACGAGTGAACTCGAGCGAACGGCATTACGAAATTTCTGTTTGTTGGTCATCGTAATTTCCGTTTTGTGAGGATTAAATCGTCCGGACAAGAATCATCAGGCCATCTTTCATCGATGACGATAGCATCGAAGTTGTAAAAATTCGGAGCATCCAAATAAGCGAGAGGACCACAGTGTTTTGGAGTCAGAATACGAAATGGCAGCGGGCAAGATAGACTAATTCCGAGTCAAATTCAAAATGCGAAGACACTAAAGATTAATGGTACTCTCAAGATGAAGACAGGCATTAAGAGAGCAAGTGCATTTTGGAACAGGTTCGTTGCTATTTTGAAAAACAAAACCGTGGTCCCTGAAGCGCTCAACATCGAGCGCGGAATGAACAGAATGAAGTTTGATTCGTTTGAGAACAACATTCAGAGAAAACGACAAGTTTGGCGAGTTTCGCATGTTCTTGGAATTATAAGGACGGCATGAAAACAAAAGACTGACTAAGGTAATGTACTTGTTTTAATATGAATAGAAATACGAGTTTAATTCATCAAACAATGATGATTTCATTAACATCCGTCAAAAGTTTAATTCAAGTTGTGCTTCTCGGGCACTTCGCAGTGTGCAGCTATTGTGTTGTGTATGTTGTTCAGTATTTTAACACGAGGATATGCTGTACAAAATAAAGACACACTTAACTACTAAAAGTTTGGGGAACTTCTGTTCATAAATTCTCTCGTAAATTATAAAAAGTCGACCTGTTTGTTTTGTGAGTTTGTCTACGGAAACCCGGCGACGGGTTGCTTTTTCACTCGCCTTCAAATGCCACTGAACAGACGTTTGAAATCACTATCTACGATACTACTTCTGTCGAAATGTGAGAATTAAAGAGAATGGCCTGTCAAGTGTTTTGATGTGATTTGATTTATTTCACCTGCCACTTTCCAAAATATTCGGCCGCAACTTAGAACTCCAATCGTGTCGAAATAGTGGGATACGTCATTTTCTCGCGAGACATCAGTTTCTAAAAATAGCCTACACGTGAAAGACATAGCACGCGCCCCAATACCAGATGTAGACTTCTAGTTATGGACTTCTGACATAATTCCATTTGATAAGTGAATTGTGATGGATATAATAATTGTAGGCACGTCCAGCTTGGTGTTATGAAACAAACTATTGTTGGTACTCTGTAGGGGTTTGGTTTGCATTGTTATTCATAAAACTCATTGATGTAAAACTGTAAACAATTGAATTTTGCAATCTTGTTTACTAATAGCGTCCGAAAAAAGGGTAAAAGACCTTCCAAGCAAGTTGGTTTTATATGTGATAATTCAACACTGCGTTCACAGAATCAAAGTCTTTCTAACTTCTTACAGTTTAAAAACATATCGTTATTTTATTTCCCAAAGAATTTCGTGGAATCCTCTTACTGGTTTTGTATAGCAATTAATTTTCTCCACCAGACCTTGAATCTCACTTTCCGCTAGTCCTACTCCGCATCACGCATCGCCCAAGAGCTCATAAGCCGTTTCGCCGCCCTTCCTTTTTAGCGCCCTGCTGAAGCCGACAACAATCGAAACATTCATGAGAATATATTTCTCAAAGCTCTTTGTATAAGTAATTACACGTTATTGTTCTCAACTTTGTGTTCCGTACGCTGGAAAGTAGCGAATTATCATAATTCAGCATAATTAGATTCGGAGCTTCGAATAAAGCGCACGTTGTTGTAAACATTGACTCGGAAGGTCTTCGGAAGTGGCACAACCTGCAATTTAATGTCCAAGTTTTCTCCATCGATATAGAATTTCGGGAGTTGTTTCGCGAGGAACATAGACTTCGAGTATTCTATAGACAGAAGCGAATTTACCAAACTTTCTTTCAAAAAGAAGATAAAACGTTTCAAAGTTAAGATTTCACGTTTTCACTCTTTTAGAATTACTTCTGGGAATTTATGAATTCTTCAAATTTCTCTCTGTCAGGGTACAGAAGAGGTTATGATTTATCACTAGTTATATAGTTATTTAATTTGGTGCGGTATTCTAGTAGAAGACTTATACCCCATTCACACCAAAGCTTAAACATGTTTAAATGTTGTTTAGTTAAACACGGTTTAAAATTGTTTTCTTCATGGAAGTTGCTGACTGATGTTTATCGACTTCACATTTGGCACAATGAAAGCACAAGTTAGAGCATACTTGAACTTTATGTAAAACTTATGCTGTGTTCACATTTAAGCCGAATAAACATGTTTCAATAAACATGTTTACAATAAACATGTTTCAACGAAACATGTTTCACCTAAACATGCTTGCTATTGCATTGTTCACATTAGGTGTCAGTTTCAAACACGTTTCATGCCTGGTGTGTAATTTATGCGGTTTTACGGTTATGCGGTTTGTGAAGTTTGTTTTTGCATTGCAATGCTGTGCGCTTGTATCCGCCGTCGTAAGCATTCGTTGCTATGTTCTGCCAAATATTCTGCTTTCTACCCATCGCCTATAATTCCTGTTGTATCGATTCATTAGCCCATATTTTAAATAAAAATTTGGTCCCATAGAAGCTCAAAGAAGGCCCAATTTTGAAGCTTTTGGGCACTCGCCTCCTCACCGCATGGGTCGCCCACTACCTCTCGGAACGAGTTACTTCATTGGTTCTTAAAACAATAGATAACAGGTCATAACAATGCCCCTAGCCCTGAATAACAATAGAGGTAGTGTTTACAACGGGCGAATAAAAATAGAGGTTCCAGAGGGTCGTGTCTTACTGCACCGCATGTCCGCAATTGTTAACGTGTTTAGTCTGATCATGATTGAAACTACCTCACGAGGTAGTTTCAATCATGATCAGAATAATCATGTTTCAATCATGATTCGCGCAATGCACTGCCTGATGTGAACACTTTTCATAGTGAAACATGTTTCATTCGTGATCAGAGTAATCATGTTTCGGCCTAGTGTGAACACAGCTTTAGTCTGTCAGTTGTCTGTTGATGATTTTCATTTTCTTAAACCTGGTTTAACTAAACATGTTTTGTTGGTGTGAATCAGGTATTAGGCACAAATCGCATTATCTGCAGTTTAGCTTTGAGAGCTTGGAACCGTAGCCGGCGAGCTGCCTGAGTAAGACTACAACCATGATGTAATTACATCATCCCCTAATATCCTTGATAAGATTTAGAGGAATCGATGTTCAAAATTCGGAGAATTAAAGCTTTAAATCTTAACAAGATAACACCCCTCAAGAAATTTGGCTAATGAATTTATTAATGAGCAAGGGCCTGCGCGACCAAAAGGTCGCGGGGGACACCTAGCCATGAATAAATTCATTAGGCAAAAATTTTGCTTGTCCTTTTAAGAGACGGTCTCTGTAATTTCGGTCTGCTCGATCTGGCTTGAAAAATAGATTTCGCTTATTTCTTGTGTTGCAAGACTTTCATGTAATTATAATAAAACCACAATCCGCTTGACCAGATTATTTATTTTTCTCGAGTTTTTAAGGATTTCCGGTTCACCCAAACGAGCGCCCGTAACAACCAATGTCACAGCTTTAATTTACCACAACTTTCAAGATGAATTAAACAAAAACGAATAACTTCTGTACCAAAAAAACACCACAGCCAGTTATATTATGTCTTCTTGATTTATCACACCGACTTTCATGAACATTGACTTCGAATCAAGCCAGCAACAAGACACTAACGACACTCCTATCACACACTTTGATGAAACACGCGAAAACGGATCAGATTCAAACTTTATTTTTGAAAAAGTGGGACGGTCTATTTGAGTCAAACCAACGCAGCCGAAAAGTAGATACAAAAGACAATGTCACTACAGAAAGAAACCTTGTGGTCTCGTCTTATTGAAACATTTATAGCTGTGCAAACATGCCAAATTTCAACAATCTTCATGTTTGCAGCCATTTTGAGGTACTCGTCAGGACGAAGCGTTTCATCAACTTACCTCGCAGGCGTATCTAAAACCATCAAAAATAAAGAAAAAGTTAATATAAAGGCATTACAGTTCAAATGAAAAAGTTAAAATCGTGTTTAAAAACGGAAACTAGACTTAAATTTCAATCATTTCTGGAGATGAAAGATAGGTCATCATTGTTCGAATTTCATTCGATGATTCCACAAGACATAACAGTATCTGACACGCAAACTTCGGCTCGATGTAGCGTTTGAATCAGGTAAAGGTAGTTACCTCGTAATTTCCCTTTCTTCCATGCGTAGAGCGAAGTTGTTTTTACGACAAAACGTCGAACATCGATGAAGAAGCAAACGAACCGGTCATGTTTATCTTTTGGTATATACTTTATGTATGGGGTATCGTATTGTACCGTACAGTGCCTCATTCGAGCCTTATACATGAAGTAGTGACCGCGAAGCCGGTTCTTCGGTTGTTGTTCGACGTTCAACGTTTTACAATGGAAACTCTTCGCTGTGTGCCAGCAAGGAAGGGAAAGGACGACGTTACTCCCTTAACCTGATTCATTTGCTACATCAGGTCAAAGTATTCGTGTCAAATATTGTAATTTCTTGTGGAATCATCGAGTGAAATTCGAACAATGATGACCTATCTTAGATCTCCAGAAACGGTTGAAATGTAGGTCGAGTTTCCGTTTATAAACACGATTTTAACTCTTCCATTTGAACTGTAATACATTTATATTGACTTTTTCTTTATTTCTGATGGTTTTAGATACATCTGTGAGGCAAGTTGATGAAACGCTTCGTCCTGACGAGTACCTCAAAATGGCGGCAAACATGAAGATCGTCGAAATTTGGCAAGTTTGCACAGCTATAAATATTTCAATAAGACGAGACCACAAGGTTTCTTTCTGTAGTGACATTGTCTAATGTATCAACTTTTCGGCTGCGTTGGTTTGATTCAAATAGACCACCTCACTTTTTCAAAAATAAAGTTTGAATCTGATCCGTTTTCGCGTGTTTCATCAAAGTGTGTGATAGGGGTGTCGTTAATGTCTTGCTGCTGGCTTGATTCGAAGTCAATGTTCTTGAAAGTCGGTGTGATTAATCAAGGAGACATAATATAACTGGCTGTGGTGTTTTTTTTGGTACAGAAGTTATTATTGAAAGTTGTGGTAAATTAAAGCCGTAACATTGGTCGTTACGGGCGCTCGTTTGGGTGAACCGAAAATCCTTAAAAACTCGAAAAAAAATAAATGATCTGTTCAAGCGGATTGTGGTTTTAGTATAAGTACATGAAAGTCTTGCAACACACAAGAAATAAGCGAAATCTATTTTTCAAGCCAGATCGAGCAGACCGAAATTACAGAGACCGTCTCTTAAAACGCCTATATTTCGGCTGTTTTGGGTGCGATTTAGCTGAAGGTTTGCAGAGACATAAAAGAATGATCGAAGTTTAAGAATGTTGTCTTTGATTTAGTAGATTGCGCTTTACGGCGACTCCAGAGCGCCATTAGCGCCAAATTGAAAAAAAAAATCCATGATTTTGTGTCCAAGTTTCCGGATCTGTGATTAGTCAGTCAAAACCTCTAGTGTGTCATGACAGAAGCAGTCTTTTTAATTTAAACATTGCCAGCAAGTAAAAGTCGTTTAAATGTGCAAATTTGAAAAGCGCTACAGTATTCTTAGTTTACCTCTCTGCAGTGCCAGCTCGTAAAGAAATCTGCGCTGAATTCTTGGACACAAAATTGTCGTAAAAGTCCAAACTTTGTGATTCCTGAAGGTGTTCCGATAAAACACGAGTGCCAAGGGAGGTAATTATGGTAATTATATTCCACGCCTTAATGTTGAGATCAGAAAAGAACAATGCATTTTCAAAAGAACACGCATGCTTTTGAATTTTAATCCATTAAATGGCAAAAATGTCTAATTCAGGGAAAAAAACGGCCGAGCTCTCTGATGATACAACATCGACAAATATTTCTAAACCATCGAGGGGCAGAATGCTCTCGTTTAAACCAAGAAAAAAAAAATACAACCAAAATGCACTGTAAAATAAACTGATTTCATAAACAAGACAAAATCTTTTACAGCAGATTTTTAAATGGGGCCACAGGGTCCGTGCCACACGTGAACACCATATTTTATTCAGTTATGAATATTCCGTACACTTGTCAATGTCAGTTGTTGTACGTCGTGCATACGCTTTAAATAAATACATAATGATGGCCTTAGGTGGCCCCCGCGAACTGAGGTTTAACTGATTTCTAGTTTTAGATCTGTATGTTGTTGTCAGGTTATATCGATTTCCATACCATCGGATTGCGCATCAATCCGAAGAAGGGAAGGCTTCTGAAAAGTTGATTGAAAAAAAAAAAAACTGCATCGAGATATCTTAATTTGACTGCAGAGAAAGGATTTGAAAATTTGAGTCACTGCGACCTTGAACAAAATTCCTTTCTTCGATTTGTGTTTTTAAAATACCACATGATAACAGCACGGCTTAAATGTTTTGATCCACCGCTACAAAACCTGAAGTTAACTCGAATAAATAAAATAAAAAGATAAATCACTTATTTAAGTGTCGATGTCTTTAGCACTTCTGTGCTAATTGGGGACACTGTAAATAAGCAAACAAACAATACAAATAGAACACAAAATTAATTTGTTAAAAATCGCAACTGGTAGGAGGCTCACCAGCCTGGTTGGCTATTTACAAAGCGTGAAGGAGTTGAATTCGGGGCCAACGAACACAAATCCATCTAATGGCAGAGAAGAGGATTTGAACCCAGGACCTCCGGGTTACAAGTCCAGCGCCCTAACCAGTAGGCTACGCTACCTCCTTCATTAGTTCTGATAATACTCATTATTATTCAACAAGCTCGCGCGATGCCCATATATGGTCAGAAAGCCATTGTTATCTGTAACAGATATCCTGCGATATACGTAGATCGCCAACATTCGTCCGAAATCTTGCAAAGCGCTGCACAACCACAGTTATTCTCGCTACAAAAAGCGTTTCGTTGACAATTTGTTGAATAATAAAGCAATTATCCTGCTCAATCTTGCGGAATATCGGCTGATTTTAGCCAACTCGGCCTACGGCCTCGTCGGCTAAGTATCAGGCGATATTCCGCGCGATTTTGCAGGATAATTGTTAAATAAAAGCCAATCAGAGCTGATTCTAGATATACACTTTTTCAAGCAACCAACTGGAGCGCGGTCCCGCATTCCGTAGAAACAGCAGGATACTGGAAACAATTAGCGGCGAAGTTTCGCAGGCGTCCCTTTTGCGCGTGCGAAGATAGGAGACGGCTGCACGGTACAAACACTAACAACCTCCATGGACCTTTCATAAACAAGAACTCTTTGTTGTCTATTACCTATAAGAAGCTTATAATCCAATTGGTGATATAAGGGTTGCAGACAAAATGGTGCGAGATAACGACAATAATAATTATAAAATAAAATTATAATTATTATAATTGCACCAGAAAAGGTTAAAATGTCAAAAAAACTTTGTTAATTTGGAGTCCGGAAGCCACATCGAAAAAAAAGTCGCTGTAAAAAATATATATTTGGAAACTTCCTGTGACGACGTGAGCAGTCACGTGACTTTGAAAAATAATGCGTCTCAGCTTTCTGCGAGAACAGGTAGTTATAATTTGAAAATAAATTTACACAGTCAGAACAATATTATAAAAAAGAATAATTCGAAATGGCCATTAGACCCCTGGGGACCGTTTCTCGAATGTCCCGAAAAATTTTCGCACCCGGAAAGCCATAGCAAAATCTCAAGCCTTATGAATATGAACAGAGGATCCCTTCATACAAGTTTAAGGCAATTCTCTGGTTAAGATACAGATAACTCAAATGGTTTTGCGAGCCCGAAAAGTTTCTGGGGCTTTGAAGAAACAGACCTCTGGGCCGGGTTGTTTAAAAGCCGATTGACACCAACCCAGTATTAAAAGTTAATCGAAGGTTCAATTTCTCATATATAAAAGTATTGTTACTGTTTATGTCTTGTGGAGATTGAAATTAGCTGACTTCAAAACTGGAAGAAAAAATATAAACAGACAATTCAAAGAAAACTAAAAACAAATGAAATCAAAATTCACGCTAATCCTGGATTAGCTTAATCGTGCTTTGAACAACCCGGCCTACTAGAATCTAAAAATTAAGAGGGCTATACGCATGGCCGAAAAAAGAAGGAGACTAAGTGTCAACCCATATCTATCCCTGGATAGAGCATAGAGTAACAAAAATAGCGATTGTTGGTAAATATTCTTATGAAAATGCAATTTATTTGAATCTGCTGTCAAGTGATGGAAAGCGTTTTATCTTTTAAATGACTTAAAAACCTCATTTAACTCCATTAATACCATTCTCGTCCCCATAGCCCTTTTCGCTTCTCTTAGCCGGCGGCGCCTTGGCACTAGAAACGAAGGGAATCGGAGACAAAGCACTTCCAGTCCTAAATTCTGGGACTTCCGGTCTTCATGTGTGCAGTCAAGAAGTTTCTATCTACTCTGTGTAGTTATAGAAGTACGAATTTTAGCACGCGTTTCTTTACAGGGTGTTTCCTAAAATATTATTTGGCCGGTCCCACTTTTAATGATGATGGTGGTGATGGTGGTGGTTTCAACACAGGGAACCCAAACGCTGTATTTGTTATACATGCTCTTAAAATAAAATGTTTTTTTACTTACCTGCATTCCGGTGTCTTTTTTTTGCCGCTTTGGGAGCGATTTGAATCAGAGCGAAGGCTGTTTTATACGTTGCGAGTTTCAAACGTTAACCGGTCCGTCGGAATGTTAATACGACGCCTATAATACGTCTCAAAAAAAAAACCGTTAAATTGAAACACGAAACCCACCCGCGAGGAGAGTTAATAGTTAATGGCGTTAGTAACTTGAGTTAACAATTATGGCAATTTGAGACGTATTATAGGCGTCGTATTAACATTGCGACAGACCGGTTAACGTTTGAAACTCGCAACGTATAAAACAGCCTTCGCTCTCATTCAAATCGCCCCCAAAGCGGCAAAAAAACACCAGAATGCAGCTAAGTAAAAAACATTTTATTTTAAGATCATGTATAACTAATACAGCGTTTGGCTTCCCTGTGGTTTCAATGACTATGAAAGAGTGTCGGTAATGGAACCGATCAAACCCATTACAAATGGCTTTTTACTACTTCGGTCTGTTTATGCAGCGTATCTCTGAAAAAAATTGGACTCGAGTTAGATTAGCTGATACTGGGCATGGAAAGGCCCTCTAGCAAGGCCTTTGGGCTCTCCCAGATCATTAGTGGCCTTCGGCTGTTCTCTGGCTATCTTTTGTTACTATACAGGGAAACTCTTTGGCAATGCAAAAGACACCCACAGTAGGCCACAGCACGCGATCACGCGTAGCCTGGCACATACCGGGCTGACATTTGCTCTTTGTAGAGCCATTTCCTGCCGCAATCTGTCTTAATTTTACAAAACATGGTCCCATGCAGGACCCGTGCTCGAAGGCCGACGCAGTGTATCGTTATTGGAAAAGTTTTGGTTTTAGCGATAAGAAAAATCATGCACTTACCCATATTTTTGGAAAACTGATATCTGCGTTCCAAACGGGTATTAAGTCAGATATGAACGGAACTATAGCTTTCAAGCCTCCACTGACACCAGAAGTTGGACATATCGCCTTTAGTTGTAGTGTGAAGTTTTTTTTTCCTTGTAGCTGAATCCCACATTGGCTACTCTTTATCATTTGTATCTCTTTTGGCAGCCAAAAACTCATCGTTGGCCATCCCCATTTACTTTCACGAACTGGTATTGTTGGTATAACAGAAATATTGAAAGCGTCATTGCTGCAAGGTTTTACTTTAATACTTCTAGGATAAAACTGAGAAGAGAAAAAAAAAACAGAAAATCAGGTTTGTTCACTATTACAGGTTTGCGTAGCCATTACAGAACCCATTCCTTTGATATTTCAATGCTTTATGAAACCTGAGCTATTCTGGCTCAAAACAGTTTCCTGCATTTTTAAGCACCTCAACTTTGACGGATTATTACTATGACTCTTTTTCAGTTGACGCAACAATTATGGTATCAAACGGATGCCACATTACTAGCTAGTGAACAAGTAATGATTAATTTCTTGACGTTACAAGTTCCCATAGCAATAGTATAACCCGTAACCCGTAAAAATCCCTTTAATTTTAGCTTTAAGTGCCTATATTATAACTCAAAAACAAGTCCGGTGACCCTCAGTTTTTATTATGGAATTGTTATCAACAGGATAAGATGCATTTTTTGGTAAACTTATAAAACAATCTGCACATGGGGTTCAGAGTCACCTTACTACCGAAACAGGTAGAGCGCGAATTCAAAAACATTCGTAACGGTTGTTTTTGGCGCCAAATGGCAACGATCTGCGTCACGTGGCTTTGCTTGTCAAATGAAAAAGGTGAACGTACGTAGTCACATTCCTGAACGTTTCATTCAACATTTGATGAAGCTTTCGATGATGGCGTTCTCTGTAAACATCAGAAAAACCAATCGATGACAGCCTAAGAGGCAGTATAATCGCTGGGGATGGTGGTGTGATTTGAAATCAAGGTAACGGTCGGTGTTTGTAGCTTTCCCGTAGACAGACACGGTGATCGAGCCATCCTCTTGTCTGGTTGTTATGGTATCAAGAAAGGCAATGGAACCTTCTGATTCTATCTCGATTGTTAATTTAATGTGAGGGTTGATGGAATTGAAATGTGAGTGGAATTCATCAACGTGTTTTCTTTTTACACACACATGGCTGTCATCTTCGTACGTAAACAATTGAGCATGCCCGTTCTTGCAGGGGTTACGTCATTAGCGTTCAGCAGTTAAATGCGACGTTTAAAACCAAATGCCGAATTTTTAATTCGAGTCGACTCGAATTAGTATTGTTTTCGGCGCATGTAAAATGCGACGTTTAAACCAGGCTTAATAAATATTAGATTCTACTTCAGGGCTCAAAATAACGGGCGGTCAACGGACAATGTCCGGCCAAAATGACGATTTGTCCGGACAAAATTTTGGTTCGGCGGTCATTTTGACCGGTAACGTACACAGCTTTCAAGTAAATAACACAAAAAAATTATTTGCAGTATTTCTTGAAATTTTACAGTAAAATCATAAAATTTCATAGCAGCTTGGAGTCACAAATTTGTAGAATACAGATGAGGCGGTCACGCTCTGCGGATTTGTTAGCGGTTTGCTTTTAAATAAAACAGGAAACGTCCACGTCTGTAAATACGCCAAACAGACAACAATGAACATCGCATCATTCAACGTCTGCTATTAACACGCGTACGCAATTACGGTTCGAATTGTCAGGCAGGCCGAGAAAAATAGCACTCGTTAGTGGATTTAAAAAACTATATGCACCTATAGACAGTACGAGTTCGCAACGCGTTTTTCATCAGCAAGATCATGAGAAAAGAATAAAATCATTAAACGCATTGAATTTTTTAAGTTCAGTTCCAAGCACATTGTATTTTGAAGTTTTGACAACTTCCTGACCGTGTTTATCGCTAATTAGTTAAGTAAAAGATGGTTTGTTAGTAGATTTTCAGCACACCTGAAAAAGCAACAAAAGACGTTGGTGTTTCCTTTCTTCCTACATGCCGAGCAAAGGCATAGTTATCTCACTTGTAGCATGGGCATATGTCCTATTACTATTTAGTGTTCGGTAGTAAAGACCAGTAAAGTGTTTTATACAACCAAGATCGCCTCCACCTGTAAGTCGTTAACTTAACTATGCAGAGTAACATAACATTACGGCTACTGAGCATTTTGTTTTATGTAGAGTAGAACGCAGAAGAAATGGAAATTCAAAAAGCGAACATAATAAAATGACTCTTTTAGCGATCAAAACATTTAACATGATTTAAGCTTAAGCCTTATACTCTTTAACAACGAGTGTTTTAGCTTGTGAGGCGAAATTTTTGGTAGAATAGGCTATTGCTTCAAAGTTTTCTGAAAGTCCCATGAAGGCCACTTGGTCTCTTGATCACCGAGCCAAGATGGTCCATGCCACCACAATTGACTGTTAACGAGTTCCTCTGTGGAAACACCTCTGGTGGCTAAGTCAGCTGGATTCTGAGTTGTGGTGACATATCTGAACTTGATATCTTTGTGAGAGGTTATCTCTTTCAGCCTGTTCTGGACAAATACGGGTAGGGGTTTGTGGCTTTTCATCCAGTGAAGAACACCCTGCGAGTCTGTCCACAGTGTCCGATCAGTCACTGGTAACTAGATTTGTTCAGTCACATAGTTTAGGCATCTAGTTCCAATAAGAACCGCTAATAGTTCCAATCTTGGAATGCTAAGTTGCTTTGTTGGGGCAACACGTGCTTTGGAGAACACCAGGTTAACATTGACGGTTTTGCCCACTGCGGAGTACAGGTATACAGCTGCTGAGTATGCCTTGGCTGAAGCATCAGTGAAACAAAACAGTTTATATTCATCTCCTCCTATGTATCTAGGTATGGATAGGGAGGACAGTGGGCCAAGGTCTTCATGCAGCTTGTACCACTCTTGCTTTTGTGATTCAGTGAGTGTTTCATCCCAGTCTAACTCCTGTTTCCATAGTTCTTGAATGAACAGTTTTCCACTGAGTGTGGCTGGCGAGAAGAAACCTAATGGATCATAAATTCTGCTGATCGACTGCAATGCTTCTCTTTTGGAAGTGACTTGAAAGGATGAAGTGTGAGATCCATTGATAATAATTGTGTCACTGTTCATGTTCCAGGTAGTTCAAGGATTCTCATAGTGTCTCCACTTGTTCGATCACTTTCTGGGACGCTCTGGAGGAAGTCTTGAGAGTTTGATGCCCACTCTCGGAGATTCATTGATGAGGACTGGAAAAGGCACTTTGCTTCTTTGTAGAATTCGTCTGCTTCTTCTGATGTGGCAACTCCTGTGATCATGTTGTCCACGTACATATTGTCTGAAATCTTTTTGGCTACTGGGGTATCTGCTCTGTTCAGATGATACTTGACTGTTGCAGCCAGCAGGAATGGGCTAGAAATCATTCCAATTGGGACTCTGGTAAATCGCAGTACCTGGACATTGTTTTCCGGGGTTGGCTTTGTGGCATCTTTTAACCAAACAAATCTTGTTACATCTCTGTCTTCCGGTTGAAGTCCCACTTGATGAAATGCTTTTTCGACATCAGCAACCAGGGCGACTTTGTTAAGTCTAAACCTCATCAGTAGTCCGCACAAATCTTCCAGTATTATTGGGCCGCGGTGTAGGCTTTCATTCAGGCTTTGACTCCCCTTTCTGGTTTTGGCGGAGGCATCAAAGGCAATGCGTATCTTTGTGGTGGTCTTCTCGGGTGTCACTATCTCATGATGTGGGATGTAATGCTTCAATGTATTTGCGGAATCTTCATCAGGTACAACTTCAATGATGCCCTTTTGTAATTGGTCCTGATTGACTGCATCATACTTTGTCAGGTGTTCTGGGTTTCTCATGAGTCTATTGACAAGGGATCTCAATCTTCCCATTGCCAGGTCATAATTGGTTGGCAATGAGGGAGATTCCTCTTTCCAGGGCCAGGTTACTTGGTAACGCCCATCTTCAAATCTGACAGTGTCATTAAACTTCTGCAGGGCTTTATCATCATCATTCACACACATAGGTTCACTGATTCCAAGTGTTTCAAGTTTCCAAAATTCTTCCAATGTTGTTGTATGTTCAATAGGTAGTTCCTGTGCAGTAAGATGTGCTCTGATTGGACTGGATGTGTATGTGAGCATTGACACAGAAGGAGCAGATTGAGCTTCTTGAGACTTAACTCTGCCTGTCAGAATCCATCCCAACTTGGATGCCATGAGATTCAATCCTGGAATAACTTGTTTCATTGATATGTCACCAGAAAAAATGTCACAATAATAGTCATTTCCAAGCAGTAGCTCTATGCTGGCGGTTTCTTTGGAAGTTGGGATTGAATCAGCAAGTGTAATGTCCTTAAGAAGGCGTTCAATGTTCTTTGTATCAAAGCTTGCTCTTTGCAGGGTACCAGTTATTTTGGGTACAACATTGACTCTCAAGTGCAGGGATGATCCATCTTTGGTTAACAACCTGAGTTCAGTAACAGGAGTCTGCAGCTGTCTGGGTTTGGATGAGCTGAATGTGCAGACTGTTAGGGTCTCAGATCCTCGCATTGGCAACTGAAGTCTTTCTGCCAGCTGTTCAGTAATGTAGGTTCTTTGGCTACCTGTATCCAGAAGTAATCGGACAGTCTCTTTTCTTGATTTTTGTAGATCTTCTACTTCAGCGGTGGCTGTTTGCATTAGTACATGCTCATCAGAAGCTAGCAGGGTATTCTCTGATGTGATGGTGGTGGATATCGGTTCAGTCACTGTGTTTACAGTTTCTGCCGGTTTCTCTGGAAATTTGTTACTGCAAAGACTTCTGTGGTGACGATTTTTCTGCTGACAATGAGCACACACCTTGTTTGACTTGCAATCTTTCTGATTATGGCCTGGTTTCAGGCATATGAAACAGTGTCCTTTTATCTTTTCTTTCCTGGCTGTCACAGTGGGGTACTTTCTACATTCGTCACTCCAGTGTTTTCCATTGCAATAGATACAGACATCTCTTCTTCTGACTTTCAGATCTTTGGGAGGTTTGGGAACAGAGAACAATGCTTCGGTAGTAGTTTTGTGTCCACTGTCCTGAGATGTGGGCCACATGTTTACAATAGGGTGTTTACTTTCATCTTTGGGAGTCCCACACTGTCTCTCAGCATTTTCACGATTAGTGATGTATCTATGCAACTTATCTCTCAGTAGCTGTACTGACCATTCTTGATCATCCACTTTGTGATCAGTCAGGTGAGTAATCACATCTTTGGGTAGCTTTGACATAATCAGGGATACGAGCATTTTTGTATTTACATCCTCCCCCAGGGCTTGTAGTGATCTTAGGTGTTTCTCTATTGTGTCATAGCTCATGCGCAAGGCTGATGTATGGCATGTGGAAGCAGGTAAATCCATGAGACTAGTGTAATGAGCATTGATGATAATCTCATTTTGTCCAAAGCGTTTTTGCAATAGTCTGATTGCTTCCTGATAGTTAGCATTCGTCAAGGTTAACCCCGATATTACTTCTGCAGCTTCTCCCTCTAATTTAGATCTAAGGTAATTCATTTTCTCTACTTGGCTGAGAAATTCATTGGAGTGTATTGCTGAGTCAAAGGAGTCCCAAAATTCCTGCCATTTCAATAAGTTCCCGCTAAATTTGCTGAAATCGAGCTTTGGTAATTTAACAGTGTTAGGTTTCGTACCTGGTTTTGCTGTTTCCGTCTCAATTTTCTTCTTCAGTTGTTCTTTCTCCAGTTTAAGCCTCTCTGCTTCAATTTGTAACTTTCGGTGTTCAATATCGGCTTTTTGTTGCTCTATTTGCAGCATCTTCTCCTCCAGTTCAATGTTTACTTTCACACTTCCCCGTCTTAGTTTAAATTCCATTCTGTCTTTTATCATGTCCAATTTCAAGGAAAGTCCCACAACAAGTTGTTCGGCTTCGAAGGCAACATCGATGTAGTCTTCATAATCCTCCATAACTTTTTCATACTCTCGTTTTCCTACGGCTTTGGCAGTGTCTTCTAGTTGCGTTCGGAGGCTTTCATACACACGTAAATGCTGCTGCAATTGATCGCGTTTGCCACGATGGGCCGCTGTTTGATTTCCTTTGCTGTGTCAATATTAAGAACAACATGTCTTTTTCTTGCTCTGATAAGTCTCTTAATGGAGCCCAAGTCTGTCATGTCTCTGAAGGTTTCGGCTAGGTTTCAAGGTAATTCGTCAACTCGGCTGATTCGAGGCTGATGTTGTTGACAACACTAAAACGTACGGCTTCGAGGAAAGAATTATTCGGCTGAGGATGATGTGAACGGCTTCAAACGATAGATACGGCTTTCTTTGTTTCTTTTGTTTCTGTTTTCTTCTTCAATCCTCTCGCTCTGCTACCATGTCGCGTTGGGCGAGTTTTATTTAGCTTTCCTTCGTAACACTACATCATGCCAACATGGCGGCTCTAATCCTATCTTTTCTTTCACGTGTTCGCGGGAATCCCGAGTGACGTAATACACGCGTGACTGTACAAATGTTGCTTTTCGTGGAGTGATTTCTCCATGACAAGCCCCGTGCACTCAATACTTTCCTGGGGAGATTGCAGACTGACAATCGAAAGCTTGTAAATTCTTACCTTTTTCACCAGAATCGGGGATGTTTTTTTTTTTCTTTTTTTTTTAATCATGTCTTGTCCTGTCCTGGTTAGGTTAAGCTAAATAGCAATTTTATTTACACTTCGTTTAAAAAGCAATTGCAAAATTATTAATTCTACCCTTCCATTACTATTTATATTACTTAATTTGTTTCAATTTTCTGCCTTTCTTCAACAACTAAAAATAATAACAACAATAATAACCGAAGAAAATTGCGAAATTTTTTAGACCAGGCCCAGGACAACCTTCTAAATGCAAAATAAATATCTGTTTATTATATAGAACGAAACACCAGCACCTAACCCCTACCCCCACCCCACCCGAATCTTGTAGGAGGTTTGGAATACGAATTAGCTTGTACGCTCAAGGATTAATTAAGATTGGAAGAAAGGGAGAAAGACAAGAAATCGTGTTCCCAGAATGTAGCTATTACCTGAATTCCCGCAAAGAATGGTTCCAAAACACTTTTTGAAGGTGACCAAGCGTTTTTAGGTGAAGTCGTAAATCTTGCGGAGACGTTGCACGATATCTGTTAAAACAAAGAAGTGAAGGCCACATTAGCGTTGGTTGCTAAGTAACTGATGCTAATTTTCACTCAGTCATTTGTTACCTGTGTCAAATAGCCGAAATACTTTTTTTGTTCAGTTTCACCGAGAACATCGGTGTTATAGTGATCGGTTAGATGGATATATAGATGGATGAAAGGACGGACGTACGGACGGATGACGGGTGGTTGTATGGATGGAAGGACGGAGGGGCGAATGGATGGATGGACGGACGGACGGACGAACGGACGGATAGATGGATGTACGGACAGATGGATGGATGGATGGATGGATGGATGGATGGATGGATGGATGGATGGATGGATGGATGGATGGATGGATGGATGGATGGATGGATGGATGGATGGATGGATGGATGGATGGATGGATGGATGGATGGATGGATGGATGGATGGATGGATGGATGGTGTTATAGTGATCGGTTAGATGGATATATAGATGGATGAAAGGACGGACGTACGGACGGATGATGGGTGGTTGTATGGATGGAAGGACGGAGGGGCGAATGGATGGATGGATGGATGGATGGACGGACGGACGGACGGACGGACGGACGGACGGATGGGCGGGCGGACAGACGGACGGACGGACGGACGGACGGACGGACGGACGGATAGATGGATGTACGGACAGATAGATGGATGGATGGATGGATGGATGGATGGATGGATGGATGGATGGATGGATGGATGGACTAATGGATGAATACCTACTTGTCTACCTACCTACCAACCTACCTATCTCTACCTACCTACCTATCTCTACCTACCTAGCTACCTCTACCTACCTACCTACCTACCTACCTTCACGGATACATGTATGTATGATATTTAGATCTTACCCGTTGGCCAATTGTGTAGTTGCTTCCTGGCAGTCTAGAAAACAGTTTTCTACCTGGACAAGACTTGTTATGTTCCGTACCATCTGGAATACCGCCGCATATTGAATCGTTCTTTAACAAACGCCCTTCGGCGAACCAATCGATTCTGTAGGTCACATTCCTCCACATCTCAGTACGATTAATTGCAACTTCACAAAGTAAGGTAACTTCAACATTCTCGTCATTCTGTATTTTAATTGCTGGATAGCCAAGGTCGTCAACGGAAAACTTTTGCGGAGGGTCTTGTCAAATGCAAGGGAGGAAGACCAAGAAAGAACCTTAATTTGGCGTATATCCAAGGAATATCGTAAAAAAATGATTTTTTTTAAACTTACGACAAAAAAGGGTACACGATCCTCCTATTTCATAAATTTCCCTTTTTTGTCCATTCTGTTCATCACGACGTCCCACATTGTCGGGAACACTCACTTAAATTGTAATACTGCGCAGGCCCTAAATGTTGAACGGAATTGCATGTTCTGGAAAAAGTGCGAGGTCGTGATGTACTGTTGAAGCGTAAAATGGAGGATTACTTGATAATCTAATAAGTTGGACTTCAATCACAGGGAGCCCGGACAAACTGTTTGTGTGGACATTAGCATTTTTGTGTGCATTAGCATTTTTATAGTAAATGTATAGGATTTACAGAACGGCTCGCAGAATTGCTTGTAATAACGTAAAATATGAACAAATACATGCTAAATAAACGTAAGTTTATCTTACCAGTTTTGTGGTGCGGTTCTTTTGGCTCGAAATTGCGAATTTGAGCGGTTTGAAGGATTTTGCGTTCGCTGCTTACTACACATATAATTATAATGAAAGGGTGGAAACTCCAACAGCTCCAAATTCGAACAGCTCCAGCGCCGAGGCGATTTTGGACCAGAAAATCCCATTGCACAGCTTTCAAACTGAGCAACATGTAAGAGGAAGGTTTGAGGAATCTTCTCGTATTGTTCGATCGAAAATTCATCCAAACGGCCCAGAGCTAGCCTTCGAACAAAAACGGGTAACCAAAACTTTTAAGCCGTCCGAATGCGTAGCGACAAAAAGTTGTGCCGAAGGGAATTTGCTATTCCCTAGCCTCTTTCTGATTGGATACAATTAAACAATGGTCGTTCAATATTTCGTCCCGTGGATAGGTGGGCAAAGGCAAAATCAATACTCACTAGCATGGGTAGTGATGTCAATGGTCCGACACAACCCAAGGACCCTTACACAATTACGAGACGAAAAATAGAGAAGCGCGATCATGAGTATATATGCCATTTTTGTATGTCTCGAAAACTTTTCTTTAAACTCGCGATCTCCTACATTTTGTCTGCTTATAGCTGGCTGTTAGAGACGTCGTGTTCACAGAGTTCGAGGGGTTTTCCCGACCTGTCTGTCATTTTAATTAGAACGAAAAAGCACAACAATGGGCTCTGCACGGGAGTTTCACATCTAGGTGCGTTGTTTAATCATAATGTGCAAAACAACGAGTTAAACGAAAAAATTTTGATGAGTTTGTTCTCCCACTACTATAAAATATTTCTTTTTTTTGGCAAAATGAATGCTGTCTAAAGATCTTTAGAGCTAGCTTCAAAAGTGGACGACATACCGAAAAGATCAGATGCTTTCTCGATTCTTAAGTCAATTTGAATATTTTATAATTACAACCGACGATGCATAAAAATATTAACGACGCATATTAATGATTATGTTGTCGCTGTCGTAATTGTGTAAGGGTCCTTGGGTTGTGTCGGACCATTGACATCACTACCCATGCTAGTGAGTATTGATTTCGCCTTTGCCCACCTATCCACGGGACGAAATATTGAACGACCATTGTTTAATTGTATCCAATCAGAAAGAGGCTAGGGAATAGAAAATTCCCTTCGGCACAACTTTTTGTCGCTACGCATTCGGACGGCTTAAAATTTTTGGTTACCCGTTTTTGTTCGAAGGCTAGCTCTGGGCCGTTTGGATAAATTTTCGATCGAACAATACGAGAAGATTCCTCAAACCTTCCTCTTACATGTTGCTCAGTTTGAAAGCTGTGCGATGGGATTTTCTGGTCTAAAATCGCCTCGGCGCTGGAGCTGTTCGAATTTGGAGCTGTTGGAGTTTCCACCCTTTCATTATAATTATATGTGTAGTAAGCAGCGAACGCAAAATCCTTCAAACCGCTCAAATTCGCAATTTCGAGCCAAAAGAACCGCACCACAAAACTGGTAAGATAAACTTACGTTTATTTAGCATGTATTTGTTCATATTTTACGTTATTACAAACAATTCTGCGAGCCGTTCTGTAAATCCTATACATTTGCTATAAAAATGCTAATGCACACAAAAATGCTAATGTGCACACAAACAGTTTGTCCGGGCTCCCTGTGCTTCAATTATACAATTTCTCGGTCACTGTATGAGAGCATGATTTTGTTGAAATTTCGAAAAAAAGCATACGGGCAATTCAAATTAAAACCCGAAATTTCCCAGTGTTCAGCGATTCACAGTCCGTCCTGCTGCGAAATTTTATAACATTGTTGGTATCATCGGCAAGGGAATATCGATACAACTTCAAACTGTTTGAATCACCAACCAAGGAAAACAGACAAACAACAAATAAGAGCTAACCGCAAGCAAACCTCAGTAAAAGCTAACCGCAACTGAGCACGTTTCCTTTCGTTGTTTCGGGTTTTACTACAAGCCCCAGGAGACACCATGTTTACACTTCGCTGAGCCGAAATGCAAATTTTGATCGTATCGCGTCTCATGACGTCGGCGAAATCGAAATGTCAATGAGACCCGTCAACAATCAGTGATCTGACCATTCAGAGATTGCACCAGAATCTGGTGCACGGCGGATGCTTTGGAACAGCGGCATAAAACCTTTGTTTGTAGGCTCCCGCGCTTTTACTTCTCCCCCAATTTCTTTGGGAGCCTGCGCGCAGGCTACTTATTCGGCCATCTCTCTGAAACACAGTCAACTGAGTAAAGTTACTTTGAACAAGCAAGGGTAGGCTACTATCACCCATGATGCGTTTCGTTTCGCGTACGGTTTTACACTTCTGTAGGATCACCTTTCTAGCAACAGCTGTATATTCCGTGATTTGTATGCGAATTATTTGTTATATTTTGTACTAGGAAGTGCATGCGTTTATACAGTGACCAGAATTTCGAAAACTACAACATACCAAAACATTGTGAGGGTTCTCCTTCCTGTCCATATGGGCACGGTTTCTTGTATCCTATAAAAGGATTATTGGAATTGCATGAAACGAGCAAAGAAACAAGTAACAAAATGCTAAAATTCCAGTCAAGGATGGACATCAGTACTATCAAATATAACATTTGTCGGACACTGACGCTACAAATAACGTTTATACTGTTTATACCGGGAATGCCAGGCCCCGAGAATTATAATTACGGGCTCGTAATTATCACGAGACTTTTTCTCGAGCCCTGGCGTTCCGAGAGAGACAGCAACGCGGCCAACGAACTTATTGACATCCCGAAAATATACAGGTCACTCGCGTTGTCTCAAGCATTGCCTTTTGCTGGCTTATCACGTGCAGAGTTTGAACCGTTAAAAAGGCTGGTCTTTCTGTTGGCTTTTTAAGAAGCCAAAAAGTTTTCCGGTCGAGACGTCTTGTTAAGAAGGGCCTTCAGAAAAAACCGAGAAGAAAGAAGAAGAAATTAGCGATAAGAAAATAGAACGACGTTTCGATAACTCAATGTCATCATTCTCAAGTAAAATTAGAATACTGAGTGAAGCTTTATATAGTGATCGGCGAATGGAATTACATTGCGACTACTCGAACGCCCTGAACAAAATTAGCCAATCACAGCGTTAATCGAAAACAAAGGATAAAAGATCAAAAGATAGAAGATCGTTTATTCTTTGTTTTCGATTAACATTGTGATTGTGATCTTTTAATTTGGCTAAACAATAACGACTCCTTCCGTTTTGCTTCCAAACAGATGAATAACATTAATTTTTTACAATGGGCAGACACTCTATACCCGACTTCTTAAAAAGTAACCATGCATCCTTGCCACTAACTTTAACCTCTCCGTCAATTTTAGTTGGTGACAACACCTTTGATGTGAAACAAAAGAAATCGAAAGATTGCTATTCATTATTTGCTATGAAAAAAGCACAGCCTCCTAATATTATCTATAAATGGGAAAGTGATTTTAATTTGTCTGGTGATCTATTGAGATACTTTTTCATATTACCTCATTCTGTTGCACTCGAATCATATGTCAGGTCTTTTCAGTATAAGTACGTAACAAGATTCCCCTCGTCAAAACACTCATATACATATTTATCCAAAACATACCTGTAGAATTGGCTTGCGTTAACTTATCGATGGTCGTCTCTCTAAGATTACATCAAAGTTCGACAAATTTTCATAGTAGCGCCCGTTAACTGTGTGAACACTTCTTATTATAAGACGTACGACAATAAATATTTCGACCCTAAATATTCGCCTTTCCTGTTATCCCCTTGCGAAACTTTGTTTTGAACGAAAGATTGAATTGAAACCCCGTTTTTTAAATGCAGAACTTTCACCACTTTGGTCTACGACCGTTTTTGCGACTTAGGGACCTACCATTATTTTTCTGGAGGGGGGGGGGGGGGGATGAAAAATATT
This sequence comes from Meandrina meandrites, assembly GCA_963693305.1. Lineage (NCBI taxonomy): Eukaryota > Metazoa > Cnidaria > Anthozoa > Scleractinia > Meandrinidae > Meandrina > Meandrina meandrites. The sequence continues at coordinate 12,083,724 of OY855910.1, forward strand.
GAAAAAAATTGTTTGTAGGGGCTAAAAAGACGAAATAAATTGTTTGCAAACATCATATGTATTAAAAAAAATAGTTTGCATAGAAGTCAGAGAAACTTTTTAATTTTTTAATTTTTTAACGAAGACTAGTGAGCAGCACAAGGAAAGACTTCTTGTCGTTGTAAGCTTGTCGTTTATTTCAGACGCGTTTCGTCTCTAACTGAGACTTCTTCAGGGAATGAATACAACTAGCAAAGAACAGCATATATAGCACATTCGCGTGCCTAGCTACAACTTCCCATGGAAGGGAATAATAACTAAAATATCCTGTAAACGGACGTTACAAAAAACGCCTTAATACATATGTTATTGCGTGCTGTTATATTTTGGGGGCCATACGATTGGGGGCCATACGATTACCGCCAATCTTCGTGCTGTACGTCTCAGAAAACGAAAAAGATGAGTTCAGAGGTGTTTATTGGTCGCCACCATAAAATATTGAATTAAATAATGATTGATGGCAGCAAAAGCGAACCTCCTTTTTGTGTCAGATCGTGGTTAAAAAAGATCGAAAGAAAAAATTGTTTGTAGGAAGGTGTTGTTAGAAAAAAATTGTTTGCAGAGGTGCATAGATAAAAAAAAAGTTTGCAGAGAGAGATTTTTCATCCCCCCCCCCCCCCCCCCCACCCTCCAGAAAAATAATGGTCCGTCCCTTAGCGTGACATAACATGTCACATCATATTTTGGCGTCCCTGAGTCTGCGCAGTATCGGTGTCAGTCACGGAGTCGGTGGTAACACAATACATATCTTGCATATTTTCGACGGCAGCCAACAACGTTTAAAGGAAGAAATGTCAAAATAAAAGGGCTTTTGACGATAACAAACTACAGTAGGTTTGTTTTCTACCTAATAGCTACAAAAGGACAAAAAATCGGAGGAATAGATTTTCAACTTCTGCCACGATATCAAGGTTTCGCTCAGGGTTTCCTGAAAGTTCCTCTAAAAGTTTTTATAAACGTTTCTTTCGTGTAAACGAGTCAGTGTGGGACAAATATTAAATTTGATGATACCAAATATAAGAAATCAGTAAGTGGTAAATAGTTTTCCAACCGATACTAGACGTCTCTCTTACCAGCACAAAATGCGACTGAACAGTAGAAGGGTGGCCTTAAGTAGTAAACAAAATAAGTACCACAGGATGTTATGTTAATATCAAAAGTTCTCCAGCATCCGTTATTAAGGCCAAAAGCGTTGATGCACGCTTTGCGGACCACATTTCCATCTGTTGCCGTTGGATGAGTTCCTCGCAACCAAATTGGAGAGTGGGTACCACAACGGTTCGGTGGCACCTTCGTTTCTGGCATTTTATCCCCAGCAAAGCTAATGAAACGGTACCATCCCCATTGTAATCCTCGATCACACAATGGACGTTGTCCCCTTTCCCAAACACTTTCAGTGCTGCGGCGAGGATCACTGATGTTTCTGTAGGTCGTGCAACAGCCATTGCAATCGTCAGCCTCGCAGAAATAATTCATAAACGCGAGCATTAAAAAGCAACTCAGGGAAGCATAGTCACCGAAAATCATCTTTGCGCACCGCATGTTTCACTTTATTTGGTTGAACTTCCGTATAAAACGTATATAAGTTGGACAGGGATAAAAATTGGTTGAAGGAATGTAAAGTTGTGATTGGCTAAAGGTTTGCCTGTATTTTTTTCAACTGCTGAAACAAGTTGAAAGGCCAAATGTTTAGAACATTCGACTTCCTTTTTATATTACAAAGCTTCTGATAAATTAACATCATTGAACATCATTTTCAAGAGTCGTGATATTATGCTAATGCAAAACATCTCTAAATAGCTTCGCGCGGATCGAATCGGATTGAACGTTTAGCGACGGCTTGAGGTCTTTTATAAACAACATTTCGTAGATCAGACAGTCAAGTTTCTATAAACTTAAGTAGACAGTCAAGAGCTTCGTGCGGATTGAATCGGATTGTACGTTAACCGAACGGTTTGATGTCTTTTACAAACAACTTTTTATAGATCAGACACTGTCAAGTTTCTATAAACTCAATCAGACAGTCAAGTTTCATTAGCATATTACGCACACTGGAATGACACGCAATTAATATTCAAAAGTCGACTTTTAAACGAATTTAACACTCACCCAGCTTTTAATTGATTAACGTAAGTATTAATTTTTGTTATTAAGTGCTTTACCAAGCAACTTATAATCCATTCTGATAAATTGCCGTCAATCGATTAGACATTTACTTTTTGTTCATTATCGAGGCCGACCTTAACAATTTCGTCCGTAATTTAACCACGGTAGTCTTAGGGCGCTTACCATAAGTCATAACTATAACTCTACATGTAGATCATGATTTATTTTATTTTATTTATTGCTATTTGTCACTATTTAATTATTTATTAATTATTGTACGTGTAGGTCCACATCAGCCGTAAGGTTTCCAATTTTATATTTTAAAGTAATAATGTATGTATATAAATAGCCACTCTGCCTAATGCTGTACACAAATCTGTGTATGGCGAAGCTAATGAACCCCATCAAACCGGGTTCTGAGCGCATTGACGTAATCACCGTTAACAATAAAATCGGAAACAACTTCAAATATAAAATGAAATAGAGATATTTCGACTTTGAATCGAAGGCTTGCAGAGCTATTTCACGTTAGCACATTTTAAATACTTTTTTTTATTACATGTGAAAATGCTGCCATTCATGATTCACGTGATTTCCTGAATATGTAAGCCGAGAGCAGCCCTTTTCAGCTTGAAAAGGAAAATCGGCAAAGCTTTTAATCAACCGACGGCCAAACGCCACTAAACGGTCTAATACGTTCAATTTATTTGGTTTCCGTATTGATATTTGACGAATATGGAGTTCAATGAAACCGTCGCCAAAAGCTATTCAACTATTAATGGCACTGTTTCACACTCTGTTAGTTGAATAATTCAAGTTGAAAGTTTACGCACTGGTTAGTAAAAAAACACGAGTTTTAAAATAGACGTAGAGACTATTAGAATGCCGAATAGAGTACCATGCCGAGAAGAGTACGACGCATAAATTATCACTTATTATGCAATAGCTGACATCCAGGTTTCAAGGTCATCAAGCATGATGGTTCGACCTGCGGCTGAGCAAGCCTGAAAATCAATAAAAGTGAATTCAAAGCCGATCAAGTTCACTGAAGTGAAGGATAAAAGACTGTTAAAGGCTACACCGATGGAAAGAGAGAAATTAACATGTAGTCCGATATATCATGTTCAAGTTCGCAATTACTTCGGTTCTTCCCGTTACAAGGTTCTACTAAATGATTTGGAATAAGTTTCCATGATGTAGATGGGTAAAAAGAGCGAGAAATATCCACGAAGATCTATGCTCTTCAGCAGCTTTCTTCGCGTGTTTCATTCAGCTTTAAACGTGAACAGCGTGCCAAACATTTTGGCGCCTTTTCATGCAATAGCTTCGTTTAAGTTGATGTGAAATGTCCAGATCATTTTTTTGATGTGAGAAAAATCTCTGAAGTGATGGGGTGAAAAATAATAACGAAGAAATATTTTCTGCTGCTCACTTTCTTCACAAGTTACCCTTGTCACGCACAGTAGGACTAAGCATTTTTTTTCTTTTCTGTCTTTGCTCCTTTACGAAAGCTATGTAAAGATGATACAATGTGCGTGGATTCGGTTCGGAAACCTTAGCAAACCTTGATGACCTTGATGTGTATAATAAGTGCATCCTAAAATTGCATCCATGATCCGGATTAAAAGTACGTAAATTGTTTGACACTGACTTTTGAAAACATATTTTCAATCATGAATCCTGGCTACAATTCTAGTCAGGTAGCCATAATTAAGTTACCACACTCTACGAGGCCGGGTATAATATAACTTATAAATTCACCGTAACAGTCAATTAATCATCTCTAATGAAACATACTATGATTAGCATTCGCAACAGCTAGTAAGTAAGTACAGAACGATGAAAGAAAAAAAAAGGAGGAAAAAAAAGCAAAAACTTGTTTTGCATAGTCAGTTGCTAACAAGCTATCGGCTTTATCTGTTCTTTCCGTTTTTCCTACGGCAAGTAATAAACATTGATGTATTGGTAGGATCACGCTTGAGTAGTTAAACTTCCGCTAGTTGTTCTAACTTTAGAACCAATTATTATAGTGGCTGGGTTTCAACCCTGATGAAAATTTTGCATATTATATTGAATAACAACGTAATATTTACATCCAGCAGCTAGCAAGCAACCGTTGTTGCTGATCATGCGATTAGGATGAAACGACTGTTCAATATTGAACTGTTGCTGGCCTAACATAATTGTTACTGGTCCGTTGGAAAAACTCAGCAAATATGAAATGAAAACAACATAACAGAAACCAACACACAAAAGTACATCTAGAGTCACAAGAGTATTTTTACTTTTGCTGTGGTTGACCGCTTTTCTTTGAAAACATTTTTTATTTTGCTGCTTACAAGAAGTGTCAACAAAATTACCCAACAACAGATTTTCCTTGCCTAATAATAACGGCCTTTATTTCTACCTCTTTCAAACGAAACTAATAACGCTATAATGATTGAGTTTGAGTTATTTCAGATCGTTGACCATCTTTAGTTTCTATTGTAGAGTCGTTACGCTGGTACTCGCTCAGATAAGCAGAAGGTACCGAAAGGAGCTAAGATTGATTTGTTGAACTAAATTAATTTTGTAAAGATTTATGGATGTAAAGATTGCAGGTTGTTCCTTTTGGGATGATGTCTTGATTTGCGAAACTATAACTCAAGGTCATATTTGTTGTGTCTTCAGATGTTTCTTTTTTCCATTCCTGTTAATTGTACAGTGGAACCCCGTTAATACGGCCACCAAGGGGGCAGGCCAAATTGTCCGTATTAACGGGGTGGCCGTATTAAGCGGGTTCTCAGAAAAAAAAAAGTCACGCAAAGACGAAGGCAAACGTTTTTTAATTGTACTGTAACTGTAACAGATGAAAACTGTGAACTCTGACTAAAATTAATAGTTTTTACGAGAACCTAACGATCTAGTCATACACTCGAACTAAACTTCAATAAACGCAACAGTGGAATTATTTGACAATGTCGCAACTTTACTATACAGTGTATATAAGAAATAAAATGCATTTCAACAGCAACAGAACGTTGTCTATAAAGTTTCCTTTGTAACTGAAACTCATAACCCTTCTTAAACTCGGCCGTATTTCCGAGTCTTCCTGTAATGTGAATTTTAACCACAACCGAAATAATACATTATCCAGTCTGCCAAGTGCAGTACACAAATCCTTATATGGTGAAACTAATGCGCCCCTTGTAACCGGGCTGTGACGTAATTACCGTTAACAAGAAAACGCGGAAATAACTTCAAATATTGCATGTAGAAAATAAATGTCTCAGCTTTGGAGCAACCTATCTTTGAATCGGTGGATTGTCAAACAATTTCTTATCATTGCGGATAACTAGAAGAACATTTTCGGTAGTTTTTAATTTCCTGTGAAAATGTTGCCATTCATGATCCACATGACATCCTGTTATGTAAGCCGAGACCAAGATAACTCCGCCCGTATTTCTATTCGTTTTATAAACAAGACTTTATAAGGTAGAGCTTTGGTGCCCTTTCGAACCCTTTTCAGCTCCATCACTTAATCATGCACGTGCATCTTTGGAAGACGTGCTCCAAAGACAATTACTGTGTACTCAGTCACTAAATAAATATAAGTAATTGCGTTGACACGGAAATAGCTCAAAGGAAAGTATTACTAAACCAGTTTCAAAAATTGAACAGGAAATATAAGCACGATTAATTTAACGAGCGGGGAGTGAAGTTCAAATCAGCACTTTTGTGATCATCGTCATTGACAAATTGTTGTCAATATCGAGAACTTGTAGAACAAATCTTTGTGAAATTCTGTTTGCCGAAGCTAAGAAAGTATTACTGAACATCATAAAGATATGAGAAAATCTAATTTGCATTTACTTCATGTTTACTTTCAACACACTTTATTTACATACGCGACTACAAAACTAGTTTCGTCAGAAGACCAGTAGTATTATCGGAGTCCATCAAATACCACCTCGGGCGCACCCGCCAAATTTTTGCCTCTTTCCGGACTAGTACTCAGGGGATAAACCCCTTCGTACTAGGGAAAGAGGCAAAAGGCGGGTGCTACTCAGTAGTATTTGATGGACTCCGATAATACTACTTGGAAAGACAAGCAAAACAAAGGGCGGCGGGATGCCTATTTAGAGGAATGCACCTTAATGGTAACAACATTAATAATAATTAATTAAAAATATTTTTCCACATTATATACGATGGACAGCACAGATCTCAGATCATTGGAAGAAGAGCTTGCAAATCTTGATCCCGAAGATTTGCGTTATTTATCAAAATTAATTGCAGAAGACACGCCCACAATTCAAAATGCAATCAATACTCTGCTGGAAGAACCAATCCCAGAAGGTGTAAATAAAAAATTAAAAGCCCCGCTAAAGCCTGATAAATTAAAACCAACACCACCGCCAAGAAACAGAAAAAGAAACAAAAAAGAAATCGTATTGAAAATATTTGACCCCATCCAGCCGAACAAGGTGAAAACGGTGACAGATTATCAGAATGAGGTTCTGGACCTGTACCACAACGTGGAATACGAGGGGGTAGAAGAAGAAAGCAAAGGAAGACGTTACATAAGGTGGCGTTTTGTATCGGGGTTAAACAAAGACCTCACACCTAGGTTTATCGAAAAGATAAGGGAGAACGTGGGAACATCGTTTTACATGAACCACAGTTACTCGTACTTCTTAGAAAATATCGAAGACGGCTCCAGACTAATTTATTACCAAAATAAGGGCTCTCCATGGATGAAAACGTACGCAGACGCAGAAAAATGGATAAGGGAAAGGGAGGAGATACGTCTAGATCCAGATAACACTGAAAGACCAGATACAAAGTGGATCTTTGAGTCACATTTCAATGTTGATGTAAAGGTTGTGCTTGATCGTCAACCATTAATGGGAACAGGACCCTTACCAGACTGGCTACGAAACCTTGCACACGCTTCTAGAGGGAAGGCAATGGTAGCTTTAGACAGCTATGGGGACAATCTGTGTCTATGGCGCTGTATAGCTGTGCACAAAGGAGCCAGACCAGATCGAAGTACAGAAGCAGCCCGAGATCTGGCCAAGAGTTTCTACAAGCTCAAGAACGCTCCGAATAATAGCGCAAAAACATCGCTAGATGAATTGGAAAAGGTGGAAATGCATCTAAACAAGGGCAAACCTTTCTCAGATTGGCTTGGGATAAGGGTTTATACCGCCGAACTGGCAAATGCGGATGAAATTGAAATGGGCATAGAAACAAATCCCACAATAGTTTGGCATCTAATGAGAAACCCGGCACCACAAATCAAAAACATCATGACAATAGGGCTATATGGAGAGCACGCGTTCCTGATAAAAGACATCACGAAGCTGGCGAAAACGTACGAATGCAACCATTGCCACGCAAGATTCACAAAGGCATCCAACCTCCAACGTCACGCAGAAAGATGCGCCCAAGGTAAAACCGTAATACACTGTCCAGGTGAAAAAGTTGAAGCGCCACAGACAGCATATCAGAAAGCGTTTTACCCAAAACAAAGCGCATCAAAAGAATCAATACAGTGGTTAAATTACGTAGCAAAGAATTGGAAAATCCGTATACACCATGCAATGTCAGGACACGGGGGAGAACGCTGGATAGAGAAAAGGCCGGTTGACGGGTACAACCATGAGAAAAAGTTGGTTTTACAATATCACGGCTGCCACTGGCACGGATGTCCGAGATGTTACCCGGATCGAGGGCAAATATTATCACACGGGACAAAGACGGCAGAAGATCTGTACCAAGCAACAGTAAAAAGAACGGCACATCTGCGAAAGGTGGGATACAAAGTGGTGGAATGCTGGTCATGTCAGTGGCTCGTTCCAGGAGGGGTAGACAAACACGGTAAAGACCCGCCAAAGGCAAAAACAAAAAGCTATCCACACGCGATTCTCTATGACTTTGAGGCGTACGGAGACAAAAACCATCGAAAGGAACCCACAGGAAATCTCACGATTGAGAACAAACACATACCAATCTCAGTAAGCGTGGGCGATACATTGGAAACCGAAATCACAAAAGATGGAAAACAAGTGCCGAAGGTGACCCACATCTGCGAAACAAACCCCAAAGTATTAGTTCAAAAGTTCATGGAAGAACTGAAAAGACGAGAGAAAAACATCAAAGCAAAAGTGCGCGCGGAATTCATGCCGGCAGACATCGAGCTGATACCAAAAGATCAAAGGAAAAAAATAGAAGAATGGTGCGACCAGGTGCCAACACTCGGTTTCAACTCAGGAAGTTATGATTTGAACCTGATAAAGAATTACTTCGCGGAACAGCTCGCAGGTACAACCAACAAAGTGAGAGTGGCAAAGAATGGGAGTAAAATCATGTTCTTACTCACGGACAGATTGCGTTTCCTGGACATAATCAACTACTTGGGCCCAGGAATCAGCTACGCGAAATGGGTGGAAGCGTACGACTGCAAGGCAACAAAATCCTGGCTCCCATACGAGTGGTTTAACAGCGCAGAAAAGCTGGATTACCCAGGATTGCCAGAATATGAGGCATGGTATTCGAAGCTTAAGAATGAGTACGTTCTAACGCGCAAAGAATGGGGGGAATGTCAGAGACGGTTCAAAGAAAAAGGGATGAAAACCTTTAAAGACTGGCTGAAATATTACAACAATCTGGACGTGGCCCCAGGCTTGGAAGCGCTGCAAAAAATGAAAAACTTCTACATCGGGAAAGGGATTGACATAATGAAAGACGCAGTCAGCATACCGGGGGTGAGTTTGCATTACTTGCTAAAAGGTGCAATAGAACGCAAAGCGGAACTATACGCCCCAAGTAAAGAAGCGTATGAGATGTTAAAAGGGGCGGTAGTCGGAGGGCCAAGTTTGGTCTTCACAAGATATCATGAAGCAGGTAAAACGCGGATAAGATCGCATCAATACCCAATCCCAAGGAAAGGAGAAATTGTAACAGAAGCCCATGCAAAACTGTGCCAAAACATCCTGGGTTACGATGCCAATGCGCTGTACCTCTCAACAATGCTGAGAGAAATGCCATGCGGAAAAGAAAGGGTTGTGCACTACACGGACGAGTACCAAGTAGATGCCGCCCCAATATTAACACACAGATTAAAAGAAAAAAGCTGGTTCGGGTACGCAGAAGTGGACATCGAAATCCCAAACCACTTGCACCAAAAGTTTGAAGAAATGTGCCCCTTCTTTCACAAAAAATCGGTACCGACCAAAGCCGTTCCAAAGCACATGAAAAAATACTTGAGAGCAACAGGAAGAAAAGTGGTGGAGAAAAACAAAAAACTAATGGGGACGTTGTCAGCACAGCGGATACTTTTGTACGAGCCGCTGCTGCAATGGTACATAAACCACGGGGCAAAGATAACTAGAGTCTACCGGACGATCGACTACGAGCCGAAAGTAATATTCGAATGGTTCGTGAAAGAAGTCACAGAAAACCGCCGTACAGGGGATGTGGACAAAAGCAAAGCACTATTGGCTGATATATTCAAACTTCTGGGAAACAGTGGATATGGGAAGCTGATAGAAGCGTTAGAGCGGCAAACAAACGTAATTTACACCAAAGATGAAAAGGTGGTGGACAGAGCATTGAGAAGCGCATACTTTTCAGACTTGGATGAGATCGGAGAAGCGTATGAGTTAGAAAGTAGAAAAGCACGGATAACAATCAGACGCCCATTTCAGGTAGGAATAGCGGTGTATCAGCTAGCCAAGTTGAGGATGCTTGAATTTTACTACGACTTCTTGGATAGTATCTTGACAGGAAAGATTTCGAGCTGATCCAGATGGATACAGACAGCAACTACCTCGCAATCTCAGGAAAGAGTCTGGAAGACATTGTGAAACCAGATATGAAAGCGGAATTTGAGGCAGAAAAAAAGAACTGGCTGGCATGGGACAAATGGAGCGGAAGAACGCCGGGACTGTTCAAAAAAGAATTCGAAGGGGAGCGGATGATCGCGCTGTGCTCAAAATGTTATTATACAGAACATCTCACAGACAAAAACGAGGTGAAAAAGACGAAGCTCAGCTCAAAGGGGATGTCGAGGAGGCAAAACAAAATAAACTGGCAACGTTTCAAATCAGCATTAGAAGGAAGCAAAGACATGGCAACAAACAGGGGATTCAGAATGCGGGATGGAAAAATGGTGACATACGAGCAGGAAAAGCTGGGGTTGAGCGCATATTATGACAAACGCTGGGTATTGCCAGACGGGATTCACACAGAACCAATTGAATATCATATTTAGTTTGCATAAGTTGGGGGTAGAGTGGTATCTGGGGGCACAACCAGCAGTTCGTCACGTACAAAACCACGCTTAGGGCCGGCGCGTAAATAGTAGAGAACAGGTTGATTCGGTTTGGTAAAAGAGCGTTCAATATTATAAACATCTAAAGACCAGATTGGATCAGTGGCTCTTTTAACACCACCTTCAAGCTCACCAGGTTCGTACAAATACCGAAGCATAACGTTGGATGGGAGCTTTTTTTCGTTCAAACCAACAGGTCTCAAATATTTAGTTGAAGGTTCTGCATAAACATTTTTTTTCTTGATTGCAGCAGCAGGTTTCATACCAATCAATCGAGTGACTTGGTTGTTCAGAGCAGAAACAACTTTGGGAAGCCTTTTTACCCACTCAGTAGACCTCAAACCCTCAGGTGAACGCATTTCAACGGCGTACTGATACCCGAACAAACGCTCAGCCAAGGTACGATTGAAACGTTCAACGATCGCTTGGTCTCTATGTATTTCAGGGTGGCCACGTCTGATAGAAGTTTTGTGATTTTCCATTTCTTTTGTAACAGCGCCCATAAATTCACGCCCAGGATCAACCTGCAACAGTTGAGGCCATTTCAAAGGTCCACGTGTATAAATTGTCTTAAAAGCTTTGGCAACCTCATCAGAGTTTTTAGAGGTTAAAGGTTGAGCTTCTTTGAATCTGCTGGCAATGTCAACAACAGTAAGCGCATATTTGTAAGTGCTACGGCCCACTTTGTCATGTGGCAGAAAAAGAAGATCTGCCTGATGCACTTTGTTGGGTGTAGGCACGTCGAATTTCAGGCGAGGAATGTAGCGCGGTGCGGGGAGGTAAATCTGCCAGAGCGCTTGTTTGAACAACCATTCTTTGGCAACAACTTCAGGAACCTTTGCAGCGACCGCTAATTTTTTAATGGCAGAGATACCTTTCCAGTAACCCTGCGGACTGTAGTAACGCTGCTCTAATTTTTTATCCATTTAAATAATTATGCGCGGCCATATATACATGGCTACAAAACTTCGCGTACCTAACCCCCACAGGGAACAACTGGAAAAAATGTTGTTGGAAGAGCAGGAAGAGTTAATAAAAGAAATCAAACCCGAAAAAGATCTTGACTTTTACTCATGGGAACCCCCACTGCCGGATGAGCCGCATGAAGAGATGAGACACCACCTCAAATTATGGTATTTACTTGCGGTACTAAAAAAAGTCGGCATTTCTGTAGATCAGGTCGGTGACAATATAGGGCTGACCTTTTTGGGTAATGTCATTCACCAATTTAAGCGGAATCAGCAACTGAGTTGCTACCCCGGATCGTGTAACTACGTTTGTTTTTTATACAACTATTTTCAAAAGGTCTCAACAAGAGATTGGCCGGCGAAAAAAGCAATACTGGGAAAGCTCACGAAAAGATTGCCGAAGATGGTACAAACCAGAAATAAAGCCGAAAAAAGTTTCAACGAATGGTGGTTGGAGGCAAACACCCCACGATTAAACAGAAGTTGTCTTTGATGTTCTGTTAACCTTTACCCCGCCGTCAGTGTGGTTTGAAAAACGCAGTTTTGTCTTTGCAGTAGTAAAGCTGTTGTACTTTTTGATAATATCTTGGTACTCACTGTCTGAGATTTTACCATCTTCAAGAGCGGACGATATGAGAGAGTTGATCGTGCTCAGCGTAGCTTCAGCCAAAGTTTGTATTTTTTCGTGTTTTTTCGCTTTACGCAGGAAAAATTTGACGGTGACGATGGAGGAGGTTGACACCAATGAAAACAAGGTGGCAGTTGCGATTAAAGGGGCGCCAACAACAACGCCAACCACAGAAAGAGAAGCGGCCAACCCAGAGCCTGTAAGAATGGTAGCAACTCCACCTGTTAACGCGCATACTGTTTGGCAACGCGTGTGCCACCGTTTGAATTTGGCTGAGGTTTGGTAGTAGTGCACCAACTGGTTTTCAAGATTTTTCTTTATCATTTCTATTTCATCCCGCCGGAATTTTGTTGCTGAATCCATTTCTTATATATGTGTTAAAAATATTTTAGTCACAATATTGGTTATGCCATTTCCCATTTTTATATACAATCTGATTACATGGCCCAGTTGTATTTTTAGGGTGTGTCCAAAACTTTTTGCTGAACAGACCGGTTTTCTTGTTGAAGGCACCTTTTGCGATGGCACCACTCCAATACTTTTTAAACAAATCCTTATCACCACCTGTGACAGCCATGATTGCAGCAGCCACATCTTGAGCTGGTTGAAAGCCCGGAATTTTTTCGCCGATATTTTTATTGATCGTTTCACCGACACCTAATCCCACCTTTTGCTTCGAGCTGATTGCGTTGCGCGCCGCGGCATGACCCCATTGCCGTTTGTTTTTGGGAATAGCGTCAAGCGCCTTTACCATTTTTTTGTCAGCATCATGTTTGCAGCCTTTTTCATTTTTCTTGCCCGCACAGACGGCATAATCAACATCATGCTGCATTGCAACTGCGTCCGTGGCGCCTGTGGGTTGCTGATAAATCTTCAAGATCTTTCCCGTCTTGGGGTCGTAAGAAAGCTGTTTTTCAAGAGGATTGTACGGCCCTGTATAGTTATGACCAGGAAGCGTCCACCCCTTTTTTGGCTTAGGCAGCTTGCCAATAGCTTTATGCAAATCAAAACCCCGCCCACCACGTTGGTAAAGAGGGTTTGTTGGGTCATCTACTCGATTACCTGCATAAATTCTCATATCATAATTACCACCGCTTTGGGGTTTATTTTTAGGTTTAACCCAACTGTCACTTATGAATCGTGTCTTGGTGATGCCACAACTTGCGCATTTTACTTTAAGCAGCCTTCTACCATTTTTTGCGGTTGCGAATGTTTCACTTCCCGATACATTTGGTGTAAAACGCTTTTCCTTTACGCAGTATACCTCCATCCTTCCTATATAATAAGCAAAAATCATTTCAACTTTGGGCCACTGTGTGACACCCACCTTTCATCATGGGGTGCGGGGGTAAACCCCGCCCTGGTATCATATCTTTTGGTCTTAATCTGTTTGAGGCTTTAGTCAACAAATCCCCAGACAAAGCATCAATTGTGTAATTAACGGCTTTTCTCGCGATTGGTTTGGCTTTATTGGTTAACTTCTTCTGATACTCTGGTTGTCTCAGAAACTCGCTTGCAAAGTATCTCCCTTGTTTCACACCTTGCTTTGCTAAATAAGGAACTCCGTACTCAAAGAAAGCTTCAGCTGCTGTATTTCCAACTGTATCAAGAACTCCACCTCCAAACATTCTTTTTTCAGCGCGTGCAAGTTCTTCTCTCTTCTTTTTGGGTAAACCCCTTCTGGTCCACTTAAATATTGGTTCCAAAATATTACCGCCTTCTTGAGCAGCACCACTTTGCGTTTTATTTTCAGGTTTAATCCAACTGTCACTTATGAACCTTGTCTTAGTAATGCCGCAGCTGGCACATTTTACTTTAAGCAGCCTTCTGCCGTTTTTTGCGGTTGCAAATGTTTCACTTCCCACCACATTGGGTGTGAAGCGCTTTTCTTTCACACAGTAAACATCCATCCTATATAACTAGCAAAAATTCATGTAAAATAATCCTTCACCACAGCCTCGTTGGCGCGTGTATTTTCAGAAAACATGCTCAAAATATCTCGAAACGACCGGCCTTTATTACGCTCATTCAGGAAAAGCAAACAGTAGTAGCCGCAGCGCACACTGGATTCCCACTGAAGCTGGTTGTCATTTCGTAGAAAGGTCTGTTTACCCTCGAGAATCAACTCTATTTCCCATTCAGCGGGTGGAGGTAAACCAAAAGAGTCAAAATATTCAGTTCCATCCCAGCAGCATACCCAATGGGTGCCTGGCCCTCCAAGATCATCCATGTTGATTATACAAGGGGAGTGGTTTTTCACGTGGATCTCGTCTCTCGCAAATATACCTTTGATGGGGATTTTCAAGTATTGGCACCATCGCTGCAAGTCATAATCAGTTAAGGGGACATCAACGAAGGCGGGCTTTTTTTTGATCACCCCAAGAACCAATAAATGGTGGAGGGCGCATAAATGGTGGAGGGTTAATGCGCATACCTGATCCTGTTGGAGGTTTTACCCGCATGCCTGATCCTGTTTTCTTTTTGTTAGCGTTGTCCACTTTGATAGCGTTGCGCACACGTCTGATTTGTGTCTTGCTCATGTCTATGTCCAAACCCGTTTTGTTTTTGATAGCGCGCTCTATTTTTTTGATCTGCCGGGTGGTCAAGTGCAAAGTGTCGCTACCGCCGGTTATAGCCTCATTTTTAAATCTGAGTGTAACTGCTTCTCCTCGCCCAAAGGCTCGCGCGAGGCTTACCTTCTGCCCGTCTGAAAGTGAAATCTTGTGCGGATAGTAAGTCGTCATTCTTATATTTCATACAAAATTATTTCACTTTCATTTGCTACAAAGTTGCTACACATTAACTTTTGTTATGCTAAATAAATTCTGAGTCATTAAACCATCACCAGCTCATTACCCACCTGCCTGAGAGCAAATTCGGACTCGTACAAAATTCCTGCATAAATGGTGTAGTCTTGCGCGTTGGCCGCCTCGTTGAGCCTGTAGTGAAAAACCATCTGCTTCGGGTCGTTGGTCATGTTATCCTTGTTTTCACGTAGGTCGAAATAAAGTACTGGGTATAAATCCTTGAAGTTGTTGGGCTGAAGCTGAACACCGGTGTTGTAGTCGTTTTTGCGGTACCGGTAGTTCATCAAGTCATTAAGAATGCGCAGTTTGAAGTTTTCGTCGTAGTCCAGCTCTGGATAGTACTGTGAAGAACCATACTGTAGCCGACAGGTCGCTAACTTTGCTGTATTATCTCCATCAATGTCAAAGGTGTCAAAGAAGTAGGGGTTTTGGGTCAAGGCCTTCTCCTTCCTTGACTGTTGTATGAAAATGAAAACATGTTGGGCATCCTTTATACCAGGATTTATCTGCCACTGTCCGAAAGCGTCACGCCGGCTACTGCTGGGCTGGATCATTTCATTCAGGTACGTCCATTTCTGAGGTTTCAAAAAGTTTTCATTTGCGAGCTTTTGTCCTTCACTGGTAAAACGTAGCAATGGAACCCACAGCTCGAAGTTTCTCACCACTATTCGGCGATTGGTGCCATCGTTTTGCCAAATCAGCTCTGCATCCGATTGTAACTCAATTTCAAACTCTATTTGCATTGGGGGGAGAAGCTTGTCACCCAACTCTTCGAAAAATGAGTACCTGTTAAGTGGTATAAGGGTTTCAACCGTAAGACCAGCATGGGCAAGCAAACCCCTTTCTCTGATTCCAAGGTTAGTGGCAGCGATAGCCGTTACATTGCTATTATCTGTATCCAAATACCAAAACTGGTTTTTCGCTGCGCTCCTCGCATAGTCATCAGAAAAATCCAACAAGTTTTTGATAAATATGAGCTTGTGAATGTTGTCTACGTTGTACATGTTTTTGCCTGATGATTTTACCACAAGTTTGTTTATCAGTGAAAATGAGCCGTTAATGGGTGCTGACCTAGCATCTGCTGCAACTTGCGCACCATCTGCGGTTGCCTCGAAAGTGAAATCAGCCCGGAAGTAGGCGTTATACCAGTCATACCAGTTGTCTCGGTCGGTGAGTGTGAATTTATAGTTTGTCTTTACCTGGTGCTGATTGTTTCCCGGGATAGTGATCGGTTTGTCTAACCCGATACGAACATACTCTGTTTTTTCCAAATGCCTGTGGCTTCTGAACATCCCACCTTCGCAGTGTGAATCTAATCCTTATATATCTTTTTAAAAAATTATTTTAATTTTCTGCTATCAATTGGTTTACTTTCATCCTTGCAGCCCGACCCGCATTTAAAATCTGTTGCAACTTTTTCCGTGAATCCCCGCTTAACTGAGTTGCTACCCCAGGGTTTAGCATCTTCTTCAGTTTTTGTTTCGACTCTGTACTAAGTTTCTGTGATGGAGTCTTTTTACTCTTTGGTTTTACACTTGGGGTCTTTTTACTCTTTGGTTTTACACTTGGGGTAGCAACTGAGTTGCTATTTCGCAAAACCGCTTGTATCTTGTCAGCCGCTTTTTCTTCTGCTTTTTCTGCGGCTTTTTTCAGCATTTGCTTCGAGGCTTCATTTACAGCCTTCTCCAACGTCTTTCGGGTGACTTGCTTTTTGAACCGCTTTCCTATATTCATCAGGGTGTCTCTTACAACCCCCGTACCTTTGTGTCTGTATCTATATGTTCCGTTTGGCGCGTCGTAGTATCTCGCCCACTCGCTCGGATGATTCATTATTATACTTATGTGTAAATTATTTATGTGCAAATTATTTATGTGTATCTTCTTCGATGATGATGCTTAAAGCTGCGTCTTGGTCATTCAGATGAGCTTAGGTGTTTCTTCTTCAATGATTATGCTTAAAGCCACGTCTTGGTCATTCAAATCTATAATGTTGTTGCGTCCGTCTGTGATTTTGATATTTATCGCATTGATTCTATTTTTGTTCACCGGGTGCCACAGGAGGCGGCGAGGCTCTTTTGAAAAGGGGTAGCTAACTGCGAGTTCAGCGGTTGAAAAAGAGAACATAACGTCGCCCCCGATGTTGTCCACAGCCCTTGTAATGAGGTCACAATGGACGTAGATCCAGTCGACGCCTCTTGTTATATTTGGCACGCGGTCGCTCCTATTGTTCGCTCCGTCTATTGTTTTCTTGTCAAAACCCAGCAACGCAGCAAATTCACCTCCACTTAGGTCAAGCTCGTAGCCGTCCTCCAACAAAATAACCGCCCGATACGTTGTGGTGTGAAAATACAGCTGAAAAATAAACTTGGATTTTTCATCCTTGGGATCCACTCTTCCGATTAGCGCCTGAATGGTGGTGTTGAGACCGTCGTAATCATACATTCCATCCGGAATTGTCACGGTTTTCCAGTTCTCTGTTTTTTTCCGCCATTTGAACTTGTTGTTGTTGTACTGTTTCGCGATGTTGTACCACGAATAAGACATAGATACCAGCTCATTTAACGCCGCCTTGTAATTTTTGTGGGGATCTAAAGCGATTGGTGGGTCAAAGTTAATTGTAAAGTCATGTGACTTGCTGTTGGCGTTGTTTTGTTTGGCCAGCTGCGAGTCGAGCAACAGGTTGAAATGAAAATGGGTTGTCATGTTGCTTATATAATACTTCCCAAAATTTTGTGGGCTTCTTTTTGTGTTATTTCCTTTAGCTTTACCAGCAACCCTAACAGCTGCTTGACCTGTTTTTTCAGCTTCAGTGAAGTGTTGCCCGCCTGTATAGACGCCAAGCTTAAGTATAGCCTTTCAACCAAAGCGTTTGGATCAACACTTCCGCTTCCTTCCATTTCTCTGTCGGGTTCATCATCATCAACATCGGGCATCAGCTGCTGTATGGGTATTTTAATCCCTTTTTTTCTCCTGTCAAGAATTTCATCTCTTGCCTCTTTTATATCTGCCAATGTGTAGCCGTAGAATTTTGATTTTTTGCTTTTTACAACATAGTTCGGATTGTCTTTATTTTTTGTTAACATGCTGCTCAGTGTCTGCAGGTCAACTGACTCTTATCCCTTGATAACCAGCTCTTGTGGTGGTCCCCATTTACTTGGTTTTTCCGCTGGGCTTGCTCCACTTTCTTCCAGTTCTTCCATTAATTCTGTTTCTTCCTCTTCAGCTAAAGGTGGCAACGGTGTTGATGTTGGTGATGGTGGTGGTGATGGTGTTGGTGATGGTGGTGGTGTTGGAGGTGGAGTTTCTGCATCCGGGTTAAAATCTCCGTCGAAGGGGTTGTTTAAATCAAACTCATCCATACCATAATCCGGGATTTCTTCCTCTTCTTTTGAGTTGCTATCCCCTACTTGGAGTTTGTCAAGCCGCGATGTGATAGGTTTGAACAAATCCTCACCTGATAGCTGGCCAAACCCTTTATTGATTTTGTTATTTTTTATTGTCGCGAGGATTTTGTCGTTCTGCTGCTCAACTTCAGCCTTTTCGCTGACAAGTTTTTGCCACTTCTTCATGGACATATTTTTGCCGTATATATAACAGAAAAAAATGAAAATTCCCAATTACGACCCCAGTTTGACTGCAAAAAGTAATTACAAGCAAGGCCACCCTTGTATGCCAGCAGATACCTTTCGGATGCTTATTTGCGGGCCAAGCAACTCTGGTAAGACGAATATTCTCTTGCATATGCTTTACAGGCTGTTGGTCTACGACAAAATTTACCTTTGCGCTAAGAACCTGCATCAAGACAAGTACCAATATATGCTTGATGATTTCGACACAAGAGTCAATCCTGTGGCTGAGTATAATGTTATTGAAGGCGCCAACGATGTTATTCCTTTGGAAACGCTGTCCACTGACAATCAAAAGATTGTAATTTTCGATGACATGGTTTGTGAAAGCAACCAAAACGACATTATCGATTATTTTATCAACGGTCGCCACCGCAATTGCAGCGTCATTTATCTTTCTCAAAGCTATTTTAAGGTCCCCAAAAACATCCGAGATAATTGTAGCCACTTTTGCATTTTCAACTTTCTTCCCAGAGAAAATAACCGTATTGCTGATGAATTGGGAATTGACAGAGAGCTGCTTGAAAGGGCTACCGATGCTAAATATTCTTTTTTATACCACGACAAACCAAAAAAAACCACACTCAAAAATTTTGACGAAAATATATAGAGATGGGGTTTCTTAACGGTGCGACGGGTGCAACTCAAACACATGAAGAGTCTACTTCAATCCGAGGGCAAGCTGGCCCTGCTGGTCCTGCTGGTCCAACTGGCGCAACTGGAGCGCGTGGCCCTAAAGGTGAAAAAGGGGATAAGGGCGATACTGGCCCACAAGGTCCTAAAGGAGATAAAGGTGATGCTGGAGAAAAAGGATTAAAAGGCGAAAGAGGTCCACAAGGGCGAACCGGACCTGCCGGACCTGCTGGAGCTACTGGGCCAACCGGACCAACTGGAGCTACAGGACCTGCGGGACCAACTGGAGCAACTGGACCTGCGGGTTCGAGAGGCGCTATTGGACCAAAAGGTGCAAAAGGTGATAAGGGTGATAAAGCAGATTTGTCACTCACCGCTATTACTGGAGATATTCTCATGAAAGACCATGCAATCAAACAGCTCGCAAATCCTGTCGGCGATCAAGATGCTGTCAATCTCACTTCAATGAAAAAATATGTGGGCTCCTCTGCAATTACAACTGGGCACGCCCATAAAAAGAATGACTTAGGATTTTTAACCCAAAGGGTTGGTGTTTCAGCTGTAAACAATATTTCTTCTGTTACTGTTGAAGACTTTACATCCAACCTTCACAGTGTCAATAAAAAGGCTTACACTTTTAACATTATAAAAACAAGTGACAATTCTTTCAACTCGCGTTTGGCGTTGAATAAAACACCTCTAAAAGAAGGAGAGTACACTATATGTGTTGAGTTCTTTTACCCTAAAAACAAAAACGACCAAAACTGGTTTCTTAACCCTTTAAACAAGTTGGCCTCCAGTACTATTACCTACCACACCAAACGCTTTGCCACCCATAACCCTCCGTATATGAGGATCATTTTTAATACTTACAAATTAAAAGATAAGAATGACGACACTATCTATTTTGACATTTTAAATCCAGGTTATGATGGTTCAGCACCTAGTGAAAAGGCCGCTTTAATCATTTACGGTGTAAAGGGGTATCAATCAGATATAGACGGAATTATTTACGATGATGTTTTCTTTCTCGCTTCCTCCGGTGATTTTACTCTACAAACAAATTTAGATATGAACTATTTTGAAATAAAAAATTATGTTCCTCCTGGCTACACAATAGACAACGATACAATCAAATTACAAAAAGATTTAGATCTAAACGGTTATGCGTTAAAAAATTTCCGACCTAAAATGATAATAACAGGAGAATGGAAACCAGATGTAAATAGAGAATCCTCAAGAACTTATGTTCAATTTGGTAATGACAGGCGTGTAATGGCGCCATTTAATTGCATCATTGATGCTGTCTCTATTTTAATTTTAGATAAAGGTTCAGTTCAAAATTATGAAAAAATAGGTTTTAGATTAAGAAAAACTGACGATACTTATTCATTATACGATAAAGTATTTAAAAGTACACGTAGTACCTATAACTTTCAATACCAATATGTAGAGCCCCGTTTAAGTGGCAATCGGAGTATTAAAATAAACCAGGGAGAATATTTTACACTTGATTTAACGAATGAAGATGCCGGCCTTCCTTTAGCCTCCCATCTCCTACCAAATACAAAACATGTATTAGTAAGTTTAATTTTAATAGACGATTTTTCTTTTAGGTAGTAAGTTTGTTAACGTCGCAGCGAAAGATTTCTTGAAGCACTCATCGTAGTCAGCTTCATCATAAATTGGGTAACCGAGATAGTGTCTGAATCCATTTCTTATGCACAGATTACAGAGACCATTTCGCGAACATCTGCTTCTGCCACATTTATAACAGAACAAGACCTTTACAATTTGTTCATTGCGATCGCAAAATGGAGCTTCATAGATTGCAGCATGAACTTCATCCCAGCCAAGAGTTTTTCGCTGTCTGAGCTTCATTGAAGTATACCCTTTATTGATTTCTTTTCTGACGTCGTCCCAGCCAAGCATTTTACGTTGCCAGAGTTTTATTTGAACATACTCCTTGCGGATTTTTTTTTGAAGTTCTTGTGGAAGTGCTTGTATCAGTTCTAATGTATCCATGTTTATTTCCTTATGCCGCGTTTCTCTAATTGCAGCGCGCCGTCTTCAAAAAAAACTTTATCTATGAAGCTTATTAGCTGTTTATTGTCTCTGTCCGCTTTGTCCCGCAGGTATTCTGCCCATTCTTCCTCCGTGTATGGGATACATTGGTTTAGACGTTTCTTGATTCTCTTTCCATCGATATACACATAGGGGTCTTCTTGATATTTTTTTATTTCTTCTTCG
Organism: Meandrina meandrites; assembly: GCA_963693305.1. Lineage (NCBI taxonomy): Eukaryota > Metazoa > Cnidaria > Anthozoa > Scleractinia > Meandrinidae > Meandrina > Meandrina meandrites. The sequence continues at coordinate 12,105,098 of OY855910.1, forward strand.
AACTTTTTCGCTGCTTCCGCCATTATCTCAGCCAGTTTTTTTTATTAAAAAGCTTGTTTTGCTCGGGTGTGAGTGACATTTACAACCTGCTGCTTTTCTCTAAATGGTGGCAAAAATATTTACAGTTTATATAGTATGATTGTGCTGTTCCACGCGATTGTGTGCGCTTTCAAAGACCTTTCTTCTCCCTTTTGGGTGAATGATGTCAAACTTATTACATCTCAAGCTGTAGAAGCTATTCTTGATGCTGCTTCTTAAAAGTGCAAACTTTTCTTTATTATGTACTCTACCTGGTCCTGGCTAAACTCATTTGCCATTATTCTGCGGGTCAGCTGCGGCGTCATGATTGGTGTTTCGTAAACCGGCTCTCCTGGTCCCGTCAAATCGTACTCTTCCTTGTCTGTTAAGTCCACTTCTTCTTGTTGTTCTAGTCATGCCGCGGATGCTGTTTCATTTTGAATTTTCCTGGTTTTGCAGGCTTTGCAGTCCCTTTGTATGGCATAGATGTAATCCAGTTCTTCGCTTGTTTTGCATTTGTTGCAACTGTGGTTGTTTTGCTCAATTTTGATGCAGCTTGGGCAGTAGTAGCTTATCACTATTCTCTCTTCATGTGGACATTTTGGTAAAGTTCTGATCAGATGGTTCACTTCTTCCCACCCTTGAAGTTGGCGCCTTCTTAACTGAACCTTTGTAAAATGTTTTAAAAAGTTTTCTCGAATTTCGGGTGGCAAATTTTGAATTTGATTTAATAGATCTCCCATGATTCTTTATTGTTGTTACCCGACTGCTGCGAATGTCTAAATGGTTGTCCCGCCGCCCTTTGTTTTGCTTGTCTTTCCAAGTAGTATTATCGGAGTCCATCAAATACTACTGAGTAGCACCCGCCTTTTGCCTCTTTCCCTAGTACGAAGGGGTTTATCCCCTGAGTACTAGTCCGGAAAGAGGCAAAAATTTGGCGGGTGCGCCCGAGGTGGTATTTGATGGACTCCGATAATACTACTAGACCTCGTCGGTTGGTAGCGTTATGCTGTAAAGAATTTTAAATTTCAGACGACTTCGTTTAACCCTGCACAAAGAATAACCCTAGTATCTAGGCAACTAAAACGCTATACAAATCAAAATACAAAAATAATTGCTAACGAAATCTAAAATAGCAACGAGAATAGTAGTAAACATAGCAGTAACTTAAGGTGGCTCCATAGTCAAATAAGCCTTTGACTTGAAAATGCTACTTAATCAGACAAAGTCAACATCATGACACTAGTTGCCATGAATGATGACAAACACAAGGATGTTTGGGTGTCTTGTTGCCATGGTAACAGTACAAGCTTTTGTATGGTGTCTCAGAGGGTGCTTTTCTTGTAACGATAACTGAGAAAAAACACTAAGTCACTCAGGGAAGAAACCATTTTTTACAGATTAAGTTTACAGTGGTCTATGCAATGAAGCAAAATGGTTGGCTGGCATTCAATACACTCAGAGAAAAAAATCTGGAAAGTTGCAATTTGCAAAAACAGGCATTTCTGGCCAATACCCAGCACCAGTGTTTTGCCTGCTGTAGCAAAAGAATTTGCCAGATAAGCATTATTTTGGTTCATTGCATAGAGTGTTCATCAACCTTCAGCCTGAGTTGCAGAAAGCTGGAAATGTTAAAAGAATGGAAAAATAAAAATTTCCCTATTTACCTTTTCCATGCAGGTGTGAACATTCAAAACTGCATAGGGTTGAGAAAAAAATTCCCAGGGCTAGGTCTTATCATTTCTGTAAGAAATTCTAGTGCAGAAGCATTTGTTTTGCACTGAAACAATGGAGGAAAATAGATGGCAGCACTGTGCTTTTTCTCCCAAAATGTAGACAATACATATTGCAGAAAAACTACATACCAGTTGCAAAACAATACATGGATTTCATGCAAATCTTACCTCACAAGCAAACAGTCTGGACACATCCTTCATTAACTCAGTCGTTTAATCACAGGGCAAACATTACAAAACAACTCTTCTGCTTCCAACTCAAATGGAAAGTTCGGCCAAAAAGGTCAAGCAACACCTTAAATAGCTCCTTCTTGTCAGCAACCTCAACCAAGCAGCCAACTAGCAGGAATCTGACCGCATTGCATCCTGGGAAATTCGAGTGTTCTTTGAGCGGGAAAGACCTACCTCAAACCAATTTGATATTTTTTTATAAGTCTCTGACCAGGCTTCAATAACACACTAAAAGTTTCCCAGTCACTTCCATCATTGATTGAAACTTCCATATTTGCCAGTTGAAGCCTGGTGAGACGGGCTCATTTGCTTTTACGGCCCCTTGTCCATGAACAACAAACTGCCAGTAGCTGTGATTGAGCATCTGGTCGAAGTTTGTCACATTCACGGTGCCAATAAACAGTTCTTTGGAATTGGCAAGGTTTAAGCCATCTCAGCCCTTGATGATGAGCTCCGGCACCAGCAAATGTCCCAAAACAATGAAATTTGGGTCAATTTTTGCCCCAAATTGCATTAATGTTCCACACGATTCTGCCGAAGAGAAAGTCAATTCAAATGAGCCGAGTAAGGTCACGTGACCAGCTGCCATCAGACATTAAATATGCATGCCAGACCCACCCCCTCTACCAAAACATTTGCAGAAAACAGAGCCTTTAAATACCCCCCCTCCCCTCAAGTTTTAAGCAAAATCTTTGGATTTCTATATATTTACTTGACTATCGGGCCACCTTAAAGTGCATATGAAGTAAAAAATAATTACTGCTTATTTTTAAGGCTTTTCAAAATAAAGACGAATGGCGTTTTCCTTTTTGAAATATCTCTTTCGTTTTGGAGATATTTAGGTTTTTGTAATATGCAAATGAGGAAAGTGATAACGTCATTAATCGTTCCACAAAAAGGTAAATCACTGAATCAAGCATATCTGTTAGAGTATTAAAGCGCTGTTCTTAAAACTTGCCACCATAACTGCTCATCATAAAAGGCACAAGATGGCACCCGTTGCGCCATTGCCATGGCAACAGTTTTGCTGCAAAGACTTATTTCTAATAACACTGACATTCCCAGTTTATTCTTAACCAAAGGTGATGCACTCCCAACAAGCTAACGAAGATAGTTAAGCTAAGATGGGTACCACGTGTGTTACACACCACACCCACTGTTTATTTTTAAAGTGCTGCAAATGGAGATATTTGGGTTTATAACAGAAGGAGACTGGATCCAAGACTGTTGCCATGGTAACGGCGCAATGGGTGCTATCTTGTGCCTTTTATGATGAGCATTGATGGTGCCAAGTTTGAAGAACACCGCTTTAATACTCCAAGAGATATGCTTGATTCAGTGATTTATCTTTTTGTGGAACGATTAATGACGTCATCACTTTCCTCATTTGCATATTACAAAAACCTAAATATCTCCATAACGAAAGAAGATATTCAAAAAGGAAAACGCCATTCATCTTTATTTCGAAAAGCCTTTAGCTTAAAAATAAGCATTAATTATTTTTTACTTCATATGCACTATAAAACAAGATATAAAATACATCTAAAGAAAGGAAATCAGAGTTCAGAGTTCAGTTTCTATTGTGCAATAAAAATACAAAGAAATGTTTGTAGCTTGAACTTCACGATTGCGTGACAACCACTCTCGGGATCCGGAAATACGTCCACTCTTCTTTCGTGTTGATGAGTTGACCTTCTTCGGTTTGATTTATCTTTACCGATTCCATGATCGCGTCATTTTGAAACGTTCCTGTGACATTCATAGTGAAGCCGGCGATGTTACCTGCATGGACATCAGCCATGTCTCCACAAAACAGAACCTTCCTCTCGCTGTTCAATTTTTCCTTACCGCGAGTGTAAGCACTCCGGGATGTTACTCCGATGTACTTATGGCGGCAAATTTGACAGACAAGCTCATAAGTGACACCTGTGCTGCGACAAGACCCTTTTCCGCCAGTGCTACAGATCAGACAGTTGGTGTTATTGCACTTTCTTTCTTTAAACGGGTCTGACCTTTGCAACATCCCGTTTAGGGTTACGCCTGACTGCTCGACCACTTTGATTCTAAAGCCTGTTTCCTTGATTTTTCTCATGAACAGGTTTCTTAATTGAGATCTTGGTGTCGCTGGTACGAAGATCACACTATCGAAACCGCCCTTTCTGTACCAGGTTTCGCGCTTTTCCCGCCTCTCCTCAGCCCGTTCTAGCTGTCTCCAACTTCTTAGTCGGTACAATGTCCAAACTTGGGTACAGAGCCTTCACATCCGCCGACCCAATAACTACTTCCTCCGTGATGTTGTTACTATTCACCTCCTTGAAGTCTGCTAGCATCTCTTCAGTGTTTAGGCACACACTCTCCTCTTTCTTCCACACCTCCGTTAAGATCATACTTGTAAGATGGGACAGATTTCTGTTGTAGGCTGATACTGCTCCACAAACTGGTCGAACCGGTGAGCCACTGTTTTGATCAGTTGTTGTCTTGTGATCTTTCCTCAGTGTATATAGAGGGGCACGTGTACAGTCACTTACTAGCATGTTGCTCTTAATCCTCGCTTGTCCTCCAACGACTTCGCCTGCATTCAGTAGTCTCACCCACATGACCGAATGTGCAGTAGGCTCTTTTTGCAATCTTTCAAGAGATTGCAAAAGATTGCAAAAATTAATATTAATATTGCAAAAATCAATATTAGCCCTTCGGCGGTAATTTTCATTTTAAAAAAATTCCGAAATGTTCAGAAATGAGTGTGTGCATTTAGACAGTTTTCAAAACACAAACATTAAAATTACATGCAGGATGGATGAGTGGACAAGAAATTGAAAGAATGATGAAATATGATGAAATATCTGACATCAATTAACCAATCGAAAAGATTAGAACTTCTCATTATAGTGCCAAAATGTTGCGTCTTCCTCCGATTATCCTGGAAGGTAGTCGTCCGTGTAGTCGAACGGTCACAGTCTTTTGATCGTTTTATGTCAATTGTTTTTATCTTTTCAACCGCCCAAAAATGCCGACTTCAAACATTTTAGGGAGTTCGTTCGAACCTCTCGTATGGTTTTCGACAGTACATTCCGTCTAAACCAGCGAGCAAAGTCACTTTAGTTTGGGAGTGATATAACTTTTTCGATGGTGCGATCTGACTTTGCTTGGGAGCGATCTGACCATGGAGCGAAGTGACCGGATACCTGTCCAGACAGTATCTTCCATTTCAGTTACAACTTTTAATGTGCTGCTACTGACAGGGTTTCGTTTATGATTTCTTTCCGGGTAACCTTTTGATTGGTGTGATATCCTCGTTGTTGCCCACAAAAAGGGGTCTCTTCGCTTTCGAGAAATAAACAACTCGGCAATTTTGAAGCTGCGTTGCTCAAACCACAGTCTTTTTTCAACAACGCTTGGATGATTTGTCCAGTCAATCGGCTAAGAAAGTTGCGTCAGGGCGCTAGGCCGTGACGCTATCGATTCTCACGAGTTTAGCAACGTCAAAAAATACTTTGCATGGTGAAATTTCTGGCAGGCTTTACGCTTGTTATCTTGGTTGAAAACGAGCGAAGTCAAAGAACACATGAAATAAGGTTAAAAAACAGCACTGCATACTATTCGTTACCTTTTAATAAGAAAAATACCGTGACGACCTCCTGAAAGTAGCGATAAAATTTCACGTTTTTGTCAAATACAGAAAGTAACAACACAGTGGAGATAGCGATTTCAAACGTAACTTGATTTGTAATTTACATATACAAGGGAATAACATATGCAACAGGGGCCCGGAGAGTGCGCATCAAATAAAACACTTGAAAGTTTAAAATAATTTTATTTCACGTTATTTCAGTGACAAATGTTTATGTAAGATAGTTTTACGTCTGAGTTGAAAGGAAATCGCAGGGAAAACAGAATTTATGAAGGACTTCAGAAACAACAACAACAACAAAAAATAAAAAGTTGTATACAAAATAAATGGTTTCTGCCTTCAAATTGAACTTCTTGACCCGATGGCTCTGTTTTTCCTGTTATTGCTTGGCAGCTGGAAATTGACTAAAATCCGTTTATGTGAGGTTTGTATGGGAGAATCTTGACCGAGGTCGTGAGTACAGACCAAACGCAGTGAGGTCTATACACACGACTTTTCAGATTACCAACCATGATTCCAAAGATTGCAGTCGAAGCCGTGAAGACTTCTGAAGAAAATATCAATAACAGTTTATTTTTTTTTATAAAATCTCTAACCTTAACTATATATTGTCTAATTGAAATAAATTATGTATACTGTAATAGTTTCTATACCGTAATAATTTGCAAGATATTTCCTGAAAATTGACATCTGTTTTTCCTGTAACTGATAACCTAACAAATTATTAAATAATGGCGCATGTCGATAGTTAACTAGTCTTGATAGTTAACTCAGAGTACAATTTTTATTATCTCTTAAAGTGCCTATGAAGTAAAAAATATTTATTGCTTATTTTTAAGGCTTTTCAAAATAAAGACGAATGGCGTTTTCCTTTTTGAAATATCTTTTTTCGTTTTAGAGATATTTAGGTTTTTGTATTATGCAAATGAGGAAAGTGATGACGTCATTAATCGTTCCACAAAAAGATAAATCACTTAATCAAGCATATCTCTTGGAGTATTAAAGCGGTGTTCTTCAAACTTGGCACCATCAATGTTCATCATAAAAGGCACAAGATGGCACCAGTTGCGCCGTTGCCATGGCAACAGTTTTGCCGCAAAGACTTATTTCTATTAACACTGACATTCCCAGTTTATTCTTAACCAAAGGTGATGCACTCCCAACAAGCTAACGAAGATAGTTAAGCTAAGATGGGTACCACGTGTGTCCCACGCCAGACCCACTGTTCATTTTTAAAGTGCTGCAAATGGAGATATTTTGTTTACAACAGAAGGAGACTGGATCCAAGACTGTTGCCATGGCAATGGCGCAACGGGTGCCGTCTTGTGCCTTTTATGATGAACATTGATGGTGCCAAGTTTGAAGAACATCGCTTTAATACTACAAGAGATATGCTTGATTCAGTGATTTATCCTTTTCTGGAACGATTAATGACGTCATCGCTTTCCTCATTTGCATATTACAAAAACCTAAATATCTCCATAACGAAAGAAGATATTTCAAAAAGGAAAACGCCATTCATCTTTATTTCGAAAAGCCTTAAAAATAAGCAGTAATTATTTTTTACTTCATATGCACTTTAATGTATCGAATAATGCAAGGTCGGCCATTGAGAATGAAGATCCTATAATAACCTCAGGAAAAACGACTTGGCTAAGGAAGGAGAATTGTGGAAAATATTTACAACTTAATGCAAGCTGGGCGTGTTTAAAAAAAAGTGTTCGCTAAAAACTAAAAGTAAAAATTTCCCTAAAGTAAACAACGTAATTACAAATATAGCTATGCTTGTTGAGGGGAATATATATGTAAACCGCTAAAAACATATATTAGAAAGACAAAATCATGTATGAAGGGACTAAATCACGTGCTGCATACTCCCCAATGCCTTCGTCACCTATTCGGGATTCTTCGGTAACCTTAAGGAATTCTTCGAGATTGTCCGGAAGCGCGAAGTCACTGTCAGACGAACGTCGTTGTCCAGAGCACCTCCATTACACGGCCGATTCAGTCATTTGTTCATCAATGCGGTAATGGAAAGCAATCATTCACAGCTGATATGAGTCCAGGTCTTCAGCTTCTACACAGCTTTGATAACCAGCACAGTACTGTAACATTAGCATCGCTAGCGCTTGACTTCTCTCTTCTGATTTGGCCTGAAAAAAAAAAAAAGCCCGGAAAGGGGTAAGTTTAGATGATGTTGCAGGCTATCTTACCCGTCGACGAACTATGGTCGAGTGCTAAGCGGAAACGCTCTTTTCTAAGCCTGATGGCTTGAAATACCCAAATGGCTTCGAGGTAAGCCTTGGATGGGACGTTACTCCATAACAAATTACCCCCTCCCACTCCTCCCCTCAGCACTTCGTTGAATTTTCAAAACCATTTGCCAGTACCTATTTATATTCCTGGATGGAGAGGGTGCAGGAAAGCACATTTATCGTAACCCTACCAGGACTTGAACCCAGGCCTTTCGATCCGAACTCCAACGTGCTAACCACTAAGTCAATTCGCGTCTCAACTCACTGTGAGATCGGATTATCAACTCACTGCCACTAAGTGTGACCAAAATATCATTTCTCAATATAATACCAATACCTGCCACGAAGACTGGTAAGGAGAATAACTAAAGCCATCGACTTGAGTATTTTCTGAATGAGCACGAAAAGTGGTTGAAAATGTGAGACAATCTTAGCAAAAATAACTTACCAGTAACGACTCTATCACGGCCTTTTTCTTGCGATCTTTTGCTTTACTTCTCTCTTCGTACAACTCTGCGCGCGTTTCGTTTTCTTCATCAATCTCCACTTGCAATCTGTTCATCTAAGGACAAACAACGCTTCGTCAGTTTCTACAAGAGTTTGCGAATTTTAAGGCGCAATCATTTGTGTGAAGACAAGAAGGATATAGAATTTAAATCGTCCTACCATGTCTTGTATCTTGTTCTTGCGAACCTCTAATGGAAGATTAGAAAATAACTCCCTGCCAGCCTAGAAGGAAATGGCGATATATTGCAAGAGTGATCTAAAGAGCTTTATAAAATCATAGAGAAATTGCGCGCGCTGTGATTGGCCAGTTCGAGTTCATTATAGTTCCATAAAGCACGCTGCTTACGTCACGCGCGTGCTTTATGGAGTTATAATGCACGCTGCTTACGTCACAAGTTTTAGCGCGCGCAATTTCTTTAACATTTTATAAAAGAAATAAAGAACTTGTCCTCGTGCATTGTTGAGTTATATAAGCACTTGGGAATTTTTAAGAACACTCGAGAAGTGCGAGAAGCACTCGGCTACGCCTCGTGCTTCTCTATGCACTTCTCTCGTGTTCTAAAAAATTCCCGCGTGCTTATATAACTCAACAATGCACTCAGGCGCGTTTTTTATTTCTTTAGTAAAGGTGGGCAGATATCGATGTGTCCTGTCAATGACGTAAAAATCCGAAAATAATTTTCTGGGTGCATATTTTTTGCGGAGAGTATTATCTTAGGAAGGAATGTTACGTTTTCTTCGGAAGGATTTCGTGTCCGAAAAAAAAATCAAAAACGAAAAAAGGATTTTAAGTCGTAAAATTCAACAGCAGGGAACTAAATTTAAAAAAGTGGCGTCAAGATAATCCTATAATGTTTACGGTAGTTATTCGTTTGTAAAGTTTTTTACCTACCTTGTGAAAACATTTGATCTAAATTGCCACTAAATTTGCTTAGCTTTAAGCACTAAATTTCGTTGTCCATCAACATCCCTAAACCCACAGATTCCTAAACTTACCTCTCGCACTTTTTCGGAAGTCTTTACAATATCATCCGCTACCACTTCCGGTTTTCTTTTATCCAATTCTTCTTCATTTGAATCAGGTGTCTGCTCAGAGCTTCGCGACTGCAATACAGGAACTCAGAATTAAAAGACAAGTTAACCTGCCTTGCAAGTCTGCATTTCGAAAGGAAATAGGCGTAAGAAATACAGGCAAGCCAGCTTTATCTTTTTTCATTAACTTCTAAGGTCTTTCTGAGTAGAACAAATGTTGGTCTCAAATTGGCAAACAAATTCGATTCCATCCCAAGTACCATGGGATACAATCCAACGATTAATTCATCGAGCACGAAACATGCACCCAGCCCAAAAACTGCCGAAGAGACTGTAACAGCCAGAATATCAAACCGCTCATATATATTAAACCCTATCCTATTTATCATTTCTATGGACAGCTATAAAGTTCCGAATAGTTCAGCGTTTATTTCAGCCACTTTTCCTCACCTGATCACCTGTCGCCGCTCGATCACTCTTCCCAGCTTGTTTCTTTTCGTCTTCATCTGATGATTTCTCGATTTTTGTAGCGAGCCGCTCGGGTTCTGATTCACTTGAAGCCTCTGTGACACTAGGTCCTGCCTGACCGCTCTGTTCCTTGGTGTCTGTATTTTCTTGTTGTTTTTCCTCCTTGTCGTCTGACTTGGACTGCTGTCTTGAAAACCACCCAGACATGGATTTTGTTGTGCTGTTCAAGGGATACAACAAAGTTTTAACAACGGCCTTAAAAGTAAAGCCATACAAATCATGACAAACATATAAGCAGTGCCCAAACGCGAAAAGAAATTAAAGCGATACCAAGCGAGGGAAAACGTTACCAACGCCAAGCTCGAGAGAACACGTAACCGGTATCAAACAAGAAAAACTTGTTAGCAGTTCAAGCGCGGGGAAATATGTAACTGGTTCCGATCGTGTTAAGTTACATGCTACAACATCACTTCAACTTCAGTAACATTCGGAAACGAGCGATTCTGATTGTACACCTTTCGGGACTGAACTTTGCGAACTATGGCGCTGCGAGAAAATTTCTTAATTTGTTTGTCACTTAGTACTTGCGTTCTAATTCACCAAAGCGTTGTACTTACTGCACGCAGTGCGTGTAACTCATGCAATTCTGCAGACATTTCTTGTGGCAAATCATAGCACACGTTCTACACTGGAACGCAACTTTGGTCCACACCTGAAGAAAACATCATACGTAATAAAAATTATTAACAGATGACAGTCACTCTAACGTAAAATACGATTTCACCAATCAGAGTTAAAAAGAAAACAATGGCCGATACAACTTCCTAAATGCGCGTGGGCCGTAAATAAAAGGGAAACAAAAATGGCGGGAAAAAGCCGGCCACGTGAGCGAAATTGTATTAGGACGCCGTTTTTCTGATTGGTTTGAAGAAAAGCAATCGAATACGATTGATTGGAGTAAGACACGTGCTTTTTATTTGCGAACCAATTGGAGGAATTGGAGGAATTGTGAAATTCAATGCAGAGCCACTTAACGGTACTACGAAAAAATGTGCGGTTAAAATTGCGTAATTATAAGAGTCTTAAGATGTGGGTGAGCGTAGCTTAAAACATTCGTACCAAGATGTTTGGTTGAATGGTTACAAAAAGAATGTGCTTTGCATTATGTTTCGCATATATTGGCCACTGAGGGAAAAACACAAACACAACAAAAAATTCAAACCTTTTTGCTGCAGTAGCTACATCTTGTGGGAAAATAAAACTGAGTTAAAATAAACTGATGTTTGGGGGGCTCTAAACTGCAAGACAAGAAAGAAAAGAGACACTCATTAAATGATTGGAATATAAAAAATAAGACCAAGGTCGAATAATGATCTTGTTTAATCTTTTGTAAATAAGGTAAAGAACATTAACTCTAACTTCTATCGGGTGAGAACACAAACAAGTCAATGTTCCAAAATGGTCACCGCTGGTAGATTGTCTCCCGCAAATTTCTGAACAAGAGTGAAAATAAGAAGTTGTTATACCTCTTAAAGCAGCCTTTAAAGTTTCAGTACAAGTATAGAAACAGGATTATCTACCTTTCCAGTGTGTCCTTTTCTTGTTTTTCATCCTGAAATGCAAAACATAAGGGAGTGTTATATAAAGGAGTGAGAAAAGGAATATCGTAGGAGGAATTTGTGATGTCTCACCTTGGGTTCCGAGTCATTAAGCGAGTCCACTTTCTCTAGTATTGACTCGTCACAGTCCACAAGTGAAGGAGTGTGATGGAAGATGAGTGTTACGTCACCACAGCATAACTTCTCTTTCAGACCGGGATGGTTGCGAAGATATGGCTGACTAAAAGAAAGACAAACGAAGATGAATCAAATTTACTTCTAAGAAATCTTGGGGAAGCCAAAGACAAAACAAACAAATAAAACAAAAAAATACATTGAATTTGAAGTGAAAAGGTTTAAGCACAGACTGCTACTTTACAACAAGGGGAGAAAGGCATCACACAAATTCGAATATCTGTAAATTTATCCGTGTTAGATCTTCCTTATTTTCGCGAAAACGCGCAACCAAACGTGGATGCGTGGGAGACATTCGCACGTGGAACACGCGGCTGCCTTTAGATAACACCTCTCAGCAGTCAAATATGTTTAGCTTGGTTATTCGGCTACATGAATGTTTTAAACGTTATTTGGTGCTATAAGGAATTTGTAAAGTTTATAAAATAAATCGTCTGATTACTTTGATATGATTCTGTCAGAATGCGGGGAAACCAACACATAACACTCTTCGTGCGTCTTTGACGAGATTGACAGACAATGGAGTGCAATGTCCATTAGCGGAACAGTTATCTGCAATAAAATAAATATAGTCAAATCTCAGACGGTTTATGATCTTTCTCTTGCAATTCTAAGGCTCGGATAAGTTTATCTAGAGGCGCTTTGCTGCTAGTCTCCTCCGTAGTTGTTGTTGCTTGGGCTCGTCACGCAACGCTCCCCTCAGGGAGCGTTGCGTGACGAACTCAAACAACGACTGCGAAGGAAACTACTAAGCTGCGAATTCTACAGCATGAAGCGGATAGGAGTATTTGTACTCCCGATTGGTTGGGACAGCTCAGGTGGCGATTCCCGACATTTTTTAGCTCACTCAAACAATTCACTGGTGGCAGTTCGTACTCCTCAGTGGAAAGAGACACCGTGAGAGTGAAGTCTCTAGGCCATGGCCAGGCTAGGACCCATGTGTCTCGATTTGTAGTCTATTGCGCTAACCACTAGGCCATACTGAGTTGCACTCACATTTGCAACGATTGCTGCTGTCGAATAGTTGGGTGAATGTTAAATTTCTTGTACTTTGCGCTACGTAAAATTCTCAGTGGAGTAACCTGAATCGTCCAGATAATCAACTCCGCTTTTAGCACGAGAGTTCAATCATTACTCACATAACCGAGTAGAATGTCCTTATCGTTCTTCTCCTGTGATTTGCTCCAAATGCACACATTAAGGTATTGGTCTTTCTTCATGATATCAAACTTCATTGTGTCATTCCAGACTGGATCCTAATAAAAGGTAAAAGAAAATACACTTGCTGGCATATTATTCGACTCTTGATAAATTAAGGTTAAAATATTGCCCATCAGTGTCACGTTCATTCTGTAAGTGCTCACCAAAAAAGAAATAGGCTGGAGCATTTTCAAGATAGGTGTTGTTTCAAAGCCAAACGTTTTGATTGTTAGAGCTCCTATGAACTGGTAGATATAATTTTCGGTTTGGGCTTCAAACGGGTTTTGGATATTTATTATTGAGTCTGGACATACAAAGCATGCGTAAAACTGGGTGGGCCAATTTGGCTTGGTTTGCAGGAACAACGTTTCTCAATGTGAAATAAGTGAAATGATCTTCGCAGTGTACAAGCAATTTAAGCAATTGCTTTTAGGCCTGAAAAATATTTCAAGGGTACAACGGGACCATGACCTACGCGATACCGGCGCGTTGCTCTACCAACTGAGCTTTGAAAGCTTCACAGTTCACATATTTATTATATTCACTTGGTTTTCTCAATTAATAAACAATCAGCAAAAGATGACAACTTTCCTTCATATAAACAGGCTTTAGTTGGGAAGCATTGTGAAAAATGACGAGTGAAGTAAAAGAAAGACGAGAGTCTGAGAGACGTTGCGCCTTTTCTGAAGCCTTACGTCTTTTTATTTTTTTCACTCGCAGTTATTCGCGCTGGTCCCTGGCTAACTGAAAGCCTGGGACATGTAGGCTACCTGTGGGATTGTTTTCGCTGCCTACCCTCAGAGAAACATGGCGTGACAACGTGACAACCTGAAAAGAAGAGCGCTACCTACCGTGCTCGCCGACACAAGCTTGGTTTTCATGGTGTCGGGCCCATCTACAGCTGCGAGGGATGAAACTGACACCTTCCTCTGCTTGTTTCCTGGTGGGGCAGCACCGGTGCCATGTGCCAGGGGAGTCTTCTTGTCGGATTCTTGAGTTGCCTGATCTGATGTTGTCTTCTTTGTAGTTTTTGGTGATTCTTGCTTGGTGTCTTTTGTTGGTAATCCCGTGAACTTCTGATCTCTATGGCAAAAGGAGTTTAAATGAGGACCATTAAAATGAAAAAATTAAAGGTTTTCTCAGATCGTTTACTGGTTATTTTAATTGTTTCTTGACAAGTTACGTTTGAGGATGCTACTTCCGGACATGGCAGCTACGTTCGGAAGGACGGGGGGGGGGGTCCTTCATCAACATAGGAAACTATGTTCAGAAACTATGTTCCATCGTTCTAAATGTGTTCTTGCACTGTCGTTACGAGGGCTTTTAATTTCAGAGTTTGAGTAACAATTCAATCAGGGTTTCACAATGGCGGTCGTGACTTGAGCTGGCCGCTTACGAGAGTGAAAGCAAGGAGAGCTTTGAATGTACTTCCCTGAGGGTCAAAAGTAACATGCACACTGTACGTGAGAAATGGACTTACCTGACAACTTGTTGATCAGTTACAGACGTAATGCTATGCTCTGTCGTCGCGCTTCCAGAGGTCATCTTCTTGCCTGTGGACAATACAAAAAATAAATTTCGCAATGACGATACATGGCGATTATACAGAATTATTTTCAAATGAACTTTTTTAAACCCAGCAGGGTGACGAAAATGACCTGATCCCCAGTGAGACCTCCAGGAAGTACGCAAGGAAAGAACAGAAAGGCCCTCTTCCAAATAATGTCTGAACTATCTTAAATGATTTTCAGTTACAAGATCTTAATCTCCAAAATATCTCTTCGAATACAACTCACTGGACTACGACCAAGCCCACCCCCCCCCCCCCCCCCCCCAACGCCCGGGCTCGCTTCTCTCGCCGACTCGTTACTGAAAACGCTTGTGTGACCCAAAGGTGAGCCCAGGCTACTCACACCCAAAATACAGAAACACAAGTGAATTAGATGTACAGGTACATGCACGTAATACCATTTCCACATTTGTGGACACATGTCATTTTTTTTAAATAAATTCCCTGCTTAATTAGTCACCCGTCAAACTCAGCGAACATTTCTCGTATCACAAAATGTGGATCTAAGCGCTAGAGGTGATAAGTCTTTACAGGCAAAGCATTCCTCTAAGATGGGAAAGAAATGGCGGTCTTAGAATGAGTATAGCAAAAACTGTACCTCGTTTCCCTTTCATTTTTTTCTCTCCTTTCTGTTTCAGCTCAGTGCTTCTAGAAAGCATTTCCTTCACCGCAGACTTGGTGATTTCACTGTCAGCTTGTTCAAACAGTGGCACAACAATGTTGACGAATTCATCTTCGGAGTCGCTGTCATTGTTCAATGCTACACTCTTATAGTCCACCACAGTTTTCCCGTCCGTCTTTTCCTCTCCATTTTTTGGATCAACTTGTTGGTTTATTCTGCTTGGTGGTCTTTGAACTGTGGCAATGAATCTATGAAGAGATTTATTACAGAAAAACCTGTAAGTACTATTACAAAAGGGTGTCGTTTTAAACAATAGCTGGGAAAATTCTCGCATGATGAGTATAGGCCATGAATTGGCGTAGCCTGTTACGCAACGTAAGGCAGATTTCGGAAAACTGCTTGAAAATTGACGTCAGTTTTCCAAAACCAGAATACGGCAAGTTGTGAAATGTCCAACGTGTGCTCGTGGAATAATTGTTAAATAGAGCATAGAAATGACGCCTGATGGCCAGCAGGAGGTGCCTCCTTTTCCAGCAATATCTCGATAAATCTAAAAGCTTGGCCAGATTTTTTTTCCGGTATCAGACATGTTGGATCGTTGAATCTTGTTACAAGTGTACGTGTAATACAGGTTTTAAACAATAGGAATGAATATTTCAGCCACCTTTTAGGTGTCCGCGTCTGCGTCCGCCTAAAACAGGTGTGCGTTTTAGTAAAATCACAAGGAGAAGCTACATTTGTAATGTGCATTACCTGCTTTTATTCTTGATCATCTTGGCAGCCTGTTTGAGAGACTCGATCTTGTGTCCATCAATCGCTACAAGGATGTCTTTGGCCATAACCCCAGCAGTGTAGGCTGGAGAGTCCACAACAATTGTCTCTATAACAATTGTTTTCCCCAGTTCATCCTCACTGATCTCTTTACTCAAGGTCAGACCGAATGAGATGTCATTACTTTCACGACTTATCTCAATCTGTAAAATACAAGTTAAACTAAATAGAATAACTACAATTTCCAAAACACCTCCCTGACCTACACGTAATGGTATAGTCCTGACATCATAAATGTGGCCAAGCGGAACTTAGCCTAAGTTAGAATCGAGCCAATGTTAGTCAGTGGTGATGTTGGGGCAGACATTGTCACCACAATGACATACAAGGTTTTGCAGGGCCTGCGTGTTCTGTGTCCCCGTTGTGGGAGGACATTTTCAAGCTTCACAAGGGGGTGTGTGTTGTACAGATAGTTCGCACACCCCTCCCCCTCCCCTATTGGTTTACATGGCAAGTACCGTATGTGGGTTGGTAAGTCTCCACTGCTCTCATCGGTGTGACAGTGCCTGCTGGTTGCTGCTGTCAGGGTTGCCATGGATACCTGTGTGCCCTGCTTGAGGCTGATATCTCGCCTGGCTCCACCATTGTTTTTGGGCCCCTTTCCCAAGCTCATCAATTTGCAAATATGAATCTAAGTATCTAAAATAACACGACCTGGCCTTAAGGTAAAAAAATTTAGTGACAATGTAACACTTTCCAGTATCAGCTGCCAAATTGAAGGAACTGTTCCAGAAGTAGGAAAGGTAAAGTCTGTATACGAGCCTAGTGGTCCATCAGGCCGGAGCTTATCCCGGTTTCCATAGCATGAAGCGACTAGGAGTATTTCTACTCCCCCCTGGATGGGATGCTAGTCCATCACAGGGTTACTCCCCAGCAGTAAATTCGCCGGTACCCATTTATACACCTGGGTGCAGAGAGGCACTATGAGAGTAAAGTGTCTTGCCCAAGAACACAATGCAGTGCCCCGGCCAGGGCTCAAACCCGGACCGCCCGATCGGGAGTCCAGCGCACTAACCATTAGGCCACTGCCCCTTCCACACTCTTCCAGAAGTACAATCACTTTGAAGTATTATTGCAGTAAGCTAAAGGCACGACTAGTCAGACAGTAATCCCTAAAGCATGGATTGAAGCTGATAAAAAAAAATAATAAATTCACCTCAAATGTTGGCCACATTGCTCTTCTATTCTCAGCAAGTTGACTCCAGGGAAGCAGATCCACTGACAAACTGCAGTACTGCCATGCCACATTCTCCAGTTCAGGCAGACGGGTACACCCCACAACTGTGACTTCAAGACTGCCGACAGTGACCAGACTGTCGTGAACATAGACCTCCTGGGTCTCATCTTGAGGTGACAGTTCCTGGAAAAACGGGCTATACCTGATCTTGTAGCTAGGCAGGGTGTGTTTCTTTTGGATAGACTTGCGCAGATGATTTATTATCAGAGATGACAGTTGAGGCAGGTTTTTGCCTTCAAACTGGGATTCAGCTTCAAATTCAACTTCTGGTTCCTGGAAGAAAGAAATTTCGAACTTACTTAAAAAAATTGTCTCAATCATATGTAAGCAAGTACTCTGTCAAATCGTTACAGTGCCCAGTATAGTTAGTTAATTATCAAGTATGTTGGTGCATGTTGACAGAGAGACTGTTGAATATAGTTTCTAACAATTACAAAGAATCTGAATTTCAATTTAATATATTTAATAACTTAGCATTATTATTCCAGTATTGCGCCATTTTACCATATAAGGGCAAAAGAACGCGCAAAATATGCCATGTTATTACACTGTAGAACAGGGCAAAAATATGGACTGAAAGCGGAGCGACACAATGGCCGAACTAAACTTTATTTTTTGGTGGAATAATAAATCCCTTATTCGATGGTTTAACATATAATACGAGTGGACATTTTGCTCATTGCTCGTATTATATGCTAAACCCTGCCTCCTCCACGGGCTTTTCCAAGGCTGATTGAGCGCGGATTCTAGTCGAGAGTCTTGAGTGGGGGGATTGGGAGCTAGCGCGAAGCAGTGGGTGATGGGAAGGGAAAAAATAGAGAGGTTATTTTTCTGCTTTTGACGGCCTTGTAGACTGGTCTAGGAAAATCGGGGGATCCGCCATTAATCTGTCCGCCATCTTGAATGCAGGATTTGCCAGTCGCTTCGCCTTTTCTTTCCTTCCCATGGCTCCCTTCGCCCCGCTTTCCTCAATAATTAACTAGCATTCCCCCAACGATCGCGAGCAACTGGGGACAAGGCAGTGCTAAACCATCAAATAAGGTGTATGTATTTTTATAATAGTGCAGAAGAAAACTGAGCACTGATTATTATTTTTATCAATTTTGATTTTCTTTGAAAGACTGACAAAACCCCTTCACAAATGAAGACTTCACTGAAAATACATTTTTATACCAAAGAGTTTCTTAACTGTTGATGTGATATAACAGATGGGATTAAGACAAGTAATGCAAGTAATGTGTTTTTGGATTGATTTTAAAGGGTATTTACCTCAAGTGGAGGTTGAAGGCCATTTTTGATTTTAATTACAATAAATATTGTGAATGTCATGCATTTATTAGCCTGCAAACACAGTCACCTCTCAGTACTCCTAGCCAGATTGATGCTCTGTCTTCTGAAATGCTAAACCAGCCAGCAGCAATGAAAGACTGAGCTGTATATAGTTACAGGCATTTAAAGGGCTGTATTTCATCGTTACAAACCTCATAGAATGAAAATGACCAGTGTGTAAGGGGATGCCTACTAAGCTGCACTCTTGCACGGCCTCGCAGGGAGACCATCTTAATGGCCAAGTACACAGACTTGTTAAATACAAGATCAACCTGTATTGCCATGTGGCACCCCCCTGAGTACTCAAGGTCAAGAGCAATGTCCAACTCCTGGGGGACTTCCACGGGATCCTTTGTGCCTATCTTCATCACAGTAGCACCTTGATGATTACAAGAAAAAAATGTGTTACATGCACCTCCAGATAAAATATAATATACATGCACAAGGTATAGATCTGCGAACAGTACAGTGAATCTTGTCTGCAATGCTAACCTTGTTCAAGTTGTAATGTGCAGTTCCAGAAAATATCCATACCCACCCCATGGAAAGTCAATGGAAATTCCAAGGGGTTGGGGGGGGTCTCAAAAGCCAAAATTTAACTGGAATTTCCAGAGGGGTGGGGGATTCAAACCAAAAAACCTTCTGTGGAAGGGTACGGATATTTTCTGGAACAACAAAATTTGGCTTATAATAGCAAGAACCAGGCTTTGTGTTACAGAGAACTATTAAATAAATTAGTATATGGTGAAAGATGACATTTATCAGTAAGGCAAGGCATGCTCTGAAAAAGAAATTCTGAGTGCTCCCATTACAAGAGTTGAACCTCAGTATTAGTAGCCTTTCAATCATTAGTACTTTGGGCACTCTACCTAGAGTGAGCTAAAGGACACTCATGGTGGCTTAAGGCCATTAAACTGGGTTCATGTGACAAATGTCCTACATAATTACCATTTTCAGTTGAGTAAGACACAGGGGAAGTTTGGTGAAGAAGTTTTGATGTTAAAACTATGTTGTAACCGGCTTAGTATCCATTGGTAACATATATGCGTCACATGTCATAAAAGCCCGCCAAAATCATGGAACGGCCGAGTTCGGCAAGTTACTATTGGAAACTGAGGCAGTTGTCCATGGTAACAATAAAGTTTTAATGTCAAAACTTTGGGTGCTTACCATTTGTCGGAAGGAACCGGTTGGGACGAACATTGAATAATGGTAAGGGATTTTCCAAAATCAGCAAACCAACCGAACGAGATTGTGCTTACCATTTGAAATTTGGTTTCCTGTTATTGTTTTCCGTTGATGAGAGCCTGGAACTGGGAAATCGTGCTATTGGTAAGGAAATTTCCGACCTTCCGTTCCGAACGAAAAAGAGGACTTCCTCTGGAGGTAATCCACAATTTTCGAATGGATTTTCCAGAAAATTACTGTTCCATTTGATTTTCAACCGAAATTTCCGGATTTTTTGGCTAAATGGTAAGCACCCTTTGTCCCCAAGCTTCCTTTGTGCCTTACTCAACTGATAATTGTAATAGGATCTGAATGTGAATGCACGTGACCAAAGAAGCAAAAAAATATGGCTTCAGACCTGTAATGACAGGAAGAGACGTTCCCAGTGAGATCTCTTCAATAGTGATTTGTTCTATCAGCCTGCTAGCTGCTTTGCCTTGCATGAGGTCTGAGAATTCCAAGTTCATCTTGTGTAGAAAGAATGACTTCATCTGTGGAGAATCTCGCCATTCTCTCCACAAGAAGGCGAGTAGAAGATTCAGACTCATACATGGCTCTTTTTCAGTGGCCTTGTCCTTCTTGAAGTAATCTGCAATAAACTACAAAATGGAAATATAATCATTTCTAAAATGGCATACTTTCAAAATAAACAACCAATCTCAAAATGCTAAACACATCCACCTTGCTAATTGCGTTAAAATGTTGGTGCTTTTACTTTAACCTGAGATTTCAATATGATAACTTTAACACCTTTTTTCATTTTCAATATCTTACAGAGGAATTTGTTGACAGCAGAAGGTTGCTTTGAGGAATTATGCTCAGAAGGAAATCATGGATTAGTTTCAGCACTACATGCCCATAGCATTTATTTCCCTCCGAGCTAATTTTCTGTTTTGCAGCTTCTCAAATATTGCATGTATACTCCAAATTGCATTACAATAAATTAAGAATGCAATTCAGTAAGTACTGTATCTCGCTCTTGTCTGAGTGTTGCTCTGGTCAGAAATTGTTCCCGGACCTATAGCTCCTGGGAGCAGTATCGCATAAAGATACTGTAAAATTTCAAAAAATACATAAGTACTCCAAAAGAAAGTCCCTCCCCCCCCCCCCCCCCCCCCCAAAAAAAAAAAAAAGCCACCCAATATATCAGGTACCGTTGGTCGCTAGCTAAGCCTGTGGTAATCAGTACATATATATAGAAGGCAGCACCCAAGACGAACAAAGATGTTTACTAAAGGGATCTCACAAAGACTCACCAATTAAAAATTGTTTAGAAATTGAATGTAGGTGCCTAAGTTA
Source organism: Meandrina meandrites (assembly GCA_963693305.1). Lineage (NCBI taxonomy): Eukaryota > Metazoa > Cnidaria > Anthozoa > Scleractinia > Meandrinidae > Meandrina > Meandrina meandrites. The sequence continues at coordinate 12,126,084 of OY855910.1, forward strand.
TTGATTTTATCAACAGGTTTAAGGTCGTTATGTAGAATTTGTCATTAAAGCAATAACCACAGTGTCACATGGGTTCAAAACTGGACATTGCTGACATATTGTTTACTTGATCTAATCAGTCCGAATTGTGAGTATGAGTGCTGTTATCTTGAGTGTTTTCTGCCAAAACCTGAAATATTTTGCCAGAGTTTTGAAAGTGTTGAATGAGGAAAGGGAAGAAAAAATGCCAAGAATGGGCTGCATGATTCTCTGGAGACCCAGACATCTCAGAAATACGAGAGATGGGGGGTATCTTTTGGGCGAGTGAAATCTAATCAGGGCAGGTGCATTCTGAGGGTCACTTGCCCAAATGGCAAGTGCTCTCAAAATTCAGTTTCCAACAATGATATGTTATTCTTGTATGCATCAAACATTTCCAGACACAGTATCCTGTGCAAATATACTAAGAAAGACAAAGATGTTTGAAATGCAGATTTCCATCCTAAAATAACCCCTAATCCCCCCACCCCCCCCCCCCCCCACTCCCTACCGTATATAAGCCCTCGGCTCCTCACTCACAACAATATTTAGCCCATCAGAAAGTGTCGTTGAGCAAGTATAAGCCCAACTCAAAATTGGGTTTACTGACGCTTTCAATCTATTCAAGTTCTATATAAAATCTGAATTAAAATACTGTTAAAATTTCGCGGCTCAGAAAATAGCTTATGAGACCTATAAACATTGCTTGACCGTCTGATACTGAAGATCATAGGATCAAATGGATGAAAACAACATTAAAATGAAAGCGATCGATCGTTTACGTAATTGAGGAACTCCTACCTCAGGGTTGGTGACTTTTGTGCGCTGCGGATAAAGATTCCGTGTATCCTTTCCTGTCAAAGTCCACCATTTGTACAGTAAAAAGGCTTCCAAAAGCAAAACACAAAAGACTCCGATCAAAAAGGCGAGAAGTAGAGCTATAAACATGAGAAAAAGTGACTAAAAAACATAGAATAAGGCATGATTATCGAAGAGGCGGGAGACTGGAAACGAAGTCAGTCCGCTGACCGACGCAGAAGTGGGAAGGGTGTGATAACTTATCTAATCGAACAACATCGAACAAAAATCCAATCGAACTCAATCGAACGATTGGTGTTCGATTGGGTTCGGCAATCGAACAAAATCGAACATATATTTTGCTGTGAGTTCGATTTTCGAACCAATCGAACAAAATCGAATTAATCCGATGCAATTGTGTTCGGATGGTATCTCTTGACGCCTGAAACTAGTAAAACACGTAGGGTATAGTCACTATCAGCCTTTATTATCCAACACTGCTTCGTAGAGTACAAATAACGTCCCAAACAAGTACAAATATCACACGATATTTGTACTCCAGAGAACTGGTTAGACAGGTTTTTGACGTGTTCTCGTGCTCTTGACCAATCAGTTAGCTGGATATCCTGCGCCAATTCCGTTCCGCTTCGCATACTTCTGTCACACATTCGCGGCAAATAAATATCCGCGAAATTTGCCCGCTTTGACTAGTTTGACATAACATTTTGTCTTGTTGGATAATAAATCTCTTATTAGACGTTTTGTTGTGTAGTATCGCCGAGAATTTTTACTCGTTGTTTGTATTTTGACTCGCCCTACAGGCTCGTCAAAATACGGCACAACTCGTAAAAATACTCGGCGATACTACACAACAAAACGTCTAATAAGATACATTTATTGAATGGGAATAAAGAGAAATAACTTCATACTGGATGTCAATGTTCAAACAAAAAAAAAAACAAAGTCAGTGTCAACGACTGTTACTCATGTACGGAAGTATACAAAACATGGACCCGGGTCCATGGACCACCTCTGTGAACCCAGTCCATGGACCACCTCTGTTGACCCAGTCCATGGACCACCCCATGGACCACCCCTAGCTGAGCCTGTTTTTCATTGTACACATGTACATGGAACCAGACATATACAAAACATGGACCCAGGTCCATGGGCAACCTTATAGACCACCCTGGTCCATGGACCACCTGATGGACCACGCCTTGTTTTCAAAAGCAAATTGTACCTGTCAGTGTAAAGGTTAATTAGACTGGGGATATGGTATAGAACTCAGACTTATGACACTCAATATCCAGTTCCTACTTTCTATTATGTAATTGAAGCTTTTGCCAGTTATGATGGGCCAGCATGGGCATGTGAGGTTTTGGTGTTCTCCTCATTGATTTTGCTCGATATTAGTTTTCAAACTATCACTGAAGTACAACAGAACATACTAACCTATCATTGTTATGATGGGATGCAAAATATCTAGTGCTTATCTGTTATATTCGTTACAAACAAATTAAAGTTAAGCTTTAAATACGTATGCTGTTAGAAATACTGATAAAATAAAGCTGACATAGTGGAGTGTCACCATTTTGATCAGACAATACAAAAGTGAGGTCAGAAATCATATTACAGTACTGCTCGATATGTGAGCCTGCTAATCTTTTGCGATATTAACATAGAACATTGGTGTTTGCACTCGAAAGCAAAAAAGAAAGTTGTCCAGACATTTTGTCCAACCACTGTTGGAATTTCATCGGACATTAGCAAATTGTGGTCGGCCAATGTCCAAAGTCCAACTGCTATTTTCTGCCCTGAATCCACCATACTGTGGAACCCACATATATTGTGCATGACCATGTATGATGAAAATCAGGCCCAGGGGTGGTCCATGGACCAGATCCATGAGAGTGGTCCATGGACCGGGTCCATGAGGTGGTCCATGGACCAGGTCCACGGTCCACAGGGTGGTCCATGGACCGGGTCCACGGGGGTGGTCCATGGACCTGGGTCCATGTTTTGTATACGTCCCTCATGTACTCCCGGGTGTACTTTGGGTGTTGATAGGAAATAGCTTATTTGATTATCTTCGATGTGACTGTAAACAGACAGAAATCGTACCATTTCATTAACTGCAACACAGGCAGTTGTGTTTCAAATTATAATGATTATCATCAGTAGGCACCGCGCTGCAGCCATAACTCTCTCTAAGTCTTCAAGAGCGGCCAAGAGTGATGTGGAGACGAGGAGAGCAGTCGCTAGCAGGATAGCAATTAATTCGGCAGAAGAACTTGTAATCAACATAGATGATAAAAATAGTAAGTGAACCTTAAGACTGAATTTCCACAGACCACGTGCTTATCATGCGATGTGAAAATTGTTCAATCGAACAAGAGTTCAGTAATCGAACGTTCGATTGAGTTCGATGAACGATCGTTCGGTAATCGAACGTTCGATTGTGTTCTATTGGCAAAATTTTATTGTGAGTTCGATTATGTTCGATTGAGTTCGGCAATCGAACGATTGGTGTTCGATTGGGTTCTATTACCGAACTGTTCGATTAGATACCCCGGGCTTTCTTTCAGCTTGGTAACGACTTCATGGTACCTTCAGCTTTCTTTTCAGTTCTGTCGACATACTCAGCGTTTATATCGAAGTTAAGACGGTATGGCCAGCGCTACCGAAGAAAGATGGCAGGCCAAAAGAAGTACCGTTTTGGAAAGAAACGGGTTCATGTTAATAATTCTGTGATGAGCGACATCAAGTTTGCATTTCCCAGCAAGCTGAACATTCCAGCTCATAAGTATATTCTCGCCAATAGCAGTCCTTTCTTCTTTGCTATGTTTTACGGAGGTCTGGCCGATAAGAGGGAAAGTATAGACATTACGGACTGCGATCCAGTCGTCTTCCTTCAATTGCTGCGGTACTTGTCCTTGTATTGCGATGATGTAAATTGTCGAGATGTAAGCAGTGCCATTCAAGTGTGGTACCAGACCAAACCCCAAAATTCCAAACAAAAAACACAGATTTTTTTGTAGCATAGATGTTTCATCTGTTTCATGGATTGCTTGAAATTTGAACGAGTTATTCCAGCAAACCCATATAAAGTGGAGAAAAATGTATTTTCCTTCGGAAGTTCAGCGAGAGCATGCATGTGATTTATGCTAACACATCTTGTGTTAGCACGTGGAGTCTCATCAAGTGCGACACTACTCGACGGTGCTTGTAGATTTCTTGTTTGTTTCATCGTGTTTCGAAATGCCCTCGAGTCCCGAATCTTCGAAGAACCCTAAAGAGACTGCTACGGAGGACGTTTTCGAACGTTTTAAAACGTACCTTGACCACAAGATTGAAAATCTCTCGTCGGGATAAAGCTCGCAATCGTCAAGTGAAAGTGGAAAATTGCAAAGAACGACTGAGGCCGGCAAGCTTAAGTTCTAAGGCAACAAAGACCAGTTCCTGTTTAACTCCGAGCCTCAGGCGACAGTAGGCGAAGCCGCCATTTTTTTTTGGCTTGCGCGACGTCGACAAAGCGGTTGAAAAGTTTGAGGATTTAAGAAAAAGCTTGCGACAGCGTCAGAAGATCATAAAACTTGCAGACAAGAGCGAAGCAGCTGGTTGGCTCGCAGTGAAAGAATAGGAGGCGGAGGAGTTAGCTAGTGATTGGGACGACGAGAAGAGGATCAGGAAGGCGCAGGAATGGGGCAAAATGCTTTTAAGAAAGCCGAGAAGAATAAGACTCCCGTCAGCGCTCATACTTCTCGCGCTGCTGACGACCGGTCTCTTTTTCGAGGTATGCTCCTTGCCCTTTCTTTGTTTTTTCAACGTGCCAGGCAGGTGCTCTCACTCTGCCTGCCTTACAGTCTTGTGTCTTTGTGTTATGCGTCAGCGTTCTGGAGAAGGAAAATGATTTTCCTTTGTACGAACGGAGTGAGGGAGAAGGAAAATGTATTTTCCTTCGGAAGATCAGCGAGAGCATGCATGTGATTTATGCTACCACATCTGGTGTTAGCACGTGGGGTCTCATCACGTGCGACACTACTCGACGGTGCTTGTGGATTTCTTGTTTGTTTTGGGATTGTTTTCTATGTTTTATTTTTTCTTTAGTGGAGGTTTTCTGCTGAGCGTTCTTTGTTTTTTCGTTTCTCAGGCCGTAGAATGCCTTCTCTAGCAGACCTCTGCTTCAGATGCGGAAAGAGAGGTCACTGGAGTTCAAGTTGCGGGAGGCTCAGTGACCGTCCTTGATTCGGGAATTACAGAAGCACAACCAGACTTGGCTCAGGCAGTACATCTGGAGAGCAATCCCGCAGACCAGACGCGCGACAGTCAACTATTTGAACATGATGATGCGGTTGGATGTTTCGAAGATATCATTAAGGTAGAAGATTTGTTTTTCATTGCCTTCTTTTGAGGTAGAGTCTGGTTCACTGGTCCCTGGTACAGTTCCACCAGGTGTTAAAGGGAGACTTAAAGCTCGTGTTCTTTTTTGGGAGAAGATTGGCGCACCACCTTTTATCATCGTCTGTATTAGATGAGGTTACAGAATTCCGTTTTATGTTTCTCCGCCTCCAGCTTTAGAACGTTCCGAGTTCGTTCACTCAGCTATTCTTGATTTGCTTTCCTCGGGATGAGTTGTCAAGTTCCGAAGAGTTGCCTCAACGTTGTCAATCCGATTTCTGTTTAAGTTCAAAGTTGTGGGAAAAACGTTTGATTTTGGATTTAATATACGGTACATCAATCACCACGAAATTCAAGTTCGAGGACTGGAGAGTTGGGCTAGACTATTTTGAGAAAGGTAGCTACTTCACTGCATTTGACCTCAAAAGTGGATATCATCATTTGGATATTTTTCCAGAACACCAGCCATTCCTCGGTTTTAGCTGGGTGATGCCTGATGGGGAACCTAGTTTCTTTATGTTTACAGTTCTCCCGTTTGGTTTATCTTCGGCGCCTTACATTTTCACTAAGTTGCTCAGACCTTTAGTTAAGCATTGGAGATCTCAGGGCATGCGTGCCGTTGTTTACCTCGATGATGGTTTTGACATTGAGTCTACTGAGTCGTTGAGCCAATTTCATTCTAACATTCGTAGATCAGACCTTGCCGCGGCGGGCTTCATAGCTAATGACGACAAGTCAGTTTGGGTTCCTGCAAAATTATTATATGGCTACAATAGTACGCGCGCTCTGATTGGCTGCTGAGCGGGCAAGATTTTCTTGTAATGACCAGGCATTATGAAAATTTTTCTCAAACACTTGTAAACACAGGTCAGTTTGTTTTGTGAAAATTAAAGTGGTTAAATTTGCCCTAGATCTTGGCGTAATGAAGACAAAAATTGCCTCATTGTCAAAGAAACCGTTTCTTCTGGTTTCGATCGCATGGCCGGGTTCGTTTCGGTTCAGTGAACATGACCTCAAATGACCTCTTGCGCGCGCAAGCGGATATTGAAAAACGTTTTCCTTTTTTTCAGCGCTAAAAAGGCCATATAATAAATAACTTATTAACCTCGTCCGCACGGTCAATACATCAAGGCCTCGGTCTGAGATTTCCCTGTATTGACCTCACTCTCGGTTAATAAGTGGCATATATTGTACTGTCGGGAACCTTTTTTTTCGCCAGCTTTACGGCGCTCGGCTCAATTTAGAGCAAGAGATGTACAAAGAAAAGACTCGACACTCAAAGATCACTGGGGAGTAACACTTTTATTAACTTGTTGCAATTAATAATGAATTTGCAACGTTTCATTAATCATATGTTAAGTAGTGAGCATATTTATTAAGCCTTGTGCTCACATCTACTCCCAGTCCATCCTGCCGGGCACTCGCACCTGTGCGGGTAAGCTTTTATGCAAGTGCCTCCGTTTTGACAGTTTGCTATCTTCTTGTCGTATTCACTACACACTAAGAAATAAATAAATGCAAAATAAATGTCAGTCCTTCTCTTCCTCGTAGTTTCAGTTTTCAGAAAAGAAGGGTCTGAAATTCAAGAAAACCCATATGGAGAAATCATTGTTTACAATATTTGCCTCATCAAAATAAGCGCTTTCGTTACAGATCGAGCTTAGCTTATGATTAAATTTTACAAAGGATCAATTTTTTTTTTTACTTTTCGATGAATTCAAAAGAGGGGGGAGGAACAGGACTGTAAATCTCCCTCCTCCCTACTTTTTTAGCCATTTTCTCCCTCCTCCCTACCTTTTCGAGAAATTTCTCCCTCCTCCCTAAAGACCCTAAACCTTTACCTCCTGACACCTGATGTAACTACAGTAAGCGCTGGGGCAGAAAATGAACGAATTTGTACTTATTTAAGAAGAAATATTACGTTACTTACATTTAAGGCCCAACAAGCTGAGGAATTGGTTCATGGTTCTCTCTTCGTGTCACCGGTTGACCGAGTCAACTCCGAGTCCGAGTCAAATCCGAGTCCGAGTCACTGGTCAGCGGTTTGTTCATTACGAAAATATTAAGTTTGCTCATAAATGTGTACGATAGTCTATAGTGTTTCCCTAACCAACAAATGAAAACTAAAGGAGGGGGGGGGGGGGGGGGGTATAGATCACGTAGCACGGAAAATACGGCCCTTTCATAATTCACGAAAAATATCATGTTGGCATTTCACGCTTCACGAAAAATAAAAGAAAACGTTTTGAAAATTCACGGTTCACGGCTACCATGGAAATCATAATTCACGAGGAAAAAAATTGCCATTTCACATTTCACAGGAAATAAAAAGGGCCGATCACGAGTCAGGTAAATACCTTTTAGCACCCTCATTCAGACTTTGGATAACTCGTGAGGTCGACTTGTGGCAAGTCTATTATGGTCAATTGCAGCCCCATTGCAGTAAACAAAACAAGAATCGCTATCAAAATTAACTACCTATTGCCGTGAGTTTATTTCAACTTTATAAGCCGTTATTTTCATTTTCACGAAAACTATTAAAAATAAATCAATACACTGGATTCAGGTTAGCCCAAGGGCTCAAGGGATTAGGATTGTATGCAGTTTATCAATAAAATATTTTTGTCCTACTGGTTTATTGTCTCGTCGGCGAGTGTTTGCTAATAAATCGTTGACAGATTAAGTCGCATAAAGCTTCATAGACGATCACGAGAGAAGTTTCACATTTCCGGATAAATGTGGATTTAAGCTGTCAACGGCCTACGGGTCAATGACCTAAACAATAGACTTCTGGTCAATTTTCCACATATTTGGGCTGCCGAGAGACCTAAGGCTGCGGCTAGCCATGGATACCACGAAATATTGACGTTTCTCTAGTAAGCAAAACTATAAAGATGCTCGCGATACTATTTAATATTGCCGTAAGTTTATTTTGTTTTGCCTCGAGATAATTTTTTTTATGGGATAATGGTCATAATGAGACTATTCTTCGGTTCTATCGCGCGCCCGGTGAACAGATTTAATTTGAAACAGTTTCGAATTTCCAACAAAGGCGCACCAAAGAGACCAAACACACCGAGTTCTTCAATGAATACTAGGATCCAAACTTCGAAAGGCAAACTCTTTGAGTATTTTTGTAATGTGCTAGAAACTAGCTGAACTAACTGTCTAACTGGACCTGACTGGATTTAAATTAACGCTACCAATAAAAGTAAAAGCACATTGTTTTCCACAACTGAGAAAGCTTAGTGAACCGCGTGTGATTTTTTGCAGCGGCGTTTGAATTCGTCCAGAATATTTTAAAAGCTTTGAACTTTAGAGAATAAAGATTTCAATAAGGCATAATATAACGTGTTATGACATTTCTAAGCGCCAGATAGAGGACGATAAACGTCTTAATACGTACCTTGTAAACCGCGGATCGGAAGGCCGGAAGGTCTGTTATGATCTGGAAAGTTCCAAATTTAGCGAAGACCAGCAAAGATGCTTGGTAACCATGTCTCAAGTTTGTTTCCATGCTTTCTCGGTGAAGTCTGAGCAGGGGGATCGCAATTTCAAAAAAATCGATTTTTTTTCTCGCAATTATAAAAAAATAAATTCTATGAAATCACCCACCATCCTTTCCTCCCTACTCCCAACATTTCCTTTTCTCCCTCCTCCCTACAATTTCGTCCCAATTTCTCCTTCCTCCCTAGTTTTTTAGACCATTTCTCCCTCCTCCCTATTCTGTTCCTCCCCCCTCTCAAACGATACGGCTAAATGTTTAGCGTTTAGACAAATTCAATAGATATCGGTCAAATCCAGATCAGTTTTGATCAATTCATAATATTTTGCCTATTTTAGTCCTGCGATAAAAATGAATTCGATAAATTCAATCAAGTATTCTATGAATTCAAACATTTAGGGAGTGTGAGTTCTAGTAAATTAACAATGTCAAATTTTGAACCCGATAGAGCGCCATACAATTGACGCACGTGTCCCCGATTAAAAGAGCTATGTCTCTCTCTCTAATACTAATGTCTGCCACCGCCGGTCACTTAGGTCTAGTCTAGATCGTTGAATGTTTGCAATATCTCACTGAGGAGTATCAAGACGCGTCAACGGGGTGGCTAAACGGTCTCGCAAATCTACTCGCAAGTGGACGCAAGCTGTTAAATGGTACTGCACGCGCTGTAATTCAGTACTGTATGTACTTAAAGTAAACAACAGGACTTTCGTTGACTTGCATTGGGTGGCCCGAACGGTGAAAAACTTGCGTTTACTTGCGTGCAAATTTGATTTTGACCAGAGTGAACGCATTTACATTGTATCAACCACTAATGTAATTATCAAACACTAATGTAATATTAACCACTAATGGAATAAATATCAACTACTAATAGAGAGGTTAAGCATGACGTTTGTTTTTCCCGCGAACGGCAAAAATTCCACTTCTGCCGTCTGCCGTTTGACGATTGTACGCGGAAATGAGAAGGTTTGTGTTTGTTGTGAATGTGTGATTTTTTCCCTCTTTTTTCGAGGTATTTATTTTAGAAATTGATAAAAAGGTAACAAAATAAGAGGCAAGCTCGCGTTTGCCGTTTGCCGGTTTACGGCATGCTTAACCTCTCCAATGTCTACTTGCGTCTCCTTGAGCCTCCGTTTGGCCTGGCCTTAAATAACTTTGTACATTAAAATTGCGATGTCTTTGAGCCGCCTATAATATTAGAGGGAGGGCAACTCTGCTCGCCTTAGAAGATCTTCATAAGAGTCTGTTTTGTTGAAAGCTTATATCTTTTTCAATATTAAACGCAAAGAACTATATTAAGTTTCACAAACTCTTTGAAAGCCTGAAGTTATTTCGTATACTACCTCGCTACGCACACTCATATAACTCCAACAAGGCTTTCCCTACAACTTTTGTTAGGAGTAATTGTTAATCATCATCATCATCATCATCATCATCATCATCATCATCATCATCATCATCATCATCATTCTTGTTATTCTTCTTATTATTTATTATGCATTTTCTTTCATGATAGTGTTAATTTCTTAGCGCAGTTAGCCCAGTTGCCTTTGTATTTTGCATCTAATGAGCACCAGAATCGGTCGTGTCTAGTCAAGGTACAAGTGTAGCAGGTTCTTTGGGAGCCAATCGCCTTTATGCCATACGTGAATGGAAAAGCACAACAACGGCCCTTGGGATCATCCGTTTCAGCACGGCTTGGACATGTGCACTTAACTGCAGAAAATAAAATGTGAAGATTAGGCCATTTTCGTGTTACCCTTTGCCTCTGTTCCAAAACGAGTCTACGTGCGAAACCATTCATATGAAAATGTGTTCCAGCTTCACGTCCATTTTCATGCAAATCAAAGTCATTTTCATTTGAATGGTTTCGCACGTAGACTCGTTTTTAAACTGAGGTTAAGCCAAACAACCCACAGGCCACGATCAACCATTTTTAATGCAAGCTAGAACGCAACGTTCCTCTAATAGCCTACAATCATGGACAAAACTGTTGAGAAACTTGGCCAAATTTCCATGATTTTGAGTAGATAATACTATTCGTCAATCCAATGTTGCCATGAATGTTGTCGTGTAGTGAAAACAACGCCCGGTGAATTGTAGAAATTTAACACCCCGGTTAGCCTAAAAAGCACTCCGATTAGCTGAACTAACATTTCGGTTAGCATAAACAACACTTAGGTTAGCCTTTTTAAGTTAACTTTAGATTGCTTGCAGTTAGCCCGGCGTTATATCAGGGTTACAGATTTGTAGGCAAAATATTTTGGAAACATAGAAGCTGGCGTCGGTGGTATAGGGATCCAGCGACCGGGGTTCGAGTCTTCTTAACTCGCATAAGAAAGCCTCCAGAAAATGAATATCAAAATGTCTTAACCTATGGAACAAGTGGAGTATGGAAGACTTAAGCCAAAATAACATCGTTAAAACAAAGGCGAAGAAAATTGTCCATAATTAAAAATTGAGTTAGTGGTTTGTAAACCGACGGCTTTTGGACTAACAGCTGATCTGTAATTTTATGCTGAATTCTTATTACAATTGTAATTAATTTTCCTTCGTGTTTAATACCTTACTGTACAATACAGTGTTCTGCGATACAGAATTGTAAAGAGCTTTTAAATGTGCCTCGAACTACAGGAAATACAGCATACAAATGTGGCTGTATATGATGACACCAAAATTTGCTTGGATCTTGGTAATTCAGTTCTGTCAAGTCTCGAAATCTCGGCTTTTTAAAATGAAACTTATTTGTTGGAGTAGACCATTTTCTAGAATCGTATGTAAATTGCCCGTTTCAGATCACGCGAGGTTCTCTAGGGAATTTTTCCTTTTATATCTATCTGAAATTTATTTATTCTTTTCCAGGTGGATGTGGTTAAAATTGAAAGGAATAATTCTCAAGGATAACATGACATGGTCTGAAATGGGACAACAAGCAAACAATGCTTAACAAATAATTATAAAACGTGCCTCAGAATTGGCTCCAATTTTGAGAATGTCCCTCTCAGAGTTTAATTTCCGAGCGTTTATGAAGCTATTGGAAGCTGAACTTTACTGAATTTAAAAGATTTTACGCATATTGTACCCAAACTGGGCAGATATATCGCGATAAGTAGAACCCTGATTTATAAAAGCTCTTTCCTTATCTTATACTCAATCTGGCCGATCTATTGCAAAACAGAATACTAATTTTAAAGGGGTTTGCCGTATTTTGTACCAAATCTGAGCCTATCTATCGCAACAGCGCTCGAGGGTACTGAATTCAAACGCTCTTTCCTTTTTATCTTGTACCCAATCTGATTCGAATCTGATTTCAAATAACCAAATTAAAAATTTAAAAGCTTTTTCCTTTTAAAATATCTTATATCCGAACTAAACCGCTTTATTGCGATAAAGGGAAGAACATATCAACCGAGTTATAAAAAAAAAAGTGAAAGTGATATCGCTTTGAAATGAAGCTCCATAACATGTGATGGTTACAAGCCCCCCGGTAACTCGCCTATCGGCTTTCTACTTACTTAAAAAAATGTTCCGGTTATAATAGCCCAGCTGTTATCGACCAAAACATTCTGAAGTTTTCACTTTGATTACAACCCCGTCTCCCCGACACCCGGACACCCGGACACCCCGGCCCATTCAACTTTTTCATGTTAGCTAGGAACGTTTAAAATTAACGTCATTACAGAATACTTTAAACTAAAAAGAAAATGAAGCAATGGATAAGTTTGCAAGTAGAGTGCGTTCTTTCTTTTCAGCCCATTTCCGAACATCTTTTTATGTGCCGCTTTTATACCTCTGTTGATTGATGCAACCTTTCCCAGTAACAAGCCGGCCACCCAAGCCTCTTACGAAGTTGTATAGGCCCAGGGTTTACAATTTATGACATTTTACAGTGCGCGTTTCGGTTCTAGACATCTAGCAAAATCTCGGATTGACCATTTTGTTCCACTAAATACATTCAAAATCTTTTGACTGAAACACGGTGAAAGAGTTCTTCGCACTAATTAGCATTTTAAAAACTCTGATCCAGTATTATTTAGACACTACCTCCTTGATGCCAGCAAGTTGATTGAAGCAACTATATGCTAAGTTATGATAGCTCATTGGGGAACAGGCCAACATTTGAACTATATAGTCATAAGATTTACATTATTTTTGTCACCCTTTTTATGCAACACGCAAAGATGGGACAAAAAAAACAAAATGCAACCATGCAAGAGGGCCCAATTGCAGTTTCAGGACGTTTAACAGAAAATTTGGAAATCCATACAACTATCCTTACCATCAACTGCGCAAAGCATCCAAACAACAAAGCAGAAGATGGCAGCACTCTTCATTGTCGACCAGTAACTTCCTTCTGAAGAAATTTTCGTTTCCCACCTCAAGACTACTTTGCTTAGGACATGAGCACGTCTTTTTAGGCGTTTTTTATTCTGTTCTGCTCATCCGTGGCAAGATAGAAACCAATCATATTTGGTTCGCCCTCATTTTTCAGACTGACACACCTACTTTTTAGTGGTAATGTTTAATTCATTTCGTCATTATTTTCAGAGGCGAAATATTCCATTATACAAAACGCTCGCTACTGGTTAGCCGAATGTAGCTACGCCCAGTTGCTACGATGCTTCGGGCGAGACAAAATGGCGGAAGAAGTAGAAAGTGTCATGGAAATGCATTGGAAGGGACCTTGGCCTAGTGGTTGGCGCAAGGCATTCCGGGTCGAGTGGCGATGTTTGGAAAGTACTTTTCGTTAAATAATCGGCTAGTGTAGTTCTGATTAATGTTTGCATGACCGCGCTGGATTGATCTTCAGTGAAAAAAAGCCTTGATCCAGTTCTTTCACTTCTTTTATAATTCATACATCAGTATATATTGCTATGCAAACATACCCAAAAATCAGCCCAAAATTTCCAATCAAATAACATAGATTCATATTTTAAGCATAGACATTTCGGATTGCTTGAAATGTGAACGTGACACAAGTATTTTCAGCAAACCCATTAAGTGGCGGAAAAACGATATCATCTGTGGGGAATAATCTTAATGGTTATTTTAAGGCAGATGGAGTTGTAAATAGTCAGAAAATACCTGATAGCAATTGATCAGTTGTAGCTTGTGGACTTGAAAACGAACGTAAATTTGCAAGGAGCACTGTGACAAAATAGAAGCACCAGATCTTCTCACTGAAGATCCTATCAGCTATATTAAACTGAGTAATAAACGAAGATAAAATGCAAGGCTGATAAAACGGTATGGGAGTATACGATATGTAATGGTAATAGGACTGAGTGGAGTCCAATTCGGTCTGTTATCATACGAGTGATTAACAAAATCGGACGACCGCGTAGCGGGAGTCCGATTTGTTTAATCACGAGTATGATTACAGACAGAATTGGACTCCACTCAGTACTATTATCAATTAATCATAAGTATAACAAAATTCGAGAAAAAAATTAGATAAAGCGAATCCTACTAAGGACTTAATCATCATTAAGGCAAAAAAGCCATTCTTGAAGCTGAAGGTTTTAGGAATATCAAGGAGTATTCAGTCACAACAAGGAACCAAATAAAGAGCGCGCGCATGCGCAGCACGCGAACTTTGTTATTGGACACCTTGTTATTAGACAGTTTGTTATTGGACACTTTAGCCGCGCGCGCTCCAATTTGGTAAAAAATAGGGCGTGCTAAGAACCAATCAGATTCGAGAATTTTGTTATAGTTGTGATTAAACACGTAATAGTGGCACGGCTTGAGCGATAGTTGACGGTAGAAAAAAAAATAACGTTTAAATTTGAAGTTTAAAAATATGGAGAAAAGTTACATCATGAAATGTAAAAGTAACAAGAAGCTATAAATGGTACAAAAGATCTAAACATTGATAGCTTATACTATATTAACAAAAGTGCTTACACAAACTACGAAGTGCTGTTTCATCTTTCTTATTTAAACCTAAGGGTTCAAGAGTTTGACCTGTTTCAATGAGGTATGCTTCTCTTGCTTTATGTGCACTGTCACGATTAGATTCAACGAGTTCAAGAGGAATTAGTTGCATGTCAGTCGCGTTACAATTGTTACACAAAAAGATGTTCTGATACTGTGGTGGCAGGCGCGGATCCAGGAAAAATAGTGACCGCTTTCCGATAACACGGGCGCCGGAGGAGAAGAGGGTGTTCTAGGGTGTGCTTGCACTGTATCATGTATATAACGTTTTTAGAGTTGCAGTCAATGTGATGATTATATCAATAAATCTTGTTTCGCCGGTAGAATTAAATGTATGGTTCTCCGGTTTTCCTCCCTCCACAAAAAGCAACACTCCAAACTCAAATTCGATCTCCAATGCACGTACACTTTCTAAAGAGCTCCCGGAGCTCTTCCGTGATACGTGGGTAAATAAACGACATTTGACAAGATGGTTGGTTTAAAGGGGCAGTATCAAGATCAAGTTCTTGTGTAAACTATGATAAAATTATTAGGTGTACCCGCTGATCGACAAAATAACCTTTGAACAACAAAATATTCACACTCTAAGATGTGAACAAACCATAGTCAATTGTTTTTTTAGTGATTTAGTCCAAGTAATACTGCCAAACCTGAAAACGTCGGGTCGACGTTTTCAAGTTTTAGACCACTTCTTTCCTACGGTACCTGTCCGTAGCCAAACCAGTTTTAAACAACTTTCGTGACTAGTACAGTGCGTTTTAGGATGGCCGGGCAACTGTTAGTGGATTTCCAATTAATACCAATACCTTCATTGGATTTTCTTGGTGAGACCGCCCCTTTAAATTAAAACTGAGAAGGTAGAGTAAGAAGATTAGCACTCCAAAGGCAGCAAACTTCACTGAGACAAACCAATCTCTTTATTCACTCCAGCTGTATTACATGCAAACAAATAATCAAGGTATATCACTCTAATAAATAAACACTGCTGATGCTGAGGTCAAATTACTGGCTCTTGAGAAAAAGCGCCGCGCCACACTGGGTCCACCTGCTCTGGTTGCCGCCGCACGGCATGTTGAAACACGTGACAGTCTTGTCTCGGTCAGCATTGTAGTAGATTGGTACCGAGAGGCACTCGCTCTCAGGATAGGGGTCAGCGATATCCTGTTAGAAGAAGACGAATGGCGTTAATGATTTTTTTTTTAATTAAGACGGTTTCCGCTGAAGCAATAACGGCAAAAATAAAGGTACCAAAAACAAACTCAAAGCATGTCAACAGTTTGAATACAGTTAACAAGAACTTATCGAAACTTTAACCGTCAACTAAGCTGACCCCGCGAGAGAAAAATTAATTTGAAGTTATCCTTATCAGATTTTAGTTAAAACGGACTCTTCGCATCCGTTCAAAACAAAAATTCATCAATTTTAATGATTCTTACAAGGTTTGACATTAAGTTTCTCGAGAATGTTTTAGAATTTAACCGCGGTGTCACTTATATAAATGAATAACAGCGAGCTGTTTCAAATAGTATACAAAACGTTACCAATCTTTGAGTAGATATTTGGTAAATAACTTTTACACTTATTGCTTGAACGTTCAGCGGAAACTGTCTTAATTTCTTTCTAGAGCTTACAGTTAACTGTAACAATTTGTGCGAAAAACAAAAAAGAAACGATTGTAACATACAGGAGACTTTCTTCCTCCAGACAATTCATTTCTACTATGGCGCATAACAATGTAAGAGCTACAGTTGAATCTAGATAAATCGAGCCCTCGAAAACTCGAGCCTCCAGCTAATTTGAGCCATGTTTGATTTAACTCGGCAGCAAAGCCTGTCTAGTGCCGAACCCCTCACCGACTAAAAGAATCGCGCAGCTCTAGGAACGAGAACGAAAATGCACTTGAAAATCGATTTACCTTTGATACCCAGGCCACCTCGGCAGTTGGGATGGCGGAAACACTGGGTGAGTCTCGCTGATTCTCTGTCAGTGTTTTGCCGTCAAAGCTACATCCTTCCAACTGAAGTCCGCCAAGCTAATTGGAATAAACAAGGCAGTTGTTTAAGGTCATTCCTCTGTTTTGCATTGCGCATCCTAACTGCGCATAAGTTTACGCGTGATAAGCGCGCGTACCAGCGCGCGCACATTAAGAAAATGGCTGCTTTTTCTTTTCGGCTTGGCTCGTGTGCGAGGTAAATCGTCGTTTTCTCGTAAACGAGCACGGCGACGTATCATTTTTTCACTTTTTCTGAGTCCAGTGAACGCCTCCTTTCTATGCAGTGAATACAAACAAATTTCTATTGTTGAAACTTGAAGGCGATGTAGTGCTTCTATTGAAATAAATCACGTTTTGCGTCCACCCTACTTTTTCTGCTCCCACGAAACGTTAACTGAACGGTTCAAATGACACTTTTCTGGAGGCTGATATTGTAAGGAATGTTTTACAATGATGCCGTGTGTGTTATTTACTCTTAAAACTCTAGCAACATAATCTTCTTTTAAAGTTGCTTGTCTTTTACGGCAGAGTCGTAACACACTGTGCAGTGGACACAAACCTTGACAGTGAATTTGGCTCCGGGAATCTGAGACCCTTTCCAAGACACGGCAAGTTTCAGGCTGTCGATTGAAGTCTTCATTGCCCTGAGTAAAAACAGCATCAGGTATATAAATAGCAAAGTGAATAGCTAAGAGACTTGGATTGGTTGCTAATCAGTCACCTGAAAATTTACCAGTACCCACTTATACTCCTGGTTGCGAGAGAATGGTAGATTGTACGAGAACTGAGGCAGCACAAGGGATCTAAGGCAGCAGAATGGACCTGAGGCAGCAGAAAGGAATAGCCAGTTGGGATTTTTAACAAATTTCTGTTCTATTTGTAATATTTGTTTGCTTATTACAGTGTCCACAATGAGTACAACAGTGCTAAATACTCTGACACTTAAAGTAACGTTTTTTTCGTGATCTTTTACCGCGGAAAAATTCGTTTGAGGTTTCTTTGTTTGAAGGAAAAAAATTACACCGCGCAAAAATTTACTTTAGTTCGCTCACTTTACACCTAAATAAGCTGCGATCTCAACTTTCTCACCTTGCTGTTTGCTGACGTAAGGCATTCAGAAACGTGTCCGGGTGGAACAGATCAGAAAGGTCCAACACGTCCCTTAATAAGGAGTCTGAGCTGCACTTCTCTACCCAGGAGCCTAGGGCGAGAGTCTTGGCAACCAGGGCCCTTAACCAGTGAATAGGATCCTCAGGGCCCTCCAAGCGATTGCTCCAAGACAGAGGGACCTGGACACGTAAATGGCAAGCATTAATCTTTTTTTAGTTAAGAAGAAAGTCACTTGCTTTAATCAGTGGCCTGAGAAAACAGGGCCTCTCTTCATAAGAGCGACCCTGGCAACGATTTAGCGTTATTTCCAAACTTAATTCCTCCTCACATACGCCACTCACCTCTTGTTTAAGTAACGCGCCTGCGAGAGCCTGGACCTCGGCGTCCAACAATGCAGTTCCACGGATGACCTTACTGAGGGAGGAGAGGGACGCGTGCACGATTTGCACCAATCGGATGGCGTTGTATCTCTCAAGTTGCACGAATGACGTCACTGGAGATTCCTCGCCTGCCTCCGACGGGGCGGTGATTTTCATCTGAATAAGCTGGGATCCCTGGGCAATAATTAAACATTCTTAGTTATTATGATAGTTGCCGAAAACAAAGATTTATCAACAACCAGTTTTTCTTTGTCTGTGAGACAATTGTCGATGACAAGTCCATTATCAGTGTTTGTTGCCAGCGGTTTCAGCGCCAAAACATGCGCTTTTGCAGGCGCAGCGAACACAAGCTACCAAGCTGTCGTATAAATATTTGCTTATAGTCTGTCGAGGCCATTAACATACCAAAATGACATATCGTTGCCGACAAGTCGTCACCAAAGAATTCTTTGGTAAGATTATTGGACGGTACCTTTGCGAACGACGAAGAACATAAGCTACAATAAGAACTGCAAAATATAAAACTGCACCTGGTTGAGTTTCTTCCACAAGTTCAAGATAGGAGACAGCTCGGTGGACCACTTTTCTTTGTCAAATTTGCTCGCCTCAAGATCGGAGCGCATCAGTACTTTGAGCTGGCTAATCACCTGAAACAGACAAGAGAACAGCAAATGTAACAACACAGGTCCAAAGAACAGTACAAGACAACGTTAGCTGTGCATGAAACTCACTTGTGAGCTGATGATCCTCTGTGATGAACGCTCAATGTTTGCTGGTAATCCAAAGAAAGACGGTTTGTCGTCGTCGGGGAGGGAATTTATGATCTCCACGTAATCCTAAAAACAAAATAAAACAAAATAAACAAACAAACAGCTCAATCATTATTGTGCATCATTGTTTCAAAAGCTTGAAGGGTCAGGAAAGAACAGTACATCAAATTTTGTAAATGTGTACATTATTGAATCTGCCACATGAAGAATTTATTCAATAAAATACCGATGCTTACCCGATGGTGACAAGATGTAGGTAAAGACACGTTTGGAATCACTTTCTTTGGCCTCGCAGAGCGGCTTCCTCCCTACAAGAACACGTTAACACTAAGTAACAACATTACTTTTTGTGCAGTACCCTAACAAAAGGATCGATGGCAGTGGTACATCCAGGGACATAAGGGGCCTGCCTCCACTCTTTCAATGTGCAAAAGCCTAAACTTTTTTCAGTTTGGTGTGTTTACAATCCGGGCCACAACCCATTGTATGCAAGCCTTAATAAGGTAAAGGTAAAGTCTGTATACGAGCCAAGTGGCCCATCAGGCCGGAGCTTATCTCGGTTTCCGTAGCATGAAGCTACTAGGAGTATGGGATGCTACCAGTATGCAAGCCTCAATCCACCACTGAATGGCGCTGTTATCGATTTTATTAGCACAAGTTCGAAAAACAGTTTTTCCCTACCGTTTGGTGTACATTTCTTTCAAAGTTAGTTCCGAGAATTTAGCGGTACATCGAAACGACAATACACTCTTGTATCTCTCACGTCATCTTTGCCAAATGAGCCTAATATTCGGATTTAATCTCCTTTCTAAAACGTTCGTTCCATCCTGCATTCCCTTTCCACCCCAAATCGTCTTAAACAGCAGCTTACCTGCCCTGGGAAAACAGCTTGTTCAAAATACTGCAGGAGATAGGACTGAAGAACTTTAGCGTCAAAAGTGTTGTCAATTCGTCCACCGTATATGGCGTTCTCGAATAAACCGTGTACAAACTTCCAGCGAACGGACCCAGAACCTGTACAAGAAATAAATATTACTTTTTCGTTAATTGCCCAACTTAAAATTGCTTTCATTTGCTTTGTGGTGTGCTATTTAAGATCGAGTGTAAAGTATAATATTTCGGAAGATCAAACGCGAGCAAATCTTCGTCGACTTCTAGCTGTTTTTGCCAAGCAAAGGGGAAGTTTATTCCTAGGGGATAGGTTCACGAAGCCCTCCATGTTAAAGATATTTCCAAGTATTGTTCGAATACAAAAGCCTATTGTTAAGTATCGAAACTTCATTAATCTGGCCCCAGACCCCTGGGTTGAGAGAGATTGGATCCGAGTGATGATGTGTAATGAAGCGATGCACCTTCCCATTACAGTACTAGTTCAAATGCTACTTTCTTACCAAGGTACAGAGAAACATTGTTTAAAGGGGCTTTGTCACGGATTTTACCGGATTTTGAACGGCCAAAATTTATATTTGTGTCGCAGGAAACCTAAAAATAATGGTCCATTTCTATTAAAAATTGCTATATTAGAGCACTTTAACCGTCAACAGGCGTCTTTGCTTGCGGATGGCTCGGATGGAAATGGATTACACCTTGAAAAATTAAGGCTTAACTTTTCAAGTTGTTTCCGCGCGCCTTAAAAAAAATCAATACTTTTAGCCGTGGTTTGATTTCTATCCGCAAATTAAGTAATATCTTCCTGTAGATGTTCAAAGATAACGTTTTTCATGGGTTAAGTTGCCCACCACTAATTTCAGAACAGTTTAGACCAAAAATCTGCGACATTCCCGTGACGAAGCTCCTTTAAGTGCGTTGGAAATAGTTTACTTACCAGCTGCCGTGCAAAGTCTGTCAATGATATCAGCTCCCGCTCGCAAATCACCAAAAGCGAACTCGTAGAACTTTGTCCACCCCTGAAGAAACAAAATTAACAAATCAACTTTCAGCTCCAGTCTGCAGTGCATACATGATTTATTTTTTCAAACATTTTCAGATCCGTCATCATGTTATTAACCTGTGGAATGTAATTCCTCCGTTCCTGTACTATAGCATGGAACCACGCCAACACAAACAGCGCCTGCGCTCTGATGGATGAGTTACCGCGGCTGATGAACTGCGGGCTCCACGAGTCGTACGTCCGCTGAAGGTTTTTCTTTATTCCAGGTGGCGCCTGGAAAAAAGGAAGACGTTTAAACGTTAATAAGTTTCTGAACCACTTTACAAGAGCTAAAAAAGAGCTTACACAAATTTACACGAACTTAAATAGACAATGTGAAGTAGGACACTGTCACACAATGAATGAGCTCTTAAGTTTTTTTTTCTGATATTCAAGCTTAATAATTTCTGATATGCGAGCTTGTGACGTATAGGGGACAGGCATTTGGCCAAACGGCAAAAGGAATCAAGCGCGTGTTCAAATGGAACAGACTTTTCCACTGGAAGTTTTTCGGAAAAAGAGGAATACCTTCCTATTTCCAACGCAGAGGTATTACATATTTAGCTTCTTACCATATTAATTTTATTCAGGTTGTTGTATTTTTGTCAGTTTACTGGTAAAACGCCCTGAGCCTGAGAACGAATGGGATTAGTGTCTAAATGGAACGGTAGTCACTTGAAGGGATAGACGAGAAGGCCCTTCTTCCCTCTGCGACATTTCATGTACCAAACACGTAGTTTTTTTTTAAATTCAAATAAAAAACAAGAAGTTTTTTCAAATACTAAGAAAGAAGAAGAAAGGAAATTAATATGCAAACACCGGAAGTCGAACCCACGACCTTCGACCTAGGAAGCATTCTCTGATCCACTACACCATTGAAGTGCCAGCTGCTGGATTTCGAATTTTTTAAGTTTAAATGCTACAATTAAGTCTAGGTTTATGTAATACAGTGTCACCCAAACCACAATATAAAAGCTAACCGCAAGCAAACCAGGATGGATCTAACCGCAAGCAAACATGAGTGGAACTAACCGCAAGCAAACATGAGTGGAACTAACCGCAAGCAAACCGGTTCACCATATATGGTGGTCTCAATCATTGTTACTTTATATAAAAGGTCACGAAATGTCACAGAAGGACGAAGGGCCTCCTCGTCTATCCCTTCCAGTGGACACCGAATGGAACGCGCTCTTCCCGATCGGAAATTTCCAACGGAAATTTTCGGAAATTTTTTGCAAATGGAAAACGCCCCAAGTGTTGGAGTGCTAAGAAAATATTCGGACTCAGAATTATACGGACTAAATCCCAACATAGACATCTATTTGTACTACGCAGCTCAGCAACATTTCTGTTAACATTTTTGCATTTACTAACCTCGTATGTGACTTTAAGACTGGACTGCAGCAGGATTGTTGGAAACTTGGGATGACTCTCAGCTGTCAGCCACAGACGGAAGTTCTCGTGAGGCTCCAGAGAATTGAGTTCCTGCGAAAATCAATGCATTATATTTAATCGTGACTACGACAGGGAATTTTTCATAACGCATACTTTTCAGCTGATGGTGATGACGTAGTTATTCCATGAGGTTTAGCAGCCGACCTCAAATTCATTCCATCAGTCACTCCGTCGATTCCTGTTAAACAATTAATTTATGCACTTAGAAATCTGGATTTATCCAATTCCACCATGAGCTGGTTCACAGGAGCTTTTGATTAAGAAAAGAGACTCCATCCCACAATTATCCTTCGCTATCTCATCTTTGTTAGTGCAATTAGTAACAGGCGCATTAGGATAATAATGTCTTGTATCCTTTTTTGTTCTATTTCTATTGATGAGCAATATTCAACAAAGCTACTATTACTCACTTTCTCGAGGACAGGGAGCCAGGCGGTGACAAGATGAAGATTCTTCAAGCACAGCCACTCGCCATTCCTGCCACAGTCGTAAAGAAGCTGCAGAGCGATGTCTGCTTGACCTTGGCCCATAGCAACCTACACACACATAGATATCACGAGAATATGTACTATTGGTTACGTAAGAATACAACACAGTGGTCCCGGCCTACACTCGACCCAGGTTACTTGATCAGGAGCCCAGCTATTATGGCATATGCCACCGCGCCTCCCATCAGGTCATTCAACGAGTCAGTTCAAAGGAGATGATCATACTTGAATGAAATAATTTCGGCAAAAAATGAAACCATTAGGTAGTAAGGGATATCACGCCACTCTAATCTCTGTCCAAGTTGACAACATCGACCAATCACAACATGCCCCTTAGTTTGAGCACTCATCATCTAAATATAGACTGCGAATGGGTAAAACACCCCAAGTTTTTATTGTTACTTTGAACTGAAGTCACGTACCTGATGGTACTTATCCACGCCGACTACGTCAGCAGCCGTGTCCTGCAATTCCTGAAAAAAATAACGTGATGACGAAAATGGTTAGTTCGAAATTCGCGCATGAGCTGGAATTTAGTTAATGCAGCTGGGAAATCTGAAGCCGAACTTACAACTTACATTAGATATCTTGGGGCAAGGCAAGTGTACCACTGTATGCAGACAATGTTCCGATTCTAATTAGCGTTATTTCTGAACGGCCATTTAAGTTGCAACAGAGTCTGTTGCCCAGAATTTAAAAAATCAATCCAAAATCGTTACACTATCTCGATTTTTCATTATTAAAGAAGCCACATAAACGATAGAACCGCGAGGTAAGCAAACATTGAAAACAAATAAACACGCCACATGACTAAAACTAGTTTGGCTATTCTGGAATTTCATTATACAGGTTTATCCTCTAAAAAACGAAGTATAAAAATGCGCCAAAAAATTGGTAACATTTTCACCCTGTAGACCCGTTGTTGCCTTTTTTAGCTAACCATACCAGAAAATGTGCAGACTTACTTGAGAGGGATCTGCTCCAGGTGAGATCACGACCAAGATAGGTTCCCCCGGAACTGTCTCCTTTACCAGTCGTTTGAGGTTCAGAGCAGGAGGGGACAGTTCTTTCATTCCTGAGGATGCAAGCAGTAATAATTTAAAGGTGACATTAAGGTTAACAAAATTCTCAAGGACAAAATTACACTTTCGTGCTTTTCTATTTTGGAAATTGGTCATTAATATTCACACTCACACTCCGAAATGCTCATGCCTTTTGCCTGTAGCTTTTGAGAACTTTTGAAGTATTCGCACTACTTTGGGTTAGAAAAAAATAATCGTATCCTCTCTGGGCAATTTAACAAGGATTGTGAACTGACTTGGTGAAAACCTTTGTATCCCAAGAAAACGAGGTCAAAACTCAAGGAAGCGGAATGATGATAATAATAATTATGTGTAATGGGGAAAATTTGTTACAGTGAAAGGGACAATTTATTACTTCTTTCATTAAAGTATAGTGTCTTACCAAGCGCCTTTGAAGCAAACAAACTCATCGCACTTTGCAAACGGTCTGGTCTGAGAGCTTGAACAATCAGCACCTGTACACAAACAGATTCTCGTTAGTTCTCAAAAAATCAAACTATCTCTGTCAATCATGGAATCCGCTACAAAGTCTGGCTCATACAGGATTATCTCTGATTTCAATGTCTTGTCCCGAGGAAATGGCCATGATCGAGCCCAGACCACTGCCTAACAACACGTGAGCAAGGCCGGGCCACACCCAGACCTCTGTATTTGGATCGAAGCCTAACGCTCTAACCATTCAATGAAGTGGAGCCTAATAGAGCGGAGGTAATATATTCCACTCTATATTGACACTGAAAGGACGACCGAGGGATATCCAGGACTGAATGGGAACATTTCTGTTGGCAAATGCAGCGTTGAACGTAGAAACATCGACACATAGTTAGCAAGACAGTGGAGGGTATCTCGAGTTACATTGCCACTCCGAATGCGCAAAAACACTGTTTAAAACTACTATTCTAAAGGTTTGGTTTATACTTTAAGTTACTACAGCTATTCTTACCTGCTGGAAAAGGCTGATCTTCTTGGCTACGGATGACGGAATGTCCTGTTCACACTGAGAACTGCGCTGGAATGGCATCCACAAGTCAGAACTCTCCAGCTGAAGAGTTTTGTATACGTTCGTAAAGGTGTTCTAGAAGATAAACGAAAGGAACGTTAAAGTGAGTTAATTATCGAAGCCATTGGTCTTATCTTCTTCAGTTTTTGCTCGATATGAGTCGCGAACGGAGTTCCCTGATGTCGTGGCCTGCTTTGATCTCTCGTTATTAGAGGACCTTAGACAGATGAAGCATGACGTTATACAGCAAACGCGAGCTTCCAACTCATTTTGTTACCGTTTTGCCGAATTCTAAAAAAAATCCCTCAAAAAAATAGGGAAAAAAATCACATATTCACGGCAAACACAAACCTACTCATTTCTGCGTACAACGTCATGCTTAATCTCTCCACTATGACAGTTGTGATATGTACCCTATGTAAGTGCCAACATCATCATAAATTGAGATACCTAAAAGGGACACTTTCAAAGCCCTGAAACATTCGTTTATGCAAAGGTTTACAATTGCTTAATGAAGCAACAGGTTAGATTTTGGTTGAAGATTACTCGACCACAGTACGACTAGCAAACCTTGAAAGATCCAACAGCCGCAGCACGATCAGAGTCAATCCATGAAGGAAGGCTGTCACGGAGATTCTTCATGGATTCCTGTTGAAACACAAGTTAAACAAATTGGATAAATTAAACAAATTGGATAAATTGATATTTATTAGCCTGCAGTCCGAGGTTTTGATGAGTCAGTTCTTTGTGTGGTGCTTTACGACTGATTGTTAGTCTTTTTAGGATATAGGGATGAAATATCCTTTTTCTTTGATACTCTTATATATCACTTACTTCATGTTGCAAAGTGCTACATGACCTACCTGTCTCTTAAAAACGCTTTCCGAAACCAACAGACCGGTGAAATATTCCCATTCCTGAGTACAAAATAGAATCTCAGTTAAAAATGTCTTGAATGATTTCAACGACACCTTACGAGCTAACGAATGAGCTTTTGAGAAAGCGAAACTGACAAATAGCTGTAATAACTGTAGCAAGCACCATCGTCGTAAATACAGTCAAATAAAGAAGGAAAGATGCAAAAGTCTTTAACCAAAGTCTGTGTAAATGTCCCCAAATGAGCGAAAACAGAAACAAGGTGGGTCAAGTAAAGTTTCCCTTGTAATGATCAGCGACTAGGAAAGTACAGTCAACTCTCTATTAACGGACACGTGGTGTTGGTCCCGTCCCTGTTGTTTTTCAGTCACTTTACTGTAACTTAACTCCCTATAAGACGGACTCCTCTCCAAGACCGGCACAGTTGGAGCCGGTCCGGATGGTGTCTTAGAGAGAGTTGACTCTATTGCTACTCTTACTGGATGGGATACCAGTCTATCACAGTCAGAATACACTACACAGGATGAATTCAGTACACAGACAATCCAAACAGAAAAACAATTAACGCATTGTAATGTAATGCATACTGAAAAGTCTAGTGGAAGATTAAACAAAACATAGCTAGAGAATGCAATCGTAAGTGATTAAATTAAAATCATTATTACCTTAGCTTCGAACATTTCTGGGTGCATGCCGTGAACCAGATGTATAGCAAACATCAATCTGTCGGCCTAGACAGAGAAAAAGAACTCTTAGCTACAAAGAAAGAATTTGATTCATTGATTCTCACATGCAACACAAACAAATCGAGTTATGTTTTTACCTTGAACAAGGATCTGCAGACATATTCGTAAACCAGCGATTGCAGCGCGCTTCTTAGTGTTTTGATTCTTTGTTCTGTACTGCTAGATTCCTGAATGGAAGTTAAACATTTCGCATGAGGTTAAACGAAATCACGAATGTACTAAGTGGGTGATGATACAAAACAAAAGAAATTATTGGTAAAAAGGTTTTTTTTTGACATAGGTAAATTAGAATGTTGTCGGTAAACACCAGTACCAGGAAGAACTGCGAAAGGAAAAAATAAGTGAAAGTCGTTTCTGACGATTGCCTGGGACCGTGGTTGCTTATCAACTTGACGTATTCTAATGATGCTGAAATGACAAAATGGAAACGGACGCCTTGCCTAGACTCTGGGACTTGTTCTGCCGACTGAAAAGACACAAAGAAACCTGGTTTGATATGTTACCTGCTTCGCTTCCAGAGAACGTTGAAAAAGTCTAAGGAAGGCGCTTAGACTGAAGCGATACATGTTGTTCAGCTTGGCCAGGTCACTGATCACAAAGAACAAGGTACTGCCACTCTCAGCTAACGGAAGGTATGCATCACGCTCCTATCACGTGAGAAGAACACACCGATCACGTGAATAACACATCACAGATGAGGTAACAGGGGTTGCTATGATGACTATGCTAACCATAGTTTCATGTAACGATTATCGCAGCAAAAGCTTCATACAAGTTACACCAAGGACGATATGGCACGTAAAACGTAATTAAAATTGTTGGGCAAAGATAAAACATGGTTCTCCCTAATGCCATCCTTGCTCTAACAACAACAAAAAGTTTTGAGATGTTGCCTTCTTGGTTATTGGTATTTACGAACTACTAAATTCCTCAAAACAGAGCGTGATATTGAAAACACCCAAACTAGATCTTCATTCATTTGTAAAATGTTTGAGTGGCAAGGTTTTGCCACAGCGAAATGTAAGGTACATTAAAACCTGATGCAATGCAGGAAAAAAAATGACAAGGCGTTAAGAAGTAGAAAATAGCTACAGATTTTCGATGTAAAACAGGACAGTGAAATAGGGTCGGAACGTCTCAAGCAAAATACAACTGCTCACAATTGTAGTGCTCTTAGTATATAAATGCGAATATGCTGTTAACAACTTAGACAACAAACTTAGCTTTTCCTGCTGTTATTGTGTCTCACCTGATCTAAAGTGGTCTGTATTCTGTGTGCATCTTGCAGTGACTCAGCGATTGTCATACTGCTAGCCTTCGTCTTGTTCAGTGACTCCAGCAACACTTTGTTTTCTAAGATGTTACCTTCCGCGCTGGCTAGTGTCTGTCAAAGATAAAGGGAAAATATATAAATATAGTGACAAACAAGTCTACCCTTCCCGGTTTAACGCCATAAAAAAACAGAGGCAGTTTTGCACAGTTCACCAAATAAGGGACTGGTCTTGAAACGAATCTGGCATTCTCAGGGGCGGACATTTGTGAGATGTGAAACAGAATTGTCCTTTACTTCTTTGGTGTGTATCTACCTTAGAAAACTATTATTTTGAGTTTTTTGTCAATTGAAAAAGAAAAAAGAATTAAAAAGAAAAAAAGAAAGATTTAAAACGCTACTTGACATTTTAATAACCCAATCTTACAAGCTACGCACTACCAGCCTCAAGATCAACAACTTGTTTTCCATGCATTTTCTATAAATTATATTCAGTGTAACTAGAGAATTTGTTCTTCAGCGAAAACGTTTTTTTATGAGATGATTATCTCCCATTATCTTATTACCTTCCTTCTTGAAAGGAAACGAGACAACGTATAGTATTGCTTGACTAAAATGCGTACCTCTAACAATGACTCCTCTAGCTCGGCCAACTGTACTTTCAGCTCTTCTTCTTTGCGCAGTAGTTCAGTCTTCTGTACCTCTAGCTGTGGCTTCTCGTGTTGGATTGTTATTCCCAACAGCTTAGATAGTGATAAATAATACACATTATTGTAACGTACAATAAAGACAATGAACAAAACGAGTACTTTGACAACGACACATTTTTCTTGTTACATTCCTAACCGGAATCGCCAAGTAGATGCTCGATTTAGTTTTATTGAGTCTTTTTCTTTTCAGGACAGGAATCAAAAGCAAACATAAAAATTAAGATGACGGCATTTCAACGATACTTTTGTTCACCGTTGAGACAAAAAGCCTACCATACCACATCCACCACCAAGAGAGGCGCTATTCACTAACACCAAGTACCGTGGCAATTCGTAGCCCTCTTTACTCTTCTGTTTTTTCCCGCTATAACCACGACATCAAACGTTTCCCTAACTTAATTTACACATGTAAATATTCGGTAAATTTTTCTTGGAATTTAAAAATTTGGCGAGAATTTGCTTAGTTTCTTTCCGATTCAGGAAGTCTTTTTGTAATGCTCAATGTCCAAGTAAGCAATAATTCATTCAAAAGTGCCAATGCAAGGAAATTTAAGAAACGTTCTTAAGATGTCCTTGCAAATTAGCCGCACCTACAAATGATGATTTTAGGTGAAGAGGTACGGCTCATCTCCGAGTTTTTACGATACTTGAATAAAAAAAAAAGTATAAAAAAAGTTAAGCATGATATCATTCATTACTGCAGTTTAAATTTTGAACCAAAATTATTTTAGTACCTGTCCTGTCAGTCCAGCCCGTGTGGTGGTGAAATTCACTTCAGAGATGATGGCAAACCCATCGGGGGGTAGCTCGGGGTTGGGATTTCTTGTGGTCATAAATAATCTGAAATTAAAAGAAACAGGAAAGAAACATGGTAAAGTGATGTATTTAAAGCAGTTATTACAAACAAAGTTTTTTTCTAAAAGTGCTTATGTTCCTTATTCATCAGTCGCAAATAGAAGTAATCTATTACATGAAACGTTACGTGACGTATTTAACCTGTGGTAATAGCTTACGGAGTTCCCGTGTAATTTGTCATTCAACTATAAGTACTAAAACGAGAATTTGTCGAAAAGGTACTTGCTATCCCGATTGAAATCACAAATTAAAATGCTTATTCGAGCCAAAGACTTCAATACGTTCTTGTTTTACTGATTACTTCACATGTCAAACACTCAACTTAACTAACAAGCTGCTAATTACGTGAATTACATTCTCTCGGAGTCAGAGGTAATTCAATGTCCTTGTTGTGTTTGCAGGTAATGCAAAAGTAACTTCTTGTATTTCCATTCGTACTTACTTGAAGTCCTCGTTGTAATCGATGACCTTTTCCCCAATTTGCACCACATATCGAGGGCCTGAAAAAGGTGACAACTGGAATTACGCCGGTTTATTTATAAAGAAGTAAAGTGGGATCACTGAAATTTAACAAATGACCAACGCGTCAATTAAAAGAGCATATCAACTTATTTTACCGATCCAGTCACTACAAATCAACTGCGAAATGTTCTCTCCCTTCTCCACCCTACCCCTGAATGTCCTACCCCTGAATGTCCTCCTCCCTTTACCCCACACTAGCCGAGGGACACCACTATCTGAACGCGCCTTACCTTGGCTGATGAAATCTCCGCGGAGGATTGGGTACAAGACAGGCTCCACACCGTCCATCTCCTGTATAACTAGGGTCTTACCAAACCGTACAGCAAGCTCCAGGGCAGTGGAGAAATTAGAATCCTGACAGAAAAAAAAACAGTAGCATGGTGACCAAAATCAGAAAACAACGTAACAGTTCTCAAAACAAATGAGAATCGTGATGGAAAACCCAAGTTTATTTTCTATGGAACACCAAATTCATAACAAACATCTTGCCTGTGGCAAGGATCCAAAACGAGTTGCATTTGGTGGGCACTTACGTAGTGGTAATACGCAACTTATTGTATCTGATCGCGTAAAAAGTAACAGGCATCCAGAGAGCAATGGCTGTATTATATAATAAACATTTTTTTTTTCAATAGAGTACAGCATGCAAAGGGCATAGCAGGGTTCGGGTAATTGAGCGGGAATCGCTAGAAAAGCAAATATTTAGGCGTAAAACGCGTCTTACTGGTTTTAAAATACCTGTTGGTTGATTACTTCCAGTCTCTGTTCTTTCAGATGTGTCTTGAGCCATTCTGTCGCTCGCGATGATGGGTCCACCAAGAATGGCCTCATGGTGCTCTGCAATTAAACAAATTTGGTCAACTTCAACACCGTGAAAAGGATTTCCTAAGCTGTTACGATAATTTTTTTTTACCTTGCTCTATTTAATAAAAGCATACATTTTGGCAATTGTATTTCTCTCTAATCACTTTTGTATGGTTTTAGTTTATGACATGCTGGGGAAGATAAGTTTTATACCATATTTTTTAGCATCTTTAATTTGGTTTTTAGTGTAGTTGTGGAAACGTTATCCTGCGACTCAGGACCGAACGTTTGAGTTCTACTTAACTGATTCATTGTAATTGCCAAGACGAGAAATGTGTGTTTTCAAATGTGACGCCAGTCTCCTGTTATAATAGCCTCACGGAAAATATTAGAGAGATAAAGCATGACGTTATACGGCAAACGGCAAACGCGAGCTTGTTTTTCATTTTGCTACCTTTTAATCGAATTTTAAAATAAATCCAACAGAAAAATAGGGAAAGAATCACATTAACGATAAACACAAAGCTACTTATTTTCGGGTACATACGGCAAACGGCAGACCGTCTGAAGTGGAAGTTTTGCTGTTCGCAGGAAAAACAAACGTCAAGCTTAATCTCTCTAATACCTAACTAGAGCACGGGTGAATGACCACAATTGCTAGAATTCACCAGGCTTCAGTTCACCACTGAGTATGAAAATGTTAAATAAACCAACCTTTAAAATAACAAGCGCGTTCTCCATGGAAAGGTCATCAGACGGCAGCCCCTCAGCCTTCCATCCCAGTTGTTCACTCTCTGTACTCATGAACCTTCTGAAATCAAATCCCTGGAGCCCAGCAGCCTCGCACCATTTTGACATGGTGGCCTTTCTCACGTCTTCAGGGGCACTGCTCAGGTAAGTGATAAAACCAGCAGCGAGCTGAGCCCGCCTGGGAAGCTGTTCCAGTTCAGCGGTCAACTCGTGGACCTATGAATCAGGGAGATATGAACAAAGGATCATTACGCAGTGTTACAGAAACCATTGCTGGTAAGCTTCTAATTGTGGAAAAAAGTCACGATTAAGTGTAGCTGGGCAAAAGATTCAGATCGTAGAGACTTATTTTCAGATTTGTGGGGACTTGTTATCAAAGTTGCGGGGACTTATTTTCAGAGTTGTGGGGACAACTCTGATAATAATGTGGGGACTTACTTTCAGAGTTGTGGAGACTTGTCTTCAGAGTTGTGAGGACTTATTTCCAGAGTTGTGGGGACTCATTTTCAGAGTTGTGAGGACTTACTTTTAGAGTTGTGGGGACTTATTTTGAGGGTTTTGCGAACTTAATTTCAGAGTTGTGGGGACTTATTTTCGGAGTTGTGGCGACTAATTTTCAGGGTTGTGGGGACTTATTATTAGAGTTGAGGGGACAAATTTTCAGGGTTGTGGTGACTTATTTTCAGAGTTGTGGGGACTTATTTTCAGGATTTTGCGAACTTAATTTCAGAGTTGTGGGGACTTATTTTCGGAGATGTGGGGACTTATTATCAGAGTTGTGGGGACTTATTATCAGAGTTGTGGGGACTTATTCTCAGAGTTGTGGGGACTTATTTTCACAGTTGTGGGGACTTATTTTCAGGGTTTTGCGAACTTAATTTCAGAGTTGTGGGGACTTATTTTCGGAGTTGTGGGGACTTATTTTCAGGGTTTTGACAACTTAATTTCAGAGTTGTGGGGGACTTATTATCAGAGTTGTGGGGACTTATTTTCAGAGTTGTGAGGACTTATTATCAGAGTTGTGGGGACTTATTTTCAGAGTTGTGGGGACTTCTTATGAGAGTTGTGGGGACTTGTTTTCAGACTTGTGGGGACTTATTTTAAGAGTTGTGGGGACTTCTTAACAGAGTTGTAGGGACTTATTTTCAGAGTTGTGGGGACTTATTTCCAGAGTTGTGGAGACTCATTTTCAGAGTTGTGAGGACTTACTTTTAGAGTTGTGGGGACTTATTTTGAGGGTTTTGCGAACTTAATTTCAGAGTTGTGGGGACTTATTTTCGGAGTTGTGGCGACTAATTTTCAGGGTTGTGGGGACTTATTATTAGAGTTGAGGGGACAAATTTTCAGGGTTGTGGTGACTTATTTTCAGAGTTGTGGGGACTTATTTTCAGGATTTTGCGAACTTAATTTCAGAGTTGTGGGGACTTATTTTCGGAGATGTGGGGACTTATTATCAGAGTTGTGGGGACTTATTATCAGAGTTGTGGGGACTTATTCTCAGAGTTGTGGGGACTTATTTTCAGAGTTGTGGGGACTTATTTTCAGGGTTTTGCGAACTTAATTTCAGAGTTGTGGGGACTTATTTTCGGAGTTGTGGGGACTTATTTTCAGGGTTTTGATAACTTAATTTCAGAGTTGTGGGGGACTTATTATCAGAGTTGTGGGGACTTATTTTCAGAGTTGTGAGGACTTATTATCAGAGTTGTGGGGACTTATTTTCAGAGTTGTGGGGACTTCTTATGAGAGTTGTGGGGACTTGTTTTCAGACTTGTGGGGACTTATTTTAAGAGTTGTGGGGACTTCTTAACAGAGTTGTAGGGACTTATTTTCAGAGTTGTGGGGACTTATTTTCAGAGTTGTGGGGACTTGTTTTCAGAGTTGTGGGGACTTATTTTCAGAGTTGTGGGGACTTATTTTCAGAGTTCTGGGGACTTATTTTCAGAGTTGTGGGAACTTGTTTTCAGCGTTGTGGGGACTTGTTTTCAGAGTTGTGGGGACTTATTTTCAGGGTTTTGCGAACTTAATTTCAGAGTTGTGGGGACTTATTTTCAGAGTTGTGGGGACTTATTTTCAGGGTTGTGGGAACTTGTTTTAAGCGTTGTGGGGACTTGTTTTCAGAGCTGTGGGGACTTATTTTCAGGGTTTTGCGAACTTAATTTCAGAGTTGTGGGGACTTATTATCAGAGTTGTGGGGACTTATTTTCAAAGTTGTGGGGACTTATTTTCAGGGTTTTGCGAACTTAATTTCAGAGATGTGGGGACTTATTTTCAGAGTTGTAGGGACTTCTTGTCAGAGTTGTGGGGACTTATTTTCAGAGCTGTGGGGACTTCTTTTCAGACTTGTGGGGACTTATTTTCAGAGTTGTGGGGACTTGTTTTCAGCGTTGTGGGGACTTGTTTTCAGAGTTCTGGGGACTTCTTATCAGAGTTGTGGGGACTTCTTATGAGAGTTGTGGGGACCTTTTTTCAGAGTTGTGGGGACTTGTTTTCAGAGTTGTGGGGACTTATTTTCAGAGTTGTGGGGACTTATTTTAAGAGTTGTGGGGACTTCTTAACAGAGTTGTAGGGACTTATTTTCAGAGTTGTGGGGACTTATTTTCAGAGTTGTGGGGACTTGTTTTCAGCGTTGTGGGGACTTGTTTTCAGAGTTGTGGGGACTTATTTTCAGGGTTGTGGGGACTTATTATCAGAGTTGTGGGGACTTATTATAAGAGTTGTTGTGACTTATTTTAAGAGTTGTGGGGACTTATTTTCAGGGTTTTGCGAACTTAATTTCAGAGTTGTTGTGACTTATTTTAAGAGTTGTGGGGACTTATTTTCAGGGTTTTGCGAAGTTAATTTCAGAGCTGTGGGGACTTATTATCAGAGTTGTGGCGACTTATTATCAGAGTTGTGGGGACTTATTTTAAGAGTTATGGGGACTTATTTTCAGGGTTTTGCGAACTTAATTTCTGAGTTTTGGGGACTTATTATCAAAGTTGTGGGGACTTGTTTTCAGAGTTGTGGGGACTTCTTAACAGAGTTGTGGGGACTTATTTTCAGAGTTGTGGGGACTTGTTTTCAGAGTTGTGGGGACTTATTTTCAGAGTTGTGGGGACTTATTTTCAGAGTTGTGGGGACTTCTTATCAGAGTTGTGGGGACTTATTTTCAGAGTTGTGGGGACTTATTTTCAGAGTTGTGAGGACTTATTATCAGAGTTGTGGGGACTTATTTTCAGAGTTGTGGGGACTTTTTGTCAGAGTTGTGGGGACTTATTTTCAGAGCTGTGGGGACTTGTTTTCAGAGTTGTGGGGACTTATTTTCAGAGTTGTGGGGACTTGTTTTCAGCGTTGTGGGGACTTGTTTTCAGAGTTCTGGGGACTTCTTATGAGAGTTATGGGGACTTCTTATGAGAGTTGTGGGGACTTCTTATGAGAGTTGTGGGGACTTATTTTCAGAGCTGTGGGGACTTGTTTTCAGAGTTGTGGGGACTTATTTTCAGAGTTGTGGGGACTTATTTTCAGAGTTGTGGGGACTTTTTGTCAGAGTTGTGGGGACTTATTTTCAGAGCTGTGGGGACTTGTTTTCAGAGTTGTGGGGACTTATTTTCAGAGTTGTGGGGACTTGTTTTCAGCGTTGTGGGGACTTGTTTTCAGAGTTCTGGGGACTTCTTATGAGAGTTGTGGGGACTTCTTATGAGAGTTGTGGGGACTTCTTATGAGAGTTGTGGGGACTTATTTTCAGAGCTGTGGGGACTTGTTTTCAGAGTTGTGGGGACTTATTTTCAGAGTTGTGGGGACTTATTTTAAGAGTTGTGGGGACTTCTTAACAGAGTTGTAGGGACTTATTTTCAGAGTTGTGGGGACTTATTTTCAGAGTTGTGGGGACTTGTTTTCAGCGTTGTGTGGACTTGTTTTCAGAGTTGTGGGGACTTATTTTCAGGGTTGTGGGGACTTTTTATCAGAGTTGTGGGGACTTATTATAAGAGTTGTTGTGACTTATTTTAAGAGTTGTGGGGACTTATTTTCAGGGTTTTGCGAACTTAATTTCAGAGTTGTGGTGACTTATTTTCAGAGTTGTGGGGACTTATTTTCAGGGTTTTGCGAAGTTAATTTCAGAGTTGTGGGGACTTATTATCAGAGTTGTGGGGACTTATTTTCAGAGTTGTGGGGACTTATTTTCAGGGTTTTGCGAACTTAATTTCTGAGTTTTGGGGACTTATTATCAGAGTTGTGGGGACTTGTTTTCAGAGTTGTGGGGACTTCTTAACAGAGTTGTGGGGACTTATTTTCAGAGTTGTGGGGACTTATTTTCAGAGTTGTGGGGACTTGTTTTCAGAGTTGTGGGGACTTATTTTCAGAGTTGTGGGGACTTATTTTCAGAGTTGTGGGGACTTCTTATCAGAGTTGTGGGGACTTATTTTCAGAGTTGTGGGGACTTATTTTCAGAGTTGTGAGGACTTATTATCAGAGTTGTGGGGACTTATTTTCAGAGTTGTGGGGACTTCTTGTCAGAGTTGTGGGGACTTATTTTCAGAGCTGTGGGGACTTGTTTTCAGAGTTGTGGGAACTTATTTTCAGAGTTGTGGGGACTTGTTTTCAGCGTTGTGGAGACTTGGTTTCAGAGTTCTGGGGACTTCTTATCAGAGTTGTGGGGACTTCTTATCAGAGTTGTGGGGACTTCTTATGAGAGTTGTGGGGACTTATTTTCAGAGTTGTGGGGACTTGTGTTCAGAGTTGTGGGGACTTATTTTCAGAGTTGTGGGGACTTATTTTAAGAGTTGTGGGGACTTCTTAACAGAGTTGTAGGGACTTACTTTCAGAGTTGTGGGGACTTATTTTCAGAGTTGTGGGGACTTGTTTTCAGCGTTGTGGGGACTTGTTTTCAGCGTTGTGGGGACTTATTTTCAGGGTTGTGGGGACTTATTATCAGAGTTGTGGGGACTTATTATAAGAGTTGTTGTGACTTATTTTATGAGTTGTGGGGACTTATTTTCAGGGTTTTGCGAACTTAATTTCAGAGTTGTGGTGACTTATTTTCAGAGTTGTGGGGACTTATTTTCAGGGTTTTGCGAAGTTAATTTAAGAGTTGTGGGGACTTATTATCAGAGTTTTCGGGACTTGTTTTCAGAGTTGTGGGGACTTCTTAACAGAGTTGTGGGGACTTATTTTCAGAGTTGTGGGGACTTATTTTCAGAGTTGTGGGGACTTGTTTTCAGAGTTATGGGGACCTATTTTCAGAGTTGTGGGGACTTGTTTTCAGAGTTGTGGGGACTTCTTATCAGAGTTGTGGGGACTTATTTTCAGAGTTATGGGGACCTATTTTCAGAGTTGTGGGGACTTGTTTTCAGAGTTGTGGGGACTTATTTTCAGAGTTGTGGGGACTTATTTTCAGAGTTGTGGGGACTTATTTTCAGGGTTTTGCAAACTTAATTTCAGAGTTCTGGGGACTTATTTTCGGAGTTGTGGGGACTTATTATCAGAGTTGTGGGGACTTATTCTCAGAGTTGTGGGGACTTATTTTCAGAGTTGTGGGGACTTATTTTCAAGGTTTTGCGAACTTAATTTCAGAGTTGTGGGGACTTATTTTCGGAGTTGTGGGGACTTATTTTCAGGGTTTTGACAACTTAATTTCAGAGTTGTGGGGGACTTATTATCAGAGTTGTGGGGATTTATTTTCAGAGTTGTGAGGACTTATTATCAGAGTTGTGGGGACTTATTTTCAGAGTTGTGGGGACATCTTATGAGAGTTGTGGGGACTTGTTTTCAGACTTGTGGGGACTTATTTTAAGAGTTGTGGGGACTTCTTAACAGAGTTGTAGGGACTTATTTTCAGAGTTGTGGGGACTTATTTTCAGAGGTGTGGGAACTTGTTTTCAGAGTTGTGGGGACTTCTTAACAGAGTTGTAGGGACTTATTTTCAGAGTTGTGGGGACTTATTTTCAGGGTTGTGGGAACTTGTTTTCAGCGTTGTGGGGACTTGTTTTCAGAGTTGTGGGGACTTATTTTCAGGGTTTTGCGAACTTAATTTCAGAGTTGTGGGGACTTCTTATCAGAGTTGTGGGGACTTATTTTCAGAGTTGTGGGGACTTATTTTCAGGGTTTTGCGAACTTAATTTCAGAGATGTGGGGACTTATTTTCAGAGTTGTGGGGACTTCTTGTCAGAGTTGTCGGGACTTATTTTCAGAGCTGTGGGGACTTGTTTTCAGAGTTGTGGGGATTTATTTTCAGAGTTGTGGGGACTTGTTTTCAGCGTTGTGGGGACTTGTTTTCAGAGTTCTGGGGACTTCTTATCAGAGTTGTGGGGACTTCTTATCAGAGTTGTGGGGACTTCTTATGAGAGTTGTGGGGACTTATTTTCAGAGTTGTGGGGACTTGTTTTCAGAGTTGTGGGGACTTATTTTCAGAGTTGTGGGGACTTATTTTAAGAGTTGTGGGGACTTCTTAACAGAGTTGTAGGGACTTATTTTCAGAGTTGTGGGGACTTGTTATCAGCGCTGTGGGGACTTGTTTTCAGAGTTGTGGGGACTTATTTTCAGGGTTGTGGGGACTTATTATCAGAGTTGTGGGGAATTATTATAAGAGTTGTTGTGACTTATTTTAAGAGTTGTGGGGACTTATTTTAAGGTTTTGCGAACTTAATTTCAGAGTTGTGGTGACTTATTTTCAGAGTTGTGGGGACTTATTTTCAGGGTTTTGCGAACTTAATTTCAGAGCTGTGGGGACTTATTATCAGAGTTGTGGGGACTTATTATCAGAGTTGTGGGGACTAATTTTAAGAGTTGTGGGGACTTATTTTCAGGGTTTTGCGAACTTAATTTCTGAGTTTTGGGGACTTATTATCAGAGTTGTGGGGACTTGTTTTCAGAGTTGTGGGGACTTCTTAACAGAGTTGTGGGGACTTATTTTCAGAGTTGTGGGGACTCATTTTCAGAGTTGTGGGGACTTGTTTTCAGAGTTGTGGGGACTTATTTTCAGAGTTGTGGGGACTTATTTTCAGAGTTGTGGGGACTTCTTAGCAGAGTTCTGGGGACTTATTATCAGAGTTGTGGGGACTTATTTTCAGAGTTGTGAGGACTTATTATCAGAGTTGTGGGGACTGATTTTCAGAGTTGTGGGGACTTCTTGTCAGAGTTGTGGGGACTTATTTTCAGAGCTGTGGGGACTTGTTTTCAGAGTTGTGGGGACTTATTTTCAGAGTTGTGGGGACTTGTTTTCAGCGTTGTGGGGACTTGTTTTCAGAGTTGTGGGGACTTATTTTCAGAGTTGTGGGGACTTATTTTAAGAGTTGTGGGGACTTCTTAACAGAGTTGTAGGGACTTATTTTCAGAGTTGTGGGGACTTATTTTCAGAGTTGTGGGGACTTATTTTCAGAGTTGTGGGGAATTGTTTTCAGCGTTGTGGGGACTTGTTTTCAGAGTTGTGGGGACTTATTTTCAGGGTTGTGGGGACTTATTTTCAGAGTTGTGGGGACTTATTTTCAGAGTTGTGGGGACTTCTTATCAGAGTTGTAGGGACTTATTTTCAGAGTTGTGGGGACTTATTTTCAGAGTTGTGGGGACTTATTTTCAGGGTTGTGGGAACTTGTTTTCAGCGTTGTGGGGACTTGTTTTCAGAGTTGTGGCGCCTTATTTTCAGGGTTTTGCGAACTTAATTTCAGAGTTGTGGGGACTTATTATCAGAGATCTGGGGACTTATTTTCAGAGTTGTGGGGACTTATTTTCAGAGTTGTGGGGACTTGTTTTCAGAGTTGTGGGGACTTATTTTAAGAGTTGTGGGGACTTCTTAACAGAGTTGTAGGGACTTATTTTCAGAGTTGTGGGGACTTATTTTCAGAGTTGTGGGAACTTGTTTTCAGCGTTGTGGGGACTTGTTTTCAGAGTTGTGAGGACTTATTTTCAGGGTTGTGGGGACTTATTATCAGAGTTGTGGGGACTTATTATAAGAGTTGTTGTGACTTTTTTTAAGAGTTGTGGGGACTTATTTTCAGGGTTTTGCGAACTTAATTTCAGAGTTGTGGTGACTTATTTTCAGAGTTGTGGGGACTTGTTTTCAGGGTTGTGGGGACTTATTTTCAGAGTTGTGGGGACTTGCTTTCAGAGTTGTGGGGACTTATTTTCAGAGTTGTGGGGACTTATTTTCAGGGTTTTGCAAACTTAATTTGTGAGTTGTGGGGACTTATTATCAGAGTTGTGGGGGACTTATTATCAGAGTTGTGGGGACTTACTTTCAGAGTTGTGGGGACTTATTATCAGAGTTGTGGGGACTTATTTTCAGGGTTTTGCAAACTTAATTTCAGAGTTGTCGGGACTTATTTTCAGAGTTGTGGGGACTTACTTTCAGAGTTGTGGGGACTTATTTTCAGAGTTGTGGGGACTTGTTTTCAGAGTGGTGGGGACTTATTTTCAGAGTTGTGGGGACTTATTTTCAGAGTTGTGGGGACTAATTTTCAGAGTTGTGGGGACTTCTTATCAGAGTTGTGGGGACTTATTTTCAGGGTTTTGCAAACTTAATTTCAGAGTTGTGGGGACTTATTTTCAGAGTTGTGGGGACTTACTTTCAGAGTTGTGGGGACTTATTTTCAGAGTTGTGGGGACTTGTTTTCAGAGTGGTTGGGACTTATTTTCAGAGTTGTGGGGACTTATTTTCAGAGTTGTGGGGACTTCTTATCAGAGTTGTGGGGACTTATTTTCAGAGTTGTGGGGACTTATTTTCAGAGTTGTGGGGACTTATTTTCAGAGTTGTGGGGACTTGTTTTCAGAGTTGTGGGGACTTATTTTCAGAGTTGTGGGGACTAATTTTCAGAGTTGTGGGGACTTCTTATCAGAGTTGTGGGGACTTATTTTCAGAGTTGTGGGGACTTATTTTCAGAGTTGTGGGGACTTGTTTTCAGAGTTGTGGGGACTTATTTTCAGAGTTGTGGGGACTTATTTTCAGGGTTTTGCAAACTTAATTTGTGAGTTGTGGGGACTTATTATCAGAGTTGTGGGGGACTTATTATCAGAGTTGTGGGGACTTACTTTCAGAGTTGTGGGGACTTATTATCAGAGTTCTGGGGACTTATTTTCAGGGTTTTGCAAACTTAATTTCAGAGTTGTGGGGACTTATTTTCAGAGTTTTGGGGACTTACTTTCAGGGTTTTGCGAACTTAATTTCAGAGTTCTGGGGACTTCTGTTCAGAGTTGTGGGGACTTATTTTCAGAGTTGTGGGGACTTATTTTCAGAGTTGTGGGGACTTGTTTTCAGAGTCGTGGGGACTTATTTTCAGTGTTGTGGGTACTTATTTTCAGAGTTGTGGGGACTTATTTTCAGAGTTGTGGGGACTTCTTATCAGAGTTGTGGGGACCTATTTTCACTGTTGTGCGGACTTATTTTCAGTGTTGTGGGGACTTATTTTCAGTGTTGTGGGGAGATATTTTCAGAGTTGTGCGGACTTATTTTCAGTGTTGTGGGGACTTTTTTTCAGTGTTGTGGGGACTTATTTTCAGTGTTGTGCGGACTTATTTTCAGTGTTGTGGGGACTTATTTTCATTGTTGTGCGGACTTATTTTCAGTGTTGTGTGGACCTATTTTCACTGTTGTGCGGACTTATTTTCAGTGTTGTGGGGAATTATTTTCAGTGTTGTGGGGACATATTTTCAGAGTTGTGCGGACTTATTTTCAGTGTGGTGGGGACTTATTTTCAGTGTTGTGCGGACTTATTTTCAGTGTTGTGCGGACTTATTTTTAGTGTTGTGGAGACTTATTTTCAGTGTTGTGGGGACTTATTTTCATCGTTGTGCGGACTTATTTTCAGTGTTGTGTGGACCTATTTTCACTGTTGTGCGGAGTTATTTTCAGTGTTGTGGGGACTTATTTTCAGTGTTGTGGGGACTTATTTTCATCGTTGTGCGGACTTATTTTCAGTGTTGTGGGGAGTTATTTTCAGTGTTGTGCGGACTTATTTTCAGTGTTGTGCGGACTTATTTTTAGTGTTGTGGGGACTTATTTTCAGTGTTGTGGGGACTTATTTTTAGTGTTGTGCGGACTTATTTTCTGTGTTGTGGGGACTTATTTTCATTGTTGTGCGGACTTATTTTCAGTGTTGTGTGGACCTATTTTCAATGTTGTGCGGACTTATTTTCAGTGTTGTGGGGACTTATTTTCAGTGTTGTGGGGACATATTTTCAGAGTTGTGCGGAGTTATTTTCAGTGTTGTGGGGACTTATTTTAAGTGTTGTGGGGACATATTTTCAGAGTTGTGCGGAGTTGTTTTCAGTGTTGTGGGGACTTATTTTCAGTGTTGTGGGGACATATTTTCAGAGTTGTGCGGAGTTATTTTCAGTGTTGTGGGGACTTATTTTCAGTGTTGTGGGGACATATTTTCAGAGTTGTGCGGAGTTATTTTCAGTGTTGTGGGGACTTATTTTCAGTGTTGTGGGGACATATTTTCAGAGTTGTGCGGAGTTGTTTTCAGTGTTGTGCGGACTTATTTTAAGTGTTGTGCGGACTTATTTTCAGTGTTGTGCGGACTTATTTTCAGTGTTGTGGGGACTTATTTTCAGTTGTGGGGAGTTATTTTAAGTGTTGTGGGGACTTATTTTTAGTGTTGTGGGGACTTATTTTTAGTGTTGTGGGGACTTGTTTTCAGACTTGTTGGGACTTATTTTCAGTGTTTTGCGGACTGATTTTCAGTGTTGTGGGGGACCTATTTCCAGTGTTGTGCGGACTTATTTTCAGTGTTGTGCGGACTTATTTTCATTGTTGTGCGGACTTATTTTCAGTGTTGTGTGGACCTATTTTCACTGTTGTGCGGACTTATTTTCAGTGTTGTGGGGACTTATTTTCAGTGTTGTGGGGACATATTTTCAGAGTTGTGCGGACTTATTTTCAGTGTTGTGGGGACTTATTTTCAGTGTTGTGCGGACTTATTTTCAGTGTTGTGTGGACTTATTTTTAGTGTTGTGGAGACTTATTTTCAGTGTTGTGGGGACTTGTTTTAAGTGTTGTGCGGACTTATTTTTAGTGTTGTGGGGACTTATTTTCAGTGTTGTGCGGACTTATTTTAAGTGTTGTGCGGACTCATTTTCAGTGTTGTGCGGACTTATTTTCAGTGTTGTGGGGACTTATTTTCAGTGTTGTGCAGACTTACTTTCAGTGTTGTGGGGACTTATTTTCAGTGTTGTGGGGACTTATTTTAAGTGTTGTGGGGACTTATTTTTAGTGTTGTGGGGACTTGTTTTCAGACTTGTTGGGACTTATTTTCAGTGTTGTGCGGACTTATTTTCAGTGTTTTGCGGACTGATTTTCAGTGTTGTGGGGGACCTATTTCCAGTGTTGTGCGGACTTATTTTCAGAGTTGTGGGTACGTATTTTCAGAGTTGTGCGGATTTATTTTCAGAGTTGTAGGGACCTATTTTCAAAGTTGTGGAAACCTATTTTCAAAGTTGTGGGGACTTAATTTTAGATTTATGGGGACTTATTTTAAGGGTTGTGGGATTTATTTTCAGAGTTGTGACTTGTAGGGACCTATTTTCATACTTTTGGGGACTTATTTTAGTAATAGTTATCTAGACATTGTGTAGCAGACTTGTGGAATGAAGAGACTTTTAGAGACGTTGGATACAGACTTGCGGGGACTTTTTAATGTTACTTACAGGCTTGTGGGAATTTTCGCATTACTTTCACACGCTTATAAGGACTTTTTAATAGGTTATTTTTCAACTTGTGGGGATTTTCTTATCTTCGTCCATTTGTTCGGATGCTCCTACGATTTTTCAACACAACTCGAGTATTATTTTTTCATATGAAAGAAATTTCACATATGAAAAGAATGTTTTTTATATCGTCACTTAGATAATGCAACTATGCATGCAGGCTAAGTTCACAAATGATTTCAAATTCCTCTGCAGTAGTTTGGCCATACCTGCCCTGACCATCTCTTGAACTCGCCATCCAGTTTAGACACAAGCGTCTCAGCAGCT
Source organism: Meandrina meandrites (assembly GCA_963693305.1). Taxonomy (NCBI): domain Eukaryota; kingdom Metazoa; phylum Cnidaria; class Anthozoa; order Scleractinia; family Meandrinidae; genus Meandrina; species Meandrina meandrites. The sequence continues at coordinate 12,169,430 of OY855910.1, forward strand.
TGAATAGTTTCTTGTGCTTTGTCCAGTTCCATCTTTAACTGTGTGGCTTCCTGGGTCCTCAACTCGAACCTAGTCGAGAACAATAATAACAAGCACGTGGGTGCTAAAGCACTTGACTATTGCGGCAGCTTTTGGCGGAGCACAGCGCAGTTTGAATGGAATGTATTTGAGATTAACATTGCATGTCCTAAAAAAGCGCCACGTACAGCAAAGCTATAGAAAGAATTTCGGTGGACTACAACGGAGGGAATAGCAATTTGTAAATATCTTAAAACTTTATAGGCATTGCGCTTGAAAAATAGAAAATTGAGGTACGATGATCAAGTGGTTGTACCGCCTTGTATATTAGGTGTGATATCAGTGGTTCAAGACAAGATATATTACTCAACGCTATTGAGGGAACTTGGCAAAAATGCCGGGGGGGGGGGAACCTGCAATAAGCTAGCATCCTATCCTGGGGAGTAGAGATACCCCTAGGTGACTGATGCTACAGAAACTAAACTTGGAGAAACAACGTTAAGATACATGAAGTAGAAGCCGTTTTTACCTCTTCCTCATTTCAGCGACTTCTCTATCCACCTTGTCCAAGGCATTTCCAAGTTTCACGAGCCTTTGTTGAGATTTGGCGAGATTTCTAAGATAGAAAACAGTGAATCACTCCATGTTACACGCAACCGCGGCAATAGACACGTATATACACTGGCAGCTTCATAATGCTAGTCAGAGTTTCAGTAGCTTTTACAAGTTAAGAATGTATTTGTTTGGGGGACGCATGCAGTTGTGAACTTATTCAGTGAAATTCACTTCTTGTTTTGCCGCATCCTCTTGACGTGAAATGATGAGAGAACTTAGGAAGAGTAGACTGTGTTGATTTTTTTAATTTTTTTTTTTTTTGAAATTCTTGAAGCAGCTTTCAAAGGCCACCAATGAACACATACATTACACTAATTCCAAAGGATGCGCTCTTGGCTATTTGCCAGTTGCATGGCAATTTTGATTAGTAACAAAATCGTATAATAAAAAATGGGCTACCACTGACACGTTTTAGAATGGATAGGCATGACTTTGCTTATTTGTTTCCAGACTTGCTACCAGAACTTACTTCTCCAGTTGAGCTTGCTCATTTTCCAGCGGTTCAATCTTTTCCAGGACGACAGAAAACTTGACATTTGCCACTACCCAGGCTGCCAGTGGGGCGGCAGCTACGCTGGCTCGCTTGGCAATCTACAGGGTCAACAGTTATATTAAGTTAATTATAGACCTTATTCCCAAAGAATATTATCTAGGTTTACATTGTTTGGCTGCAGTTTCAGAAAGCGATCTTGATGATTTGAATGTCCTTAGGTAAAGGCGTTGATGCTGTTTCAAATTTAAAACGTATCCATAGAGAAAGAAAATCACTTATTCCAATCCTCGCTATGACCATTTGTGAAAATTATATTAGCTTATATTATCCGCAATTCACAGTGAAATTATATGCTAGCATTATAGCCAGATGAATTTCCGTTTTTTAATTTGCCAGTTTATGGCACAAGATTGGTTTTCTCTTGCCAATTAATTTCACTGAAGATGAAAAACAGGGTTATACAGTAATCCCAAATACATTGGCATGCATATAATAAATATTTGCGCAAAAGGAACGTACCTTTGGATCAAAGGAGTTGGCGTTTTTCTGTAGCAGTTCTTCCACGCTCGCTCTGATGTCAGGAGTAATTTTCCGGGCATCAAATGAACAAATCTCATCCTTCACGCCTCGCTTAGCCAGGAAACTACAAACAAAGTTCAGTTACAAAAATTCAGAAAAGAAGTCATCAAATCAGTATACATAACAAAAAACATACAAACCTGAGAGAGTTTTAGGATTATAAGCCACAGGCATACCCAGTGCTTTTATTTTTTCATAACACTATCAGCGACAGCTACCCCAAAGACGAACAAGTTTTCAAAATAGAAATTATTTAAAATGAGATTATTTCAAGTGATATCATGACGCTTTTATCATGACCTTTGAACCACATGCCTACCTTTTCATGCTGACCCAAGATGTATCAAAAATTCCCATCAGCCTCTGCACGGCCTCTAAGATGTCCCGGATGACATCAGGGGGCATGCGCAGGGAGCGGATTTCCGAGAGGGACTCGGGTTTGATGTCGCCAACAGCATCCTTTGCCTCCTGGACTAGCGGCTCGATCTCAGACAGCTCAATCTCGATCGCTTTCTTTCTTTTCTCCAGTTTGAGAGATTCTTCTCCCTGTTTCTGTTTGAGCGTTTCCATTTCGCTCTTGGATTCGCTGGCACGCTTTGTGAAACAGAGAAAATAGGAGGCAAATTAGGAAACAGGAGGCAATATAGCAGAAGCTCGTCTTACAACCACTTCACTGTCAGTACTACTTTTTATGTACCGCATGGAAGACCCTTAAAGGGCCATTTGCACGGTACGATTTTCTCACACGCGACAAGCTCACGCGTGCGTGTCTGTCGTAAGGATGTGGTATAGGTTGATTTGCACGACCCGATTGGTGTTGTAGTCATGGCGTAAGTGTGTCGCATGCAATAATCAGAGGCAAAATCATACTGTCGTATCGTACCCGGTTTCTTAAAACATTCATTATCACATTTATTTCATTTATTCATATAACACCAGGGATGCCATTGGTAATAATACATTTTTAGCTGACGAAAGTTACAGCAGTAACCGAAACGTCCGAACATAGATTTTTAAGCCAGTGTCACCTTTTAAATTCTCTTAAATCAATTTTAACCAAGCCTGGCTGCAAACCATGTTTTTGTATACAGAAGCCCATTTAGCACAAGAAGATTTGATAGCCTGTTGGTCGTTGGAATGGAACAGACGTTCACCTTGCTTGTTACCAGTGATAATAGTGTTCCGCTTTACCCACCTTACAAACATTTACGAGTACCAAGCTGAATTTAATCTGTACTCACAAGGCCAATTATTTACCTGCATGCTGGCGGTGATTTCTCTGAGAGCTGCATCAGCCTCTTCTTGTTTCTCAGCTAACTGTCGGCTCTGTTCTCCTGCTTTCTGTTTCAGATCATCTACCAGCGCTTTGGCGTCAGTTAGCTTCGATACACCAGCCTATTGTGAACGTAAAAACGAAAAAAATCGATGTCTTTGGAAATAGTAAGTTACTGATCCGATGTCATATGATAACAAGGACATTTTCGGACATTGCACATTACAGAGATTTAACTACTGGCTTACAGTCTTGCAAAATGTTCCAAGTAATTAAAAGGTTGTTTGTAAGCGATTTATTTGTATGACGCTTACGGAGTAAAACTGGGTATTAAGCAAACTTTCGAGTCAAAAACATAGAGAGTCATGCCACGTAGAGTCATGTTATATACTTCAGACTGTCCTATCGAATCGTCCTCGAAACAACTCATAAGCCACAAAGTTAAACGGCTGTTCAACAAATACTTTAAACATTCTCGTAGATAGAATTGCACTGGAAAGGAAACGTATTAAGGTAAGGCAAGGAAAAGAAAAGAAAATCAGCCTCCACGTAATTTATACCTTTCTACCATTGTGCCATTTCCTAAACGACAATGCTCTAAAGGAATATTCTACAAATGGATCAAGGAAAGAAGAAAAGATATAGAAAGACAACTGAAAGAACGTACCTGTAGATGCTGTTGCCGTTTCACCACCCCATCTTTCTTCTCGTTATACACTTGTTTGTAAGTCTGCAGGAAAGTCATGTAGCGTCTCGGAGCGGCGTCCTTATCACTGCACGACTCGTGTATTTGAAGAAAATTCTTAACCAACTCTTCAGCATTAGATTTACCATCTTTTCCTTTGGTCCCTTCTCCACTGCGCAACCCTTCGTCGGCAAGAAGCATTCCCGGTACTAGAAAACCAAAAAATTGTAAACAAAGATTATAGCGAGTTTGAATATCAAAAGTAATTTAAAGTTTGCTGTTGGTTTGGGTTTCAGATTGAAAACTTTTTGCCTATAAGTGTGTGAACCATTCAAAACACAGTTGCTGTTTCCAAACCAGTTGGATAATTTTGAATTCGAGTTTTGGTTAGTTCATTGTTAAATGTTTGCTTTTTTTGTGGTTGGCCAGATTTCTACTTGCTTCGGTTTAACGACTTTCTAAATTCTCCCAGCTGTTTTTATAACAACCTCGTGAAGGCAGGACAGAGTTTTTATATGTTATAAATTAAAAACAGACAATAGATAGTAAAAACTGCTGCTTTTCCCGTTTCTAACTTCACAATTTCAGGGAGTAAATATCTGATGAGTTCATTGCTGCATTGATGCATTTTCTCTTGTTAGAAACTGTTAGTAAAAGCGACTTTAGTGTTGATTCATGTTCTCTAGTCAAACTGATCATTAAAACTGCAGAACCCAGTATATAGCAGCTCTGGTAAGCTTGTAATATTCTACTGGTCCTCTAGTGTAGCAGTTGCTGTTGTTTTTGGCGCTAGGGGCATTGTTCCTGTTGTTTGTTCTATTGTTCTCTCGAAGGGTAGCGAGTCATTCATGTCAGACCTTGCACCTTGCGAGAGCTGCTAAGTTATCACTCAGAAGAACATCATAACAAGTATCCTATCCCACCCACAAGCTACATAAAAAACGCACAACTCACAGCCCTTGCATGTTGATGGATGCGTCATACTTACTTTGTGACATGCTTTCTTTACTCCATCCCTGCATCCACTGGAACGCACAGTTCTTGTAAAATGCCGGATTTGACTCACAGTTTGCCGTGAAATTCTTCGAAGACGAGTCCATGATCAACACAATATGCAAGTTTCTTTGCACACGGGACGCAAAGTATGAGACAAGGGTGCCACGGAAGCCATCTTGAGAGGCAAGGTCCCTGAGGGGACCCAACAGGGGCTCCAGCTCCTCAGGGGTGTAGAGACCGGGTACCTCTCCCGCGCTTAGCAGACTGTTGATGAGCTCAAGGAATGATGGGTCCACTTGGTGATCTTCAAGTAAAAGGACGATTTGTTCTCCATCGATGCCAGACAACTGCATGACCTGCCGGTAAAACAATCAATGGTCTAAGATCACAAACTCGTTCCCAGGGTCTCTCTCTCCCCGCTCTGGGGGGCGGGGAGAGAGAGAGACCCTGGGAACGAGGTTGCTAAGATCACTCGGAACATGGGGCTTCAAAGGAACCAACGCGCGGGCAAGGATTTTGTTTAAAGGAGCTACGTCACGGGGATTTCGCAGGTTTTTGGTCTAAACTGTTCTGAAATTAGTGGTAGGCGACTTTACCCATGAAAAACATTATCTTTGAACATCTAAAGGAAGATATGACCTCAAAAAACCAAACTAAGGCTATAAATATTGATTTTTGGAAGGCGCTTAGAAACAACTTGAAAAGTTTAGCCTTAATTTTTCAATTTGCAATCCATTTCCATCCAAGTCATCCGCAGCCAAAGATGCTTGCTAACAGTTTCAGAACTCTAATATAGCAAATGTTAATAAAAATGGCCCATTATTTTTAGGTTTCCTCCACCACAAATATTGGCTGTTCAAGAATCTGTTCAAATCCGTGACAAAGCCAATTTAAACATCATAATTTGGTCGGAAAAAAGTCACAATTTAGTCGACGGCCGGCTTGCCTGCACCAATGACCATCGGGCAAGTAACCATGCATAAACAAACGCGATCTATGCAATGAATCTCTCTCTCTCACTTACCGACTTGAGATCTGTCCTAAACTGCTTCAGACCATACCCTCTCGACACCTTGGGTGTAAACACTTGTATATTGTGCATGTGCGCAACTAGAGCAACCGCTGTCCGTCGTCCAACACCGCTGCGACCAGCCATAAGCAAACAGCCGCCTGGTTTGGTCAGCGTGCGGTCAACACGTGCGATGTTGTCCAGAACCTCTTTGAAGATTAGAATGTCCAGTTCTCGGTTTTCACGAGCTGTGAAAAACAGGATCGCCAAAATAAAAGCTACTGACCACTACTTCGATGTACTACTCAAAATGAAATACAAAGTAGTTCTAACTTTAAAATCAAACCCTTGTTTGTGACCATTCAAAGATATTGAGCAGTACTGTGATGTGGTCTTGTTTAATATGCTGTACAAGGTGGCTAACTTTAAAGTCCGTCACTTAAACCCTAGTGTGCGACCATTCGAATGAACCCTATTGAGCGGTAAATTCATGTTGTGCTGTTCATTACGCTGTATAAAGCGGTTCTGACTTTTGAGTTTGTGGGAAAAACCCAAGTGTGTGACCATTCAAATGAAAGCTATTGAATTTTTTTTCTCAATTTGGCCTCACTTGGCAAACTGTCAGACATACCGTAAGTTTTCATCCCCTTGCTGATGACCTGTCTGAAGTCCTTCTGATCCAGCTTGCCCAGCATCTTTCCCTGAGGGGGGAGGGACCCTCCAGACACTACTGCTACCGGGGCTTCTCCATCCTTCCCAGCATCACCCGCGAGTGCTACTGAGGCAGTGAGGCTGCTGCCCCAAGTGACGTAATACTTGTTGTCAAGGCGATCGAGAGTAACTGACCAATCAGCACGCAGCTGGGCTGCTAGGATGCTGAACAGATTTTAAACAAATCAGAGAGCTCTTACAAAACTTTCGGTTGCAAAGTTAAGTGCCATGTCCAAATTACATAGAAGTTAAACTGTATTTTTGCTTTTATTTCAAGCAATGATGATCGCCGGGTTTTTACAAAATCAAAAACGCTTCATACTTTGCCTCAACTGTTAATGATTTGCTGATTCATTTAACAACAAAAATCAAAACTAACGCCTGTGGAACACCTAAATGCCATGTATTTTTGTCATGTGTTTTTTATAGATCCAAACTATTGCCTTTTAATATCTTTTTAACAGGACAGGACATTTGAAGAGCTGACACGGGTTGCACTAAACAAGAAACAACTTTATGCAACTTGGTAAAAACATGCTTAGCTAATTATTAACTATGAGTTGACAAAGGTACTTTAACCTTCTTAGTGAACTTGAAGGGCTAATGCGTCTTAGTGAACTTGAAGGGCTAAGGCTCGAATTAAACGTCTGCTTTTCAAATTCGCAGTGGCAGTAAATTTATCTTTATTGACTCGCAGTTGATCATAGCACAACAGTTTATTTAAGAACTGATAGCTTTACAGAAAAGTACGCGACGATTCCAAAAAGTGTACCTGTCAAACTTGTCCAGACCCTGTTTACCAACAAGTCTATCCCTGAATAGCCGACGCGCCTCGTACGCCCAAATTTCGAGGAGGTGCTGGGTTGAGCTATCTCCAGATCCCGAGTCCAGATTATACCGCAAGAGGCCTTGGATCCAGTTCGTCAGATCACGTGGGGTGAAGAGGTAGTGGGAAAAGTCATCAACTGTAAACTTGGAGCGTACCTGAAGAAAGTGCATAAGGAGTAAACAACGATAATAAAACTTCTAATATTTGTTTGCTTATTTACAGTGTCCACAATTAGTACAAAAGTGCTAAATACTCCGCCAAAATAATTATATCAAATCAACCTAATATTTGCGATCAGTTGGTTTAGTTATTTTACAAAAATATACACACTCAGCTCCGTAATGATATGGCATACTTAACGAGAAGTGATTAAAACTGTAATGATCACATTTCCACTTTGGTTTTCATGAACTCAGTAGCCTGGGCACTAACCTGTTCGTACACAGAGACCATAGAGCCGGCCAGCGTGTGGACATTTTTCACAGCACCCCACACCGGATGGGACTTGAGTGAGGAACTGAGCACTGGCTGCAGATATGCACTGTAGATTGCTTGCAGTTGATCCCGATCAGCATAGCTACAACAAAACACAACTGATTACAAGAGTAACAAGACAAAATCACATGACACAGCTGATTCACGTTCAAATCAAAGGGGGATACGATATACAGTAAGGCCTTTTGGAGCTATTTAACAATTATCCCTTGAGCGCGCGTTGGATATGAGATGGTAAATAGACAATGAGGCGCGTAGCGTAAGGTTGGTTAAAACTAACTTATATCCAACAATCGGTGGGTATAAGCGGTAGGAATAATTGTCCTCTCACTGCCGCGTACACCTAGCATAGTTGTGGTCAATGGTATATGAACTCATATACCATGGCTTGTAAACCAATCAAATTCAGGAATTGCAAAAGACCATGGCTAGTTCTAAATAATACTGCTTAGTCTGCAATTTAGATCTCCGCTCGAGAATTAGATGGAGGGAGAAGAAGGTCATTCTTTTTCACATTAAAAATTCCCCTCCACCCTTTCCAACGCCAAGAAAGGGTAATCAATCACCTTTTCTTTTTCAGATGGTTCCATTCTTTTCAGGTTGTGGTATCGCTCCAATCAATGTTAGCACAGTCACCGCACAAGAACTTAGAATTTTCCCAAACTTTCTCGTGTTGCATCAGCCTATGTCAACACGTGTGTGTGAGTGTTTATTATTTCTAATGACTGGGTTTGTTAATATATGCAGGTATTCCTTTTAGCTGTAACTATACCATATCAACAAAAAGAAAATCAACATTTTCAATGCAATCTCGGATGGAGAAATCCGGCATTTTTTTTCTCCCCCCCCCCCCCCCCCCCCACCCCGAATATCTCACTTCTCTCTTACCTTCCTCTTTGAACTCCTTTCATGCGCTATTGATGAAAATATTCTCAGACACAGGAACGTCATCAGCACAAAGAGTGCTCAAATAGCGTCACTTAGTACTTACCTTATAGAGCACACGCCAACAATAGACGTGAATCTTGTGGTGAGCTGATGTCGTCCCATGCCGGTCCCAGCAGTCATGGATGCCACTATCTGTACTCCTTCAAGACCAACCCACTCAAGGTTCGAGTCGTAGAATCCCTTGTATGTCAGCACCTGTAGAACAAACCATTATGCTTGCCGTGTAGTTTAAAAAAGAACAATACACGGCTGCCTGGAAATATGAAAACTGACTTCTCGTGTCGAGCCCCGTATCGTAATAATTTGTTCGCATATAACAAAACACTGAATAAGAAGATTTCGGACTTGCAGACGTTCTGCAGATCCCCGAGCACTTTTCGAAGATTACCGACTATTGAAAATTGTACAAAGGTCATTCTTATCATTTTCCAAATAAAAATAAATTCCAAAGATAAATGAAGATTTCCGAAAACTTTCGAAGATTCCGATAAAATTCCGTAGATGTTTCGACTAGTATATTATTCATAAATTAAACTAAGCAAAAACATTAGCATTGGTAACGTGAATGATAATTTGACACGTTTTTCCTCCGTGGTGTAACTACAGTACATGTAAGTCAACCAAACCGGTTTTACCTGCTGCAGAAAGGCGATAAGCTGACTGGTTCCCCACTTGTCCGGTTTTGGAAGGTTCAGGTCCTTGAGATACAGTACCAGTCTCTCGCAGTCCTTTGGTCTGTACACTCGGCCAGTATTGGAACTGATCACCATACAGGACTGCTGCAGCTTCTGAAGCACGTGCATGGGGGAGGTCTGGGCACTACAGTGTACCACAGCCACCTGGGTCGAGCGAAGCTGCTCAAAACAGTGCCTCAGCAGGAGCCTGTATAAGAAATGAACCAAGATAACAAAAGTAGCTCCTTTATACTTTGCAAGGGGTTTTTTCATCAACGTGTCGAATTAGTGACTAAATTGTAAGAACCTTAATATTTTTTCTTTACAGAGATGCATCGCAAAAGAGAAGTAAATGTCTCGTTTGTCATTGTTAACATTTTTCCATAAAGGGGCTACGTCAGGGGGATGTCGCAGATTTTTGGTCTAAACCGTTCTGAAATCAGTTATAGACAACTTAAATCCGCGACAAAGCCCCTTTAAAGAGAGCCTCCACTCTTGGGGCAAGGTGACGTTAAATTGTTTGAAATAATTCCTAATTTCCAATTTTTACAATACAATGGAGAAATAACATTTAATAATGACAATAAATGGAAAAGTTTATGGCTTTTAAATTTCCAGCGCGCCGCCATTTTGGATTTTTATGACGTGTTACGGCTCTCGGTATTGTTTGGAAGCTTCCAGCAATTCTCAGTGAGTTCTCGCAGCTGTTAACTATCACACTCCAGTGAACGAGACTTACTCTTTACCACACCCCTCTGGACCGACCAACAGGAAAGGCTTCTTATGGTCTGGATGAAGCCAAGGAGAAAACATGTCCAGGCCTCTCTTGATGTCAGCGGTCTGGATCACTGGCAAAAGACCTGAGGACAAGTTCAGGTCATTGACTCCGAGGGAATCTGGAACCTGGTGTGACAGAAGAGAAAGTTAAAAAACTCTCCTATACAAATTGGTGTAAAATTCATAGCCTTCAAAAGAAGCTTCGTAGCTTGAGAAAGAAGCCAGGCATATAGCAGTACCACAACGTGCGCGAAACGGCAACCAAACGGCAACAAAAAGGACCAAAAGTTAAAGTACAGCAGATTAAATGTTGAGGAGTCTAAATCTGGAGTTCTACTTGCCAGTGCGTAACCTAGTTTTACTATGCCTAGTTTTAAATAATTTGATGAATAACCTCCAGTTGATATGAAGCCAGTCGTCCTCTATCACTGTCATAGTAGGTGTCCAGTGGTCTCTTCTGATCTGGTGGCATCTCATGTGTCCAGTGAAACACCTTAGAATGAAAAACCCATTCATCATTCCGTGTGACAACTCAACCAGAATTGCATGTCTGAGAATTGACTGTCACCCACTCCGAGGTGGAATGAAATTCAATAGGCACAATAGAGGAAAAACGACTGTGACAATGACCGTGGTTCCTTGTCATATCTCGAACAAGCTTAGCATGGGCCATTATTCGTTTCATACTTGAGAGATAGTTTGCAGGTGTAAACAAAACAAAACAACAACAACAACAGTGCATGAAAACGAAATCATGGAAAAGGAAGAGTTCACGCTGAGTACTTCGTTTAACTTACCTCCTTTGCAAATGCAGTCTTGGCTGTTGGCGACAAGTTAGCCCCCAGTCCTCTGATCAAACAACAAGCGAACTCGGCTTTGACCTTGACCCCGTGCATATGTGACAGACCATTCATAACCACGCCCACAAGACTCGTCTCCACGACAAACTCGTTCTGCTTTAGTACCCAGTCCAGTGCCTTGTAGAAGTGATCCTCTAAGAACGTCTCCAACGTACGGCGGTCCTCCTCGGGCTGATTCTGAAGCCAGGATTTGACAAGAGCCTTGACGTCTGTGTCTTCATCACTGCCAAAAGAAGTTACAAAGTCAGACCCTAAGTTCCAGGTATGCCTTTGATTTTGAAACCATGTTTACTGTTACAGAAATTATTTTAAACTCACACAAATTGCGTGCGTCCGATTTTTATTCACAAGTCATAACATCTTAGATAGATATTTTTATTTATTATATGGACGAGAGTGTTTTACTGGGAACTAAACCACTCGTAGAATCCATACGCCACTCCATCCGGGACCCGAGTGGCGTATTTTCCGTATGACACGTTTACGAGTGTCATATCGCTCACTGACGTCACGATTCGCGCCATTTCTACTTTGTTGAATGAACTTGGTTTCTTGTGTCGTTCAGGTTTGTTGTGAGCAAGCATCGACAAGCAGGTTTAATTTGTTTAATTTTAAAAGCGACGAAAAAGAATGAGGTTTGAGAAAAACTCAAGGACGAGAACATGGTAATGGAAACATTGATGATTTGAAGGCTTTTAGAGAGAATTCTTCGCAAGAAATTTCACAAAGTGCAAGATGTTGTAAAGAAGAAAACAAAAGCAGTTGAAAACTATCGACTGTCAAGACATTGTCGCATCGGATTCAAGTCAAAAGTCAGTGATGTTTTCAGTTCTTACTTGTTACGATATTTAGTTGACAAATATTTCATGTATTTTGTTTGAGTTGGAATTCAGTAAGTGTTTCTATATCCTGAACATGGGTGCTTTGTATTTTCTATGAAGACGAACGGTGATATGTAAAACTTGCTCGATTTTTCGAAAACAATGAAATAAAAATCGGCAATTTCAATTACATGTGGTCTCCATATAATAAAAAGAACATTACACGTTGGCTCAAAGATATGAATTTTATGTTCTCGTGGCAAAAACGACATCTCACTCGTTCGCTGCGCTCACTCGTGAGATGTCGTTTCTGCCACTCGAACATAAAATTCATATCTTCTCGCCACCGTGTAATATCCTCTATATATACACGGTAAACTTTCATCAGCAATTGCAATTATCGCGAATCTATCTTAAGCTACTACTATAATTCCTAACTAAAATCCTTTGAAATTACATTATGGAAAAAACTACAACTGTATATATTTTCATATTTCATAGATTTTGACATGTTTCAAGCTAGCAGAAAGGTCGACGCTTTGCCAGATGGAATTTACCGTACGACATTTTCCCACGCTTGTGAATGAACGAACGACGGTTTTAATTCGATCGTAAAGAAACTAGTTATGGACTTCTGACCATATCAATTTCCAGGACTATCACATATACATAACCTCAGGAATATCATGCCCATGCGCGAAATAGTGGCAGGGGAGGCACAACTCAGGTCATGTGACTCAAACAGGAAGTTAACATTAGGACCAAACTGTATCCTTTCACCGGAGGGCATGGTCAAGAGTCTGTTGTCGTCAAGAACGGAGTTGAGAGACTCAATCCACTCGGGATCAATGTCACCATCGCAGACGATCCACGACTGGATTTCGATTGGTTCCCGAACAACTTGACGAGCAGCGTTCGTTAAAACTCCGTCTGACCACTCACGAGTGTCCATGTCAATTTGCCCAAGAAGCTGTTAAAGAAATGAGTGCCAATGTAAGTTAAGGTCATTCCCCCGAAATAGAACTGAACATAGATATTCAACCAAACTTTGCCTACTGGTTGGTTACCTTAAGGAAACTTCAATTCTGAAATAAAAAAGGGGGTTACCACATTCGTTTAGGAGCAGGAAGACCTTGTATATACCACATAATTCCTTAATAATTCCTTTTTGAGTACTGGCAAAGTACACGTTTCCGGTGATAAACTTTTTTTCAAATATAGAAAATGACCTGTATTCATTTTAAAGAAAGAATTTGATCATTGTACCCAAAATACGTGAAAAAATTGATAGGTCACCATATTCGTTTACGAGAAAGCGACGATATATTTCTCTCGCGGGCTAAGCTACAGAGGGAAAAGCCGCCATTTTGTTTATGTGCGCGCGCTCACGCACGCTAATTACGTGTAAAATTCTGCGCAGTAAGGATGCGCAATGCAATACGCGGCAATGACCTTAAGTGAAAAGAAGAGCACAGCAATGTATGAGACAAAAGACGGAGCACACGATGGTGTATGTTATATTGCACGCAACATTGCTCACTTGGAAGCAAAACCCTAAAGGTGCTGCCAAACGTGCAAATGTGTTTCAGAGTATGTCGCAGGCACATGTAGCCATGCAACCACACAACAGAAAGGAAAATACCAAATTGTACCGAGGATGTACAATGTTGCAACATGCGTCACGACCTAAAAACGACTCTTACCATCTGAATGAAAACTATCAACATAAACAACTCACTAACCTGAGTACGCGGCATGGCCTTTGGGTTCATTGTGTAATGCTTCACAGTTTGGCCCACTTTACCAAGGGCCAACCGCAGCAATTTCCAAATGGTACTTTTGCCTGAGCCCGAGGGACCAATCACCACAACGCCCATCCGCTGACGAAGCTGTTCGTACAACTCAAGGGCCTTCTTTACCTGTTCAAAGCAAAACACTAAAAAGGTACGAAAGCATTTCTTGATTTCGTTACAAAGGTAGTCTCGTAAAATATCGTACGAAGACAATCTTTGGCTCGTTACACAGACTGCATGATGTAAAGCGTAAAAGATAAAGTTTATGCAAAATAAAAGGGTCAAACATCCAGTAATGAACAAAATTATTTTCGGCCCGTTGCTCTTGAAATTATGTTTGGTGGAATAGTAAGGAGGAATGTCACGTAACAGTGAACTGTTTCATGACTGTAATGGGACGAGCAGAACCTTAAACAACTGGCAGAAGTAATGAGTAATGTTAACCTGAGTCTCCATCACCATGAGGTTGGATTCCTGAGCAGAAGTTCTCAAAGCATCCGCCAATTCAGCATACTCGACACCTTTGAAGTCCACACCTGGGAAAATATCTCGAACAAGCGCATCAAACCGCTTAGAGTCGGCAAAGGTCAGCTTAGATAGCGTGTTCACACGTAGAGCTTGAACGACTAGTCGAGCCTCCACTTTGGCATTGACTGAGATACAAGAATTCAATACACAATGTAAGTAATGGATGCAGCTTATTTCACTTACAAAATCCATAAAAAAATGAAGCAAGACGTATTGAGTAAGCGCTCCGGTAAAGGGAACATGTCTATCATGACTTAAGCACATTTCCCTCCTACCTCCATCCCCGACTATAACATTAGAAATCTAAGAAGCTTAAGACCGGTACTGAAAACTTGTTTCTTGGCGTAAAAGCGTCAAGGATTAAGGAAATGATTTTCACCTTGTCCGCTGGTTTGTTTGTGTGCTTGTAACAGGTTTCCACAGCCTCTTAGTACAGTCTTGAGTGCACGCAGACCCCAGTCATAATGCTGCTGTTGAGACAACAACTCCCTGAACAGACGAAAGACAAACACTTTATGATCAGAAAACACGCTACTGTCAAAATAAATAAAAAGATACAATACAACATGCCCTAACCAGCCATATCGATTATGTTCCATAACGCTCATCTGGTGCAAGCATCCACTTCTGATTGGTGGATATATATGACTGACATCATTATTTATTGCATTAATCATTTTAATTTTTGCCAATAATATTTAAATAACCCTTGACTACACAAAGTTATGACAACAAGACAGTGTGATTCCCTTACTTTGACAAGTTGAAGATGGCCACCAGCTTTCTCCCCAAGCTCTTGGCTTCTTTAAATCCTTCAGAGAACATGATGACCTCAGCAATAAGCTCGTTATCAGGACGGGACATGGCCACAGGACGGAACAGCTGTTTCAGGTTATCTGGGAGCTTTTGACGTCCCCCATAACCCTTACCCGCCGGGTTCAGAGTGATGAAGATCCCTGAGTTAGGATCTAAATCAACCTAAGAAAACGGAAACATGGGTATCAATCGCATATTATTACTTGAGAGGAATTGGACCATGAACGTAATGCTATATTTGTGAGGAAAACGCTGGAAGACAAGTACTGGCAGATAGAAACTTGTAGACATGGTTTTTGTAGAACTGTGGCATATATATGACAGGAATAGAAGGAATATTGCACAAGATAATTAAACAGCCCTGTGGTTAGTGGATTTTTTCGTCGGGCTAGTTGATTTTATCCATCTCTTAACATTGTCGGACTTTTTCCGTTAGCAGATGAATAGGGCTTATGCGAAGTCCTTTGCGCTAGCATACAATGAGCTTTGATTGCTAAATAAAGGGAAATCTGGAAAATCCAAACATACACGTCAAAATAAATCGTATCAAATGCTTATGTACTACCTGTCTTCCAAGCAGCTCAGTGGAGGCCAATTTGCTCTTGAGTGCAGCTTGTATGGTCTGTATCTGCATAGACACAGCAGACAGCACAGCTTCTTCCAGACGATTGAACTCATCAAAACAGCCCCAGGCTCCACACTTCACCAGACCAATGAAGATACGACCCATAGACTTTACGTCAATACCCTAAACATACCAGCTAATGATTAACAAAATGATTTTCAAGTTTTTCTTTTTCATTTCTTTCTTTCGTTTCTTTTCTCTTTTGCCCATGGAGATTTCCAGGGCTTCTGGCCTCTTCAGGTTTCATTGTGAAGAAATACATAAAGTGTTTCACCAAGGAATTAATTGCCTACTGCATTCTTATGACAGTATGTACTTCACGTCTGAATAGTGGTGGATAAGGGATTGGTTGCGACGGAATGCATTTCACATTCAGTTGTGTAAATTGTTCTAATACGTTTTTGCAAAAACGAATTTTATGGAAGAATTAACATCAAAACACCCACTCTTAACTTCACCTTTAGAACTGTTACCGCATTGTGAACAACTGCTTTGGCTTTATACGCCGAGATAAGAAAAACAAATGCTGTTAACTTCTAAAAGTTCCAGGATAATGGTTCGACAGAAACATCTTCTGGAAACATGCTACGACGCCAAGTCTCGTAAAGTAAATGTTTACTCATTTTTAATAGTTTGATTTATTAAATCTAAAATGGTAAAAAAAGAAAAAACAATGGTTTGAAGATTCTTTTGTGAGCATGCAGTACCGTTAACGCAAAGGGACATACTGAATGACAGCAAAGTCCTCAACTTCGTTAAAAAACACTTGCAACATTTTCCATCCCTACCTCATCACAGTTGAACACGAGAACCTGTCTGCCAAACAAGCCACCCAAAGCCTTGACTGATTCGGTCTTACCCGTGCCCGCAGGACCGTATGGGTTTCCACCGAGCCCCATGTGCATACCCTGGGTCAGAGTTAGGTAACACTTGTCCGTGAGAGGAGTGTGTACGAGTTTAGCAGCATTGCCTTGATACTCGTACGTGTAGTGGAACTCGGCATCACACATTCGGATCAAACAAATTTCTGTAAAAAAGAACGAAAAATGAATGAACAAAATAAATGTCATACTGATCCTGACTAATTTTAAGACCATTAAAACCACTATGATTAAGTGTATCATTCAACTGTTGCTTTCAAGGTTAGCGTTTCAAGGCTTCATAAAGAAGAGTACTAGCCAAGTACCGAGACAATTCAGATCAATAGAAACATTAAAGTAACCGTTTTCCGAGGGAGAAAAACATCACAGTTGAACAAATGAACCAACAAGGACAAGGATTATTTATTTATTTTATTTATTTATTAAATAAAATAAATAAATAATGCTTGTCCTTGTTGGTTCATTTGTTCAACTGTTGTTCAACAAGGATTATTAGGCTACGTAGCGTATTGTGAGTATTGTAGTGAAAGATAGTTGTAAGTAGGAAGTGTATAACTGTATTTAGTGTAGTGTAAGAGTTGTAACACATTATTATGTTATTACATAAAACATGAACTAAATAAATCACACAATTAAAACTTACGTTTCTGCATGTAGAATCTTAGTTGTTTCTGCCACATCCACTCATCAAGAGACTTGATTCCGTGCTTGATCAACTGTTGAACCACATTGATGGCATGAATCGTGTCCAGGATCAAAGCTTTCAGTTTCAGCTCTAGAACATGAGATTCAGAATCAGAGGCGTCCCCTCCGCCGATCTCTGTGTTGGTGTAGGATTCCAGCTGAGACTCCATTTCAATCTGGAACTCTTGAAGTGTGTTGCTTTTAATGGCGGCCTCACAGCGCTCTGTGAATTGTATTTGTTCAGCGAGGCAAAGGATCTATGGAGAGAGCGAACAGCAGTGGTAATTAGCCATTATGACATACATGAACACATCGCCTTGGCAAGCCATGTCTGTTAAAATCGTAGAAGCTTGGAATAACGTACCCGTTCTACTTGGTCGGCGGACAAGTGAAATACTTAATAGGCGATTATTAACTTAAAGTTAATACCGCCATACAGTAACAAAATTAATTTGGAATAGCTGTCCCTTCGCCGAAGGACTAAAGCTCGAAACGTCAGCATTCCAAATTTGATGCAGTGGTTAATATACCTTTACAAACTTGAACATGATAAGTACAGACTGTTACATATTGAAAGGCGTTTATGTTACTGATTACGTGTAAGCTTAACCAGTTTGCACCCTTCAACGTGCCGCGTTTACCAACACTTGCCATCACTTTTTTTTTTACATAAACTCATGGTCAGAACGTAGCAAATGAAAGGAGCCCATTTGGAAATGAGGATGGCTTCTTATCACGGCAAAAAAGGAATTTGGTTTCCATAGTCATGTGGCAGACGATTTTGTCTTTGGAGACATTGGCGAAAGTGTGTTTTAATTATCACACATTTTTATTGCGTGAACATGTCAGGCCTAATAAACACAAACGGGTAAAGAAATTTCTTTATCCAGCGATTTTCAGGTTTTTACTTACTTGGGTGTCAATATTAATTCGAGTTTACTTTGGTTTTGCTTTACTTCGTTTTGTGATTGGTTAAAACAAAAAACCCGCGCCACGTTCTTAACCATTCAGAAGCAAAACCAAAATCAATCGCGACTTGCTCGCGTGCGTTTTCCCGCGCTTCGTGCCGGCTACATGTACTTGCTTCGAGTTTTGATTGGTTTACTAGATTGTCTGTGTCCATTGTGATTGGCCAGTGTAACTACATATACTTTGGTTTTCCATTTACGACAGTCAATTGAAAATCGCTGTATGCTACGGCATGAAAGCTTACCATCTACAATAGATGAAATTGTAATTCATTCTTACTAATGACTACCTGTGAAGGGAACTTGGAAGGATCAACTCCTCCGCCTGATCCTCCTTTCTTGCTCGCATTAAGACAATCAACCAGCAGTTGCTTTAAAGTGTCTTTCATTTCATTGGCAAGATCACCAAGCCAGACCTGAAGAGTGTACAGAGAAAACAGCAGTGAAGAATCAAATATATAATCACCAAAGATTGCTTGCTACCCAAAAATATCAACTAAGGCGGGTGTAGGCCAGTTCTTGATCAATCATTGATGGTGAAGCATTATAATGTCAAACACATCTTTTGACACAAAACGCGCTAAAATTATGTTAATAGCTCATAACATCATGACTAGGTGTATTAAGTAATGTTTTTCATTTATTTTGGCAATATGATCTTTTTTGATTTAAGCCAAGAAGTTTACATGTACATCTAAATAGGAACAATTTATGTCGGACGTTTGCTTTCTCCAATAAACTGTTAACCGTAAGTATTATTTATAACGAATTTATTATTTATTATTTATAACTTATTTGGAACCAGTTTTTACTTGTGATTAGACTCGACTATACTACCAGCCAAGACGAATCTCGCTTAGAATCCTATAGAATCAAAAGAAAAAATCTTCTAAGATAAGTCTACAGGGCATACTAGAGCTTTATTACACACTGACCTCGACCTCAGGTGTAATAGTAACTGGCCTCTTAAGAGGAACCACTTCTCCATCCAGAGACTTCATTGCCACAATGGTCTTACATCCTTCATCAAAAGCCACATGGTGTATCCCAGCAAATAGTTTCTTCAAGTGTGACTGGATCACCAAAGGATTGGTGGCTTGGCCGAGGATCTCCAGCAGATCATCGTCACCAATAAAGTAGAACCGCGGGAAAAGAGCTCGCTTTTCCTGTTGAATTGATCGGTGTCAGTAATGAATTACATTTTACATTAATTAGACGTCAGATGGTTCACTACATGAATTTAGTAATATCATCAAGACCATTTTATCATTTAAAGGTATCAAGTTGGGTCAGAAAACTTCCTTCCAACGTGAAATACCCTGGCATAGAAATGACTTCGAGAAACTGACCAATTACAATCAGAATTTTTTTGGATACCTCTGAAAAGAGGATTTGCCAAAAAAAGGCACCCGCTGCACCGATTGCCTTACTATTCCAGACTGTATTACATGTAAGTATGTAGCGTAAATGGGAGTCATACCTCCAAGAATTCGTTTAGGGATTTCTGACATCTCTGCAGCTGATCCAGGAGGGTCACTAGTGTGTTTCTGATGCCTGACTGAGCAACAAGTGACAAGACTCTGTTGTCATTGGAAACATCTTGCATGATGGCTCTGTAGGAACAAAAAACATATTTTCTATTCTCAGTACCGGAAATAAAACAAGAACATTTCCAAAACAATAGATATCCCACAATTCTTAGCGTTGTATACATTACTGCCTGTCTTTGTATTGTGTGCATTTGTCTAACAACATCTCTCAGTGAAGACAGCGACCCACCCACCCCAGCCCCCGGCCATAACGCGGTGCACTACCTTCAATTCATGTGAATATACCGCTGTGCACTCCTGTGGACAGCGACCATTTTCACCCTTCCATATCTCATTGTATATTCGTGGGCATTGTAGTCAGAGTTGACTCTGAGACAAACAACAGTGTGAGCTGCTTGGGTTTAATTCTAATTTAGCGACCACGAGGCTATACTTTATACAACTTTGCACTAAACAAAAACAAACCTGAAGTCGTCATCCACCCTCTTGAACCTTCCCTGCTCTCTGGGGAGGGCTCCTCGGCCAAAGATGGGTTCCAGGTAAACCCACTTCCTCTGGATTTGGTTCAAGTTGTGAAGGTACTCATCCAAATCAGCCAAGCGAGTCTCCCATAGTGAGGCCTTGTCCTCAAACCCTTTGTAGTATGGAGAATCCTTTAATGACTGCAAGAGACACTGGTTATCGCCGACCTGGAAAGGTAACAATGCAAAATGTCAACATGCCTCTTGTTAGGAAATACAATTTCACTCTCGGCCAACAACATCCTGCATACGGCAGGAGGACACCATATAAGTAAACACCTCCTCATGGTCCCAGCCACATACAAACTACATCTTTAACCTCACATATAGACACTTCACCTAAGTGGGCTCTTTTTCTCGTCCCAAGGGTGCCATACTGTGCACTTACGGGATGTTATTATCATAAGATTTAAGTACAAGGGCAAAACAAGTCTTTCTTCAGTAAGCAGTTGTTATATTTAAATAACAAGCCGGCAAAAAGATATCACAGCAATGTCAAAATTACTCAGAAAACTCAGCGGGTGGCGGCAATGGTGCATACATGTTTTGTTGCGCTCCATAATCATTAGCAACAACAATTCACCAGACCACATAATTAAACGTTATAACGGCAGTTCAAACTGTCTAGTTTTTCTGTACCTGATTGACAAGATCTTTCCAGTCCTTGATGATGGATAACTCTTTGTTATGTGAATCCACATATGAAGTCAAAGCGAACACAGCACCCGCTCCCCACAGCTCTAACTCTCTTAGAGCCTCTCTGATTGACACTTCGCCTTGAGCTCGACTGTTCAGCTCCTATAAACAAAACAATCATATGCTAATGTTAAGTTTGCGCTTACTGGGACCCTACGCAAAATTTAGTCTTTCAGTTTTCTGTTGGCGATTTTCATTTTATTAAACCTGGTTTAACTAAACATGTTTTGCTGGTGTGAATGGGGCTAATTCTTTCCTCTTGGTATTTGAAAAGGGTCCAGTCTAACCTTGAGCGCATCAGCATGTGCAATGATTTGATCAGCAGTCTCCAGTACGTCACCAAATGTCAGCTTCTCAAGGATGGTGCCTCTTGGCATCTTCAGAAGTCTGAAGAGCTCCAACCAGTGGTCAGGAGACAATGCTTCACCACGAACATACTTCAGCAGAGGAACAATATTCTAAAGCAGCAAAAAATACAACATACAAGTTAGTTTCTCTGAAAGCAAGTCACTGGCCCATGAAGCAATACAACTGCATTGGGCGACAGTAGTTTTGGCCAAAATGTTACAGTCATGCGCCTCGAGCCGTAGCTACCCGACTAAGTTTTTGACATCTGTTTGACCAGTTTTGATTAGTTTGATGGCTTCCGGTTGCACAACAGCTCATACGAACAATCTGTGAAACGTTCAGTTTAAACCGGTTTTACAAACCCAGAAGACTTGAAATTGAAAGTAAGGTCTCACAAAAATCTTTAACTTGCATTTCCTGTACGAAAAGTTAAGTTTGACCAAATTTTTGTCGGCATAAAATTTATTTATCACCAGTTGAACTTGGCATCATCGCTCGTGTGAAACATTGTTTGAAACCCTTTCAAACTCTGACGTTTGAAGACGAATCATGCAACGGTTGATACCCGGCCTTCCATTTTTCAAGGCATCTGATTGGTAGTTCAAAGCAACCGGAAGCCATCAAACTCAAAGTAATCAAAACCTTGTCAAAAAGATGTCAAAAACTTTGCCGTGTGGTTATGGCTCGAGGCGCTTGACTGTAAACTGCTCCTTTTTATTAAAACTGAAGGTATCCTTAAGATGGAACATGTAAAAGTGATATCTACCTTATACTTGTCCACATCTTTCTGTAGTCTCACGGTCATGCTGGTTGGTTCCTTGGATCTTAGTTTCTCTGACCAGGCCGTCAAGAAGTCATCAAAACGATAGAGATTGCCCCTGGAATAAAAAAAGACAATATTTAGCACTGAATTTTGATCCTGTTGCAGATACATGTGTGTTAATTCTACGCAAACTGCATTAACAAGATTGTTTATGAAGGCAAGGAAAATGGTGCAGTGTGTACCATCAAGTACATTATATATTTTGATCTGTAGTATACAACACTCTCTTCTGACTCTTTCAAAGCTATCAATCTTAGGAAAGTAGAGAACAGGCACTAAGGAGGAGCCTTGTCCTTTAGGTTGATGATCGTGCACGGGGTAATTACCAATCTCTGCATGAAAAAGAGGATATGACTGGCCTAGATGCACATTAGGCAAATTTAAGTAGCAGTGCGATTATCACTTTAGAATTTCAGTCCAGTTACGTTCCCAAAGCACTCACTCCTCCCTGTTTGCTGACCAGTGATGAAAAAAGTAGACTATTGGTACGAGATTGATGTGTGCAGGTTAGACATGATAATCAAAAGCACGAGCACTTGGTTAGAATAGTCTTCTCGCACTCAATCTCGTACTGGTGCACCGATCCGATCTAAACGTCCCTATTAATTAAGTGACGAGCTCATCATCTAAAAAAGTCGGAGTTGTAGGATTTTTAATGACACACACTACCTGAATGATATCCAGTCCTCCTTTGCCAACTCATCCAGTCCATTGCTGAACTCTTCATACAGTCCCCACATTGTCTCATGATGAGAGATGTCCAGCTTGAGTTCTTTAGCTGCTGTGAACTGCGGTTCGGCGACACCAAAATGTTGGCATTCAAATCTGATGGAAGAAACGTTACATGTTCATTTGTTAAATTCTCAAGACAAGATGGCTGCGAACTTTAAACCAACTTCTCTCAATGACGAGAGCTGGCAAATCTGGCAACTCCAAGTCTGGTTTGGATGTAGAAAAGCTATTAACATGGGATTGTTTCTCCACAAAATGCAATTGAAGTGAAGCAAACCTCCGGCAGTGCAACTAGAAAGAGTCAATCTTTATACGTATATCAAATGGCCGCCAAAAAGGACGGTCTTTAGTTTACAGTTATTATAGCAAATGCAAGTAAATCTCGTACAACATTTTATAGTCCGTCAAAGTTCTAGTCCAGATACTGGCTTTAAGGAAGTCAAGTTGTTAACAAGCTCAATTACTACAAACCCAACATACACTAGAAGCAAAAAGTTTGCACTCTTACATTAACTTTTTCATATTTTCCTCCAGTTCACCAAACTCTGCTCTTCTTTCATTGATTGAACTGACTGCTGCCAGGCACGACTGTCTGTCATTGTACTCATCAATGTCACGAGGCTTCAACTGGTGCCATCGAGCACTAAATTTGTCAAGTTCTTGTTGGAAGGCCTGGACTCTTGACTCCACATTGCTCTTCATCACTTCGACCTGTCAAAAGCAGTGACATGATTGATATACCATAGCTCTGGAGATCTCATACTGCCAACACCGAGGTACAACATTTGCATCAGGTGCAATTTTACAGATTCATAACCGTGATGGTGGTTTGGATACGTGATCTTATTTAGCATTAGCATTCATTTGTTGTATTTCCGTTTTCTCCGTAGTTTCAGTTTCGACTGAGAAGACATATCAAACACTCCAAAAGCATTTCCAAACATCTTGAAGGTTGTCAAAATACTCCCCTGCATGTCGTATTTTCAACTATCTTCTCGGTGTTTTGAAATGTGATGAAACACTCTCTCGTGTTTGATATTTTGCAGAGTAATTTACTCTGTATGTCATATTAAGCACTGGCGAAGCAAGTATGAGAATCACCAAAAAATGAAGGAGGGTTTTCTTCAACCCTCAGCCAAAGTGGACCACAGTACGTATAAGCAGGCACAAGTCTCATTAGAACATAATAGGGTCGAGGAGAGTTACAGAACGTCCATGAGAGTTGTAGGCCAAAGAAGTTTACTCACTTGCTCTTTGACCATCAGTTCATGACTTTCCATCATCATTTCAAACTTGTCCCACCTAGCCTGTAGCTGACCAATCTGCTCAACACCACCACCAGCTACTGAACGCAACAACTTGTTCTTGGACTCAGCTTTGTCAAATAGTGGGTGAATCTGTAAACAACCGAAAAATGGTTTGCTTGAGAAAAAAGGCACAGTTTGTCTTGGAACACTTATTAAATAGGGATTCCGAAGCTTTTTGGAAGGTGATGAAAAGTTAGTTTCTTGTAAACTGGAAGGTTTATTTTTGCTTAGAGGAAACGCTGTGTCTCCTAAACTTTACTTGTTGTCATCTTTTAGCACACAGTTATCGTTATCCCACTCACACGAACTACAGTGTAAACAACGGTCAGAAAACAGAAAGGCAGAGAAAGCCTAAATATAAATAGAGTTAGAGCACGATTGCACTTGTGGAATTTATATCTATTTATATTTATAAGCCAGGTTTGACTACACTGCAAGTCTGACTAATCAAATAGGCGCTTTTACGCAGCTTAAGTTTCCATTGCAAGGTGATTGCAGTTTTGCTTCACTGTCTCTCGCTTGATGGTAATATGAAGACCCTGTTGTACATGTTAATGGGAAATTAGACATATGCCACTCCCTGCAGGCATCAATCACATACCTGTAATTTCTCTGTAGCAAGCTCTGAGTGCTTAGCGTTTGCCTCTCCTATCTCTTCCACCGTCTGTGGTCTGGTGGAAAGTGCTTCCGTGGCAGACGTCAGGAACGTGTCAATGGTCTGCACTTCATTTGTAATGGAGCGTCTCAGAGAGGTCAACAGGGCATCGAACAACTGTTGTATGTGATCATCAATGGTTGACTTCACTGGTGAAGTCGAAACACTGATGCAATCAACTTTGATGTTCCTGTCAGAAAGAAAATGAAGTCATAGAACGCTACGAAATGCTTTGTATTGCTAACATTTGTACTTAAAATTGCCCTGTGAACATCTGAATTCTCGGCATCTTTTGTTACCATTTGCTGCTGGGATATCGATAGACTGGCATGAGGTATGGGACGAGGACTATATATAAAGTATTCCAGCTGGACTGGTGCATAAACTTTTAGAAGTCCTTGTGGACTTTCACATTGCATGTTGGTCGAGTGAGGCAAATCTAAGAATGGTGAATAGAGAGAAAACTAACTAACATGTAATAATAATTTTGAAAAGCAGTTTCCATTTTCTTTTAAATTTCGTGTGACCAGAGAAGAGATACATTATCTCACACATTGCCCAAATGACATCTCCCACATCCTTGACGGTTAAAAATAATTGACTAGTGATCACTTGTATGGGAGGCGTGGTGGCCTAATGGCTAGTGCGCTGTACTCTGGATCGAACGGCCCGGGTTCGAGCCCTGGCCGGGGCACTGCATTGTGTTCTTGGGCAAGACACTTTACTCTCATAGTGCCTCTCTCCACCCAGGTGTATAAATGGGTACCGGCGAATTTACTGCTGGGGGTAACCCTGCGATGGACTAGCATCCCATCCAGGGGGGAGTAGAAATACTCCTATTCACTTCATGCTACAGAAACCGGGATAAGCTCTGGCCTGATGGGCCCCTTGACTCGTAAGCAGACTTTCTAATGATCACTTGTGACCACTTTTTTCGTTACAAGGAAGTGCTCCCCTTTTCGTTTTGAAACACGAATTGATACGCAAATTTATTAACCTTCACGTAAGCAAGTAAGCTTTGCAAGCTATTAAAAACAAATACACTTTAGCTCTTATATAAAACTTACAAAGGAAGTTTTTCAGCTTCCCTTCCTTTGGCTTTCAACGCTCTGAAGTTTCTCTCCCAGTCCGGAACAGTCTGCAAGTGTGTTTCAATCAGTTTCTCCAGATCCACAGTCCCCAGTACCACCCAGTCCTTAAACTGATCCTGTACTTCCACAAGACGTCGGAACAGGTCCTCAGCTTTCTTGTACACTGTTGTGAAGCCTGCAGAATTCTGGTCAATCATGATTGGGTAGATGCTGTTGTCTTCACCAACTCCACGAAAATGGTTTGGAATGGAAATGAACTTTCTCATTTCTCTGTAGTACTTGGCTCTGATTTCTTCCAGTGGAGGACGGAACTGTAGCTTTTGCTGCCTGTTGTAACAGAAGTGGACAGTCCTTGAGTTCAAACAGTTTAATTTTTTCTTCCTGACTGCTATAATATTGAAGTTGTGCCAGTTCTAAGAATGTGGTGGACCTGTCCCGACAAAACGCTGTCCCGACAAAACACTGTATAATACATGTATTGTGAAAACCCGTTTTCAGTTGCATGATCTGGTTGAAAGGATTGTTGAATATTGACCAAGCGTTTTAACCAAAAGTGGTTAGAAAAGTGTTCTATTGGAAGATCACATCTACAGTAAATCAACCATTTTTGCCAAATTTATCATGAGTTGGAGAGACTAGTTTGTTTCCCAGTAGAACATTAATACTGAAATCATCCTTAGACTAACTAACCAAACATGACCGACTGATCGCAATAGAACACTGCATTAAACATGATTTTATACATTGCACTTTGCACATGTTCAACTGACTTTCAGCTGTTCTTGATAATTTGCTTGATAGCAGACTATTGTATGTACAAAGCTTTGTTTGTACATCAAAGACACAGCAATCGGTGCAATGCCTCAACTTTTTTTTTGTTTAATATGTTTTTTTCCGAAGTATCAGACATTGCAATTTTCCAGGTTTTGTTGTTTCTCCACTATGAGGAAAAATAACTTAGTGATTTAATGATCTGTACATGTATGCCTACTGTACCTGAAAACCAGCTCAACTTTAATCTCTGGCAGATTCTCATTGAGCGCCTCAAGTCCCATCTGGTATTGATGTTCAAGAGCTTTGTAGAGCTGACGGTCCCAGTGCATCTTCCAGGTCTTCATGTTGTCTGCTTTAAATCCCTGTTAACAAACATGCAGTGTCATTGATGCATGCAGAATATAATTATGTATGTGCACAAAGCATGCAGTTGTGAGTATTGACAACATATACGATAGGTATTGCTTGTATTCAGATTTGAACCACAACTGGAGGGATGGCAACTTAATGAAAGTACAGAATGTATATCTGTTAGCAAATGTCTGACTGTGATTGTGATTGTGATTGTGATTGTATCTGTGCAATTGCATAATTATTTCACATCTACATGTCCATGAAAGCTGCAGATCCATTGTCCAGTTATTAGCAACCAAGCTCATGAAGACATCATGACTGCGTCACCTTGTTACCCAGTTAGACAAAGCATGGACTTCATGGAAGATCCAGTGCTGTCAACCACTTAAGCCTGCATACTCAAATGACCCCATACATGAAATGTGTTCTTCCCAGGGTGCTTGTCTACAGGTGAATGCCACGTAACTCATACACTGGTAAGCAAGTGGCTACTGGCAACCCGACAAAAGGTAGCTGCGGAACAACCCCAGGCAACCTCAACTTTGAATTGGATGACATTGCAGAGAAGCCAACAACGTGCAATATAGCTACATAACTCTTAAGTGGCTGATGAGCCAATAGAACTGCTACAAGTTATATACCTGCTGAATAAGAGACGTCATCATTTCCCTCAAGGACACAAGAGCTTCTTTCCAGCGAGGCTGCTGTCTCAGCAAGTCGACACTCATTAGATTTACCACCTGTGACAAAAAAAATGTACAGTAAATTCACCACTTATATTAATTTCACAGAATTACCTGTGGCATATTAAAGGTACCATCAATCTGGATTACTACCCATAAGGGGTACAGTAAGACAAAGCACTGCTACAAACACAGTGACCTTTCTCAAAGACAGACACCCTCAGCATGCACTAAAACCATGAACACCGGAACACCCACAAATAAGGTTAGTTTACTGTCAGGATTAGGGTTAGAAGTGAGTGGTTGGTGGTTTGGTAAGTAGTTGTTTTTGGTGGTTGTAGGGTGAGGTTTTGGAAGGATGTTCTTGGTTGTTCTGGTGCTCATGTGTTCCTGGTTGTAGTACATGCCACCTTCCCCAGGACCAGCCTGCCTATTTTTATTGGAAACCAGGTGTTTCCCTTTAAGAGAGTTAAGACACTAAGGTGGACACTCTCTGGACCATCGAACCATGTCCACCTTAGAGAGATTGATGTCCACACTGGTTTTCACTGTGCATCTCACTTTGAGTCACAGAATGCAAAAGAGTATCCATCAAAAGATACACACCGAAAAACCTTTTTTACTGTACTACCTGTGAAGCCATAAAATGAGAATGTCTATCGACAATGTATAAGGTATATCTTCTGTAGAAGGTACATGTACCTTGTCGCTGATGTTATAATGACACTTGCGTAGTCTCCTGTTCTCTGATGTCAGCTTGTCAGCAGCAGCCTGCAGTTTGTCAATGTAGGCCTCCAACTCAGGTGGGTTGTCCCATGTCACCTGTGTCTTTCCACCGCTCTCTTTTGACCCAGTCTTGGGGTTCTTCACTAGACGTTCAAAGGATAACGCAGAGTCCAACATCATGGACTGCTGGCTTGGAATCATCTGCTGGTCTATTGTGTTGTAGAAATGTGCAACCTGCAAATCAAATGAAGGTAATCAATAATTTTAAGCCCATTTTTTATGTGAAATCAAAAGACAGTATGATGCTTTTAACATGGCTGGGGAAAATATTCAGTTTGGCCCTGGTCAGTTTGCATGTACATATAATGCCCTTGGTCTGATCACAATTTTCGTGAAATAATAATTGGTGAAAGCCTCTCGCCAGCTGGAATAGCGCTAATTAAAATGCATTTGAGGAATTCTTATAATAAAAAGTTTATGTATGTGTATGTCTGACACTGAGGTACATTCAAAATATGTATGAATATTTTAATTTTTATTTGCTTTCACACCACTGATTTGCTTATTTATGTGTCTCTGCAAAGGGTCACATTTAATGCAATTCCACCTGTTTTAAGATCATTCCATGTCTGTAGAATTTGTTTGCTGTGCTCGCTGTCTGTTGTATCTTTGCAGGAACAGCAAATCCCAGAGCTGAGAGCTGCCTGACTTCCCTCATGAGTGTTACAAGCCTGTCTCCATAGTGGACTCTTAATTTTCCATCTCTTTGGTCTAGATCCATCAAGCGGCCACTGGTCTGCAAGCTTGAAGGTAATAGAGATTGTTTACTATTCACATAAAGGGAGGCACATGAAGTGGCCTAATGGTTAGTGAGCTGGACTATGGTCAAGTGGTCCAGATTCAAGCCCTGGCTGGGACACTATTATTGTGTTGAAGATTGGGCAAGACACTTTCTCTCCACCCAGGTGTTAATAAATGGGTATTGGGGGAATTTAATGCTGGGGGTAACCCTGCAGTGGACTAGCATCCCATGCAGAGGGGAGTAGAAAATATAATCCTAGTCGTTTCATGCTCTGGATCCAGGATAAGCTCCAGCCTGATGGGCCACTTGGCTTACCCACCCTACCTACTATACATAAGGAATTCTGGAATCAGTTGGTCCTTGGTTGGATCATCCTAGGAGCCATCCCAGGGACCAGTAGGTGGTACTTACTGACTGGATATAGTCAGCTTACAGTTAAAAACTAAATCTGCTTAGTTGTAACCTACCTCAGAGGTTGTTTAGGATCGTCAATAGCTGTCATCATTTCACTGACCCAGCTTTCAAACTGATCTTTACAGTAAGATCCTAATTCTTCAATCAGCTCTGATGCTTCTCTTTTAAAGCCTTTAAAACCTGCCAGGTCTCCTAACAAGGTCTCTGCAGTGTTCAGTGTTTCTTTAACCTACAATTTAAAGTTACATGTACAGTACGATGTACATGATTATTATGAAAACAGATTCATTGTACCTATTTGAAAATAATGGACATAAGCACTAAATGTGCATGTATATGTATGCTTCAGCATTTGAAATTATCCATACCCCAGATGTCCCAATTTTTTTTCTGAAAATTTAATGAAATTTCTTGGGGTGGGTAAGGATAAATGACTGTGCTCCCTGGACATGCATAAAAAATTAATGTACACTGTATGATCTTCAATAAAAACAATACGTGAAAATAAAGTACTTAACATATATTGATTTACAGCAGCTGTACATCACATTATCTTCATGTATTCAAGGAGAATTAACTTAGCACACACTTGGCTTAAGGGGCCAGGGTTAACACATATAATGTACAGCTTTTACAGCTGAGTACATCACTTCATTACAGAACTGACAACCAAATTAGTGAAAGTTAAATACCTTAGAATCCAGTTGTCGGACCCATACAATGTTGTTAACAATCTCGGGCATGTTCCGTCCTTGAGGGGGGCCACTCCCATCCTTATTGCCTGAGTAGGAATTCTGAGTCCTGGAAATGAAGTCATCTCTGATACTCTTTACATAAACTGTCAACTGACCAAGCAAGGTCTCCCTAGTAAGAGGAAAAAAGAAATTAAGAGATTAAGTTAACTTGCCAAGGATCCTGTGGGCAAAGAACCAGTGATTGGCTGAAGGGTGGTCTAAAGCAAAGTGGCATCCATACAAGGAGGAGGAGGAGGTGGAAATGGATGCACATAAATCAAAAGCAAATAATTTATACCTTTGTGCAACTTTGTAAGTGGTACGGTTTTGGGTGGCTTAATTTCGGATTTTTAATGGATAGAGGGTCTACATGCATATCCATGGGGACTAGCTTATAAGCATACATTATCAAATATAAAGAAAATGTTCACCTTTCAGGAGCCAGTTCTTTACGTATGCTTGGCCTTTTCACAAGCTCTTTATATCTTTGAAATTCTCTCAAAAGCTAGAAAGAAAAACAATTCTCTGGGTAAAAGTTAAATAACATACAATTTTGGGGGCTCATGAGAGGGCACTGTTATTTATTAAGGATTATAAAGATGAGGTGTATAATAATTATTCAGGGCGGGAACTATTCCCGTTAAAGCCTTGCTTAAATTGCTTACACACTGAGAGGATAATTATTCCATTCATTTTATCAATAATCTGCAGTTCATGTAATGCCTTTCATAGTCATTACATCAATTTAGCTTTACCTGATGTGACTTCATAGCAGACAAGTCACTCAGCTGTTGCCTGAGCTTGCCAGCTATTTTTTGCTCAGCAGGTGCCATTCCTCTCTCATACTGTGTCACAGCTGCTCTCCATTGAGGTTCAGTGTAAGGGTTGTGGTGCAGTGGATTTAGGCCAGAGAAGGGTGTGAAGGCTTCTGATGTGCGCAGCTGCTGTCTCTCTGAAGTTGACAGCAAGCGCACCAGTTGTTCATGAACTGTCCTCAAAGTTAGAACCTTCAGGCCAAGGAAACGACAGTGAAAATGTTTTACAATAATTCTATAAATATACAGCTATTTCAATTAACGTTGTCGGATTGAAGCTCAAAGCTTAAAGACAAGACCGAAAGGTAGTATGGGCGAAGAAAGAGTGTTCCACGCGTGCTGAATACTAATGAGATACAGCGATATAGCAAACGAGACGTTTTTCATTTCCTTTCTCTTCAGACATGTGTAGAAAAGATCCTTTTTCGCCTCATTTCATTTAAAAGGAATAATCCAAACCACATAACGGCGAAAGAAAAGATACAAGAAAGGTTTCACGGAAAGAAAAACAAATATTCCACGTGCAAAAATACAAACTTGTAGATTTCCTGAATGGTGATATGCAAATTGCAGTAAATACCCATGGCACCATTCGGTCTTGACTCGTAGGTTTGAAGATTTACTCCGACAACGTTAATTGAAATAGCTGTATATGTTACAGGTCAAAATTAGCTTTAGGTCATTTTTTTCGACCTAGGTTATATTTTTAAACCTAGTTAATATTTTTTATACTTGGTTAATAAGAAGAAAATTAAATTAAAACATCTCCCCTCCCTTGCTGTCTCTGAAACCCTCCGCCATCCTTACTTACCCTCCCCTTCCATCTGCTATTATCCCCCCCTCCTTTAACTACTGTCATCTATTTTTTTTTTACCTTTTAACTATTTAACCTGCACTTCTAGGATTAGAACTCTCAACCTCCAGATTTGCTGTCCAACCCCTTATCCACTTTGCCACATAGCAAATGTTGGGTGAACCACTATTTTTTTAACAATATATGACTCCAATCCAAAACCCTAACCCTAATAATAGTCCTAAATTTTACCCAGGTTGAAAAAAATAACCTAGGTTAAAAATAATTTAACCTGAATTTAAATTTGGCCTGTAACATCTACATGCAGTGGAACCTAAGCTGCCTTGGAGAAATGGCAACTGTCCACTTAATAGAGGTTGGCCCACTTAATGGGTTTATCAGAAATTAGCATAAGGCCATTTAAAAAGGTTACGCTATTTCAGTACAAAATAATGTGAAAAGGAATTAACGGAACCACATGAAGATAGCAGTAAACCTGTGTTTGAAGTAGCTTGTTGAAAATAAATCCAAACATTGTATATTACATTCTTAACAGGGGTTTGACTGAAATAAAATAATCATATTTATTTATTCTATGCACTGTACCATACATGTACAGGTTTGTGATACAACCCTCCAAGTTAAGACCATTTTAGTCACCATGGCGACTAAAATTTTGGAGATGGCGACTAAATTGGAACAGAAGTTGCCAGCATGGTGACTAAAAATAAGAATTGAGAAGAAAGATTGACAGCGTGAGCTTAATTTAGCAAGTAAAATTTTTCACTGGCGACCAAACTTGAGCAGTCGATGGCCATATGGCCACTAAGGAAAAAAATAAACTTGGAGGGTTGTAATATATTTTATAAACATAATTTGATACTTTTCAGTGAACACAGTTGGTAATTACCATGTACATGTAGAATTAAGAACTGGCAGAAGAATTCTCAATATTCTTTTTGTTTTTTTAAAATCAAGATTTAAATAATGATTGTGTCTATTGAGTTACCTCCTCTAGTCTTGCAGCAAGTTGCGACAAGCTCTCCGGAACAAACTTTTCTCCCCTCCACGGATGAGGAAGGAATCTTTTCCAGTACTGTGAAGTGAGTGTCTCACTGCAGGTGGACACCCACCTTTCACACACTGTAATGCCCTTGCGCATCGCATCTTTTACTTGCTGGAATGAGTCATGCCAGATGTCTAGTGTACCAAGCTTCCGTTGGACATAACGACCCAGGGCACCGGCCATGACATCCAGAAGATGTTTCATACGTGCCTCGGGATATGGCTTGTGATCTTCCTGTTTCCAGATCTCATCAAGAGAATCTTGGGTGGACTCCAGAAGTTCCAGGACATCATCAAGATCCAATGCATCAAGATTGGAAAAATCTTGAGACACATTTCCTGCAAAACATTTTTCATCAATTAATGTCCGATCACAAGTGACTATGGACATTAATTGTTCCGACTATACATGTAGGTATTTGACTGGGGAGATTTTAGCCTGCAAATACAACCACCATTCTTCACTCCCTGCCTGAGGTGGGGAGGGAGGGGGATTGACCAGAGAGGTGGCTATATTCACAGGCTGGGGAAATGCTGCTATTAAAATATAAATTAAAGTGATCACTTACTGGAGGTTCAACTATTTAATACTGGCTTTTGGGTGAGAAAAAAAACAAACAAAACATTTTGCTGGAAAAAGAGATGGAAACAGCAATTTCAGTGCAATTGTAACATTACAGTCATGTATACAAATGATGTAAGCTGTCTAACTAAAGCAGATTTATTTTTTACAAGCTTTGCTATTTACAGTATATAAGAAATCACATGACCTTATGCATAATTTGTGATAAACAGGTACATTGTATGTTTTGAAAGTTCTCAAAAATATTGCATTATACGCCTTTAGGTGAGTGCAATTTGAGAACTTTAGAAACTTACATAATTTGTAAGTACCAGGTAATCACAAATTGTACAAAAAATGGTACAAGGTATGTTTTTAAAGTTCTCAAAATTACATGAGCCTTTAATTAGGTGAGTGCAATTTGAGAGCTTTAGAAACTTACATCATAAGTACCCAGTAATCACAAAATAATTGCACAAGAAAATCATGCAAGTTTTTATTATTTTATTATTTCGATGTTCCAAAATTCACTGATGTTAGTGGGCTAACCAAGGCAAAATAGCACAGCTGTTTTGATATAAACAAAATAATGTAAATATTTGCAATTTGAGGCCGAGATGAAGTTTACCGTGAAAAATCCACAGTGTGCCCCATGTTCAACTAGGATTTAATATAACACCTTTAGCTATAAATTTTTTTTATTAACTTTTTCCCAAAAAAGTTTTTTCGCAATATCTTACGATCATTTAAATTAATTTTTTCACCAAACTCTAAATCATTGTTTTAGCTTTAGAATGAGTGAAGAAAATTTTTTGTACAAAATTTGGCCTTTGAAGGTCTCCAGTAAACTTTATTGCTTTGGTGCTCATAATTTTAAATTGGCTGATGACAAACTATATATCCTAAACTGTGCTCCACTCAGTCCAATTTCTTTAACAAATGCCCAGTTTTCATAGGCAAAAGTCAGTAACACTTGACACAAAACCCTTTGCAATATATTCTAGGCACCATAATTTTTAATTCGTGAAAGGCATTCAAAAATGGCGCCCGGCCGCCGAAATGTACCAACGTGTACATTTCAGGTTATTCTTAAAATTTGTATTAGACTTGTGCATTCTAGCACGTTATCATTGGATATACACAGCACAAGTGAAGTAAAAAAGGAAATTTTACGTTCAAAACTAAAAAATTTCTCGCAAATATCACAAGGCGGAAAAGTTTCTTCATTTGTTGCTATGGACGACGACATACGCAAATTAATTTATCTATTTCTTGCGGTCTTACCTTTCTGAAAACTTTCTTGAAAAAAAGATGCCCTCTCCCTTTCAGATAGATCATAACCTGACACCGATGCGTCTGACCAGTACTGAAACTCGTCTTGAGGAGTCAAAATCCCGCCAATATTTTCTTCATCGCCGACATTAGCTGTCCGTGTAGCGGAGCTATCTTGTTTTCGCACCACACTCCCTAACCCGGCTTCCAGCTCGCTCAACAAACTCTGCAGTTTCGGGTCGAAATTTCGGCTCCATTTCTCATCCTTAAGCAATAATGGAGCGAATACTTTCTGCACAGAGTGATACAAGGTATTCACCGGCGAAGAAAGCATCGATGAAACGAAAACGTTTTGGTGAAGATTGTCTGGAGTGATGGCTTCGGGTTGAAGCTTGAAAAACACCAAGACTTTCTCTGCCGTGTCGCTCGGTTCGACATGGCTCGACAAATTAATTGATTTCTTCCCTTGGTGGACGTCGTATTTTGCAGCTAACACAGGCGAATTTCCATCGTCCAAGAAAATATTAAGCTCCTTTGACGAATAAACATCGTTCAGAACACTGTCCGAGCTTTGAATTCCAAAATAATTGCCGGTGGTAGCGACGACAAAGTCTTTCCTCGCATCTCCGGACGGCATGTTTAAATGCCTGTTCTGTTACGTTCCTTATTACATGGCATATAAATCAGGGAACAGACTGAGAGTTGCAAAAATCACACCATTTTCAAATGACTACAAAAACGTATGTGAGAGATCCATCGAATTTGATTTTGTTGGAGGGAAAAATTCACTTTATGCGAGAGAAGACTAAGTCGAGCGCCTTGGGGTTACTAAAGTGCAATTTTAGATTGGAGTGAAGTAGTAGGAATCGGATTTCGGAATTTCTAAAATGAAAGGAAATTATTTATCTTCAGCAGGAATTTATTGCGAGCAGACGAGTCCACCCTACAGTGTACGTCTGTAGCAGAAAGTGTCTACAGCAATCTTTAACTAAAATACTGTTACTCTGTGTATGCTACAGGCTTTATGCAACTTAACTACCCCACAACATTTTCTAACTTGTTTAGAAGCTACCGGGCATTCTAAAGGTCAAGTAGAACTTTTCACGGTTTCCGACGCTATCTTTGTTGAAGGACAAACACAGCAAAATTTACAGTTAATGTATGGGAAAAGTTAAGAATTCAAGGCCCAATAATTAAAAGAAAATTAATAGCTGCAATTTCTATGAATTACAAGGTCAAGGTACCTAGCAAAAGATTTAATTTGAAGGACACAGCTATGCTGGGGAGGGAGAAAATGCATTTTTTAGTTTTTCATACAAATGTTTCTAAACTTCTCCTTGCGAACGGTGGCTCGGATTTCAGGCAAATGTATGATGTAAAAATTAAATCCTTGATTGTGGCTTTCCCAGCGAGGCTACATTCCTCGAATTCCATCAGTAAACTCCTCCGTTATCTTGAGTTTTCAATTCAAAAATATTTAGGAATTAGAGTTTTCCGATAATTAGATTCCTTACTTTTCCGATACTGTAAATTTTGCCTTGTTTGCCCCCCACCGAAGATGACATCAGAAAACGTGAAAAGGTCTATCATGTCTACTGCTAGCCTGCGAACGCAGACGTATTTCCGGCTGTCGCTTGTTTCCGCCGAAAAATAAGACAAGCGACAGCCGGAAATACGTCTGCGTTCGCAGGCTAGTCTACTGCAGACTACAAACAAAATACCATTTATTTTCAAACGTACTTGATCCCTTTTCCAGTGCTTTGAATCAAAAGATACGATGACGCGTGTTACTTAAGCTTACTTTCTTTAACCTGGGCTGTAGCCAGACTTTTGGAATAGGCGAGGCAAGATCTGTGATTGCTGAAGGCGCGAGCTGCTGGGAGCTTCTACTGTGGTCCAGAAGCATGCCCCCAGAAAATGCTGAAAGCTAGAAGCTCTGATAAACTCTTTTCAGCATTTTTGTAGTGTATTTCTTCAAAAACAACAATCTCAATCAATCTCGTTCAAATGTGACTTATTTATTTCATTTATTGGGCACTTTTTTTCTCACAGAAACAAACTATACAGCGTAAATTTCATACTTTTATTTAATTTCTGGATGGCGGATAAACCGTATTCCGAATTCGGAATTCCAGATTCTGGATCCCATGATTTAATTATTAACCGGGTTGCCCATTCAAAGATTCTATGCCGTACAAATGCTAAAAAAGACAATTCTTTCAATTGGACGTAAAGGTGTAAAAACGACTCTTGTCTTTAAGTACAGAAATGAAAAATAATAATGTTATAAAAAAATTAAGTTGCGATATCCCTTATCGGGTGATCCGTGCGAGAATAAAAGAGGCCCCTTGGTCACGCTTCGTCACGCGCGGTTCCTGATGACACCTACCGGAAGTTTGAAATTCACGTGATGGTTTTGGCAACGACCCATCTTTACTTTGCGAGGCCATCTAGTTCATCATGGCGGGCAAGCAGATTCAATTGGCCATTTTCCTCATAAGCGTTGCACTGGTTCGTGGCGACGAGCTGCGATTTCTCGTGGTAGGTGACTGGGGAGGGATGCCTGTTTGGCCATACGCTACTCCGTACGAAACAGCGGTCAGCAGAGGCATGGGGAAAATCGCAGAAAAACTTGGAACGCAGTTCACAGTTGCTCTCGGTAAGGGGTGGATTTTTTGATTGCTAATCAGAATTGAACGAAGTACGACTTTTATGCTGACATTTTAATAACTCAACGACGAGGGAAAATCGCCTTTTGTCCTGGCCAAACGGTAACGCAAATAGTCGCAAGTTGAACTCGGCGTTGGCTGGCCAAACGGACTCGCAAGTCTACGCCAAGCGGTGAAAAACTTGCGTTGACTTGCGTACAAATTTGATCTCGATCATAGTGAACGCAAGTTATCGCAAGTCAACGCAAGTGCAAGAAAGTCGTGGCCAAACGGAGGCGGGAGTAGACCCAAGTTTTCTACTTGCGTCTCCGTTTGGCCAGGCCTTGATCATTTCTGTTTAGTCTCTGTTTGAAGATTATCCGATATTAACGGGATCGACATTCAAGACAACGCTATAAATTATTAAAGTCGTCTGACACGAAGAAAATAGCTTTTTATTCATTGTTACATACAAATGAACCTTTAAACGAAAGGCACAACAACGTGGATTTTTGAAAGCTTGTCTGGATTTCTGCTGCCTATTGTGTAACAACCTGAAGTCGCTGTTTTTAGCTGTTGAGCAACACATCACACTTGGCGATTATTAACTACTGTAGTACAGCGGTGTCGTTTTAAATATTTTACGACTCCTGCAGTTTTGGCGAGCCCGTAAGGCGAGATAAATATTAAAATAAGCTTTTCCCTTATTCTATAACAACAATTCAACGCAACCGTTCTGAATACGAACTGACAAGTTTATAGAAACAGCTCGCTGTCGGCTTATAAAGGTCGCGGAGGTCAAAAGAAGGAAGCAAAAATATTTTTGTGAAGACGATACGCGAAACACTGCGATCTACTATTTCCTGTCATGGGAAGTTGAAGGAGATAATTTTTTTTTTGCAAGTGCAAAATTGTCTGTGAAACATGTATTACAGCTCTGGTACTTCTTCTCTCTCGAACTGTATTGAATTAATTGTTTAAACTAAAGATATTGATTTTAATTTGATTGTAAGGCAATCATGTTGTCAACACTTTCGTGTGTTTTGATAACCTGCAAGCAGAGTCTTCTTCGATCTTTCTGGATTAGTCGACCAATCTGCTCGTAAGGTAGTGTGTTGGTAAATTTTTCTTTTGACCACGAAAGTCGTAACAACAAAAGCCACCAAATGCCCAGATGACTTAACCATCTTGCTATTGAATTTTTCTTGTATAAATGTCCTTTTTACTTTAATTAAAACTCAGTGTGAAAAAATCGAAGTTGAGAAATGTAAGCGCAAATTCGTGTCAAAAACGCTAAGTTTTTCACGTCGGCACGGTGGTTGAAAAACTTCGAAGGGAAAGGACTTACCTGACATAATATATTATCTAAAAATATATTTTTCACTTCACTACTTTTCTATGTGATGTCTGATTCTATTTGCACACGAAGCCGGTAAGTGATAATATAGCTGAAATTGTAAAGGTTGATAATTAAAAACCATAAAAGATAATTCTACGATTTTTCATGAAAATAAAATTATTATTCTTTCTGCCGACAAACACGTACATCAAGAAAAACAGTTCAGGCATTGCATTATGAAAACTATCTGATATCGGATCGGAAATCAGTCAACAACTCAACTTGGCAGTATTACAAGCAACCGTGTTTATAAAATCGTGAATGGTATGACGTTCTTTCGGGAAAGCTTTCGGTTGGAAAATAAGAATTGAAACTATTCTTTTTTTAAGCCCTGGACGTAAAACAGTCAAACCTTCAACGTACAAACAAGTTCATATCCCCCACCGTGGTCCGGGGGGGGGGGGGAGGTTTATGGAACCCCTTAGGTTTTTGTTCTATTAATGCAAAGCGGCAGTATTTTGCATTGAGTAGAAAGCCCTACACCATCTTGAATTTCACCATTTTCTTACGAAGTCAGAAAATGACGCGAATTTATACAAAATCAAGCTATTAAAAAGTGTAAAAATATACGAATCGTACAATTTTTTTTCAATTTTCGTAAAGAATTATGTCACGAATTGCGATTTTTCGCCATACCTGAATGAAGTTATGACGTTGCCGTGGCAATATCAAAAATCTTTCCCGCAGGCGATAACTGAACAGCTACTAGAACCACAGAGTAAACCCCCTTTTGAAGATTACGAAAAACCTCTGGGGGAGGGTGGTGGCATCCACCCTCCTCCCCCCTTCCCTTGTAGGTCCGTAAGGGTGGGCGCTTATTTAAAACTTTTTCTGTCTACCGGGAGGGCGCTTATTCGAGGTTGGGCGCTTATTCGAATAAATACGGTATGTACATTCATTCTTGACTTCAAAATTAGGTAAACTAATGAGCAATAAATTGTTATCACAACGTCTGAACAAATTAAAAGCATAGCTTTCGACGCATCAAACAGTCTTCATCAGCGAAGTCAGCTCCACGTCGTTGCATGTTGTTGAGTCACGCGACTACAAGTGGTTAAAAATGGCAGGAAGATCATAGTTACGTACTAAAACCTTTTTTCTGATTGAACTTGTTTAGGCGACAACTTCTATTTTGATGGAGTGAAAAATGTGGATGACAAAAGGTTTCAAGAGACGTTTGAAGACGTGTTCACCGCCAAGTCACTGATGACGCCGTGGTACTTTTGCGCGGGAAATCACGATCATCGTGGCAACGTATCAGCCCAGATCGCTTACAGTTCCAGATCAAAACGCTGGAATTTTCCAAACTTCTACTACACCAAGTCCTGGAAGATCCCTGGTAAGTGTGTGCTAACCGTCTCCTAGTTAGTGGGTGGGTAGGAGGGGGTGAGGCGGTGGGGCAGCAGAGGAGTGGGGGAGGAGATGGTAGGGGGTGAACATGCTACAGCCGATCTCTGTATGAAATCAAAACAAACCCAGTGAACGCGAAATTCTCAGCTTTACCCTTTGAGCACTCACAAAATCCGAAATCGTTGCTCTACAATTTCTCTGTGGCATAATATCAGCTAGGCCTCAGTTGACAAACGGCTTTTCCTTGCCACTGAACGTAAAACTTCAACGGAACTGGACCCGCATGCAGTACAAGCAAAAACTGACTTCAATTAGCATACGCAACTAACATATAAATGCCACGTGCAAACAAAAAAATGTACAAACTATTTCAAACAATACTGACTAATTAAGCATTCCACATGCATCGCGATATAAGGTTGCTCTGAGGTTTACCTCGCAATTCCTTTTCGAGAAAAACTGAATGGAGATTCATAAGAAAAAACTTTACTAAAACAGGAAGTTATCAAAGTGCTGGTCAGAACAATGTTTTTGTCACTACTGATGATCTGGATTATAACATTAAAAGCAATACAGGGGATGAAGGCGTCTCACAGTTGAAGCAAAATTACGTGAAATTAATGTTTAATTTTATTGTCTTTTTCCTTGAAGGTTCCGACAAGGAATTGCAGCTAGTTCTCATCGACACAGTACTTCTTTGTGGAAACACTGAACATGATTACTTGCATGCACAACCTGAAGGTATTAAAATGACTTTCTTACGTTCTTCAGCGAGTTGTCCTTAATTTACGTTCCTTAGTAACGTGACGATGAAGCCAGTGATACCTTTAAGCATACTTGTGCTATTTATGGGTGGATAAGATTCGGAAACATTTTAAGTTGAATTATATCACAAACAAATTTCAGGGCCCGAGTCAATCGAGGATGCCGAGACACAGTGGGATTGGTTGGAGTCGACTCTTCGTTCATCAACAGCGCATTACCTGATTGTGGGAGGCCATTATCCAGTCTGGTCCATTGCTGAACATGGTCCTACTAACTGTTTAGTCGAACGACTGAGACCCTTGTTACAGAAATATCACGTGACTGCCTATATAAATGGACACGATCACAACCTTCAGGTAACTGGGTTATTTTATTGTATTTCTCTTGATTTTAAAATGCTTTCATTATAACATTTTCATTCGTGGCCGTCACCT
This sequence comes from Meandrina meandrites, assembly GCA_963693305.1. Taxonomy (NCBI): domain Eukaryota; kingdom Metazoa; phylum Cnidaria; class Anthozoa; order Scleractinia; family Meandrinidae; genus Meandrina; species Meandrina meandrites. Next base: position 12,210,821 of record OY855910.1, read on the forward strand.
TATTTCATTGATTCTGCCTTACTAAGTACGTGCATACCAGTGAAATGATGGCAAAATGCTGGGGTAACCTTACACATAGCCTGCAAGCAGTATCACTTTTGGGGTCATTCACACGAGAACTGTCCACGAGGCGGTGAAAAGCTTTTCCCGCCTAGATAGCCAGCTCGAGCTTGCTTTTCCTGCAGGCTCGTTCTCGCGGCTACTTTGCTCGCGAGTGTATTCATAGAAATCAACCTGCTGGACTGGCATCCCATCCAGGGTCAGTGAGAAACCTTCATACGACCAGAGTTAACTATTACCGCTAATTCGCCTCCTTTTCCTCCTGCTCCTGCTCCTCCTTCCGGTCTTGCTCCTGCTCCTCCTCCTCGTCCTCCCGCTCTTGCTCCTGCTGCTGCTGCTGCTGCTGCTGCTGCTGCTGCTGCTGCTGCTGCTCCTCCTCCTCCCGCTTCTACTCTTGCAACTCCTACCGCTCCTGCTCTTGCTCCTCCTTCTCCTTCTCCCGCTCTTGCTCTTGTTCCTCCTCTCGCTCATGTTCCTCCCGCTCCTCCTCCTCCTCCTCCTGCTCCTCCGTCCGCTCCTCCTTCCACTACTGCTCCTGCTCCTCCTACTCCTCCTTCTGCTTCTCCTTCTCGTGCTCCTCAACCACCACCAGCACCATCGCCACCACTTTCGACTCCTGCTCTTTCTCTTTCTCGATCTTCGCCAACACCATCACGAAAACTATCACCACACCTTTACTACATTCACTTCACCATCACGTCCTTCCAATCGTTGTAGTATTTCATCACTCCATTAAACTAATCTGCTAACCACTATTTTGTCTTTTCACACGCTTGGAATTTTCTGAATGGCCATCCTTAGCACTTGAAAGAGTCGAACTTCTCTGTTGAGTATTTCGTTATTGGAGCCAGTGCCAAAATAGACAACGACACACACAACAAGAATAAAGTACCTAAAGGCAGTTCGCTGTTTTTCTGGGCTGACTACAGTAAAGCGGGAGGATTTGCAGTGGCACACGTCGCGGTGGATAACATGACGGTAGTGATGATGGATTCTTACGGAGATGCTCTTTACAAAAGACAACTCTATCCCCGCCAGTCAGTGACCTTCAAGTGAATTATGCTTCCTTTTCACTGTTTCGTAGGAGTTAGGCAAGGCTATAATTTAAAGATGACTGAAGCATGGTGAATAGCTATGAAATGGCTACGAAGATGCTTAAAATTTAGTTATCTAGCCTCTAAAATATCTATTGTGACTTCAAAAATAATGAATAAGTGATACGTATAATAAATAACGTTATAAACGTGACATAGTGGAGAACCTTTATTTGTTGCCTCGGAAAGGAAACAGTCAGTCGGGTGTACGTCTCTGTTCGGATATTTTTGCAATAATATTTGAAAAACTGTTGGAAATCTACGTTTAAAACTTCAATTTTTACATCTATAATATAGCATAACAGTATGATTATTCCATATACTTTCTTTAAATGGAATATTAGATGATTTATCACGTCCTCGCTGTTGTAACTGTTGGTTCCCCACCAGCGCCATAGAAGAGTCATGCGGCTCTTCCATACGAGCACAGTAAAATGCATGCAAAGGTCTCCCCTCTCACGTTTCAGGCCATCTGTTTATAATGTCTAACATAAAAAGTCCTCGTCGAAATGAATTTGCCAGTGTTTACTGGCTACGAATCACGCCTGAAATCGCTGAAACACCATTTTCACAGCACAAAACTTCTAAATAGGAGCTAACACGGTGTGTATAGTCTTACAGGGAAGAGCGATGTTCTTAGCACAATGCAGGAGAGTTTCTGGTTACATTGTGCCTATCACGTGACAACAGGCGCGCGTGGTTATCTGCCAGCATTTTGCCAGATTGCCCCAGTCCCCCTTTTTTTCTCCCCTCATTTGCAAGATTGACACAATTTAACTGCCAACAAGCCATACCTAAACGGCTTCATCGATCCCTTCTCTAACTACCATAATAAGATTTTCAGCAAACCTGTGGAATAATTAATCATGGTCATTTTATGTCCACACTAATGATGTAACCGACAGTGCCATGGCACCCTCGTCATTGCTATCATTATCGTTATCATCATCGTTATTGCCATCATAATCTTCAACTTCAGCTCTAAAATAAAATCAACTCCCAGGGCTTAATAGAGTTTTTTTTACGGTAAATAATAAAAAATCTCCTTAGCCTTTTGGATGACCATTTTTGTATATATATTTTTTCCTGCATGGCGGCATATAGCATCTGAAAGAGCCAAACTTCCCTGTTGACTATTTCGTTATTGGAGCTGGCGACATAGTAGAGAAAGACACTCCCAACAAGAATAAAGTACCTGAAGGCAGTTCGCTGTTTTTCTGGGCTGACTACTTTAAAGGAGGAGGATTTGCAGCGGTACGCGTCGCGGTGGATAACATGACGGTAGAGATGATGGATTCTTTTGAAACTTCTCTTTACAGAACACAGCTCTATCCTCGTCAGTCAGTAACCGTTCCATAAGTTTCGGCTTCCTTCTTGAATAAATCCAGCTCTGGCCCGCTCTCTGTCACGCGTAGCGTTACGTGATGAATGTGAAAGAGTGAAAGAGATGACTGAAACTGGAGTGAAAACATTTTACTTGGAAAATGAGTTTTTTATGACTTCTTATCGCTATTGTAACTGCACGTAAATTTTAATAATGATTTCAATCCGCTCGTACTGCAGAAAGAAAATTGTCTAAATATCTTGCGAGCAACCTCTCTATCTCGGAAATGGGGAGGGTGGGGGTTCTAACAAAGTTTTGTACGGGGCAGTTTTAGGCCGAGTCTCAAACCTCTACCATTTTATATACCATTGCTTAGAGAATAAGCAGCCTTTTCATATGCCGTCAGTGGTACTGCATCACTTTTCTAAACTTTTCACTTCACTTTAATAGTCTCAGTTGCGCGCGTTTGAAATATTTTGAAATGCCCTTATCAGCAGCTTAATGACGTTTTACCTACCCTTAGGCTTTCCTTTACCAGTTAACTCGTAACATTCCTACCCTTCTTATAAAACCGCGGCCTGAAAAAGGGTGTTCTAATTTTCGGGCGGAGCTTTTCTCGTAGGGAGTACCTCTGGGCTCTCTAAGATATAGCTGGAGTTTCGGAAGTGGGAGTAGGGGCTTCATTTCCTTGCAAGCACCCCGTCTCCCCCACCACCAAGTGTCCAAAACTTTGGTTTGCACCTGTAACTTTAGCCTCGACTAATTCATTCTATAGTAAGAATCCAAAAGCTCTCAAATATATTTCTCCACAATTCTAGATCTTTTATTTGTCTTAAACCTGAAATCCCACCTGCGTATTTCATTCCCATCCCGATCCAACTTCTAGGTGACAGAGTTGAATGGTTCATTAGTCACGGCCCATGGCCTCCCAGATACCGGTTGGGCGCTCTAACCACTGAGCTACGAGAGACTCGTGGAGAGCTTGGCCATTTGTTCTAGGTTCATATGTGACACGCGTCCTGCAAACCGCTAGGATCAGCAATGTTGAAAGCGTTATATGTGTAATAAATAATGAGAGATGGAAAACTTCTACATATAGAAAACGCACATGCTTTGGCCAAGCTATCAGTACCATACCGATTTCCATTCCTTTTGTTTCATTCTGTAAGTAATAATACAATAAAGGTTGTTTCTTGTTGTTGTTGTTATCGAACACCCCCCCCCCCCCCCTCCCGCTTCCCCCGTCTTCCCGTACTCCAAAAGACAAAAGGAGACAGTAGTACCTCATGTGAACCTCTAATTTCAATTATTTTAAGGGGGGTGACTCTTAACTACCAATTTGTTTCTAAGGCAGGTTTCTAATTGCTATATTTTTAGAAATCAGACCTCATATGGATAAGGTTTTTGCACAAGATTGTTCTATTGAGGATTCCACCAAGAGTTTCAAGTCGCGGCCATATTTACATGTAATGTATTTTCCTTGTAACATGTAAACGGAAAGCTGAATTTTCTTGAAAAAATTGTCCACGCTTTCTCTCTTCCTTTTTTCATTCTCTTGTCAGGACATGAAATAGATGTCGGCATTGATGGCTTTATTACCTGCCATCTATCGCAACAGAAAATATTGAAACATTGTGGTTTGATGTATTGAGAATAAACATACGCAAAATTTGTCTGGGAAATAATTATATGCCGTGTAACATACATACAAATGCAAACGAAGATCAGCAAGGCTGATTAAACAGCTTCCCAACTGTTTATTCAGCCTTGCTTATCTTCGTTTACCACGTCGTTATAACTGATGAGATCTTCTACATTTAGAAGATCCGGTACTTCTATTTCGTCACGGCGGTCCTTGCAAATTTAAGGTCTATACAAATGCAAGCTGTTTAGACAGTTGGAAGCGACTTTGCATCTCCGCACACTTCATGCATAACAATATACGAACCAAAACTAATAACACATTTGTAGAACTTCACATTGATTATCCCGATCTAATCTGTTTTGAAGAAATACGAGTCATTTTGGCTAGTGCTTTTTGTAAACAAAGCTTTTTCCTATCTGAGATGAGGAATGATCCTGGCGCTAGGATCATCCTAGCGTTAGGGCCAAATGCAACCGTTCACATGTAAACTGAAAGCTGAAAACACATCGCGCTCGGATGATCCTAGTACTAGGATGATCCTAGCACTAGGATTATTCTATTTTATATGAAAGGAGGATGATCCTAGTGCTGGGATCATCCTTTTTCCGTGTAAATGGCCCCGTAGTTTAATATTTGCGAAATCAGTAATTAAATCAGTGTAAATAATTAAAAAGTTTGAATAATCAGTGTGAACCCTCAACAACTTTCACGCAATCGGTATTTAATTAAAACGGCGTACTGGGCTTTTGATGTATTGAGAATAAAAATCCGCAAAATTTGTCTACGAAATAATTATATACCGTCTAAAAAACCTACAAATGCAAGCTGTTTTAGACAGTTGGAGGCGACTTTGCATCTCCGCACGCCTCATGCATAACAATATACGAACCAAAACTTATCACTCATTTATAGTGCGATTTTCATTTCAGTCGAAAGTAATTCGCATTTGGTTTGGTTTTGCATTACTACGTTCAGTGATTGGCTTTCTTTTTGTAAACAAAGCTTTTGCGAGGACGAACAGTATTAAAACGGCGTATACTGTTTTTTTTTTTAATTTTTTTTATACTGTTTTAATTTCACCTGTTCTTCGTTTCAAAATCTCGCGCCACTTGAATTTACTTGATGGAGTTCTAACAGGTTTGTTAATAGCAAAGTTTGATGCCGTTGTTTTGCCAATTACTAGGTGCATAAGCTGTTGCGTATCTTTGCTTAACACCGCTGACGAAAGACGAAGATACGACGAAAATGCATGATAATTAACAAAAAAAAAAAAGGAATAAATTTCTAATAACACCCTTGCTTAGTTACGCATAGATTTTAATGTATCACCACTTAAATAAACTGCTCCAAATATTATACTTTTGTCTCATTGCATGTAATTCAGCCTCCACACTACCGAACAAAAATAAACTCGAGAGAAACAGTAATTTATTATGGCAGAACGAAGGGTGTTATGTTCTTAACTTTTATAAGCTACCATTAGAGTTTATTGATTGCTACCGTCTAAGCCACAACACTGCATGACATAATGATAAAATGCCAGTAATAAATATCGTTTGAAAAAGGCGATAACATTATTTATTTTGCATGCGCTTGAACCAATACGAACAGAATTCGAATGCCCGTAAGCTGAAAACAGATTTACCTTTGGCCAGCTCCATTGATATTAAAATTTGATTGCTATTTATTAAATTATGCGAGCACCTCAGTAATCATCTGATTTCAATTTGCACCTGCATCTCAGCCGATAAGCTAGAAGCTATATCCTTCATTAGTTTGTTCAGCTATCTATCTATCTATCTTTTTTTCAGTGTAAAACATGCATGTCTGGATGTTACTCTTTATTGGTACTTCTGTATATGGAATCAGCCGTATTTCAGAACTCGGTTTTAAAGCTGTGAACTTTGCCAGGCCAATAGAAGGATGGAAATTAAATGGCAGCGCGATAAGCGAAAAAGAAGTGTATTCAGAAAGTTCTTGTCGGCTTGAGTGCGTGGAAGAAGATCGATGTCGTTCTTATAACTTTGGCCCCGCGAAGAACAAACCTGGAAGGTTCACGTGTCAACTGAGCGACTCGGATCGATTTCTCGGCCGCGTTTACTTCACAAAGGATAAAGATTTCCGTTATAGAGGAGTAAAGGTAGTTTTGGACTATCTATAAACGCTTTGTTAATTCAACTTTCTTTAAAATGTAAAGTAGGGAAACTTCTTTCATAGTTGATGTTTTTCTCGCGCGCATTACTTGAAATTCATGGACTCCGTTTTCGAACGGGCTTTCCCACATTCCTCGCCGTGAGCAGTTACAAGTTACCTTTATCTCAGTATAAATTAGGAAGCTTGAATTCGAATTGAAAATTCATAAAATGAATAATCTGATAAAGTCGTAGTCACAGAAAAAAATCACCGTTGCAGCTTTTTGAAGCAACACAGAAAATATCTAAGAATATAGCGTTGGCAAGAATGCCTGGAGACCGAAGCTGCGAAGAGCAGACATTTAACGCGTGTTAACAAAATGCTTAGCAATTATGGGATGAGGCTGAGTATGATATAAAGAATTATGCAAATCGGGGAGGGTGTTATCCGCCTCAGCCGATAACGCTTAACATTTTTACAGTTGGCATAGTTGTTCTTCGTGCCTCCTACTTCGTGTATTAGGCGTAAAACTCTGTTAAGTTGTGCAAGATCGAAGATCTACCTTTTTCCCGAGCTTATCGATGTAAATTAGTTTTAATAATTTTTTTGCGAGTTTTTGGCAAAAAATAATAGTTCGAGATAGCGAGAAGCCTTGAGATAGAGGAGGTACTTCTACATTAAATGACTGAAAAAAATACGACCAGGGAAAGGACATTTTGTTCGAGATAGCTGGGAGATGGAGATAAGCGAGTTCAAGAGAGCGTGGTCTTACTCTATTTGTAAGCCAGAAAAAAAAACACAGAAAAATTGCCCCTTAATTAAAAGCAACGCACGGGATCGTGTCCACATGCCTCAATAAGCAGAGAACAATGGTAGAACCAATCGGATTTCCAGCAGAACATGACTGAGTTTCTAGTAATATTGAATAGTGAACAGGGCCCGGTTACGTAAAGCCTAAAGGCCTTTTCATATGAGCTCGGTTACCGGGATGAATTTTGTCGTCTGTTCATATGGGGAATTTCAGCCCGGTTACCGCGATGAAATTCAAGGATCAAAACCAATGGCGCCACATAAACAAGTATCGTTCACGACTATCACAGCGTCGTCGGCTCTTGTCACTTTACTAATGAGGCTAATTCGAGTACTTTTTGAAGTGGAAATGCATACGAGGTAAAATTATGTCATTTTGGCCGACCTGTTGCGAAAGCAAAGCTAATTTGTCCAAAAATGTTTCGTCCCGGTAATCAGGCCGGCCCGCCTTCTCCTATGAACACATCGCAATTTTTACAAAGGAAATAGGAGTGAGTCGAGATCTCGGAAACCGGGCTAACCCGGTCAACCGGGTTCATATGAAGAGGCCCTAAGTGGAATTTTGTGCAACTGTTCTCTGTTCCAAAGGAATTTTTCGCACCGGCAATGTTGTCCGTACTCTTAAATCCACTTTCGGCTGATCTATTGATAATAGTGTGAAGAAGATCATTCACAGCACAAGCAAACGGGCCTAGCTTGTTAAGATACAACCCTCTTGCGGTGATAAAAAAATTCCGGAAGGGTGCTTCATACCACCTATCTTGTTAATGAATTTTTGCAGAAGCCAGAGTTTCAGTACAAGCAGTCCTAGTCACAAGGCTCTTGATAACTGTAGCTTGGAATCGTTAATTCTACAATAGCATGTTAACTTTTGTTTTTCTTTTTTAAATATCAAGAGTCCCTGTGAGACGAATAGCTCGCCTTGTGGCCAGAAAGGAATTTGTGTTCCTGACTATCAGAACGACAATGCAAGATGCAATTGCAGTGAAGGCTACACAGGAAAACCATGCAGTAAGTTAGTGATGTGGCAGCGTTTTCGACTAAATTAATTCATTGCTAAAAGCACCTTATTTCAACCAACAGAGCCTAAAGGTTGCGCCCAACTCCTTCAAGATGGTTTCACATCTAATGGTGTGTACACCATCAATCCAGATGATGGCAGCCCAATGCAAGTGTTGTGTGACATGACCACGGACGGTGGAGGTTGGACCGTTTTTCAGAAACGTTTGGACGGCTCCGTTGACTTTTATCGTGACTGGGTGTCCTACAAAGGTGGTTTTGGAAATATGAACGGCGAGTTTTGGCTCGGTAACGACAACCTTCATCGTTTGACAGCTGCCGTTGACGTCACACTGAGAGTTGACCTGGAGGATTTTGAGGGCGACGTTAGATACGCTGAGTACACGACTTTTAAGGTGGCAGACGAGGGAGATAAGTATCAGCTTTTGATTGGAGGATACAGTGGAACAGCTGGTGACTCAATGGCATTCCATAAGTAAGAAAATATTCATGTTTGTTTTCTTTTGTCTTTTTAATAATGTTGTTTTCTTTTAGTCATGTCGTTTAATGTAGAGGAAAACGCCTGTTGGAATCGTTATCGAAGAACTTTCCTTCCAGCTGCGCAATTTGTAAAAGTAGATGCAGAGATAAACGATACTCGTTTGCTGTTCTCGCCGATAAAATCTTTTGTGGCCAGGACAGCGCTAATGCGCGACGAACGGACGCATGGATGTATGGTCACTATTTCCGATTCTGTTTCAATTACATCACCATTAATAGAGTAAATTTAAATCATCCCTAAGTTCATCTTTCTTGTACGCTACTCATTGCTCCGGGCGTTGAACTGATTCACTACGATATTCTTTATGGCGTCACTATTCAGATGAAAGTAAATGGAATTTTATTAAAAGAAAATTGATGTGCCTTATGATTCAACTTCTAACCCAACCATAGGCTCGATTACCAACTGCTGTTCGGGGAATGAGCCCGCGCTCCTCCTCCGAAAAGTCTCTTCTCGGGGAGGGAAGACTGAACACGAGAGGACGACGGGAATCGAGCCTAACCCAACCAATGAGGTATAGATATGAACTGTATCCCGGTCAAACGTCTGCGGCTGTTTTTGTTTTCTTATTTCGAGAGAAATAAATCACATTAACGTGGAAGCATCTGTAAGGATAAATAAAATAGCTGCTAACTATAGACATATTTTTAGTTCTCTCGAACGAGATTCTTTAGTTTAAAATGCTCCGCACCCGAACAAAATTGCTTTGACAATCTGGCGACCACAGTCTGCTTTTCGTCGTTTTCAAACACTTGGAACTTTTTTAGTAAAGTTCCAAAAAAATTAGTTAATAAAAAGGTCAGGAGAATACTTGCAAAATATCAAACTTTAAACAGTGAAAATGAAAACCATTTCTTTGAAGTAGTTTTATACCTATCAAAACAACTGGGAGACGATTTTTATCGATCACGTTGGTCGGGCATGGTACACTCAATAATGGCAGTGATATTCAAGCTGATAAACCAATCAAAACTCTGCAGTTTTTAGTTTTTAGTATGTTCTATTGCATTTATTTCCGTTCTTTTTTCTAGTTTTAGCCAGTTTTCCACGAAAGATCACGACAACGACTTATACAACAATGGCAGCTGCGCTCAACATTTCAAAGGCGCCTGGTGGTACAGCGAGTGCCATTACTCCAATCTTAACGGATTGTATCTTGAAGGGTCACATGACACTTTTGCCGTTGGAGTCAACTGGCAACACTTTAGAGGCTGGAAATATTCACTAAAACGTACTGAGATGAAAGTGAAGTAATCATTGTTTTCCGCACAGTATTTCTTCAATCACACTGGTTAGTATTTTTATACTATTTTAGAGCTACCCTCATTAAATAAAGTCTTTACTTACTTACATACCTACTTACTTACTGACTGACTGACTGACTGACTGACTGACTGACTGACTGACTGACTGACTGACTGACTGGCTGGCTGACTGACTGACTTTCTTACTTACTAACTGCATTACATGATCTCGATTTGCGTAATACTGAACCCTCTACTAAATGGAAGAATTACTTATAACTCTTTTCTAGTGGCTCACTGTTTTCCACGAGGGATAATGATGCTACTGGTGCCTGTGCCCAGCCGTACAAAGGAGCCTGGTGGTACAAGGATTGTCATCACGCTAATCTCAACGGGTTATATCTTGAAGGCCCTTTTTTGTCAGTTGCCGATGGAGTTACATGGCTAGCATTTAGAGGATGGCAATATTCACTGAAACGTACTAGATGAAAGAAAAATAACGCTTTCAAACGAAATTTCCTTTTGTAAGGTGGTACTTAAAAAGTAATGTGTCAAGCTTTAAAATTGCTCACGAGGGTGAAAACGAATATATGAAACGTTCATACTTAAAATACGTGAGAATACATAAACGTATGCTCATTTGGAGCCTAAGCTGAAGCAGTGTTACATTCTTGACCGAAACAGAAACTAGATTAACTGGTTAATTTTTAGTTGGTTTTTAGTTTGGCTGTAGTTAATAGTTCCAGCAATCATTGATAAATTAATTAATAAATTCATTATATGCTATTTCCACAGGTTTTAATCTAATTGTTTTTTTTTTGTCTGCTGTTGCAGTGATGAAAATACAAGTACAGATAAGTGAAAAGTTGCGTCGTAAAAGCGAACCCGAATCCCAGCATTCTCATTTTCAGTATTGTTTTGTTGTTAATGCTTCATTTTGATGAAGGTCATAATATATCGTGATAATATTTTTTACTATCAGGAACCAATTTCGACTGGGCATATTTTTGTAGTTTACCCAACAAAGAGCATTCATTTCCAAAATTATTCATTGTAATCTATGGAAATGAAACGTGTGTTGCGTAATGTATGAAAAATATTTGTAGTGACGCAGTTGGATTATGTGTAATATCGCGGTAAAATGGTGTCATGACTTAAAAATCCGTTATATTCGAAGAATTGTTCGAGTTAGTTTATCAGCTATTTAGCTATATTACGAGTAGTCTCTTATTTTTCTCAGGGTGAGTCGAGTGGGCGAGATAGAGGGCGCATTTAACTAGCTTTAACTCCCATGGTACGAGGAGACGCTACGGGAAGACCCTGCGAATCGCATCTCCTTGGGCGAGAGACTGATTAAGAAGTTACATACGGCTATGGATTAATTAAACTGTTGGAATGTTGTTTATTATTTCTGATTTACCTTACCGCCTTTCCTTCTGCGGAAAACTAGCTTTCCACGGGTAAAGTGAAATCAATCTTGTAAATAAGATATCCAATAAAGCAATGTGACCTGCTGTTGTTGTCATCATTGCTGTTGTAAAGAAATTGAACTTTATTATGACACAAACTATGTATGAGAAATAACTGGTGAAACTGAAACGGTCATTACCATTTGTTTTTTATGTTTCTCCTTTTTTGCGGCTCTTGTTGGAGTCCTGGGTCGCCTGCATGCACGAGTGCTGCAGCGAACACACCAGTCAGGTATCAGGTATGGCGGAGCGGAATTCTTAAAGCGATGGGGATGGTCTTTTCCAAGTACGTTTGCAATGTTTCGGCGCAGTGTTCCAATATTTATTTGCAGTTTGCCCCTGTAACTTGCAAATGTAATTCAAAGTTTGCTCAATGAAGTGACCAGTTAACAGAAAGAATCTTGGCTTTTTTCAGCTCCCAGTGCTTTTCTGACTTGTACAACGTGTCTACGGCTAAGTATATTGATGTTGTTACAATGTAAATTTGAGCCGCGAGCTCTGATTTTGTGGCGAAGTGAAGAACTGCTTTCAGATAGCTAGAGAAGAAACCGTTGGAACCAAAATTGCACACAGCCACACAAAAGAACTTGAAGCAACGCAGGAGTTCAGGTGAGCAGTTTTTATTGGAATTCAATGGTTAATTTTTCGTTCTTTTCGGCTTTATTGCTTTCCCCATATAAACCTTATAGATATGCAAATCGCTCGATTTACGAAACAATGCAAAGGTCAACATAAGAGCTACTCACATATCGAGTTTGGGCTACCTGTGATAACAATTGAACCAAAATCTCGATATTCTTTCTTTAGCCATTTCTATAAGTAACCAACACTAAATTATACTTTCTGACGCTTAAAGCGCGAACTACAGCCAAAAACTACGAATATTTCCGAAAGGCTTTACGAAAACGTTTCCAAAATGATAGCGCACTGAAAAGGAAGGAATGGATCGAGCTTTGATTTTTGTGGTGACATAATTTTTTTGACGGCTTTACGATCGAAGAGACGATCGTCAATCGAAGCGCGAATAGTGCAAAGTTTGAGAGTTTGAGTTAGTCTGAGTAATTCAAGCAATTCTGAAAGGACCTAGTAGGCATTTTTTAAAAATAGTAGTTATATTTGTTACAACATTGGAATCAAGTTTAAAAGATAAATAATTATCAAAGCACCGAGTACAATTATATGCTTTGTGCGATATAGGAGATTTTCAAATATTAGATGGCGTATAAAAATCATCAGTCTGCATATCACCGCATAGAAATCTCGAGTTCACAAATCTAATCGCTAAATAGAAAAACTATGTAATTAAAAACAAATGATGGATGGTAAGTTTTAACCCTTCTTTAAAGTCTTCTTTAAAATCGGATGGAAAACTATGATTATTGCACTACATACTAACATTTAAACTTAAAGTAGTTTACTATATAAATTTATAGCTTTAAATTTGAACTAACTCCCACCACAAATTCTCAAAAGAGAAAAAACTGATCACTAAAAAGCCAAAAAAGTAGTTCTTTTTGTGCGTTGAAGACGGCTTCACTTTGTTTGCAGGTTGAAGAGTGACGAAAAGTAAACAGGGTGAAGCACATTACATTTCAAGCAAGAGCCGCGTCGTTCTTTTTGGGTCTTTCTTTCTTCACGGTTCCTATTGGAGTCGTGGGTCGTCTGCACGCACACCGGGTTATCGATAATGTTGTAACCAACACACCGCACATAATCAGAAAACCAACAGCTATTGATTCCACTACGAGCATGTTCAGCCACTATCAGCTTGGCGGAGGATAAAAAGTACTACCGAGAAAAAGAGGGATCGACTTGAACATTTTATTTTCTTAAAAACACGCGCGTGCAAAGCAGCAACTAGAGAAGGAATGAGGTTACCAGATTACCACGTAACCAGGTAGCGCCTTTTCTTACTGGTCATCAACGAGGAAAGTGACACTTAAACCACCAAAACCTCATTGGGGCAACAAATTAAACTGTGTAACTCAAAAGCTGTTTGGGGATCGCCACGGGAAAATATTTCGTGACGCCTTTAAAGGGCTTCAAATTTAGGAAAACCCCCCGCACTTAAGGCTGGAGATGTTGCCAAGTAACACGACATATCCTCGTGACACCTGTGTCACGCCAACCGTGAAGACTTCCATCTCCGTAGTCGCCTTCTGCGCAGCCGTTATTTGCACGTCACGCAACCTTTCTCTAAACGACCCAAATAACAGCTCACCCTTGTAACCCTGGGTCTTCGTTCCTCTTGAACAGCGGTTGGGAAACGAGCGACCCTAGAAAGATCCGATTTGAGGTCCGAAAATAGCGCCCTTCCGGTTGAATCGCGCTTGCCTTGCAGCTTTTAAAAGCAGCGCTCAACAAGCTCCTTGGTGTTTACTTTCGGCCATTGTTATTATTTTTAAGACCAATGAAAATCGTTCCAGCAATGGAATATTCTCGTTCCCAGAGCCTCCGTTTCTTTTGGTCACGTGGTCTTTGAAACAGAGAAGGCCACTACGTCATGTCATTTTAAAAAAACGCGTGGCACTGGGACGAGAATGGCAAAGGAACTTTCAAGAGCCGCTTGTTTGGTCAAGCTTGCGCAGTAAGGAACAAAGTCTCGAGGCACGAGATTGGACCTAAATAAAAGCAACGAGGCAGCCTAAACAAGCAGAATAAACGCCAATGATGATTACAACCTCGATGACTAAGCCATGACTCAAGCTGCTGAGATGCGATAAAAATAAACTTACATGCAATGGAAAAGAAAGACAAACATAACCATCGTTCCGCTGTTTTAGAGGTCGTTTAATTTAGCATACTGGGAAAACTTAAAGACTCGCCGACATCTGCCTACACTGTGCAATACTACAGCCTTTGGTTAGGCGACTTCGTCAGTCCTCAGAAGCATATATATATTGCGACACTGCGACACTGTGACAAGGGTACCCCCCTGCCCTTCGAAGGTTTCTCTTTCTCTGCCCTTCTAAAACGGCTGGAAATAGAGCCCAACGTAATCCACTATAGTGAATTTCCATTTGTCTGCTAGTCTGCGTGCAGGTGTCTCCTATTTTCTTTGCTTCACGTGAAGCAAAGAAAATAGGAGACGTCAGGCTGTTTGTCTGCTTGCCGTTGAAAAACACCTCTGTACGTCAATTTTGACCGCTCGAGGACCAAACTGATTAGATTTAGAATTTATAAGCAAATATAAAATTTATTATTCAGAAGAGGTCTTCTTTGGCGTCGATCTTTGTTGAATGGTTTATTTTGCAGAAAACTTCTTTAATCGCCATTTTACCAGTTTTACTAACGCCAAGAAAAAAATTAAGGCTGATAATTTTCGCGCGACCAGAATCTTCGCTCACAAGCGACACATTACCACTTCGCTCGCACGGGAACGCTTGCTACGCAGGCTATTCCGGTTAGCCCGAATAGCGCTTTGGTTTACGGTTAGCTTTCAATAATGGTTTCATGGTATAAACACGATGTATATTAAGAAGTCTGCCGGTCGGCAGTCTGTACTGTATTTGCCGACCGTTGTACACTGGCGCGACTGAATATTCATTACTCATTGCTTCATTTCTTTATCGAAGCTCGAAGCAGCAAATTCTTTCTGTCGTGTGAATAGAAGATAGAACGTTTTGCAATGCAACGTGCTGTAGACTACGGAATATAACACGCGCATTGTTCCTAAGATAAAGACGATGTTTTGAACAATTCATTTGCCATGAAATACGAGGGATGAGTTGAAGTTGCGCATAAATAAGCGTCTTAACTTACCGTGACTTACGGTTACTTCCAGTGACCAACTGCTTCGATCTAGGAACTCCTTGAATCGTCACTTCGTCGAAATCAAGCATTACCTTCAAGCATTACCTTCATACATGCTTGCCTTTTCATTGATTATATTAGTAAAATATTATATTAAACAGTCACATCCTTTGAGTGCTTCATCTGAATAATTAAAAAAACCATTTTTTTGTGATAGGTTTGTTTCCCGGGTAACAAGCTAGAGTTCAAACGATGAGGTGTCGATTATTTAGCTAAATAAAAAGCTTTTTTTCTATTTTGCCTTCTTCACTTAAATTCATCGACGTTCCCCTTGCTATAAAATGTTACATACACCTTATATCATGGTTTAATATATAATACGTGCAGATATTTCGCGAGTTGGGTAACATTTTTCCGTCGTAGAGGCGAGGAAAAATACGAGCAATGAGCAAAATGCCCGCTTCTATTATATGTCAAATCATCGAATAAGGGAATTATTATTCCACAATTTTTTTTCGCCAAGTTTGGGTCGTTGAGTCTGGCATTTTGCTTCTCCGCTGTTCCGTCGGTATTTTTGCCCTGTTTTACAGTGTAATAACGTGTCATATTTTGCGTGTTCTCGAGACCTTATATTATATGGTAAAATGGCGCAAAAGTGGAATAATTAAATAACTTGTTAGAGAAAAAAAGTTTTACCCGCCTCGATCGAGCCAAAGGCTTCATTTCTCAACTAACAGCTTTGTAATTTATTATCATACTTCATAATCTTTTTTTCAGAGCGTAGATGTTAAGTCCGTAATTTTTTGGTCCACTTCGCATACTGATTACGACGTAGTACTAACGCCTGCTCATTATTTGTTTATGAAATTGAATTTCAAACAATCTTCACTGCCTTAAAGTTACTAAAAACGGCTAAGTTGTTCATTCCCGCTCCGCGTCAAATCTTTTTTTCACAGTCTTCATGCTTCAATAGGGACTCCTGCTATAATTCTTTGTCCGTTGATGTCTCTTCCTCTTTAATTTTGCCTCTTCCCTCGTGTTTGCCGTTGCAATGCGTAAACAGAGTAATAACGGTTGTAGCACTTCCAGCTAAAAGCAGAGCCATGATAACTATTTCAACAATTGTCATGGTGTGGGTTATTATGACTCGTCTTCTCTTCCGGCCTTAGATCTACAACAAGAATCGCAGCACACATGTAGCCAGGGTTAGCCTGTTCCGGCAGGCGTTCGTTTAGTTGGGGATCGCAGCACGATAAACGGATGATAGCACCACTGACAGCGTGTGGGAAAAAAAATGGCACCCTTAATTTTCGCTCACTGTTTTTCGGGCTGCTCCCCAACTAACTGAACGCCTGGAACCGGTTAAGCCATTGCTTGCGACACGCACAATATTATCATGCAAATACAAGGATCGTAAAATGTTCAATTCAGCTCGGCAATGACAAGGCTTTTTGCCTAACCTATATACGCTAACCACAAACTGTTGGTTCGTTAGCGCCTCGTAAGCGACACTATATATTTAGCTGATAACGTTTGCGCCCAAGCATGAATAAATATGTGTTTTTGTCTAATACTTTTATTTAATTTTTTTGCTTAAGGTGCCCCGATGCATTGCCAGATATCTGAAGCAATTTCACTTGCCGTATGTTACAAATTAATCTTACTATATAAACGAACTTACTGTTTTTGTGGTATCTTGAGTCTGATAGGTACGCGGTACCGGAACAAATTACCGTCACTTTTCAAATTTGTCACTGAAACGACAACGTACAGTGTTTTTAAATGAATTCCTGCGTGGAGACTGGGATCGACTCTGCTGTGACTGACGTTCTTTTTCTCTGTAACTCAACTCATCGAGTTTTAAAAGCGAATGGAATTTCCTTTCCCTTGTTACTGTTGCCTTTCAAAAGCGAGGTCGGTGTTTTCAGCCAAAAAGGCAATTTAATTGCAAAAATTAATATTTCTGCGGAGACAACAGAAGAGCTAGTTTTAGGTAATTTCCAAAGGACAGAAATTAATTCGAGTCAGTTGCCGCACTATTTCTGTAGAATGTCAAAGATCGTCCTCGCTATAAAAATAATGACTGGGTCTCGGCCGAGAGATGCGTGGCTGAAAGAATAAACACCTTTAGCTTTATTCCTTTTAAAAACCAACTCAAACTCGAATATTTTGGCAAAATATTAAAATGGAGAAAAAATGTTGATCATCTTGAGGCTGTCACTGATTATGACAGCAACAATGTCGATGTCAGAAACACCCTCAAAATTCTGTGGTGCATTTCGGTTATATACAAACCACCTTCCTAATATTTCCTTGTAGAAAAACTTTAGAAGAAATGCATTTGAAAGAAAGTAATTTCGGCTGATAATTTCTGAATTCTCAAAGCCTGCGTGCTTTTTGATGAGAAACTACATGTAAATTAGTGCAGGTTGGAAAAGAGAAAGCAGTTCTTAACGACGTAGTTTCGATACATTACTACAAAGATGCAAATTTGCATTTAGCACCAGAAAGGTGTAAAATCCGAGAGGTAGTCACCATCCGTTTTACAGCAGAACGCCTTGTTCAGTAGACTTCGGTAAACGATACATGAAACCCTGAAAAATGTTAACTTGCCTTAGACGAGCTCCACACATCTACCAATGTGTTTTTTTTGTCAAATACTCACGTTTGTTGACAATGCTCTCTCCATAAGAGCAGAATATTATTATATGGCAAGGCGGTCCCGAGGTAAATCCAAGCGTTGCGATTGGTTCCTTCTTGGTCGGGATTTTGTCACACGGACCGTTTCCACGGAAACGGTCATAAGCCGTGTATTTTTTGTTTTTGATAGCCGGCAAATTCAGAATTTGCAGCTAAAACGAGAGCCACATAATAACCTACTTACTAACCTAGCTTGCTTGAGCCGTACTGTGGAATATTGGCCCTCGGTCGTTTGTGTACGGGCCTTGCTACGCTTGGCCCGTATTGCTACGACTTTGGGCCAATGTTCCCCCGTACGGCTATCGAAAGCTACTTTTTTCATGTACAATAGATCTCTTTTGTACTAGAATCAATTATTATTTATTTATTTAAAGTATTTAAGCAACTTACGCGCAAACTTTTTCTAATCGATTACCTTATCGAGGATCATTGTTCTCTATGTAAAAATCACTAAAAAGGGAGACCGAAAGTCGTTAACTTACATCAAAAAGTGGCAGTTTTAAGTGCTGTTAAAAGTGGCACTTTCGAGTACGCTTAAAAGTGGTAATTTAAGGACCTCAAAAAAGGCAATTTTAAGGAAGCACTCTTAAAAAGGGGCAATTTAAGAACTGTTTAAAGGGTACTTTTTATGGACGCTTAAAAGTGGTAATTTAAAGAACAGTTTTAAGTGGCAATTTTAAAAACAGTTTAAAGTGGCACATTTAGGGACTCTTGAAAGTGGCAATTTTAAGTACTGTTTTAAAGTGCACTTTTAGGGACTCTAAAAAATGGCAATTTTAAGAACTGGCAATTTCAACAGTTAAAGAGGCAATTGTAAGGCTCAGTATCCGTGCAAGAAGTGGCAAGTTCAGTGATGGGAATCGAACCCATGCCCTCCCATATACTGATTGGGCGCTCAGCTCTTTTTGTCCCGCGCTCGTGAAACATTTCATCTTTATCACTCATTCACCGACCTTCAAATTTACCATGTTTATTTATTACACTGATTTGATCGTTGAAGTTAAATTTGAGGAAAATTTTACTTGGTAATTCTGGCCATATAGAATTCAATTTCATGTTTGCGACAACGAAAGGCTCGAAAAGTCGCTTAAAAATCAAACTGTTATTTTTTCTGCTTCCGATGGGTTGAGACGACGAAGCGCCACAGTGATTGGTTGAAAGACAATCCACGTGACAATTCTTGAAAGCCGCTATCAATTGAAGTTTGGAGAAAGGTACAGAAGCTACCTTCCTTTAAAATTCCACAGCAACTCTAAAGTTTGCACATCGCAGGCAAAAATGTTGCTTCTGCTTCGAAACTTGGCCTTCGACACGTCCTCTGTTTCCTCTTTAACTGGCTTGTCGATGGTTTGAGAACTCTCATCTGCTTCTGTCCTTATATCATTTACTTCCGAGTTGCTACCATTCATACGATTGACACGGTTGGCGTTTTTACCTCTGGACTTGGCTGAGCTGGGGACAGCGGGTTTTGCTGAACGTTTTGCACCAACATTCTTCTTATTTTTCTGCCTTGAAGTCTTAGAAGAAGATTGTGTTAGCGTAACCCCACAGACCCTCTCTTCTGTATCTCTGTTGTTGGTGATTTCCACTGAGGAGCGTAAATCCTCTGCATGGTTGACTTCCCTTGTTAAGTCAGGCGAGGTTCTTCCCTCCTTGTTACCATTCCCATCACGAGTCACCTGACTCTCACTGCCACTTTGATCACGTGTTAAGCCACATGATGTCACTGTTTTGCAAGTGTCAACTGTTGAGCCTCTCGAGCAGCTTTGGTTGTCGGTTCTTTTGTCACGTGTATCGCGGATCTTGGGTGTATTGGTATCACGTGCAGGTTTCTGTTGTTCTAATACACTAACGCCTTCTTCATCACTACTGATAGTCACGTAGTCATTCGATACGTTGTTAAAACTGTCCATTTCTAAATAGTCCTGTTCATCCGGCAAAGCCCCATTATTGTTGTTAGCTTCCCCATGACTATGGGATGCGCGACGTAAATTGTCGTCAGCTTCGCATCTCAAACTGAGGTTAAATCCCTTCCTCGGAGATGGTCTCACTTGCTTTTGAGAGTTTATCAATTCAGCATTATGTTCACTTCGTTCACTTGCATCGGCCGGATGGTTGTCTTTGACATATCCTTCCTCCACATTAACATCTTCATTTTCAAGACGTGCTCCACATTCAGAGCTATCAACATCGTTTTCTTCTTCCTCGATTATAACTTGAAGAACATCGTCCATGCCTGGGAAGTCAGTGCTTTCCAGCGCGTTCACCCCTTCCCTGATATCACTATTGTTACAAAAATCTTTCAAACACACCGGCGGTAGAATCGAAACTATATCATCTGACCTGGAGCTGGAGTCTTCAACATTATGCTCAACAGAGAGGGGTGTATTACTGGATTTCTTCGGACCTTTTCCTTCTTTTTTCTTGGCTTGTGGACTTCTCTTTACACTCACCTTTGTTTTATTGTCTAAACTCGAGGCTTTGGCCAATAAAGAGAGAGGCAAATCGTCCTCAGACGAATCACTATCATAGATAGTAGTCAACGCTGTAGAAATCATCTCCGCGTCAATTTCCTTAGGTAATTTTGACGAGATGTTTTCTGGTATTTCACTCAAGTAACCCTTGTCGCTTGGGTCATCTTGGAGCATGCAACGATCTTCAGACTCTCCTACATTGTTTGGGATGTCTTCAAACTCATTTTCGAGTTCGCGATCAGACTCCACAGGAGAATGAACTTCCAAAATTTCATCAACTGCAGGCTCCCAATCCATGCCTTCTCCATCATCATATGAAGAAAACACTTCGTCGTCTGTAAATGCACCTGCATTCTGTTCTTGAAAGTTGCTTGACGTGTGACTTGAAGTAATATCAACCTGCATTTCGCCCTCCCTGTCTACGCATTCGGTAGACGTTGCAGAGTTGTTACACGAAGTCACCAACGTTGACGAGGAAGCTGAAGCAACACCATCTTGCATTTCCTCAGACCTGCCCTCATTTGCAAAGACTGCTGCAAAATTGCTACATGGAGATGTCAAAGTTGACGAGGGAGCTGAAGTCACACCACCTTGCGATTCTTCAGGTCTAAACTGATTTGCAAAGGTTGTTGCAGAGTTGGTACATTGAAGCAACACGGATGACGAGGCAACTTCACCTTGCAATTCCTTAGACCATTGTTGACTTGTAAAGGCTGTTGTAGATTCGTTACATAAAGTCTCCAATCCCGACGAGGCAGCTGTAGCAACAACATCTTGCATTTCTCCAGACCTGCCCTGTTCTGCAGTGACCGATACAGAGTCTTTACTTAAAGACGTCAAGTTCGTTGATTCAGTAACGCCATTCCAGGCACTATTTCCACATTGCTGAACCTCTCCATTGTGGGTCTGAACTGGAGTCACCTCCCTTGTGTCCATATCGCTATCTGTTTCATTCCTTCCAGGCTGGTTTGGCGTCTTTCTCTTTTTGGGTGCTGTTTCTGTGCAGTGGGTGTCCGAGCTTTCGGAAAGGGAAGAGCGATATCCACTGAGCTGTTTGGCCAATGACGGCCTCTTTTTCTTCTTTTTCTACGAGAGAAAACAGAGTAAATTAAAAAAAAATAGGGACTACCGTTATAGCATTGACCAAGGATAGCTTTTGGAGAGGTTATTCTTCCACAAGGAGTCCTAACGTTAACATATATTTCTCAGGGAAACAAATATCGGCTGATAGCAAAGCCCGCCCTCCGAGATAGGACTGAGCACGCAGTTTTCGCCTCGAAGTTGCCAAGCAACTGCTCGCGCCATTATGGTGTGACAGCTTTCGAGGTACTCTCGAGTGTTCGCACTATTTTAGATGACAAAAAAAACTGAAACTTTACGAGTGCTTCAACGACGAAGATTTCCAAAAATAGGAACCTTCCTACCTCCCTCCTCCCCTTCCCGACTGGTACAGGACGAGTTGTATTTTCGGGGGACACAAATGCTGTGTCATTGTAATGCAGCAGACTATTCTTTTTAGATTGAATGTAAACAGAACACCCACGGTGCGATCCGATTTGAACATGTGAAGCAACAACTTTATTACCAAAAAAAGAAAAGACTTCATACAATGCTTCAAAAAAAAAAAAAAATTAAAACAGGATATTGGTAACAACACTCAGAAAAACTAAAAAGCTTATCGAGGTGAGCGAAGTTAAATTAGATTAAAACTAAGACGGTGGTTGGCAATAAAGCAAAAATAAATAAATAAATAAATAAATAAATAAATAAAACGGTTAATGAAAAACGTTAATAGCTAACATAAACATTCTATAGCACAATATATAAAAGCTAAATAAAGAAAATAAGTATTGAATATTAAGTAACTACTAGGTGCCAGATGAACACTCATTAGTGTTGGAACCCTTTTAAAGCCATACCTGTGGATTTTCGATTTTTTGCGTCCTTCGAGGACATCCAATTAGTACTAAACCATTTTTGCCGAGGCGATCGAGAAATTTACGAGACGTTTATCTACATGTACTTGTGCATGAAAAATACCGCCACTCAGTTCCAAATGTGGGAAAACAAAGAATTCTCAAGTGTGACGGTCACAGGTGATGTCACGCTTCATCGAAAGATTCAGGAGGATCTTCACGAAACTAACGGAAATGATCGGATGCATTCATTCATCCGCCAATGTATGGTTTAAATTTTTGGTTCGCCAACGCTCTTTCGTGATGAGAGGTACATGTATATACATACCTTTTGCCGTAATGTCTCCTCAGGAGATGGCGATGGCTTTATCCTCCTTTGAGAATGGAGCACCAGGTGCTGCCTGAGAGAAACCTGAAGAGAAACACAGTAACTTACTGTGTCAAGAGAGATAAATCACAAGCAACATACACACTGCCGGAATGAGGAAATGCTTTGAGCAGGAAGAGATAACACGAGAAAAACGTACATTAAATGGTAAAAAAGGGCGTTTACAAGCCTTTCAGTGGCCTCCGTTCGTTTGGCTATATAATCTTTCCTCCCCTACTGGAGACTACACGTGTACATTATAATAGTTTATTACACATGTAATTGGTTGAAGTACTACACCTTGTGAGCGAATCCTTTTCCACACCCCTCCCATGTACATTGATACGGCCTGTTCCCTTCATGGACGGCTTCAATGTGCACTCTTAGGTTAAACGCCTGAAGGAGAGGAGTAACAGCATTAGATAAGTTCACTGTCACTCATACAAAACAAAACTGGTCTATTTTTTTCTCCCGAATGCATGTAATACCAGCTTCCCCTTTGATTCTCCCCTTTTACACAATTGCCCGTAATGCCTTCCACATTTAAACTATAACATGGAAGAGTCCATTTGAAATAAGCTGACTGTGTTCACACCAACTTTGTGATCTTGCATATTATTTAAAAATGAAAAATAAAGGGTGAAAAACTGCTAACCTCAAAGTTGTCAAACTTGCAAACAATTTATTAATCTATTTAACTTAAATTTTGTTAGTCAGTCAGTCTGTTACAGATTGTTATTACATATTCGAGCCCTAAAAAGCTCCTAGCACTTATTCTCTTGATTGTTTAACTACAAATAATTAATTTTCATAGGTTACATATTACCAAAAATGTACATTTATGACGTCATACCTCCATAGGGGTTCACCCGTCACTCAAAAGCTTATCAACAGTGAAAAGCAAATTCTGTGCTCTTAAAAACCATATATAGTTTTCCATGCTTTCAACTGTTTGTTATGCTCATGATAACAGTGACAACAACCCTTTTTAGAAAAGCCACAACAAAAAATAGTGTAAAAGGGTTAAAAACCAAACTACTGGAATGAAAGAATGTGTTCTATCACTTACTTTAGTGTAAACTCTGGAGCATCCTTCTCTGGGACATTCATACATTTTTCGATCAGTATTGTGGATAGAGGCATGCCTCTTCAACTACAAAAAAAGAAAGTAAAAACAAGAATTATTTTGCCAAACCCATCATAGTATACTTCCATGCATTCATGGCTTTGCAAAATATTATTAATTAGAGAAGAAGATCTCTGTAGCACGTGTTCAGCAAACTGTAATGACAAATTCATTTTCCTTTAGTTTGCCTAAGAAGAAAAGGCAAAGGCATTGCAGAATTATAAACTGAAGTTACAGAAGCTGGATTAAAAAAAAGCTACACAAAGTATGAAGAGCACACCGCCTTCACCTATCCCCTGGTGCCAAGTTGGCACATAGGGCACAGCTGCTGTTCAATTATATGACTGTATGCAACATGATCAGGGGCAGCTGCAGCTGTGGCCAAGAACAGGGACAAGTGGAGACCACTCATTTCTCGCCCTATCCCCCACTGCAGCTGCAACATTTGTTGGTAAAAATGAAAATCACGTACCTCCCAAACTTGTGAGAAAGTTCTGTTACATTGCTGACACACATGACCTACATGATAAAAGAACAAACCTTAGAATGTACACTGCATACCTGTATGTACACATGGGTAAACAAAAAAAAAGATGAATTATCTAATTCTAAGATAGCATCATGATCCCACCAATCCACAGCATTGGTTCTGCACAAAGTGCAAGCCATTGTGTTTCACCTTGATAATAGTTTGGCTACCCTATTAAATAGCACTCCAGTTACAGGTAGTCTAAACAGCAATTCCATTAGCCTACATGTATGGATACCCTAGGAACCTTTGCATTGGACTAAGAATTTCTAGTTTCCATGGCTCGTTTGCAGGCAAGTCTAAATGGCTTTTCAGTTCGCCTAAAGTCAGCTTAGATAGCTTGCAGTTAGTCTTGTTATTGGAGCCAGTATGAAGTAGGGAATTTTGGTTTGCATGGCTCACCATGGTTTACCATGAGCTCAAGATCTCTATGAGGTGATATTTGATGAGGCGGATGGCCAAATCAACTATCACCTCATAGAAATCAAGAGTTAATAATCAAATTGTTTTTAGTGGAATTCTAACTCATTTCTCTTCAAATAATGATTTCTAATTATTCTTCTACATATGAACTAGTTTTAAACTTTATGCTTTAGTGAAATCCACGTACACAGAATGAATTGGCATTTGAAAATTTCTGAGTTGTGTATGCATGGTGATGTTCATCATTTCACTCAGGAATTGTGATGTTTTAAATTCATGTTACGGTGAATTTCCTTCTATTCGTCTTCTCAGGAATTAAATAATCCAATAATAGTTTTAACTTCCACTGAAACTTTGGAGAAATGAGAAAATGACACCATTCTGAAGACAACCTTCAGCTACTGCACACTAATGCCAATCAGATTGCAGCATTTGCGTTAATAATTATATACATGTAATATTCAAGAGTTGCTTACCATGACTTCTGATGTGTGCAGTTAGCTTAGAAAAGTTTTCAAAGGCTGCAGAACATCCAGGTGTACTGCAAATGTATCCTGACAAAAAGGAAAATCATCTCACATACATGTACATGGTTAACATTCATCTTTAAAATAAATTGGTTTAAATTTTTCAAACTAGTTTGATTATGATTTCCTACTACTTCAGATTAAGATAATGAATTGAGACAATCTTATGAAAAATAAAAATCAAACTGGTTTGAATTTATTTAAGCCAAAGATAATTCAAACTGTAACACATGTACAGTGTACTTGAGAATCTTGGATTGTTATAACAGGTCCCTTCTCTTTCTTCTCCCTCCAAGGTAATGGTTGCTTCATCGCGTATTATTTCAACTTACACTGTACCAACTTACTGCTCAATAACAAAAACAGGTTAAGCAGAATATTATTGATAGATAGGATTTATGATGTCTTGTATGACTAGACAGTCATGCAGACATGTGCAAGTTCACTTGCACATGTATGTTAATAAATGAACCTGCACCCTGTGGATGTTATTACCTTCTGACAGCTGCCAGACATTAACATAGAGACATTTGCTGCCAGCAAGTTTAGCATAATAACCTTGATCAATGCTAGTGTTTGGTATGCTTACAGCTATTCAGAGAACGATTGTCCGAAAAGAGCACCAACTGAAAGTGCGCGCAACAAGACCAAATAGTGGTCTGGGTGTTCACTGGAATTTTGCATACTGGCCTAAAGGTTTGTATTTTTGCATGTCGAGAGTTTGTTTTTCCTCTCAGGAGGCCTATATCTGTAGCTTTACTTTTACTACTGGACATCGCATGTCTGTGAGTCTGGAAAATTCTTCTAAAATTCAGAGTGGCTAAATCTAGCTTGTTTCAACGTCTGAAGAGAAAGAACGTCATGCAAATTTGTGTTTATTTTGTCATATCTCATTAGTATTCAACACATGTAGTGGCTCTCTACTTCTACCCATACTACCATTCGGTCTTGTCTTTCAGACAATGTTTCTCGAACTAGCTGTATATGTACAATTGTATCTCTGACTGTCACTGGCAGTAATATGAGCTTGAATGTATACAGTTTATTAATTTCAGTTCAAAATGATTCCAAAGTAGTTTAACCTTCTTGGTATTTTTCTTTGTAGGGATTATACCAACTAGTTTGAAATCATTTTGAGCTGCAATTCATTCCAATCTACAATCAATGTACATGTACGCACCTTTGTTGTGTTTCTTCATGTGTCTTTTTAATCTTGATGGTTCGTTAAAGCCTGCATCACAACCTTCAACCTGGCACCTGAAAATGAATAAAAATGCTAACAAATTATTTTTCCATTGCGGTATTGTTAATTAGTAATTTCAGGGTTGGAAACTAAAATTTCGGAGTGCTCACCATTTGGGTGAGTGACCTTCAAGCTGCACTCACCCAGATAATTTTTCACTCGTCCAGTCTCCTAGCTCCACACAAACATAGAAAACATTAAAAGTGCTACCATGATCAAATTTTCACCCCTTCAAATTTTAGGTGTTTCAAAGACTATTTAACAAGAGATTCAAAATGCCGTTTCCGTTTTCAAATATCTATTTTAGTTCTGGAGATATTTTAGCTTAAAAAAATTGTAAAATATGCAAATTAGGGGACTGATCTGACGTCATCTACTCAACCCAAGTTTTTGGCAAGTACAAAAATTAAGTTATCTTGGTCATTTTTCTGGAGAGACCAATGAAACTTGGCAGACTAATAGTTCCACAGATGACACACCTGTACCTGGCAACTCACTCTTTTCCAGTCCCCATCAATTTGTTTTTAATATTTTAGAATTTTTCAGTTCGGAAAAATTAAACCCAGGCAAGACGTCTGCCAAATCCATTGACATGCCTGCCAGATCTTGCATGAAAAGCAATATTTACAAATAAAAAGACTGCCAGAATTGGCCAGAAAAGCCTTTAGCATTGGAGGGATCTGGAACCTAGTATGTTGCCATGGTAACCAAGGTGTAAAGTTCATATTGTCAAACACTACTAGCAGAGTATTACAGCAAAGAATCAGGGACTTTCAATACAAATTGGCTGAGATATCACTTTCTTCGTATTTAATCAGAATTCGGTTGAGTATATGACGTCATTACTGTGCTAATTTACATATTTTAAAAACTTGAATATCTCTGGAAAGAAAAGAGATATCGGAGAAAAGTAAATGGCATTTTTCTTCTCATAAAGAGAACTTGTTAATATTTTAAAACGCTACTAAAGAAAATATGCGAATTTGATCATAGTAGCACTTTAATATCCAACTTTTATTTTCAATCATGTTTGACACTGTTCCTAAGTTTAAGCTAGTGGAAAGTAGAAAGTCACGCTTATTTTGAATAATATATTCAGGAGCTGAAAATCGTATTTGCCAACCCAGGCAAGTGATCAGTGATTTGTACTCGCCAGACAGTTTTGACACTCGCCTGGGCGAGTGGACGAGCGCTAATAAATGTCCAACCCTGAATTTATTTGTGTTCAAACTTTGTGTTCCCAAGTACGTGCAATTGACTTGGTCTTGGGTTTAGTGACTAGACGAGTATGACTGTAAGGTAAATTTGGCTTGCACTTTGAGCAGACCAAAATTTTCTTCTGAATTGAGACTGCCTTAAAATTGTTCACCATGCCCAGGGCTGGGTTTTTTGAAAGCCAATTAACACTAACCCAGGATCAAAAGTTGATAGAAGGTTAAAATGTGTGTATAAAATTCTTTTTGTTTTGTGGAGTTTGAGATAAGTCGACGAGAGGGCAGAAAATATAAACATAATACCTCTTTGAAAAGTTAAAAAACTGAAATCAAAATTCACAGTAATCCTAGATTAGCCAGGGCAGTGCTCTAAGGGTACCCGGGTGCCTCAAGCAACTAACTTCTGCCTTTGGGCAACCAGATAATCTTATTTCTTTCATATAAGCTTTATGCTGGGCATAGTTTGGAAACTTTGGGCTCCTTGCAGTTTTTCTTAGAGCACAGCCTTGTTAGCGCTTTGAATAACCCAGCCCAGAAGTCCGGTGTACACATATGTGCACTGTACAATAAAGGTGGTTTATTATATGAATCAATAATCATTTACCAGACAATGCTTTTGTCCTTATTGGGAGGGGGGGAGGGAGGGAGGGAGGAGGGGGGGGGGGGGGGAGGCACAGGTACTGGTACTGGTACCCTTGGGTGATGATACAGAGCTAGACACACTGTACAATTTATTGTGTTCAATGCCCCATTCTGTAAGTGCAGTTATTACACCCATTGCTTAGACTTTCATCCATTCTAACATACTTGAATCTTTTTTCTTTTGTGTGAGTTTCACAGATGTGTTTGCTCAACAGATTGCTTTTCTTGAAAGACTGGTGACATCCCTCGTACTGGCACTGAAAAAAAAAAGGTGAAAGAATAGCATGGCTCACCTCGAATGCAAAGCCAAACAGATAACTACATGTCTGCGCATGGCTGCTACAACAAGCATGTGATGCCCGGGTCACAAAGCAAGCCTGTATCATCATGACAGCTGTGAAGCACTGATGACCAGCATTGAGCATTCAGTCTAACTTGACCTAAATTAATAACACCAAAGACACGCTCCATGGGCTACAAACATGTTTCTTGTTTAATTTAATTTTTTTTTGCACATACTATTACAGAATACTTCAAATTATTGCGATAATTATTCTCTTAGTGATGACCACCAAACCACGTACATTATTTACATGTATATCTCATAAAAATCCAAGTTGGGTAGCTTCTTTTGGAATCTGCTGAACTCTTTATCTGAAGAGTGCCCGAACTTGTCAAATACATGTAAACATTAATGGATTGATTATACGATTATTAATGAGAAGTCTATGACCGACTGCAAGATTATGATTACATGTACATGTACCTTAAAGGGATTGTCATGAGATCTTTTTTCATGCCTCTTTAAGCTGTGCTTCAAAGAAAAAGTTTGTGTACAGCCTGGATAGGAGCATCTGTTAAAAACAATAACACAAAACATATATCAGAGTCCTTCTTCATGTACATATGCACGTAAAAAAATATAGTATATTGCCCAACATGTACTGTGAACAACAACAATGACAACAACCACATATACAGTACACCTACCATAAACACTTTGCAGATAAGCCGCACCCTCAATTTAGTAACTAACATTTTGGAATTTTTAAAGAAATCAAAAGAAATCCAAAGTTGGATGATGGAAGACTGGACACAAGCAGCACCCAACGATTTTTCTGGTAAAAAGTGTGGCTTAACTGTGGGTTATTATCATGGTAAACAGTTTTAAACTTGATTAGCTTAACATAACTACATTGTATAATTATATTATTTTTAATACAAATACATGTAAGATTACTCTGAGGAAACAAAACAAAAAGCTAATTGGGCTGACTAATGATACAAAATCACTGAACTGTGGAATAGGCACAAATTTTCATGTCATTGCCCCACCCACTATCTTCTACTGCAATGGCTACTTTGATCCATAGGTAAATTCCAAATGACATCTTGCCGCATATAATTCACAACTCGCTTTGTCATTGAATAACGATTGTCATCGACTGAATGACCAGTACATCTGTAGAAGAGAAATTCAACAAAAGTTCAGTTAAAATAAGCGTTTGCTATTTCTCTTAGTTGTAGTGTTGAAAGTGTGGTCCTTATTTTATTCTTTGCTGTGAAAAATATATATATTTAATATAGTTCATTTTTCCAGAGCGGTTCAAGCAAGAAACCAGCAGCAAGGAGAAACAGCCTGTGAGCCACAGGAATTTCTGGAATTATTTTGTCAATGAAAGTGGATGGGGAAGCAAGATAAAAATTCCAGCCTATTCCACAGTTTGGTGATTTCGTAGTATTGTAACTCGAGTATCACCCACCCAGCAATCACCAGAACAGAGGGTAAAATAAAACCCAGTCAGTTTAGCTTAGCTTTGCAGTACAGTAAATGAAGAAGACTATAGCATACTTGAAGGATTCTTGTCCTGTGTGGATGAGCAAGTGACGCTTCAGATGGTATGGTCTGATAAAAGATTTCCCACAGCCTTCAAATGTACACTTGTATGGTCTCTGCAAGCCAAAATAAAATTACAACACTTTTCTGAAAGCTAGAAAGAATAAGGATATGTTATATTAATTTATCAATATAACATTAAAAACATGCCTACCTTGCATTGCATGACCAGACTTTTGCTATAATAGCCTTTTTTGATCCATATCAAATTAAAACTTTGTAAACCATTTTAATTTGCAGCTTTTCGCTTTAATGAGTCTAAAATGATCCAATCGATTAATCAAGTCAATATAATAATGTATGAAAAATTATTGTGCGGCACAAAAATGAAAGCCGTTGGTCATGGAGTGACTGCCCTGCTTATTCCCCAGTCTGGAATGCGAAAACTGTCACTTCATTCCAAGCCTACCAGGGAAACAAAATGGAGTGAATATGAAGCGGAAGTCACCTCATTCAACCCGCTAATACCCGAGGAGGGGGGGGGGGGGGGGGGAGTTAAAATGGCTGATGGATAAATGTACAAAGTTACATGGGTCTGGCAATGGCAACACGTTTGAAATAACTCTGCCATTTAGCAAGGCAAGAACACGACCACTCGACAAGAGCCTTATCTTTTATACAGTATGTTATACTGGTTGTTCTTGTGGATTTAATAAGCTTACCATGTCTTCGTCCTGTTTTTGTTGTCCAATATGAAATTCGAATACAACAAGCAGAGCGATCTTTTGCGATATAATTTGAAGTGAAAGATGAATTCTTCGCAATGTATAAAGTGAGGCTCATTTTGTTTGAAAATTTATGTACGTCTTGTGTTAAAATCTTCATTTTCACCACGTAATTTGTGTATTCAGAACTCTCTTCACACCCACTCACTCTCCGTAAAAACTAAAATCTTATACTAAGATAATAAGCATCTTACATAAGATAACCACCATCTAATATAAAGGCTTAAGTGATCTTAGTTTAAGATAATACATCTCAACTTAAGACAGCAACGTCTTATTTATTTTTAAGATTCAAGTTTGTCTTACTCTAAGGTTTTGAATGCGTCTTAAAACAAGACTTGTGCGTTTTATAATAAGAATGTAACCTCTCATCTAAGATTACTACTTCTTACTTTAAGATGATGAACTCTCGACTGTCATATTCCTAGAGGTGGAACGTCTTAAATTGAGAAGGTTGCTCATCTTAAATAAATTTTAAGAGGCTTTGGAGATCGTTAAGATGTTAGCGTCTTAACAAAGATGCGATACGTCTTAAATTGAGGTAGTGGGCATCTACAATATTCTTAGTCAATGCGGTGGACATAACTTAACGTTTGTAGTAATGTGGGCAAAGGATTTTACAACCTTGTGTACATGTGGAGTCGAAATCTAAAATTTTGGTACCGTAATTGTTTTTTTTACGTCAAGAAATGTAAACAGAATTCAAGCATAGCCCACAGATGAGTGCATGAACATTTTCGACTTTCCGTTTCAGCCTTTCTAGGAGGACTACTTCAGCGTGTAGTTCACATTTTTTTGAAAAGAACTTACGGAAGAATTGCTGTTCCTTTTCCTTACATGTAATTCCAGCCAAAATTGGCGGAATTTTTCATTCCAGTACGTTTTACTGACGGCCATTGCTCTTTTCCGAAAGGCGGACCTCTCGGGAAACAGAACAATTTTTTGATTGGCTCATTTCGATCCAAAATGGCGTCAGTTTTAATTGAGCAAGTGTTTTGATTGGTTAATTTCGATCCGAAAATGTCATCAGCTTTTTGATGCGCCAAAGTTTTTCCTCCGTAAAAACTAAAATCTTAAACTTAGATAATTAGCATCTTACATAAGATAACCACCATCTAATGTAAAGACTGAAGTGATCTTAGTTTAAGATAATACATCTCAACTTAAAACAGCAAAGTCTTATTTATTTTTAAGATTCAAGTTTGTCTTACTCTAAGGTTTTGACTGCGTTTTAAAACAAGACTGGTGCGTTTTATAATAAGAATGTAACCTCTCATCTAAGATTACTACTTCTTACTTTAAGATGATGAACTCTCGACTGTCATATTTCAAGAGGTGGAACGTCTAAAATTGAGAAGGTCGCTCATCTTAAATAAATTTTAAGACGCTTTCGAGATCATTAAGATGTTGGCGTCTTAACAAAGACGCGCTACGTCTTAAATTGCGATAGTGGGCATCTACAATATTCTTAGTCAATGCGGTGGACATAACTTAAGGTTTGTATAGTTATGTGGGCAAAGGATTTTACGACCTTGTGTTCATGTGGAGTCGAAATCTAAAATTTTAGTACAGTAATTGTTTTTTATGCCAAGAAATGTAATCAGAATTTACGCATAGCCCACAGATAAGGGCATGAACATTTTCGACGTTCCGTTTCAGCCTTTCTAGGAGGACTACTCTAGCGTGTAGTTCACATTTTTTTAAAAAGAATTTATGGAAGAATTGCTGTTCCGTTTTCTTACATTTAATCCTAGCCAGCGGGATTTTTCGTCGCAGCAACGTTTTACTGGCGGCCATGAGCGGCCATTGCTCTTTTCCGAAAGGCGGACCTCTCGGGAAACAGAACAATTTTTTGATTGGCTAATTTCGATCCAAAATGGCGCCAGTTTTAATTGAGCAAGTGTTATGATTGGCTAATTTCGATCCGAAAATGGCATCAGCTTTTTGATGCGCCAAAGTTTTTCGTTTCAGTTCGCAAGTTTACTGACCTTTACTAAACTGTTATACTGTTTCCACCTGACAAAGGTGTAATCTTCAAAGCTAAAGGATATTCTCGGAGCTGCTAGAAAATACTTGGAGATTGAAGACAATTACCGCCGTAATTTGGATTAACAGGTAAACACAGAACTGTTACCATCGATTTAAAACAGCCAAGACCTCCGTTTCTTTTAAGCTTATCTTTTTCTGTTTGTTTTGTTTTTGTTTGGATTTGTAAGCATAATAAAGTGTTTCTCATGAAATTTGTAGTGTTTGTATTTATTTACAGATTTAACTGGGCGTTTTATGCAACACAGCATTGTCTGTTCTTAATTTCTATTGCGGATAAAGATTTTCTTTGAGATGTTTAACTCAAATCCGTGGTTAAACACGTTTGCCTGAGCTTGCGTCAGCGCGCGCGTAGTTTCTGAAGGCTTAAGATTAAAAAACGTCTTAGCTAAGAAGTTTCGAATCTTTTTTTAAGATGAAATTTCATCTTACCTCAGAACTCTTTGAATAAGACGTTATCATATTAAAGTAAGATAAAGATAGATCTTAATTTAAGATGATTATAATTCTCACATTAAGATAACAGCTCCATCTTACCTCAGAACCTCTTAATTTAAGATTTTAGTTTTTACGGAGTCGTTTCAGTTCGCAAGTTTACTGACCTAAACTGTTATTCTGTTTTCACCTGACAAAGGTGTAATCTTCAAAGCTAAAGGATATTCTCAGAGCTGCTAGAAAATCCTTGGAGATAGAATACAATTACCAGTAATTTGGATTAACAGACTGTATATTTGAAGGTAAACTGAACGCGAAACCATTACCGTCCTGAAAATAGCCAAGACCTTCGTTACTTTTATCTTTTTCTGTTTGTTTTGTTTTTGTTTGGATTTGTAAGCATAATAAAGTGTTTCTCATGATATTTGTAGTGTTTGCATTGTATTTACAGATTTATTTGGGCGTTTTATGCAACACAGCATTGTCTGTTAAAGATTTCCTTGCGTCAGCGCTCGCGCAGTTTCTGAAGGCTCGCATCATCAGCGCGCGTGTGGTTATAAAACTATATGGAGCCACCTTAACTTAAGATTAAAAAACGTCTTAGCTAAGAAGTTTCGAATTTTTTTTTAAGATGAAATTTCATCTTACCTCAGAACTCTTTAAATAAGACGTTATCATATTAAAGTAAGATGAAGATAGATCTTAATTTAAGATGATTATTATTCTCACATTAAGATAACAGCTCCATCTTACCTCAGAACCTCTTAATTTAAGATTTTAGTTTTTACGGAGCTAGTGACGAACCAAAACGTACCCGGCACGTGAACACAGAACTTCACCAAAATTTTACACTTCAGCCCATTAAAAATCGACGTAACTCATACATGGGTTAAACATATGCCTACCTCTCCGGTATGAGATCTTTTATGCTCTTCAAGTCTCCATTTCTTGTTGTAACTTTTCCCACATTCCTTACACACATGTCGTTCGTCTTCGACATTCGCCATGTTTTGCTTTTTGGGGAAGAGAGTCTGGGTTCTAAAATACACAAGACTCTCTTCCAGTCTTTTTCAACCAAAGTTGACAAGAGATCTGGGATTACCAAGAGCTGTGCTCAAATGTTGTACCCAAAGAGAACCGCGCTTCTGACACTTCCGTGATAGCCCCAGCCGAACTACAAGTCCAAACAAGCATGTCAAATAAATGTGCTAAGAGCGGTCATTTTGTTCGATGTGTGATTCTTGTTCTCAGCTTCAAATTTTCTCCGAATAATCAGTTGCACTACTTCCTTGTTTTGTAAGGGAAAGTTTACTCATCGCGAAGGAAATCGCAGAAATTCCAAGAGAATTTGCAAAACAAAAGTGACACTGCTGAAAGCTGAAAGGAAGTGGTTGATATTCAATATGTCACGTGACTGATGTTTTTCTGTGCATTGGTTTTCTCATCAGTTATTATTTCTTTTTATCCGAAGTCGCGAGAATTCACCGAGATTACAAGAGAAAACCAGTGATAGAATCTCTTCACCGTTACACGTCTATCCTTTGACGACTCGCACATTGAATTGTCATCGCTGGAAACATTTCTTAAGTGGTAAGCCAAGGCTACGATAGTACATCTAGTATAGTAATGTATCTTCGGTTGGAAGGTACTCAACATACCATTGTGGTGTGTTCATGATATTGCTTCTGTCGTTGATGTCTTAATGGTTCAGTTCCCCTATAGTTGGTTTTGCGTTGTTAATCATAATCGCATGCGAATTGGAAACTTGCGAAACGTGAAGCCATGTGCTGATTAAGGTACGCACAATGACAAACAAAGTACTTTAATCTAACTTACACGACCTCTTATGCAGCCTCTGGGAGCATCCGGTCTAAGTGGGTGCTTTTTGGTTGCGTGAACAGCGCATCCCCTTCTTGAATTAGTATTGCTTTAATTTCTACATCACGGATGTCACAACACGAGATGGCAACTTTACTATTCCGTAAAGCCGCCGTAAAGTTGCCATAAAGCTCGTCTTTACGGAACTTTACGCACCTTTACCCAGACGTAAAGTTGAACTTTAAGCATCTTTACGGTACGCCATAAATCTCCGTAAGGGGCTACATTTACGCAACTTTACTTCGTAACTAGTTGTACCTATCGGTAAGTACCAACGAGCGAAATATTCGTGTTTGTTCGTAAGAACGGATACCGAATGGTTTTCGATAGAACTTTATAACTTGAAATGACCAAAATATGGTAAATCGTAGTTTAGGTAATACGAGAAGAAAGTGCTCTTTCTCTGGTGTTCATATTAAATGACACGGGTTTGACAAATTGATAACTCTTGACAAAAGAAATACAAAAAAAAGTGGGGGTCACCGACTTCGTTTCAGAGATAAAGTCTGTAGAAAACTACCCTGATTTTGGAAAATTTGCGCACGTAATTTCGCACGGCTTTCAAGGTTTGTAGTTTAAATTATCGACGATGAGAAAAAGGAGGCAAACGATCTTGGTGATATTTTGAAGAAGTGCGTCTGTTGCGTAAATAATTTTAAGTGTTGCCATCTTTTATGCAAAACTTAGCCCTGGAAGAGGCATTCGAACCCGTCGTACGGCAAAACGAAAAGATCAAAAAGCGGAATTCGAACGTGCGTGGGGCAAAAAGAATCAACCTTTTAATCGATAGATTTTTTTCATTTTCTCACAAAACGTAGATAATCGTTAACAAAAGTGATCTGTTAAGAAAAAAGTAGGGGTCACCGACCGTTTAAGCTAGCAAACTGCAAGCGAAGTTATCGCAACGGCTACTCACCCTTATATGTGGTTGGAAAGTTTCCTCATCGCGCGCGCTCGATGCATGACGTGGCGTGGCGTTGCGACAGGAATTACGTGCGCAGTAAGGATGCGCATAAACAATTAGCGCGATCAAGCAATGACGGCTGGGATACACGTTTGATACTCTAAGAAGCAACACCGCTGACAGCAGTCGCTGAAGCCGTCGCCGACCTACCTGGTACATGCCTCTACATGCTTGGAATACTGTTACTGGGAATTTCATATTAAATGAAAGTGAGTGCTGGCTATAGGGATTAATGATAACAACACTTTTTTTTAAGTTTGGAGCGTAACAGCAGCAAAGAGCGTTCAACAGCGTATACAGCATTTAATAGTTTTTAAAGAGTACAATCGTAAAATCGTAAAATGTTGATCTCTTTTCCTGGGATGGTTGGAAAAAATGAAAAAAAATCTGGCTAATAATGTTATTAACATCACAACGGCCTTTAAACAAGTATTCGACATTGATTAGTATGAAGAGCTAGAACTGTAAAACAAAAAGCAGAAGACTTCATAAACACTGGCTAGCATTAGATTAAAGTTAAGTGTCACGGCTCATAATGTGTAACTTTCGCTGCTCCTGAAATATTTTTTCCCCAGACTGTTAAAAAATGTATGGACATTGCTGTTTACAATGCGTCCAGCAGCGTTTAACAGCATATTCAATGTTCAACACCAGTTTAAGTAACAATCGCAGAAAAAAAGCAGATGAATCCATATCTCCCTAAAAATCAAACAATGGTTTCGCGAGCAAATATAGCAGAATTTACACAATCATAGGCCGCAAGTTGTTACTGTATACTTTTAAAGGAGCACTGTCACGAGGATTTTAATGCTTTTCGGGAAAAAGTACTAAAATTGGTGAATAGGTCTTCTCGTACACGAAATGCACCTAGTACACCAAGATGGAGATAAAAATTAAATTGTTGTTGAAGGAAGAAGGGAGCCATAACAATTTTTAAGTATTTTTCCAGTCCACAGGGACAAATCTTGAAAAAGTCAGCCTGCCTTTTTCAAGTTGAGATCTAAAGTTCCTGATGGCATCACAATAATATCACTTGTTTATCACTTTAGTAGACATTCATGGTGATTTTTAACAAAATCAAAAAATCAAAATGAAAATTGGACCACTATTCATAGTTTCCATATGTCTTTAGGCTCTTGACTTTCGAAGTGAAACTGGTGACAGTGTCCCTTTAATAAACGCTACTTCAGGCAATCCTATACAAACGGTAATTCACGCAATCCTATGACATAATAAAAACAAACAGAATCGTCAGACCGCATGCGGTAAATCTGACATCCAAAATTTGGCTCCGAAACGCATATACAAAACAGGATACCCAATATACACAAGATTACCAGAATTGTGTGCTGCCTTGCTAAGGCGAGCCAGCAAAAATATCTTTATCGCTGGCGATCCGAAAAAACCGCCTAAGTGCCTGCGAAGTTGAACTCAAGTCAACTTCGCAGGCATTCCGTGGAAACAGTATCCCAGGCAGTACCGGCGGCTATGCCGCAGGTACGTCGGCGGCATATGAGAACCAGGCTTAAAGGGCTGTTTACACAGGCAATTTTTGTCGCGCAACTCAATGCAATTTTCGTCGCGCTGATATTGCATGAAGTCTCCTGCGATATCGCGGCGATAAAGTCGCCACGAAATCGCCGCGAGTTTGCACGCGCGTAAACTAGCGGCGATAAAATCGCCGCGATATCGCAATTCAAATTGATTGGGTATTGCAGTTCACAGAGGATCGAAGTGCACCCGATGCATAACAGGACCTTTAAGCTTCCTTTAAGGCAATTTACATAACCTGAGGTAAAGGCCATCTTTATGTTGGATTTAAGGTACCTTTACGGCATTTGCAACTTTACGCAGCTTTACGCGTCTTTATAACCACTCCGGAAAGCAATATCTTCAACTTTACGGAACTTTACGTATTTTGTAATGTTCCGTAAATTTTCCTTTTCGTGCTGTGTGTGTTACAAGAATAGAGAAGTCGATAAGTGGGGAAGATACATTCTTTTAGCCAGCGTAGCTTGGCGTTCTTTTTCTCGCTCTCCCTGACTGACTAGAACGCCAAGCTACGCTGGCTAACATTCTTTCTACTATATAAACTGCAGTGTTTTCCAGACATAACTAATCGATGGTCAATGACATCAATTGATAATCAATTAGTAATCGATTAGTGATTGATTAGTCATTGATTATAGGCGATGATCAATGAGTATAAATCGATGAGTAATCGAAGCCCAAAAATTACTCATCGATGATATCGATTACTCAGTGATGTAATTGATTACCTATTGATATTATTGATTTCTTATCGATGACCCGTCGATTACTCGTCGCAGGTCTGCCTCGCATGGCTCGCATATTGTACACACTCGATACTGTTGATACTGCGCACGAAAGAAACATCTCTTGCTTTCTTGTACCATTTTCCGTTTGTAATTCTTTTTCTTCGTGTTAGACGTACTTTCTTTATAACTGGAGTTCCTGTTGACGAAATTACGCCTTCACAAAAGATCAAGTGCTAATCGCAAAAACGTATGATTCTTAATCGTGCAATGTTTCATTTTACCCATCGCTTTATTAAATAACAAAACAACTGAACAGGAACCAACCAGTCTGAAAATGAAATTAACAAGTACGCTGACAAGACTGACAAGAATCGACTACGTGGTTACACATTCTGAAGCTTTACCCTTCAACGCTTATTATCGTTCGCCGGCGAACGATGACTTAACATATGCACTATGGGGAGGCGCGGTGGCCTAATGGTTAGTGCGCTGGACTCCGGATCGGGCGGTCCGGGTTCGAGCCCTGGCCGGGGCACTGCGTTGTGTTCTTGGGCAAGACTCTCCACCCAGGTGTATAAATGGGTACCGGCGAATTTACTGCTGGGGGTAACCCTGCGATGGACTAGCATCCCATCCAGGGGGGAGTAGAAATACTCCTAGTCGCTTCATGCTACGGAAACCGGGATAAGCTCCGGCCTGATGGGCCACTTGGCTCGTATACAGACTATGAAAAAATAATGAAGTTTATTAAGTTGATCAGGTAACAACTAATAGAGCTAACAATCACAAAAATTTTAATATGGCGACATTAGATATTAAGACAGAATCCACCAGGACGTCGAGTAATATTTATTTAAGTTGGACAAAAATCGAGTACCAGAATAATTTAAATCTTATTGCGTTATTTTCTATCCTAAATAAAAGGTAAAGATGTAAGTAATAATCCCTGATAACACCGACAACAACTTCTTATCAGAGTCTTAGAAAATGAATTTCAAAGTTCACAAGCTATAGGCAAATTCTCACGTGCAGCCACTTTGTAAAATCGTCTTTAAGCGATTCAGTGGAATTCAGTGGAAATTCGAAATTTGTTTTCGGTGTTTGGTGTTGTTAGAAAATATTTCTTTTGATAAGATATTTGAAACAGTAACACAAAAGTTTGCAATAAGGTGTAAATAATTTTGGTACAACAATTTCTTATCACAGCCTGAGAAAATGAAATTCAAAGTTCACAAGCTATAGGCAAAAGCTCGCGTCTTTTAAGCGATTTAGTGGAATTCAGCGGAACTTCGAAATCGGTTTTCGATGTTTGGTGTTGTTAGAAAAGATTTCTTTTGATAAGATATTTGAAGCAGTAACACAAAAGCTTGCAATAAGGTGTAAATAATTTTGGTACATAATTTTGTCCAATAACTACTCGAAGTCCTGGTGGATTCCGTCTTAAATAAACTCTTTGGCAAGATATATTTGGCCGCAGCAAAATCCTGATCTTTCAAATTCTGGATGATTTTCGGAGTGGAAAATAGCCGAAGAACGTATTTCTTTTGGTAAAAAAAAGAAATGGGAAATAAGAAATAACGAACAGTTTCTTAACCAAGGAGGTCCGCTAGAACAGGAGGGAAATTTGCATGCGCATGCGTCGTTATGGGCCAGTGGGCACGAAGCTAAGGCACGAAGCCTGTCATTCTCGTCCCAAGAGCTACTCGTTTTATTTGTGTCGCTTCGCCGACCACGTGACCAAAAGAAACGGGGGCTCTGGGGACGAGAATGGAAGCCTGTCTGTTTACATAACTTGTTTACATACTGTACAACAGTTCGTAGCCGAATTTCTCGCTTAAAACGAAAAGTATCAGGCCCAGTTGTTCAAAGGGTGGATAACGGTATCCACCGGATAAATCGCTATCCAGTGGATAGCGTAGTTTGTTTTGCCAACACTTATCCGCTGGATAGTGATTTATCCGGTGGATAGCGTTATCCACCTTTCGAACAACCGGGGCCAGATGTTTTATTCGGTGGATGTGATCCTCAGAGGCGCATTTTATTTTGGGGGTGAAAATAAGGGTATGTTGGCCTAGTCGAGCCTCTGTTGGACCAGCCTTTTATTGTGTTAAACAACACAAGAAAGACAAGATGGCGGCTGGATGTTGTTACGCGCCTAAACATCATGTCCAAGTTTAAACAACACGAGGAGCTCAGCGGACAAATTTCTGCATCTTGGTGATATAATCAAGAATCGTTTTAAATGAGAAATAATGTTAACTTTTCCTCGGTTATGTTTTGAAAATTTACATTTTACCTTCTTGCCGATAGGCATCATTCAAAATCTGGCCCTGTTCCCCAGCATAAACTACCGATAAATGCAGCCAGAAAAACCTGTACAATGATAAGATGTTGTGAAACTAACTGTTAAAAATCGCCTGCTTCATAAATCGGAAGATTTCTTTACCATGCATTCAGGCTTGTAACTTTTATTATGGAATTGTAGTCTTTGAAAGTTTCAAGATTTCTTTTAGTATTATTCTTCATGTCTTGAAATTGGGATCATAGCACCATTTCTCGATAAAGAAACGAATAAAACAGCAATCACACCAAATTTAGAGGTTTTGAGGTGATACTACGTTTGTTTACGTTCATTACTAAGCCAAATAAAATAAAATCTAACCTAGATCCCCAGCATGAAAATGCAATGAAATGAACAAAAAGCAAACATATAATCCGCATTCCTCTTCATAACTGCTACAAAAACTAGCTGTATAACTAGATTGAGCTTTTTTTTTACTCATTTACATGTCAGCTTTTATGTAAATATTAAATAAAATGTTCTTTCTGCTGTTCATATAGAGTTTTGTTATGACTTGTTTTCCATTATAGCAACTGAATATGTTTCTTAAAAACAGCAATGTTTGTTCCAGGGATGCTTGTGTGCCATTCATGAGAAAACACATTTTCTAGATACAGAATAAATCCACTTAGATCGTGATAATGGCTAACTGCAATCAACCCTCCATTTGCACCATGTTTGTGGCTTTCAAATAATGCAATCTTTCTTTGTGTATGGTCAAAACAAAGGAGCATTGATTTGCCAGGGGGAACTATTATAACTGAACACAATTGTTCTTGCATCTGACAAATTTCTGTCAATTTGTTTTCTAAACAGGCAGTGGTAGACAATCCAAAATCTTCACTAATTGTCAAGGAAAAATGATCAGCTCTTGTGGCCAGAGCCTCTTTGACATCAAGGTTGAGGTGGCCTTGGAAACATTTGCGCTTCCACAAAAATAAACATTTACAAAAAAAAAAAATGCTCACGTTTTGAGAGCTCTACTATCCGCAACTTCTTCAAAAAGTCCTGTGGGTAGTAGAGTCTCACCGCTACGGCCACGGAGGACATCTCCGAAGCAGGTCTATTTAACAGTCCACTCTGTTAAGTTTAACAGACCACGCGAGTTATCAGTCGAGATCAGAATTCTCCTGCCGTCATTAACAACTGGTGCGTCAGTTTACGTCGCCGCAGATTTCTTTATAGAGTCCATTTTAAAAGACCCAGGGAAGCCTTTCTTTGGTGGTCTACCCTTTGAATGAACATACTTTCCAGCGAGCTGTAATGAAATATATTTGCGTGTTTTTTGTGTGCACTTCATCGATTACTTTTAAAACGCATTGTTCTGATAAGAAAATAATTATACTTACATTTATAAAGGTTTTTTTTCGGAACTCAGTTACGACATTCCTGCACCTCCCACATATTTTTGCACCGGGTGAATCACTGATTCCAAAACATGATTGAAATTCAGAGCGATATAAAGCATCGCAACGTGCATCTAATTTCCCTTTAACATTTTTTCCACAAACAACGTTTTTATATGCAGCAAAATTTGCTTGAATTAAAAAGCAAACGCAGACCACAAGAAACATTCGAATTTCGCGCGCCATCTTTACTCCCGCGATCGCATTATCATCATTCAGCGGATACACGCATGCGCATGCAAATTTCCCTTCTGTTGTCCGCTAGTGGATTCGATTGTGGATTCGAACCTGCGTTACTGAACTTAAGGTGGCTCGAAGTGGTTTCGATATTGCTGTCTTTGGCATTCTATTGCAGCCACACCAATAACGTTGAGGTTAAACTTTTAGTACAAGTTTGTAAAGTTTTTACCAATGAACAAATTGCAGTTGCCATGACGTCAAAATTCGTTACCATGGCAACGTAATATGAGGTCAAAGGTACCTTATTTTTTACCGTTTGAGGCTAATAACTTAAAAACTAGACGGTGAAAGCTTTTGTTTTTCATCTATGTTTGCCTACTACGCAAAACAAACAATGTAACAATGTTTAAAAAAATTCTGTAGGTAGAGTTCAGAGCCACCTTAAATTAGTGAAAAAATGACGTAGCTTCGAATCCTACCTACAGATTTTTTAAAAAAATTACAAAAATTTTCCTTTCGTCAGTTGGATAAAAATATATCAAAAACAAGAACTTTCACTGAGTAGTTTTTGAGTTATTAGCCTCAAAAGGTCCAAAATAGGGTATCTTTGACCTCATAAGACGTTGCCATGGCAATGATTTTTGACGTCAAAATGACGTCAATTTGTTCATTGGTAAAACTTGTACAAGTTTGTAGTAAAAGTTTTCCCTAAACATTATTGGTATAGCTGCGATAGAACACCTAAAACAGGCATGTTTAATTCTGACTAAACTGTTATGAGCCACCTTAAGTAATTATGAGATATCAGAATGTGGATTGGACTTTGAAATCCGGATCAATATTTTTCCTAGCTTTCTCTGTGAACTTTGCCTGTGTTCTAATGTGAGTTGTTTCTGTAGTTCACTGTGTGTTACCAGTGTCCCAGAATCATTCTTGGAGTGAAATAGCTGTCACTGAAACATCTTTCTGGGGAGAAATCCCACAATCATGAAGAAAAATAGTAAGGATTAGTAGGTAGGGCTATTCCAAGACCCCCAGCTGTGTTTATTCTGGAAGAAAACATTTTTTCTAAATAGCATAACTTACTTTTCATTATATCACTTGCTTACAAGTGAAGTCCAGTGTCACATGACGCATTAGGGTCATGACGTCATAAAACAGATTTTGTCTGAATAAGCAATTTTAGAACAGCACTTTAAAGCCATGGCCAGTTTGCATTTGATGATATGTTGACGGCAAACTACTTGTGTTTTCATATAAAGAGGTTCAAAAAGTTATTTACAATGGATTTTATTAAGAGATTATTTATGTCACGTGACCTCTTTCCTCTAATTGAGCGGATTTTATTCAGAACTAGACGCTTAACTGCGTGTACTCGGGCTTCTCTTTAAAAACATTAACTTGGGTTACATTAAGAACTATATCTCGCGATAATGTCTGCCTTTTGCCGGCTAAACTTCAGAATACCCGGCCACTTTTTTGTGTCTTCTAATCCTGCTACCGCGGTCCCGAGGTGGCCATAATGAGATTCAGTAGCTGATCACACGGTGACGAAGTCACAGCCGAAGCAAGCGCGCTAAACACACGAGTATACCTCGTTCTTAAATCCATGAGCCGAAACAGCGGCCCGGGGGTTCTGCGAGCTAAATTCGGTGAGCTGCGAGCTGCGAGCTGCAAAAAAAATAAAATAATAATAATAATAAATTAACAAAATATAAAATAAATAACAAAATAATAAAAAAATAAAGAAAAAATAAAATAAAAAATAAATAAAAAAAAAGATATAAAATAAATATAAATCAAAATTTCGGAAAATAGTCGGCATTCTCCGGT
Organism: Meandrina meandrites; assembly: GCA_963693305.1. Taxonomy (NCBI): domain Eukaryota; kingdom Metazoa; phylum Cnidaria; class Anthozoa; order Scleractinia; family Meandrinidae; genus Meandrina; species Meandrina meandrites. Next base: position 12,255,059 of record OY855910.1, read on the forward strand.
AATCTTCGGAAAATGTAGGATAATCTTCGGTAATTTTCGTTAAACTGTCGGCATAGCTGCGAGCTAAGGTCAAATGTCGTTCCCAGCGTTTCACCGCTAGTTCACAAGACATTTTGGTTGAAAAATCAAAGGCTCTGTGAGCCACGACTGAATTTTTTTTACCAATATATGCATGTTATTTTCATTTTTTGAGTATGTATGGGCAGAGCACACCTGTGTTGTGTAAAATGGAATTTGCGGAGCAGAAGATCAACACAAACAAATATGCGGGTCCGTCCCCCGATCCTGTGAGCTCCAATTTCTAAGAAAACCACTGCCGAGCGTCTACACACATTCACGATATGGATGGAAAGTATAACCAGTAAAACAAGTCGTTTGGTGAGCAAATTGAGCCACTTCCACTGCAGTAAACAAGATATATGGCCAGTAAATCACCACTTTCACTAGCTAGCTTGCCGCAAGTACACATCGATATTCGGTCGCTGTGACAATTTGTGTGAGTCTACAGATAATCAGCGGCTCAATGGACCCCCACGTTGTCTGTTGCGTTTATATAAATATTTTTACCCGAACTTTTTAAAAATGTCAGATTAGCGCAACGCGGTAGATGACGTTCTACGAAGTCAGAGATCGTCAGTTCGAAACCAGATTACCAGATTGGTAGATAAACTTGTTTATCGTAGTTGAAAATTCCGGCGTCATCTTTGCAATAGGAAATTATGTTATGCGAGGAATCTTCTATGTATGCGTTACAAGCAGCTGTAACGCATGGGAATATCGCAAGTTGCATCGCTTTTGCGGCTCTTAATTTCCACTTTTTCGGCGGTCAAGTACCTTCCGCACATAATTTTCAGCGCATTTTGTTTCTTTGCTTTCTCTTCCTTGTTAAACCTTAAAAATAGCCTTATTACGGCCGCCTTGCTACACTCTTACTTCTCTTATCAAAATGTTTACAGCTGATGGACCAACCAACCAACCAACCATGTGAGTGAAGTCGGGCTACCCACTATACTCCTTCATTGAAAGTTCAGTCGTAATAAGGCTATCGGCATAACAGTTTTCAACAGCGTATTCAACATTGAAATAAGCTAAATGGTGCGACTGTAGAGTGTATCAGATGGCTTACGGTACTTTGCGAAACGAAACGAAACGGTACTTTGCGAAACGGTACTTTGCGAAATGGTACTTTGCGAAACGGTACTTTGCGAAACGGTACTTTGCGAAACGGTACTTTGCAAAACGGTACTTTGCGAAATGGTACTTTGCGAAACGGTACTTTGCGAAATGGTACTTTGCGAAACGGTACTATATTGAATGGGGCAAATAAACATTGATTGCAAAACAGGTATAAGTCGACCCAGGTTTGCGTGACGGATAAATGTGATGTCTGACAGGAAATGAAGAGTCTTTTCTAACACAGATCTCTCAAACAGACACCTGGAAAACGAAACGCAGACCACTCGAAAATGCGTATAATCTTTGCAAAGAATTTCAAATTTGTTATAAACACTTCTAGAAATATGCTTTAGTGACGTGATAGCAAAAATTTATATTAGTTTAATTGCATAATTCCACAATTAAAAGTATTATTATGCATTGTAGATCAATATGTTTCGCATTTTTTTTAACTAAAGTAAAACGCGGAAGTAAAACTTTGGGGCAAAAAAGAGTCATAGTATTGGGTCTAAAAAAGCGCCTGGGATTTGGAACAGGAGAGACCTTTCAAGCGAGCTCAATAGAGTACTACAGGACTAAAGTCAGTAGAAATCAAGTCAACATGTACAAGAAATCGCCGCGTAAAACTCAAAGCAAAATACTCCCGGGCAGTTAGGAAGGACTAATTCAAAGTATAAACAAAAGAGACAAATTGTACTTGATGAGTTCAATTAGATTTAGTAAACAGAAATCTTTACATTCTTTTAAAACAAAAGGGCCGGTGTAACAGCGTTTGACCTTGTATCGTATATCGTATGTCACGCTACAAGATAACGCAACTCTTGTAGAACAATCGTTCAACTCAGAAGTTGTCAGCTAGTTTTATTTATGTTAACTTTTTGACAATTTTTCTGAAAATTGCTGAAGACCCCTTGTGAAACGTCATGGCTTCTGCTTCTGTCCCGCGAAATATGCCAACAAAAAACGCATACATTTCCCAGCTAAAATGCCGCACAGACTGTTCTATTCTATGCAGAGATCTGCGGAAGGATAACTTCCTGCTTAAAGGGGCACTGTCACGGGCATAACTTCAAAAATTCAACAGGCGAAAAACATGTTTACACCATTAGAGACCCATTAACAGTGGTCAGGTTTTATTAAAATTACTAAACCAGTGTACTGAAGATAAATATAGAGTGATATCACTGTGATACCATTGGGAGCTTTTGATCTCAACTTGAAAAAGTCAGCCTGACTTTTTCAAGTTCTGTCCCTGTGGTTTGGAAAAATTGATGAAAACTATTTATGGTCACCCTTTTCTTTAAACAATTTGCTAGATATCCTGTCCTTTACGTTCTAGGAGCATTTCCTGCATGGTTGAAAGTACTTAGACGTAATTTTGGTGCCGTTTTACTAAAAAGGTCACAAAATGGCCGTGACAGTGCCCCTTTAACTTCATTCCTGTCAGGCATCACATTTATCCGTCACGCAAACCTGGGTTAGTCTCCCTCGCAGCCGTTTTTAGTGTCGTCACGCAACGCTCCTCCCCACAAACGGCTGCTCACATTCGAACAACATTCCTTTCCTCCGTTTCAACCAATCACCATTCGGGTTACATATTTCGAGAACTGTGCGCGCCAAAGAAATCTAACCAATCATTTTGCTTGTTTCATCTTGGAGTTCACAGCTTTCAAAATAGCGACCCTTGAAGAAGTGTTTGATGTTGTCAGAAAGACATTTCAAATTTCTAGCTTATTGTGGTTTTCAATAACATACGAACTCTGAAATTCAACCTCAACCAACGTTTTTATATTGGTTTAGGGTTTTCGCAACCGTCAACCTTCTAAGCGGACCTCTCAGGAAACAGAAGTTAACTTCAGCCGAGTCAAAAGGTCACGTCTGTCAGCTGTGATTGGTAGATTTCGATCCATTTTGTTCGTTTCTGTTGCCCGACGGCTGCGAAAAATGAAGTCGTTTAGATTTCGCATATTATTAAAAGGTGCAATAAACGCACAGCAAAAAATCTGGAATTGGGAAAATCGTTGAAGAAAGAAAGGATGTTTTTGTCAACCTAACGACGGGTCTCGGAAAATCTCCGGCTGCAGCATCAGAAGAAGCATACGTGATATGATATCGATCGGGAATTGTAAACACATTTCGAGGCTTTCTCACGGCATGCATCTGCAGCGGTCTCTCCATTGTCACGGTCGTTCTCAATGCTAACTAAGCGTTTTGTTCTCGTAAGTTCACGATCCTTGTAGAACCCTTTCAATTCATGTGTGAACCCTCCAAAATGAATGCCGTTTTGAGCTTGACGAGTCGTCTTTAGCAAAGCTTTGCAAACAGAACTCGCTGGTCGCTGAATAGCTGCTCACATTCACATCCGGACATGAACAAATAACCGCCGGTAAATCGAAATATATAATCTATTCTCAACTACAGTAGAGCAAATAAAGCAACGATCACTTTGTAGAGCTTTCTTTGGCGTCTCACACATCGGAGAAATTCCGATCCTTTGCAACACTTGAGTACGCGGGAAAACCATGTTGATTACAATCTCTTGTACTCTGATTGGTCACATACGAAACAAAGGGAAAGGAATGTTGTTCAAATGTGAGCAGCCGTTTGTGGGGAGGAGCGTTGCATGACGACACTAAAAACGGCTGCGAAGGAGACTAAACCTGGGTCGACTTATACCTGTTTTGCCTTTCCGCCTAGCTCATAAAATTAAATGCGGACCTCGTACTGAACTCGGACCCAATAACTTAAGCATAGCGGGGTAAAGCCGATAGCCAGTAGCGGAAAACTACGGCGAAAATAATGGCCGCGCGTGAAGTGTTTGTTTCTTATGTGAACTTGCAATAGTCTCGACTCCACATCGTCTCTCATCGTCTCTGCAAAGTACCATTTCGCAAAGTACCGTTTCGCAAAGTACCATTTCGCAAAGTACCGTTTCGCAAAGTACCATTTCGCAAAGTACCATTTCGTAAAGTACCGTTTCGCAAAGTACCATTTCGCAAAGTACCGTTTCGCAAAGTACCATTTCGCAAAGTACCATTTCGCAAAGTACCATTTCGCAAAGTACCGTTTCGCAAAGTACCATTTCGCAAAGTACCGTTTCGTTTCGTTTCGTTTCGTTTCGCAAAGTACCGTAAGCCGTATCAGATTAACAGATGTACTAATTCAAACAATAACACGCTTTGTAGAAAGGTGTCACGTCACGATATAAAGTGCCACTAGATAGATGTGTTCGAAAATGGACCGAAATCATATAGCATGCATCGTGTACGCAAACGTTTACCATGCACGCGATATGCAACACACGCAAACATATGTCACGCCACCTCGTAACGCGTCCGCCTGTGATTCCGGTTTTCGAGAAATAAGGTGATAAAACTAAGGCACAATAAATTATCAAATAATTATGTTACTGCAGTTTGGCTCGGTGAAATACATAGGAATTTGAATTCACATTGAAGGGAATGCACGAATGCCCGGTTATTATCTAGAGACAATCTAATTTTGGCAGAACTTTTACGCAAAGTAAACATCAGCTTCGCTTCGTATCCCAATTAACGGCATGTTAAAAGCCGATAGTAGCTGATAGTGTCTTTTTCCACGGCTAGTCCTGAGGTTTCTTTCAAACGAATCTCCGCCCCTTGACTAGGCCACAAAAACAGTAACAAGGCAGGCAATTTACAGAGCCAACGAGTCCCTCGTTAGCTTAACATCGGAGTAAGGGAAACTTTCTCGGTTGTTTTCTTACTGTGCTTTGCTTTTTGCAACTTACCTTTTTTATCATGAATCCATCCTCATGGTCTAAGCCTAGCACTAGCTATGCTGGCGTTGTTCGCGGAGAATCAAATTCGTCCAGGTGTTCGTCTGATAGTGAGCAAGACGGAAAAAATCAATTGGCTATTTCATCCCCGTCTTAGTTGCGGACCTTTTAAACTTGATAAAACACGAACTGGAAAATTGGATTTAAAGTTTAGCCGTGCCTTAATCAGATATAAAGCCACTCATTAAACATTAATTTCTTTTGTTTTTCTTGATGAATTAGTAATGATTTTTTTGAATTTCTAGTTAGTTTCCAAGATTGAAGACAAAAACCGAAGGTTACCGAACACTCTGGAAAAGAATGCCGACAATTTTACGAAAATTACCGAAGATTTTCCGAACATATCCGAAAATTACCGGAGAATGCCGACTATTTTCCGAACTTTCGACTTATCTTTATTTTATATTTACTTTTTTATTTATTTTTTATTTTATTTTTTCTATTTATTTTCTATTTTATTTATTAATTAATTTTTTTTTCATATTTTTTATTTTTTTTATTTTTATTTTTATTATTATCTATTTTATTTTATTTTTTTTGCAGCTCGCAGCTCGCAGCTCGCAGATTTCAGCTCTCTTACTTCCCAGATCCCCGAAACAGGCGTGCTAAACACATGAGTATACCTCGTTCTTTAATCCATGAGCCGAAGCAAGCGCTTAATTATTCGTTGACTTCGGGAGTGCGGGACCGCGGTAGCAGTAGTTTAACACCTCTTATTTTAATTTTTCCATGACTTCGGGAGTGCGGGACCGTGGTAGCAGTAGTTTAACGCCTCTTGCTTAAATTATTTGCCCACTCCACTGCGGTAGCACGGGAGCAAGGGAGCAATAGATTTATATACGAAAAAAAGTGGCCGGGTATTTTGAAGTTGTTCCCTTTTGCCTAGCAACAAAATGGCTTCAAAGTCTTTCTTTTAATTCACCTTTATTTGATAAAAAACTTACAAGACATTTATTCACGATCACGCTGTTTACATAACCTTACACGACAATAATTATAGCAAACATACTTCGCATTGCGAGATCTCATGTCTTTTCTCGCTTTTATTGTCACCATTGAATAATTGTTTACATTTCCGGTTGAGTAAATAGCTTTGTCTAAGATATCACAATCATCAAATGCCTAAATAACAACATTCTCTACATAGCCATCTACATACGACATGAAGTGCTGGACAAGAGCATATGCTGTTACAATAATTGAAACGATAAAAACAAAGCAAGATAAACCCAATGAAAGCAATACTATAAAAGCAAAAATTGAAAGAAAGAATATAGTTACCCAAAAGCTGCTTGAAGTACTCATTTCATTTTTCGTTTCTTCTTTTAGAGCGCAACTAAGCTCAAATATGGTGTCCATTGCATCTTCGAGAAGATTCTTGTGTTGATAAGGAAAACTCTGTTGCATGTCAGTAGTCCAGTTTTTCGCAATGCTTGAGTGCTCAACAGCGTCAGTTCCCGCAAGTATTGATGATTTCTCTTAGCGTTTCAAACTCCATTATATAGATAGCTCACTATAAAATCTAGGCTTCTGATAAAGGTTTCACTCGGAAGAGTTCGCTCGTAAAGTTCTCTCGTATAAAGTTCATGCACCTACCCGCTCCGAAGTAGTCATCGACATGTTTCAGTGTGGATGTACAATCGATTTCGCGTTCTAGAAATCGCACTAAATATTTCAACCTTTACAATCCTTGAGATTCCACTGAAAAGAGAGTCAAACGAGACAGCTTCGTACCGTGTATCGCTTTTCACTTTATCACCTCGTGTCGACCTCGTGCCTCCGTGCAATAAAACACGTCCCCGTCCGCTGACCTTTTCCTATGCATACTCATATCTTGCGCAAGCGCAGAAGACGTCAGAGGGCGATTTGCGCCGGGATAATAAACCCCGTTCCCATTTTTAAACTCGGGCTTTTCTACATTCTTTGTAGAAGCCCGAGTAATAAGTGTTATTGAAAATACATTTTGAAAAGATCTTCTTCGAAGAAACGTAACAAAGACCAGTTTCACTAGCTGTCATCTGTCTTCTGTGCACAAACGCGGCCCAAAGTCTTCACTTCATAACTTGTCACGTGACCACGCAACATAATCCAAAAGCTACACTGGCATTTCTAACACAGCTCTACTATTGCACTAACATCAATTTTGGTTAAATGAGCAAATGGTTGTGTTTATTAGGGAAATAAACATCTCATTAGGTGCTTTTGTTACTAAAACCAAAATCTTTTGCACGTAAAGGTTCAGTTCACACAAGCATCTCTTTGCTACCTCCATCTGTGTGTTTATGTATGAGAAAAAAACCTTTTGATACTTTTTCCAAGCGAAGGGAACCTGTTTCGCTGTGTTTCAACTGACTAGAAAACCATCAGGCTGCATTATATTACGTGAAACAAACTTCACTGAATGTTTTTAATGAAATAAACGTTCAGAGCTTAACTTTTTTCGTTGCAGTGAACACATATCCCATTAGTTCAAGAAACGCCATATCTTCACTATTATCCCTAGACCTAACCCTTAAAACACTTACTCTAACCCTTAACTCTAATAATAACAGTACACCTACACGAAAACCTAACTTAAACCTAAACCTAAACAATAACCCAAGCCCAAACACCAACCCTTAAACTAACTCTAAGCCTTACCTTTGCCCAAAGCGTAAACGCTCACCCTAACCCTAATCATAACAGTAACCTAACAGTAACCGCAACCCTAACCCTAACCCTAACCCTCACTCTAACCCTAACCCAATGGTTAGGGTTAGGGTTAGCGTTTGTCCCAACCCTAGGTTATGGTTAAAGGGTTAGGGTTAGGGTTTCATGGTTTCCATTTGCTTTGGGGTTAGGTTTTTAGTGTTTGTAAACACTTAAATTGTATTCCTAGCACACAGGAGAAAATGCTTTGTCTTTTTGAAATGTATGATTTAGCGGCCATTTGTTCTGTGAAAGCTGTGAAAGCGTATATGAAACTTCAGACACTGTGGACCTAAAATACTGTAAAATGGCCGTTATTTGGTACATAAAAACAGAAATTTGCAGACTTAAATGCAAATATCGTGTTTCCAAAACAGGATCATTTGAAATCTATGTTAAACAGCACAACACATTTTGGAAGGATTTTGGTTTAACCCTTTAACGCTTTTTCTTGTAATTATCGTTCGCCGGCGAACGATGACTTAACATACGCACTATGAAAAAATAATGAAGTTTATTAATTTGATCAGGTATTCGTAAGTATGAGAAGATATTGCTCTTTCAAAATAACTATAATATGGGAGATACCATTTGAAATAAACTGACTGTGTTCAAACCAACTTTGTGATCTCGCATATTATTTAAAAATGAAAAATAAAGGGTGAAAAACTGCCAACCTCAAAGTTGTCAAACTTGCAAACAATTTAATCTATTTCACTTAAATTTTGTCAGTCAGTCTATTACAGATTGTTATTACATATTTGAGCCCTAAAAAGCTCCTAGCACTTATTCTCTTGATTTTTTAACTACAAATAATTAATTTTCTTAGGTTAAATATTACCAAAAATGTACATTTATGACGTCATGACTCCATCGGGGTTCACCTGTCAATCAAAAGCTCATCAACAGTGAAAAGCAAATTCTGTGCTCTTAAAAACCATATATAGTTTTCCATGCTTTCAACTGTTTGTTATGCTCATGATACCAGTGATAACAACCCTTCTTAGAAAAGCCACAACAAAAAGAACGGTTTAAGGGTTAAGTCACGTACTCTAAGCTGGATAGAATAAAGCTGGAAACATGTTTACATTTTATAGGTTGTTTTCATTTTGTTCTTATTCGCCAAATACGGTTTTCAGCCACGAGATGATATCGATGAGTAATAGATGAAATCAATGACTAATCAATGCAATCAATGACTAACTGATGGAATTGATGACTAATCGATAATCAAACATTTTGTGGCCTATCGATTAGTCATCGATTACTCATTGATCATCGGCAGGAATAATGACTAATCGACTGATTACAAATATCGATTACCTAGATCGATTACTCATTCATTTCATTGATGTCATTGACGTCATCGATTAGTTGTGTCTGGTGTTTTACAATGTGATCCCAGCCCTGAGTAAATTACAATAGTAATACTGTGGTGATATCGATGACCTTAATTATGTTTGATGCCATGCTTGGCTTAAATTTTTAATGTATAGTCGAAATACCTCCTTCGGATCGTCTTTGGAAGTCTTCGGCAAACTTCGGAAATCTTCCGAAAATTGCCGAAAATGTTCGGAATGTTTGACCTTCACAAAATATTCGGATAATTTCGGAAATCCTCGGAAAATGGTCGGGGAATCTTCCTGTGCTCACTCATTCTGTATTTATCAGAATGGAATCAGAAGTATGACAGTTACTTACAAGAAAATTACACAGATTTCGAGCTCCTTACTCATGGGTCTTTGAGATTCTGTATTCTGTGCATTTTGGAAGAATTTATCTTCTCATCGATATGTAAGAATTTCTTTCCTAGATGTTTTCGCAAAATGATTTACTTTCCCTTTTCTTTTTTTATCAGTTAAATGGCAAGCTTGAAACAATGATGTCAAAATTGGTTTGGTGTTTTCTGGTTGTATTCCTTGTCGTGATGGTGGACGGAAATGGGTACCCGAGGCGACGACGAATTTGCTCAGCACGTAATTGTGCTGTGGGTTCCTGGAGCTGGTGGAGTTCTTGTAGTCCAAGTTGTGGCAGGGGAACACAGGACCGTTCACGTGAAGTAATCAAAAGTGCCACATGCGGCGGATCCTGTCCGGATAGTCTCTATGATAGCCGATCTTGCTTCGAGCGCTACTGTCCAGGTGAGGAGTTCTCTCTGCTTACTGTTTGACTTGAAAATATTTCCTGACCTTGAAAATCAGTATATAATTCTTTTCTTGTGCTGCCAAGTGAGTACATAAGTATGTGAAAGGTTTTGTGAATTAAGTACTGCGGCTTTCTTTTCTGCAGATTATCAGAATCACGTCGTTTTTTGGTTACCTCATGAGACTTAAACATAACTCGTTTATTTCAGTCACCTGTGATACTAGACTTGCTTCACAGTCGACAAGCGAGCGATGAAGTCGCGAGCGAGCGATAACGTCACGGGAGGTCGACCTTTCCAACGACGAATCCAATATATGAAGAAATAAATTAATATTGGAAAGGGCTATAAGACCACCTGCTAAATGAATTGCTTCAGCGAAAAAGCCGAAAAGCTGCATCATTTACAATGCACGTTAGAAAACGAAAAAGACCATGTAGTAACCATGTCCATCTGTTTTTACATATTTTGCAAATGCAGTGCATGGCGGCTGGTCAAGTTGGAGTGGATGGAACTCATGCAGCCAATCTTGTGGAACTGGCGTTCAACAACGTCCCCGATCCTGCACGAATCCACCTAGACGTTACGGAGGAAGGTATTGCTCTGGATCAGCGTCGCAAACACAAACATGTAACAAGCAACCATGTCCTGGTAAGAAATGAAACGTAGCGATCGAACCTCTCTAGTACGGACGGTGAATCGTGAAGGGACAAATCAAAGTGTCCGTATTGAAGAGTTTAAAGGTCACAGATATTTCTCTGAGTGACCATAATCAATGTTAATAACAAGCTCATTTTTCTTTTGCCTTCATTTCTATACTGGCCTGAGTTACTTTGATTGTGATTGTACATTGATTCATCGCAGACATGCAGACACATGCATTCTTTGGTAATATACTATGAAACAGCACGGAGCCAATTCCTAGTCTAATTCGCAGTCCTAATTATAACCAGCTACTATATATAAAGATAGTTCAAACCATACGCACCGCTCTCGCACGATCTGAAAGTCGTGCTCATGTTAGTAGTAACCATGTCCATCTGTTTTTACATATTTTGCAAATGCAGTGCATGGCGGCTGGTCAAGTTGGAGTGGATGGAACTGATGCAGCCAATCTTGTGGAACTGGCGTTCAACAACGTTCCCGATCCTGCACGAATCCACCTAGACGTTACGGAGGAAGGTATTGCTCTGGATCAGCGTCGCAAACACAAACGTGTAACAAGCAACCATGTCCTGGTAAGAAATGAAACGTAGCGATCGAACCTCTCTAGTACGGACGGTGAATCGTGAAGGGACAAATCAAAGTGTCCGTATTAAAGAGTTTAAAGGAACCCTCCACTGTTTTTACAAGTATTGCTTAAAATGTTCCGAATGTGCTCATTAGTAGATCCTATATAAAAAAAATGCCTTACCTAGCGAACTGATTTTTTTTATTGATTTTCAAAGTCGAGCCCCTCAGCCTCTTCGTAATTCCCGCGGCTGCCATCTTGAATAGCGCGCAATGGACTGTGGGCATTGATGACGTATCGTGGTTGCTCGCTCCAAGCATGTAGCAGATTTTGCCATATCAGCCACATATCACCTGGACCTACAGTACTCTTTTAACATGGAACTCTACTCTTCTTTCTGATGAATTTTAAAAAATATCGAGCCACAATGAAGAAACATTTTTAAAGAATCGAGTGGCTTTTATTTACAAACGAGCAAAATAACGATTAACAGTTCAGTTCCATTCATCAAATTTATTTCACTTTTAAAATCATACAAATACTTAACGAAGCATAAGTCTCTTTTATAAATAAAAACACAGAGCATAGATGACCTTTTTGCATCACTGTGTACCTTCATCTTTCGACAAAAATGCCAGCTCTTTGCAACACACTAATGGCTTCTCGATCGGCAGTGCAGAACATCGTTCGCATAACCGGTCTAAAGACGTGTTCGATGGCGATCGACAGTTTCTTACTTTAAAATTGAACCTTCTTCCTCCTCTTCTTCTTGTTATGATGCATTCTCTGGTCGTTCTTCTTTAGAAGAGTACACTAGGTTGAGGTGATATGGCAAAATCTGCTACATGTTTACCAAATTATCTCTAATTCATACAGCAGAGCTTGGAGCGAGCAACCACGATACGTCATCAATGCCCACAGTCCATTGCGCGCTATTCAAGATGGCGGCCGCGGGAATTACGAAGAGGCTGAGCACAGGCGGCCCAGACGTTGTATTCAATTCTTCAGCCGATAAGACAATGTATGAAAATACTTTGAACACTGCTCTAAATAGAACTTGTATTAAAGATTTGAATGAAAATGTCTTACACTATGTTTATCTTACGTTATTTTGACATTTCTGTGCTCCTGGAGTGGGTTTAAAGCTGTTAAGACGAAATTTTCATTCTGAGGTGTAATTTCGTACACCTCAGAATGAAAATTTCGTCTTAACAGCTTTAAACCCACTCCAGGAGCACAGAAATGTCAAAATAACGTAAGATAAACATAGTGTAAGACATTTTCATTCAAATCTTTAATACAAGTTCTATTTAGAGCAATGTTCAAAGTATTCTCATACATTGTCTTATCGGCTGAAGAATCGAATACAACGTCTGGGCCGCCTGTGGGCTGAGGGGCTAGTCTTTGAAAATCGATAAAAAAATCAGTTCGCTAGGTAAGGCATTTTTTTAATATAGGATCTACTAATGAGCTCATTCGGAACATTTTAAGCAATACTTGCAAAAACAGTGGAGGGTTCCTTTAAAGGGCTCAGATATTTCTCTGAGTGACCATAATCAATGTTACATGAAATAACAAGCTTATTTTTCTTTTGCCTTCATTTCTATACTGGCCTGAGTTACTTTGATTGTGATTGTACATTGTTTCATCGCAGACATGCAGACACATGCATTCTTTGGTAATATACTATGAAACAGCACGGAGCCAATTCCTAGTCTAATTCGCAGTCCTAATTATAGCCAGCTACTATATATAAAGATAGTTCAAACCATACGCACCGCTCTCGCACGATCTGAAAGTCGTGCTCATGTTAGTAGTAACCATGTCCATCTGTTTTTACATATTTTGCAAATGCAGTGCATGGCGGCTGGTCAAGTTGGAGTGGATGGAACTGATGCAGCCAATCCTGTGGAACTGGCGTTCAACAACGTTCCCGATCCTGCACGAATCCACCTAGACGTTACGGAGGAAGGTATTGCTCTGGATCAGCGTCGCAAACACAAACATGTAACAAGCAACCATGTCCTGGTAAGAAATGAAACGTAGCGATCGAACCTCTCTAGTACGGACGGTGAATCGTGAAGGGACAAATCAAAGTGTCCGTATTAAAGAGTTTAAAGGTCACAGATATTTCTCTGAGTGACCATAATCAATGTTACATGAAATAACAAGCTTATTTTTCTTTTGCGTTCATTTCTATACTGGCCTGAGTTACTTTGATTGTGATTGTACATTGATTCATCGCAGACATGCAGACACATGCATTCTTTGGTAATATACTATGAAACAGCACGGAGCCAATTCCTAGTCTAATTCGCAGTCCTTATTATAGCCAGCTACTATAAAGATAGTTCAAACCATAGGCACCGCTCTCGCACGATCTGAAAGTCGAGCGTGCTCACGGCGATTGCCGTCGACTGTCTTGCTCTCTCAGTCTGATTCTCAACGAATCTGAACGTGGTCCATATTTTGACATATCGCTGGAAAGTTGTCAAGACGTTTCTGTGGTTTGTCTCAAGCTCGCTGAGAGTCGAAGAAAAATTTCAAAGCTCTCAGCAACTCTCTTTCTTTTTTTCCCGGGCTTAGGGTTAACTGAGAACTGCTCAAGCGGGAATGTATATACCACGTGAATCATTAGCTTTCCTTGTCTGTACACTTATTTGTGTCGTTTTTCTTTTATATAAAGAAACTAAAACGCAAAACAAAATGGTTAATTCAACCTCTATCCAACTGTAAGTGCATAGCTAGAAGGATTTCGCGTGCGAGGTCTTTGTTGATTGTCCCTATTTGCCTCGGGGCGAAATCCCGCCAGCTATTTTATAAATTACCCAGTTCACGGTGGTTGGTCCAGCTGGTTTGTGTCGACACTATGCAACGTTACTTGTGGTAATGGAACAGAAATCCGTTCACGCAACTGCACAAATCCCCAGCCTAAACATTGCGGAACGCCTTGTCAAGGAGCAGCGCAAAAGGAACAGGCGTGTGTATTGAAGCCTTGTCCAAGTAAGTACCACATGTTTTTTTTAACGTTATAAAAAAGAAAGCTGGAAATAAGGCTTCAACGTAAAGAAATCAGTATCGGTATTTGCTCGCGATCGAGTAAATTCGCCACACCATGTAGGATTAGAAAAAGTGGGCGGAGAGAGGGCTGGAAACGAGAGAACGCTGAGAGGGTGAGAGGGGGGGGGGGGGGTGCATCCAGCCTCCCTCCTACTCCCTGGGATGTCTTTTTACTCTATCCCCATGCCTCTTCCGAGTTTGGATCCAAAATAGTGTAATATTCTACCCTGGGTATTGTTATTAATGGCATGGTAATAAGGTATGGAGAATCGCTCTGGCCTGGGACAAGCCCAAGACCAGGCGAAGATAGCAGCCAAGGGGGTCAACCTGACTTACTCGATTTAGAAAGCAGTGTTCAAGTGTCCAGCCTTGTATTAAACATCCGAAAAGGCCCGAAGAAATCCCTTTAAATTAATTAAGCGAATAAGAGAAGTGTTTCTTTTAGATGCTATAAGTACAAAGTATAAAGTATAAATCCCAGGCTGTAAACTTTCAATCGTTTGGGGAAGACTCCCAAGAGTTGTCTTCGTACAGTTTGGCAAAATTTAAAGCAGAGGGTTTCTTCAACGGTTTTTGCATCAACTATGAGCGAAGTTTTCCCCTTGCATTTAGATGTCTAGGAGATGTTCTTGGTGTACTGCTCAGAGTTTGACCTGGAGACAACAATGAATTGATGGCCCTCGAGAACATTAATCCAAGCCTCAACGTTTTGATGTAAACCACCAACCGAAAAATGATCGGAATCTCTCAATTTAAAGGCTTCTAAATCAGGAGACGCGCCCGACGAGAGCACTTCCTTCCAATGCGCTACCTCCATCACTCCCCCCTGGTCAGGAACCCCGTTTATATTCACCAATTCGAATTGACTCTTGGAGTCTCTTCAGTGGAGACCATGGATTTTCTCTTACAACCCACCATCTAGGTAAAAAGACGGGTTTAAACACGGATTTCACCTTAAAAACCAACCAATCCCAGACAAATAAATATATATAGAAATAACCCAAAAAGAAATCTAGAGAAAAACCGGGGTTCCCGACCAGGAGAGAGCGACTTCAACACGTCTGAGAGCAGAACGTCTGGTGGCTACCGAGATATACGGTAAACCAGCAGGAGTCACTCACCCTGACCAAGAGCTATTTGAAAAACAGCCAAAGAAACAAAACGGGGGACGAATAAAGCAAAAAACTGTGACAAATGACATGACAAAAATGGATATTTATTATGCAATTTCCGAAAATACATTATTCATTTGGCCATCCTGGAGTGTTCAAAGTAAACTAGCCTCACAATTTCGGGAGCTCCTGCAGACCACTAGAAAACCGACCTCTCTTTACTGGATTCCCGGTCTGGCGATAAGGACAGTAACTCTGATAGTGACCGAATTGGTTACACGCGAAGCATCTAACCGAGGCTCGACCACCACGCCCACGACCCCTGGCCGTGAAAGGTCTAGGAGCTGCCACTCGGATAGTCTTGTCAACTTTAGCAATCGAATCGAGGACTTTTTTCATGATCTTCGTCGCCCAACAGAACCTGAAGGTACTGCTGGAATTGAGACTCCAGAACTCTAATTTTAACCTTCATAGCCTGCAACACCGCGTTGAAGAATCCCGACTTAGGATAATTCGACTCTTTCGCCACGATCTTCAAATTTATAAGGTAATCCAAGGCCTTCTCATTGTTGAACATGGGCATCTTAATGAAATGTTGCAGTTCCTCTAAGGCTGACTCAACAGAAGCCTTCTGGGAGTTCTCTAAGGCCTCCAGCCTCCGCATGACTCGCAACATATCATTCTCTTCCTGCATAACAAAGCCAAAAGGGATACATTTATCATCAATCTTATTTGCCAAACATTTTCCCTTCCGTACGTTCTAAATTCTGAGCAACACGGCCATTAACAACAAATGACCATAGAAAGGCATTATTTATTATTTATTATTATTATTATTACTATTATTATGAAAATTATAAAAGTTCAATTGAGGCCTTACACTACTGTAAAATGGTAAAATCCTAAAATCCTAAAATCCGAGCTTTCGCCGATCTACGGCATCATCAGGGATAAGAAAAATATTCCGCATGAGGCTTATATATAGATGTAAAGTAAGAACGTGTGAAATGCGAGAGAATGTGGGAGTGAATGCATGAGCTAAATTATAACAAGATATAAATATGAATAAAAATGAATAAAAATGAATGCTATGAACTAATGAGTGAGTGTCAAAGTTCGAAGAGTCTCTAGATGTATTAAAATAATTATTAAAATAAAAGGTCCGCGAATTCGCTGCATTCCTCTCGGGAGTTGAGGGCAGGTTTGTATTTTCGAATGTAAAACGCTTCAAGCGCGATGGTCTTGATTTCGATGCCTTTGTGAACTTTGTTTTGGCACTTTGAAATGTGTTTCTTCACGGAGGAGCTGTCATTGCTTAGGTGTTCTCTTACTCGGTCATGGACAAAGCGTGTTGTGCTTCCGATATAGTCGGTGTTGATTACAGTTGTTGCAGGTGATTTGGTAAACAACGTTGCGTAATAAGCACAAATTGGTGTTGGAGATAGGACAGTTGGCCCTCGTACATGTCCGTTCAGTGTTGTTCTGAGAGAGGGCTCGTCTTAGGGTGTATGACTTGTGCGTGACCCGTACTGGTATATCCTCTTTTCGGAAGATGTTAGCGATTTTGTAATTAACTACAAAAATGTCCGCGAACTTCACAGGCCAACCAATTCACTCACAGACACGTCTCACAGGTATCAACAACAGAATTTCAGTACTCAAGCAAACATCCCAATAGCACAACACAGGGACAAAACATTAGGGCAAACTTGCCACGCCAACAAGTCCCACGAGCACCTGCCAATACAAAAAATTTATCACGCCAAGAGGCCTCAAAGGGGTTAACAGGAAAAAAACACCTTCACGCATGAAGAATTCAAAGGCAAACATAGCACAACTTCACGGAGCAACCACACAGGTAACTTAAGCTCAATATAGTCCCACAGGCATAATTCGCCATGCCAACGAGCCTCACAGGCACAGGCAAAAAAGCCTTCCGCTACACGGGCAATACCAAAACAAACTTATCGCGCAGATAAACATTCCGCCGCACAGGCAAGCCTCACAGGCAATATTAGATAAACATTTCACCGCACAGGCAAGCCACACAGGGAATATCAGATAAACATTAAACCACACAGGCATGCCACAAAGGCAATATTAGATAAACATTTCACCGCACAGGCAAGCCTCACAGGCAATACTAGATAAACATTTCACCGCACAGGTAAGCCTCGCAGGCAATACTAAATAAGCATTTCACCGCACAGGCAAGCCTCACAGGCAATATTAGACAGACATTTTCGCCGCACAGGCAATATTAGATAAACAATACGCCGCACAGGCAAGCCTCACAGGTAATATTAGATAAACTTTTCACCGCACAGGCAAGCCTCGCAGGGAATGTTAGATAAACACCGCACAGGCATGCCTAACAGGCAATATTAGAAAAACATTACACCGCACAGGCAAGCCTAACAGGCAATATTAGATAAACATTACGCCGCACAGGCAAGCCTCACAGGCAATATTAGATAAACATTACGCCTCACAGGCATGCCTCACAGGCAATATTAGATAAACATTTCACTGTACAGGCAAGCCTCTCAGGCAATATTAGATAAACATTTCACCGCACAGGCATGCCTCACAGGCAATATTAGATGAACATTTCACCGCAAAGAAGAAGAGATCGTGGAAGCCATTAGAGATCTTAAGAATGGTAAAGCACCTGGGCAGGACCAGCTTAATGCTGAGCTCTTTAAATGTCATCCAGAGCTTGCAGCAGAGATATTACTCGCACTCTTTGCTAAGGTGTGGAATGGTGAGGGGATACCAAGTGACTGGAGCAAAGGGGTCATCATACCAATTCCTAAGAAAGGCACACTGTCTGACTGTAATAATTGGCGGGGTATCACTCTTTTATCCCTACCTAGTAAAATCTTCTGTAAGGTTATTGTGAAACGTCTTTCTTTGGCGGTCAATGAAGTGCTGCGACAGGAACAAGCCGGTTTTAGAAAAGGCCGAGGGTGCACAGAACACATTTTCTCCTTGAGAAACATCATTGAACAGTGTCATGAATGGCAGAGAGGATTGTACATCAATTTTATCGATTTCCAGAAGGCTTTTGATAGCGTGCACAGGGAGAGTCTATGGAGTATCCTCAGGGCGTATGGCATACCTGCACACATTGTCCAAGTGATAAAGCAATTCTACACTGACTTTTGTTGCTCGGTTGGAGGCTCTGACCTGAGCTTCCATGTCAAATCGGGTGTTCGACAAGGATGCGTTATGTCAGCGCTACTGTTTAACATTGTCATCGATTGGGTGCTATCTCGAGCTACTGAAGACAGAAGGAGAGGAATACGCTGGACGCTGTCAACTGTTCTGGAGGATCTGGATTATGCCGATGACATTGCTTTGCTATCCCATTCTTTTAGTGACATGCAGGAGAAAACTGACCGGCTTGACAGATTCTCTCGGCAGGTAGGGCTTAAGATCAGCCCTCAGAAGACGAAAGTATTGCCTGTCAACATCTCAGCACCATTGCCCATCAAAGTGGGACAGCTAGACCTTGAAACGACCCAACAATTCACCTATTTGGGTAGTACAGTCTGCAGTGATGGGGGGGCTGACATCGACATCCGACAGAGGATTGGTAAAGCTAGAGGGGCCTTTGCAAAATTGCGACCCGTGTGGAGAAGCAGAAACTACAGCAGAAGAACGAAGATTAAGATCTACCAAGCTTGTGTACTCTCTGTACTACTCTACGGATCTGAATGCTGGAGAATGACTGTGCATGACTTGAGAAAGCTGCAAAGCTTTCACACATCTTGTCTCCGAAAAATCTTGCACATCTTTTGGCCAAAAAAGATCTCCAACAATGAACTCTTTAAATTGACAGAACAGGAGGACATGAGTATTGTTCTTACACGGAAACGATGGAGTTGGGTTGGCCATGTGCTCCGCAGAGAAACTACCAGCATTTCTAAAGTTGCTCTCAGATGGACACCAGAGGGTAAAAGAAAAAGAGGCCGTCCAAAATCCAGCTGGAGAAGAACTGCAGAAGCAGAACTTCAGGCTCTAAACCTTACCTGGGGGCAAGCTTCACGGCTTGCAAAGGACCGACAGGAATGGAGGCAAATTGTTGATGCCCTATGCGCCACTAGGCGTTTAAAGGACTGATGATGATTTCACCGCACACGCAAGCCTCACAGGCAATATTAGATAAACATTTCGCCGCCCAGGCAAGCCTCGCAGGCAATATTAGATAAACATTTCGCCGCACAGGCAAGCCTCACAGGCAATACCAGATAAACATTTCACCGCACAGGCAAGCCTCGCAGGCAATACTAAATAAGTATTTCACCGCACAGGCAAGCCTCACAGGCAATATTAGACAGACATTTTCGCCGCACAGGCAAGCCACACAGGCAATATTAGATAAACAATACGCCGCACAGGCCTAGGCAAGCCTCACGGCCACAAATCACTAGAACAAATCCGCCACGCCAGCGAATCTCACAGGCATTAAGTTAAAAGAGCAAAAACCACCCCGCCCAATTCAAACCTCGTAGGTATTCACAGCAGAAACATCAGCTAACAAACCAAGGACTGAGGAGCCCAAAGCGCGCCACATTTAAACCAGAACAAAATGATACCATACCTCATTCGCTTGTAACACCGGTTGAGCCCCAGCGGCTGATGGCATTTCAGCCGGTTGTTGAGCCGCCGCCTGCAATGGCGGATTTCGTTCTTAAGGTTACTTCCCACCTTCAAGAGTGAAAAAAAATCATTTTTTCTTTTATTTGCCTAAATTAAAATTTGTCATTTTATCTAACATTTACAGAAAAAAAAAATGAAAATCTCAAAAATCGCCGACGTTATTTAAGAAAACATGTTTTCCAATAAAAGTTAATAAATTATGAAGGTGTCATAATCTCATAAGTAGGTGACGTCTCGGAGGAAATTTCGCGGGAAGCGGGTTCTTATTTCATGTGATTTGCATATTTTCTTTGTGCGTTGCGCGTTCGAGTTTCATGGAGAAATCTAAAACAGAAAGAAGTCCTTGGGTAAAATCAAGGAAAAAACCCGGGCCAAAGAAGAGAAAAAGGAAAGGTTTTGCGGAAGAAACGAAAAAAAGCCTCGCAGAAAGCGACAAAGGCTCTTGGTTCGGCCAAGCACTTTTGTCGACATCGACCGATGAACACGAACGGTCTAATTCAGCTGGTTCAGTTGGTTCTACTCCGCTCCACGCTCGCGTCCAGGTTTCTTACAAAGAAGTCACCATCATACCTTAATTTTGTCAGCCATAGATTTGGAAATGTGCTTTCCTTTGACTTAAAATAATTTATAAATCAACAAAACACAACCTACCCCAAAGACCTCATTTCGGAAATGAGAGCAACCTTAATGCTCTCGCTCGATTCGATCGATTCTGCTTCGGTTGACGCGTTACGTTTCTTGCCGCGGGATTTCCCCTTGCCTTTGGCAACTTTACCCATTGCGAGGATTGCTTTCGTCTTGCCGGTCAAAAGATCGAAAACGTGACTGTAATGCAACACTTTTCCCGGGAAATTCTAACCCATTGTAGTTGACGCCAGGAGGTCCTGTTACGCCATTGGCTTGCGGTTTCAAGAGGCGACATAATCTCCTGGGGCGTCGCGAGTTGTTTACAAACCTTTTAGAGCGAAAATCTCGCGATTGATTTCTCGTAGGATGTGTCGACTTTGAGCGAATTAATAGGGTATGTAGATTTCACGGATTTTCGTAAAATTTGGCCAAAGCATTCCACGGATAATAACAAACAAAACCGTGTCAGGAAATTATCATATTTGAAATATTTTTCCCGTGGCGACCATTTACGTAACGCGTCTCGTATATTTTTAGCTTCTCCAACTTTGGACTAGGATATCTTGGCAACCAATCAGAATATCGAAAAAGCCTGACACAGTTTTGTTGATTGATGCCTGTTGAATAAGACTGTGCAGCCATTTTGCTCGTGCCGCGGCATTCGATACCCGATTAATTCACGAGATCAACTCTCGGTCGTTTTACGGTTTCCCAGCTTCTGACACTTCCCAAAAGAAAAAGTCACTTAAATTATATTTTTTCCAAAAACTACATTTATTAAGCTTTCTACTGATATATAGTTTGTTTAGGTTTTATTGAAACTGGCGCACGTACGAATTTTTTCCTGAAGGGCACCCGCGAAGGTGGGAAGTAACCTTAAAGCGGGGATTCACCTGAAGCCCGTTTTTACACCGCTTAACTTGGGTTTAATGCGAATATCTCACTCCCGTTTCAAGCATTCCCAAAACTCTCTGCTCATCCCACAAAGCTTTGTTTAGCGGTGTTTTGTAAATTTTTTGGTGATTTTTGGGGATGTTTGGGAAGAGATAGTTTTTCTCAAAGGATTAGTAAATTTTGGAGAAATAAGAAATATTAAAGATTTAATGTGATTTTAAAATTAGAAGTTAAAATTTAGTAGAAGGACACCCAAACAGTCCCCTGACAACCTGGGGTGCTCTTGCGTTGGGGTCAACTGTCTGGTAGTGTTCCAAAAATAATTTTCTTTTTTCTATCCCTTCTTCAAAACTCTTAAAATTTCACTCAAATTCACCTTTACCCCCACCCTAATGAACTGCACGCGACCCGCGCCCCGTTATGGCGGGAAAACTTGCCCAGGGGCGGCGCAAAAAAATGGGTCGCCCACTACCTCTCGGAACGAGTTATTTCATTAGTTCCTAAAACAATACATAACAGGCTATAACAATGCCCCTATCCCTGAATAACAATAGAGGTAGTGTTTACAGCGGGCGAATGAAAATAGAGGTTTCAGAGAGGTAGTGTCTTACTGCAAAAAAATCGTTGGTGTTATTTGTGTTCGTGTCGCGGTATGTCTAGAGTATGCAGGAATGGAGGCGCTGGAATCTCAGTTATCAGTCAGATTTTCAGCGATTTCTCAGCTATCAGAGAATGTTACAGTTCCCGCGCAGTTTTGACCAATTCTCAGCTATCGGTTAAGCCCCATCTAGACTCTCTGTTTATGCATTTCAGATGCTAAGAACCAAACGTAGCACATGTTCTGTATCTGTTAACTTGAAAGTTTCAGTTTAAGTCTGCTATCTTTGTATTCCGTATGTATCACTCTTTTTATCTCTTTTTCGCTGGGCCATAGATACGGTATCTTGACACAACAAACACTTGAAACTTACAAAGAAAGGTTGTCGATAAGAGAAGTCCTAAAATAGAACTTGGATATTAGAATCTAAGTAAAATTTGTGTAATCAAAAAATTTGATTATCACTTTCGGCTTAAAAATACAGTAATAATTACAATATTAAAAGGACGTCCGGGCTCAGGAATTACGCATTTGTTATACGATTGGGTTCATTACACTTCAATTACAGTGCATGGCGGTTGGAGTGCCTGGAGCTTGTGGTCTCCCTGTGACAAAATCTGTGGTAACGGTGTAAAGGTACGCACTCGTTCCTGCACAAATCCACCTCCGTTTTATGGGAAAGGCTGTGGCACTCATCATTATGAGTCAAAGGAGTGTACTGCAAATACCTGCCCAGGTTAGTACCGTCTGTCTCTCTGTCTGTCTCTTCATTTGTTAGTCAGTAAGTAAGTCAGTCAGCCAGTCAGTCAGTCATTCAGTTAGTTGGTCAGTCCACTACAATCTAATGTCTCATGCTGGATGCTAGAGCGGGGAAGGTCGAGCCTCGAAGTTTAATTTCTGTCACTTTGAGGGTAACATTTTGACAGTCAGATATATTGACAGTCAGTCAGTCAGTCAGTCAGTCAGTCAGTCAGTCAGTCAGTTAGTAAGATACATGTATAGTCAGATGGTCCGTTGGTCAGTCAGTCGGTCAGTCAGTCAGTCAGCGATTCAGACAGTGAGTCGGTCAGTTAGTTAGTCAGTCCTCTAGAATCTGATGTCCCATGCTGGATGCCAGAGGGAGGAAGATCGCGTGAGCAGATAAAAAATATATCAGCTTCGAGCCTCGAAGTTTAATTTGTGTCACTTTGAGGGTAACACTTTGACAGTAAAAATTTTGTTTGTTGCAGTGCACGGCGGCTGGAATGTCTGGGGTTCCTGGTCACCCTGTGGCAAAACGTGCGGTGGGAGCGTGAGAGAACGCACTCGTTCCTGCACAAACCCTCCTCCCTTTTATGGTGGGAAAGGCTGTGGCTCTCACTATTATGAGTCCAAGGAGTGTGCAGTAAATAAATGCCCAGGTGAGCATTTCAAACTTGCATTGTCTGTCGCTAGCTACTTTTGAAAATACTTTGGTAAGAATGGATGTGTTTTAAGCATTTGGGTGCAGTATCTGATTGAATGATTTTTGGTGAGCGGCGGAAATGCTCACGATCGATCTCTGGAATAAATCTCCTAGTATCTAAACCCGTCAGTCAAAGATAAGGGAAGAACATGGCTAAGGAGCGGCGTTTGAGGGTAAGTGTCCCCGTTTAGTGGAAGTTAAAATTAAATTGTCATGTTTTTTGGTCGCGCCCACGTCTCAGTATCGGCGCCATGCATGCAACATTCGCCCATTTCACTTCCTGTGGTAATTAAGCTTTAAAAAGCGTCCATTCAATTCCCTGGGAAGTAGATTTCTTTTATTTGGACGGCTTTTATATCCAATTTGCAATAAATAATATCAAAAATCCTATCTGACACGATATTTTGCATATCATGTCATATGATTTCATGTAGTCCATGGTGGTTGGTCAAACTGGAGAAACTGGGCAGAATGCAGCGTGACATGTGGAGCTGGCGTAAGGTCACGTGAGCGTCACTGTGACAATCCTGCGCCGGCCTATGGTGGAACACCTTGTGAAGGAATTTACAAGGATAAAAAGCCGTGCAGTACTGGTGAAGTTTGTATAGGTAGGTGTAAAGCCTTGTTCGGGAGACGCGTACGTTACATAGGAAGGCAACTGTTCGAACGAAAGCAGAAGTGGGGAGATGTGTGCTTCCTATCCAGCACTATACCGTGTATTTTCAGGCTCGAGGTATAAAAAAGGAAAGGGATTTCTCGATTTGAAGTACTGTAGTCTTTCTTTGGTATACTTTGAAAGGGGCAACATTTTCTAAAACAGGTATTATTTATACGAATGGGTTACTTTATCCATCAAAAACGGTTTATAAAAGGGTAAGGTTATACTACAGACCTTGGGGTGTAGCCTCTCCGAAATAGAGTTCGAAGTAACGCTTATCCATGCCAAGATTAGCTGTAAATTGACCCAGTCCAGTTTAGCAAACCGACCAAGCTGTTTTACTGTTCAAAGCACTGCACCTCAAATCTAAATGATTTTTTTTGTTCATTTTCAGTTGGAGTTGGTTGCTATAACAGCTTTCCTTCGGATCGCCTAGGAAACTTCGCTGATGAGATCCAGTGGCAAGGTCACTTTTCGTCACAAATGCAGAAGATTGTTAAGAAATGCGCCCAACTAGCAGTGCAGAAGCGAAAGAGATACTTTGCAATAGAAGACTTTGGCAATTGTTATGGAGCGCAAAATTACCCCTCTGGCAGTGAATCGAAGGCGGCCCAGTGTATTTTTGGTGTCGGTGTAAAGAACCATTACTATGTGTACGAGGCTAAGTTGTAATTGTTTGTTTTCTCACTAAATTTTAATGGAAAGTAGTAACAACAAAAAAGAAATTGTGAAAAAAAAAAAAGATGATCATTAACAATTAGACCCGTAGCCCTTGCGGGCTACGGGTCTAATTGTTTTAGTATCACCCAACTAGTCGGACAGAAAAAGCAATAATAAAGTTAGCAAATGCAAGTTGAAGAAAGATCTATTTGGGAACTGATAAAACGAAAGAAAGCATCACGAATTTCGCTACTCGATGACTATTACTTATAGTCCTCTAGTAGCGTAGCCAATCAAAATGCAGGATTTGCATTAGTCCGCTAGTTGGGTGATACTAATTAGTATTAGCCATTTGTCAATATTTTAATTAGTTTATCATTTTATATTCATAAATCAACAATGTCGCAACCGACAACAATTTTAAGGAGCTACATCACGGGGATTTTGCAGACTTTTTTGTCTAAACTATTCTGAAATTAGCGCTTAGGCAATTTAACTTAACCCGTCAAAATATTATCTTGGAACATCTAAAGAAAGATATAGCCTTGATTTACGGAGAGAATCAAACTACGGCTATAAAATATCAATTCTTGGAAGACGCGTGGAACCCAGGGGGGTGCTCGGGATTTCAAGTGACGGGGATGATCGAATGGGAGCAAAAATCAAGACCCAAAAAAATCCCTAGGGCTTCCAACAAAACCCAAAAAAATCCCTGGACCAAAAATTAACCCCTAAAAAATCCCATGCCGAATTTCTGGCATTATAAATCATTATAAATTGAATGTTTGTGTTTGTTTATTCATCATACCTGAATAATGTTTCCTTCATCAGGTTTAACATCTCTAGAGATATCCAAGAACGCTTTGCCTAGGTCAATACCCAAAAAAATCCCTACTTAAATCAAGCCATAAAAAAATACTTGCCAAATTTTCCTACCCAAAAAAATCCCGGAATCGAAAATTTCAAACCCAAAAAATCCTTTTATCATCCCCATCACTTGAAATCCTGAGTACCCCCCCCCCCCTCCCCCCTGGGGCGTGGAAACAACTTGAAAAGTTTAGCCTTAATTTTTCAAGTTGAAATCCATTTCCATCCTAGCCAACCGCAGTCAAAGACACTTGTTTCAATGTTCTAATATAGCAATTGTTAATAAAATTGGACCATTATTTTTAGGTTTCCTGCGAAACGAATATGTATTTTGGCTTTACAAATGTCTGTTACAATCCGTGACAAAGCCCCTTTAATACAAATTTCTTGTAATTTTTATTATCTTTAATTTCGTTTTCAAGTATAATTAATTTTTCAGTTCTGTGTTTCTTTTTCGTTTACTGACTGTAAGGATAAATAAATACGTACGAGTAATAACTGCCTCAGTAATGAGAATCTTAGATTAAAAAGCGTACAAGCTTTGACCAGCTTTCGATTCCTTCACGGAATCTTTTTACAGGTGGCACTTCTTGAGGTTTTGTCCCGTTTAAGGATAAGAAAAGTCGCAGTAAATGTCCACGTACTGATCGATCTACTGTCCCTTAGTTATCAAGAGATTTTGATGGCTTCTGCATGTGATCCTCCTTCCCAAAGTGTCATCTTTACTTGCAGTGTCTTGAAGTGTCCGGGGTGTTATCCGTGTCCTTTAGAAAAATATATCGTTATTGTAGCACAGTGTTATCTGCTTCCGGTGAGGCAATGGCCGAGGCAAGATGTAGATATTAGAACTTCACCCAACTCTCTCAGTACTAGTCTTATTCCGGAACCCTGGCTCTCTCTCCCCCTCCCTTGCGCGTTAGAGAGTGGTCAGGTGTTATCTTTTCTGATAGGGCGGGGCAGAGGGTTCAAGGACCGGATCACCTCCGTGCACGCAATAGAAGAGTATAGCAGGATCGTATTAATAGAGGGCTGAGCTTCCGTGACATGCAGAGTGACGGCAGTTTTGACAATGAAAGTACAAACATTTATCAATAAGTGTCTGAGGAGACTCTTGAGAGTATACTGGCCTAAGGTGGTCATCAATATAAATCATGATTTATCGATAAGAACTGGTCAAAAGCTTATCATTTAATACTATCACTAAAAGAAGACGCTTGAGATGGATTAGTCATACACTAAGGCAAGTTGAATAAATAAATAAAAATATAATTAAACACCCTCAGCGGGTATTCTGAAGTTTAGCCCCCTCTCCCTTCAATATTTGCTCCTACGGGCCTCTTTTGGTCTAAATCGATCCAATTGTATATCGTCAAGTTTGGACAATGTCAAACAAAAACTCAAAATTAAAGCGGAAGACCTTTGCGCGATCGACCTCGGACGTCTTAGAATCAGGCTAATATTCGCTCGATCGAAGCTTCAACTTTTTATCTCCTCTTCTGTAATTAACAGCTTAAAATACCAATTTACTGATAAGCCTGCTCATGGATTCTATTCTTGAACCAATCACAGAGACTGAAGAGCATAAATTTTGCGTGGAAATGATGAAACGCCTCGATATTCAGCGAAGGAACGAACAGTTCTGTGATGTAATTCTAGAAGTTGGCTCCGGTGACGATCAAGCTCGTTTGAAAGCTCACAGAATCGTGTGAGTCCGTTCTTTTACAACGCTCTTAACAGTGACATGAAAGAAAAGAAAAAAAGAGTGATCCGATTAGAAGAAACGAGCAAAGCAGTGATGGAAGAAGTGTCGGAGTATCTGTACACAGGACATGTTGATATCAATGAACACAAAGCATTTGATTTGCTGGCAGCAGCCGACTACTTTTTCATTCCAAGCTTTAATTATTTTATACGTATCCTAACACTCAGATATGGTTTAATATGAGCCCACCACAAAACCACCCCATTCACCGGCAGCTTTTACGGTATAACCCCCCCCCCCCCCACCCCAAAAAAAAACATTATACATGTACACATTTTTCCCAGTCAATTCTTTATTTTCACCTTTATTTTATTCCCACTGTTTATCCAGATTGTAGCTACTATAGTTTAGTGCTATATATAATTACTATGAAATATTCGGGTCTCATCAGTTATTTCTTTTGCTGGGGTAGACTTGGAGTATGTTGATTGGTTTGTTGAGGTAAAAAAGGTTAAGTCTGCATACAAGCCTAGTGGCCTATCAGGCCGGAGCTTATCTCGGTTTCCGTAGCATGAAGTGACTAGGAGTATTGCTACTCCCCCCTGGAAGGGATGCTAGTCCATCGCAGGGTTACCCCAAGCAGTAAATTTGCTGGTACCCATTTATACACCTGGGTGGAGAGAGGCACTGAGAGTAAAGTATCTTGCCCGAGAACACAACTTAGTGCCCAGTCTTAAGGACGTTCGCGCTAATTGTTTATGCGCATCCTTACTGCGCACATGTCGCAACGCAACTTTTCTTTGTATTTCTGACACAAGTAACTCATTATCCGTCCTCAGTAAAAATTTTAGAAAAATCTATCGACTAGAAAATTTTCGCGCGAACGTCCTTAAGAAAAGACGCACGCTGATTGGTTAAAAATCGTGTTTCTATAACTCGACAGAAACACAGAACTAGCACGAGCTGTTGACGTGATGATGGCACGAGCGAAGAGAATTTACATCTTGATAGTCAAAGTTAACAAGTTGTTTTCTCCACTTACTCTTAATTTGCTGCCCTCCCCCCTCTAAACGTTCCTTTTACTCATTCTTTACATCCCCAAAACACTTTCACAAATCCCTTTTATCTTCCAATTTTCCCATATGCCACAGAGAAGAGTAGTGTTTGCAGATTGCAGTTTGTCCAAATATTTGTCTTGAATTATGTTCCACCTCTCAGCACCAAAAAGCGCACATTTCCTCGCATTCAAAAGCAGCATAATTTGTAAGGAGATGTGATCTATGAATTTTTTGTTTCATTGACAATTTCAGTGATGCTTTCATCCATACCTTGAATCTCAATAAAAATAACTTTTAACACCTCAACAACGGAATTAAATTAAACAAAGGAAAAAGTCAACAAACATCTAGATCCGAAATTTCTTTCTCACCTTTTTTGGTCTTGTACGTAAAGAACTCAGAGCTCCCATCTTGAGAAATTTCACAGGAAATTTCCTCTACTTGCAACAACATGTGATAGAATGAATTTGTTATGTGTCCAAAGTCTTTCCTTTGTGACAATAACAATTAACAAAATTGGCATGTGCAAAACCTGATCAGCCAAATTGAGATTAGTTTAAGCTTGAGCTAATCTCCACACTGAGCATGCACACTTAGGGTTTGTCATTTTGGGCAGTGACCTCTTCTAAAAAAATGACAGAATCAACTCTTGATCCCAGAGAATTTGATCTTGTTGCACAAGACCAAAGACTTGCCAGAAACTCCAAAGAATTCTAATTTCTTGTTTGCAAATTTAATTCCTGAAAGTGCGCCGACCTTTACTAGAATTTTGATTCCATATTATTTTTGTTTAATTCTAACATTTTTAGGAAAGTAACATACAGAGCATTTTCACTCACGTGACCAACGGCCATACAGAGCATTTTCTTATGACGTCACCAATATGGCTGCCGTGCTGTTATGTGAAAACACTCTATACAGCATACCGACTGTATTGAGAGTTTTTAGATGATGTCACGGCATCCATATTTGTGTTCCAAAACAAAGAAGCAGTGGCCATAGTAGTGTACCAAGCTATAATTTCCTCTGAGAATTTTTCAACTCCATATTTATGCAAAAATTGCCTTTTGTTTTAGTAAACCAAATAGAGCAATTTTACTCACATAACCAGCCGGCATATTGGTTTACTAAAACAAAAAGACAATTTTTGCAGAAAAATAGAGTTATGTCTCATTTAGTCAAATGTTTTGATTCCACTTTAAGTTTTTGTTACATTTACATTCTTCAGACCAAGTACAAATGTGAAGAGGGACTAGACTTTTGTCTTCAGTAACTCCCGTACGAAGTGTTTTGTATTTGTGCTCTTAGGGTTAGGTCCCTATTCTTTTACCCCCTGGTGAGACTGTATCTGTGAAGAAAAAAGCATTTAACACAATTAAGCAATGAACATTTTAGACAACTGTAAATTTGCTGATAAGGTGAAAGTTGATTTGGTCATCAACTATCGCCAAGGAGAAGACTAGATAAGGTAAGGTAAAACCTGCTTTAAAGACAAGTGGCTTGTCAGGCCGGAGCTTATCCTGTTCAGTCTATGAAGAACTATTTCTACTCCCCTCTGGAATGGATGCCAGCCAATCACTGGGTTACCCTCAGCATTTAATATTTGCGATTAGCCAGTACCCATTTACACACCTGGGTGGAGAGATCGAATCACTGTGAAAGTCTCAACCAAGAACATGACGCAGTGCCTTGGCCAGTACTTGAACCGATCCAAAGTCCAGCGCACCAACCATTACACCACTGCCCTCCCACCCTTAGGATAGCAGGAATCCCAACCCCAAAATTTTTGTGCCCTTTGAAAAATGTAAACCGAAGGGTTGATTGTTTGTCCACAGGGTCCAAATTTTGCCGGCTTTTTTGAGACAAAATCCGAACCTCCCCTTTGCAAAAACCCGCCATCCTTAGGGGGGTATGGATAAAAAATGGAATGTCCCATCGGAGGAGACTACGTTGATATCTTGAAACCTCAAAGGTAATACCTTTTAAGGCTTATTTTCGGTTGCTATTTCTCTAAATAAAGCAAACGGAAACAAATTAGTTGTTTTGGAAAGTAGTTTTACCTCTTCAACTCGTGGAACAAGCCGTTTATCCAAGCTATAAGCTCTCTTTGGAAGTCTGTTGCTGCTCCTTCGACGCTCCTGTTTCTTTCAGCCCAAATCTCGCACTATTCCGAACACTTCACACAAGCCTACCGATTGACAAACCTTCTTCTGTTACAAGTAAAACGAAATCACCGCATCTCTTTATGGATTGAACAACTTTCAGTTACATTTCTTACTCAAAAGACATCCAATGCACTCCATGTTGAATCATTTTCTGCAAGGCGTTCTTTATTAGTGACGTGTTGGTGAACTGTGGTTCGTCTCCAAGCTCCCGTACCGTGCGAAAACACTTCCGCTTCACTTGCACTTTCAATTTTGGGTTTCGTTAATTTTGTTTGCAGTTTGCTTAAGGAAATACACAGGTTCTGGTGTGTCCTCGGATACAGAAGATTGTAAGTAAGCTTACGTACAAGTTACTTGCTATTATCTTTGCAAATTTTTAAAACGAAATTTTAGAACGCGGATGTTGAACAGACGAAAAATGCATTTCTGACTTGTAAATATATATGACTGCGAAAACTTGATAGACCTTACCTTGTCTGTCTCTGAAATCAGATCGAGAAATTTCAAGTCTTTAGACTCTCAACTTTTGTCCTATTAAATTTTGATTCGTGTGCCGAAAAAGAAATTGTTTAATTAAGTAACATTGCCAACTGCAACTGGTTGTACATTGTAGTCAGCGGAACGTACTGTACTCTTGCTCTATCGTGCAGTTGGAATTTGTTGCTTGTTTTTGGCGATTTCCGTGGTACACAAATTGAGGAAAACTTGAGCATTAAAGCAAAGTCGCTAATTCTTTTCAGTGGAAAACGGCAGCATAAATTCATTTAGTACAGCCCTAAAAGCCTTGCTGTGTCAACATACAGATTCTCCTTACAGTCTCTACACATTTCTCATAGTACGGTATATATATAATGGGGTGATTTGTTTCAAAGTGGTTTGTTGTTTTGAGGGGAAATGAGATCTGATCACTCAGTAGGTATCACATGGTTAAAAAATATATATAAATCAATTGCAAAGTACGACAAAACTCTTTTATCATTTCCTCATATGTATGCTATAGTTTTAGTACATTGCATGCACTCAAATAAACACTTTAATGCCCCCTTGAGTTTGTATAGATCATTTTCACGTGACGTCATCAGGTATCAAAATCCAAAACTAAAGAGACACCATAGTTTTTATCCACATCAGGCATAAGAAGTACTAAAATTATATCTATTTGAGACTTTTCAGCTTAGTAGCGTCCTTCATTTGAAAATCAGCGCACTTTGAATTTCAGAGTAATGGCGGTGCGTGACACGCAGTTACGATTGTGTTTGTCAAAAAATATACATTTAGCTTGTGATTTTTAGCCATTTGAGAAGTTAAAGTAGCAGGAAATATGTTTATGCAAATGTTTGTTTGTCAAATACCGATAATCAGTGGCCTAGATGATCAAAGTAAGTTCCAGATGTTTACAGTATTTTCTGGCCGCCATATTGGTGTACCACGGAGGTACACCAATATGGCGAATTCATACTGGGCTCTGTAAATTTGTGCAAAACATTTCGACAAATATCTAAGGTTTGGGACAGCGCACAGACCTAAAACTTGGAGAAATTACTAATCCTTTCTTCTTTCCTATACTATCCTATTTTCTTGACCTCATTCACTCAATAGTTTTCGATTTATATTTTTGTTGCGTGACAGTGAAAACGATCTATAGATGCTCCCCTCTAGCATAGACCCCCCCCCACCCAATCCTCCAAGCAAGAATCGCCTCAATCATCGAAGAGGCCTGGAAGGATGACAATATATGGCTGGCCCTAGCCTGATAACGATGAAGACATAAATTTACAACTATAAATAACATCTGCTCAGATTGGATTAGTCTCCTACTCACAAACTCTGTTTTCTTTCTTACTCTGCAAGCAAACTATGTATATTTTTTGACGTTGTTACAGTTAAAGTGAAGTAAAAGCATGATTCTCTAATAAGTGCTTCATGTATCTATACACTATTGGATGAAAACCTGTGAAAAACCTGTGAAAAACCTGTGAATTATCCTGTGAAAGAACCTGTGAACTACAAGTTTTCACATGTTTTTTCACAGGTTTTTCACAGGTTTTTCACAGGGTGTGAAATTTTGAAAACCTGTGAACAGGGCACTTTTCACAGGGTCAAAACCTGTGAAAAAACCTATGAAAAAACCTGTGAAATACAACCTGTGAAAAAACCTATGAAAAAACCTGTGAAAAAGAATAGTGTTTGGGGAGCTTTTTCACAGGGTCTGAAATCTCAAAAACCTGTGAACAGGGCACTTTTCACAGGGTCAAAACCTGTGAAAAAACCTATGAAAAGTAATTTTGTTTTGGAGTGTTTTAACAGGTTTTGAAGATCTGAAAACCTGAAAAATAAACAGGGCACTTTTCACAGAACAAAAACCTGTAAAAAAGGACAAAAACCTGTAAAAAACTTGGTGAACCGCTTGTACAAAATGTATATGTTGTGGTTAAATTTATCTTTGGTTTAAAAATTTTAAAACCAGTTTGATTTTGGTTTTTCATTGTCTCATATTCATTATATCATAATCTGAAACAAAGGGAAATCAAAATCAAACTGGTTTGAAAATTTTTAAACCAAAGATAAATTTAAACCGCAACATATAGACGATGTATACTTTTTGTATACAAAACATTTTTAATTACCTGTCAGTGGGCTGTGATGCATACTTTTTGTACACATTTTGTAATTACATTCAGTTAAAAACATTAATGGAAATGGTCAGTATTGTATACTTTTTGCATACAAAACTACACAGATTGCATTAATTGCCTTTTGCTTAAGATATAAAATGTCAGTGCACTTTGATTCTTTTTTCCAGAAAATGTGACTGTTGCTGCATGTATCTTCTAATAATTTAGGTTGTGTTAGTTTACTCAGGATCTGATCATAGCAGCATTAGTAGCTCATGGGATGACATTAACGAATCCAAGCTGCACTGCGTTCGGTCTGCACTCATCACAACCATGGTCAAGATTCTTCCATACACTAGACCTCCTGTCCTGTTAATACATTAGACCTCAATTATACTTACAAAAACAGCAAAATGACTCATTTGACTGCAGCAGTTTAATGACAGTATATTAGAACTCTCTCACTCAACAACATTCAAAAGTCTCTAGAGATCGAGTCCAAAAAAATAAACTTACAATTATTAACAAATTTCCTTCAATCTGCAGTGAATTACAAATAAATAATGCATCCACCAGATACAATATTCCCCTATTCCTGAATAATAAAAAAGTAAATTCAGGCTGAGAAACCTTTACAACCCAGATGCTTTCTTAAAAAAAGAGAAAGTTAAGTTAAAATGAAGAGAAAAACTATCTTGAAACATAATCAGCTGTATACATTAAGCAAGGTGCATGAGGTTTAATTTGCAAAAGAATTAACATCTGCTAGTTTATCCAAGTTAAACTCCCTAGCACAGAGTTGAATGTGGTAATTTAAGTTTGTTATGGAGACTTATCTTGATGGCAGCTGCAGATACAGTGAACCCCTGGTACTTCTTCAGTGTAAATCCTGTTTTGAATCAATGAGACAGAAAGCAGAATGAATAAGGATACAGTTACTCATATCAATTTGTTTGACATAAAGACAATGCATTAAGTGTTAACAATACCCATCAATTAAATAATTGTTATAATAATTGACAATTTATCCCTCATTATGGCAAGTTTGTTGTCATTATTATTATTATTATTATTTTATTTTTAATACTACACACAGGGTGAGTTTATTTAGGCTATATTGAAGTGACAAAATTGATTGAAGGTGATTCCTCAGAATGAACTCGTGAAAGTTTGGGAGAACTCGAAAAGCTGTGGAAACACTTGCCTGCAACTCGTGTTCCCACAGCATTTCTCATTCTCCCAAAATTCCACTCGCGTTTCTATAACTCGATAGAAACATGATACATGTTTTCACAAATCCAAACGACATCGAATCAAAACAATCCTCGCATTGCTGTTTTCAGTGCGTCCTTGAGTAGCAGTTTTGTGCACGCACTCAGCTATATCTTTTTTTATGAATTTTTTTTAAATTGTCTTACTCAAAGAGGACAATTTTTACACCAAAATTATACAATAAAAAATATAGGTGACCATGCTTGTTTACTACAAAAAGGTAGTTTATCTCTATCACGAGCCAAGCCCTATAGAAAAAAGCCGCCATTTTGTTTATGTGCACGCTAATCGGCCTCAAATTCTGCACAGTAGGAATGCGCAATGCAGTACTGAGGAATCACCTTAATGACATTTGCTTGTGGTTCACATAATTTGCAATGACTAAGTTATAAACTTGTACATCCTGAAATTTATGCTTACCAATAACGCTGTTCAGAATATAATTTGCCATTTGCTCTAGTTAGGTTTTGGCCTTTAAACTCCTCATTCAAGGCATCCAGCAGGCTGAGGCATGCTGCATATCCAGTACCTGATGCTCATCTGGAGGCCTGCTCAATGATGTTAGCATAAACATACATATGTGCACCAGCTGGGATGAGTTAAAACCATCTACAAATAAAGCAATTATACAATTGAGGGGCAGTAACTGTTAATTAAAATCGGTCCCAAGAATTCAAACTGGTTTGAATTCGTGGGACCAGTCGCAGGGACTGGTCCCCGCAATATTTTGCTTTGTCCCTTGTGTGAACAGGGTCGTGGGACTGGTCCCTGCGACCAATTAAAAATGAACCAATCGCTGATCAGCATTTTAAGCTCCCACAATTCTGCACGTTCGTGTTTGAAGATG
The DNA here is from genome assembly GCA_963693305.1 of Meandrina meandrites. Taxonomy (NCBI): domain Eukaryota; kingdom Metazoa; phylum Cnidaria; class Anthozoa; order Scleractinia; family Meandrinidae; genus Meandrina; species Meandrina meandrites. The sequence goes on from OY855910.1 coordinate 12,290,358, forward strand.
GCGATGCCTGAACAGAGTAGTGAACAGATTGAACAGAATACTACTGAACAGACTGTTGGCATTAATATTGAAGATTGGAGCGTCACCAGTACACGAATGGTAATTGATTCTTCGTTCATAAGAAACCGGCAATTCTTCGTCTTGCATCATCATCAGGAGCAACAGAGTCTTTTTCTTCGCAGCTCTCGAAGCCATTTTTACTCGATGAAAACAAAGTTCCCGCCAAATTTTCTCGCTATATATAGCTAGCTGTCGCTAGCATGTTTTTGTGCCATTTCATGAAGAGAATGCGTGACATTCGGTTTATGTTATGCAAATTTGATCGGATGTTTTTTTTCAGCTAGCCTGGAGAATACTATACTTTTGCAGTTTTTGATGAAATGATGCAATTTATTATTTTTTTTCAGGTATAAAAACACCGAAAGGAAACCTGATATCAAAATTATAAAATACGAGCGGATTTCGAACATTGTCAACATTCCATGTTTTTAAAACAATTGTTGAACACAGGCCAGTAAGCACGCTCAGATATGAACAATAATAGGAATAATAATAATAATAATAATAATAATAATAATAATAATAATAATAATAATAATAATAATTTCCATCTCCACAAGGTGATTATCTTGTTTTATATATTGAAAACGTCATAAATACTGCTATCTTGCTGCGAAACAGGTCCCAGCGTGTGAACCCTTCAAGGGACTGGTCCCCGCGACTCATTCCATGGTGTAAACTCTACAGGGACCGGTCCCTGCGACTGGTCCCCTGGCCTTGTGTGGCGACCTTAAATGTAATTTTCACGACCCCAACTTAGTCACTTAATGGGAGCCGTTTGTGAAATATTAAACAACACTCCCCCCTCAGCAATGAATTCGGTAACTTTTTTTTCGGCGAATCTTTCCGTTTATAAATCACAACTTGCCAGAATTTTCTTACTCTCAAAATCCCGCAAAAGTGTGACCCCATTCTAGTCACCCTATAAAAAATGTGTGAAAAAGCGACCCCATTATAGTCAGTCCTGTCGTGAAAATGCGACCCCATCCAACGGCACATCCCCATTAGCCCATTTATACCGGGGGGTAAAATAGAATAAATTATTATTTGTACACGGTAAAAAAATATTCACTTCAATTATTAAGTATATAACCTGGAGAACAGGCGTTATTTTATTTTTGTGTTTAAGACTGGCGGAGGCGAGAGCAAAGCTGTTCCCAGCGCTAGCCTACTTGCAGTATACATAATCTAAAACTTACATACATACATGAACGTTAAGTGTCTAAAATATTCAGCTGGAGAGCTAATTGAGCTAAAATATATTTATAAGTTAATATCTTACAGATAAATTAAGCTTATTAAAAAAGTTGAATATCAATACGCTTAAATAGTAGAATAAAATAGTTCTAAAAAGGCTTATAAAAAGCAAGGAAAGTCTCTTACCTTCATCCTCGTACCGAGAATTACTTTTCCGATTTCTTGAACTCATAACTTTTGAACTCTTTGGACTAGGTTTTGTACAGTCTTGTCAGTTTCGAGCCGATAAGAAATAAACAGGCAAAAAAGTGTGAAGAAATGGGAGCAAAGATGGTTTTCTTGACGATTTGGCGGTAAAAAGCCCGCCAAAAAACGCGGCCACCCGAACCACCGAGCAACCGAGCATCCTTTCAAGAACGCCGCTGAACTTTTGTTGTGGACGCGTAAACGAGAGGTTACTAAGTTCTCGCAGTTCTCGCTTGACTGCTTGACTGTGGCAATGGCGGCCTGTTCAAATTCCAATTCTTCTTCCTCTGAAAGGACAGTAAATCCGAAGCCACAACGAAGAGAGGTCATTTTGGAAACTATCTCTCTCAACCTAACGCAAAGATCCCTAAAACAACATTTTACCGCATTTTGAACAAGTCAGAGATGCGATCAACAGTCATCATATACAAGTGAAAACGAGGATAACAGAGTTCTTAGAAAGAGGGGGATGTGTTCGAGGCTCTTCTGAACGAGTTGCATGCACAGCTATCCAGTTTCGTAAATGATAATCCAGACATTTTTATGCCAGTGGAATTCCTACTTGCTCACGGCGTTATGGTCATCTGGAGTCCGAAGTTCCAACCAACTTAAAGGTTCATTTGAGATTCAAGAACCAAATGGACGGAGGACGTTACAATGAGGTTTCTGGTTTGTTTGTTTGTTTGTTTGTTTTTATTATTATTGAAGAGGGCATGCCATTTATATGTCATTCTGTTTCTTGTCTGTAGATGACATAGAAATTTGGCCCACAAATGCTAAGGTCAAATCAGATGATGCGTACATGTAGAATAAACTGAGTATTTCCATGCAGATTTTTGTCATAGGAACAACCATTTCTTTGTATGTTAGCAGTGAGATTTACTGCATAAAACAAATATTCTGCAGTGCAGACCTTTCTAGTAATTTATATTTGTTTGGTTTCTTTCTTTTCTACTCAAAAGGGGAAGAAGTGTATATATCACTCACTAGGAAAAAGAAACATGAGGGCAACATAGAGGACATTATTTTTTGATGGACAGTTGTACCTTAACACTTTGCAAAGGATGGATTCTTCAGAGTAACAAGTTGCAGAACAAAAAGAAATGGAGATCCATTTATCACTTCAGATAATCACTGATGGTGTGGCTGTATTTAGTTCTTCCAAATTGAGCATTTGGCCAACTGTCTACTGTCTATTTATAAATGGGCTTCCTCCAAAGTGCAGGTACTCAACTACATGTACTTCTTTAAAACCATATTAAAATTAATTTGGGCTTTTAACTTTCATTTATGTTGAGCTAAACTGTGTGTGAACCTTTAAAGTGTTTTAAACTTTGCTGAGGCCATCCCCTTGTTTTTCTCTGTTTAGCGTCGTCCGACCGACCCAGATTTTCGTGTTTTAAAAAAAAAAGAAAAAGTTATGCAGAAGGCAATGACACATTATTTCAAAGAAATGTCACTTTAATCCGAAACATAGGCAATTTTTTGCCATACAGTTTTGGTGGTTCATCCTTTTTTCGCTGTTCTCGTTTGAGTTTAACCACGATGTCGATTTTTCCTTCCTCCATTGCCGCCAAGTTGACTTTATAACCACGTCGTGTTGTTTCCAGGCTCCACGGATATTATGCTGAGATACCGGGCCTCCTAGTTCCAGACTCCTTTTCCAAATTTTTTTTTGTTGCTTTTTTTTTCTTTCCTGACCAACCGATCCAAAATTGCCTTCGACAATAAACGAAAAAAAAAGGGGGATGGCCTGATGCTTGGTATCTAAATAATATTTTTTGCTTTATAGCTACATGCACTTGTGTGCCTGCAGCTAGTTCCAGAAAATACCCATACTCCACCCACAAAAGGGATTGATTGGAATTCCCTGGGGGTTTGGGGCTCTCAAAGATAAAAAAGATTAAAGAAATGTATGAAACTTAAAGGGACTGTGTCACGGCTGAGTTCAGTTTATTTTATATAATTTTGCAAAATACTTGCTAATTGGCACCTGATGTTTATGAAGAGAAATTACTTCTGTGGAACCGATCTAGATGACAAAGCCATTAGCTTATTATGTCTTCCGGGCATAATTATTTACAATTTAAAGTTACAAACAAACGGAACTATCTTTGAAAACTGTTTGAACAGTAATTTAAAAACCCTGGTCAATCTATTTCAATTTTCTTAAATTTTTTCCCATCTGTAAAATTTGCTGTGTTCTTGAAATGTCCCTTCACTGTTCTTTAGAAGTGTTTTTTTTTTAATTTCACCCAGTTCGGTTGCACTTTTTGGTACCTGCATTTGGCTGAATCTGTGATACAGTTCCTTTAATTGGAATTTTTTGTCTCACTGACTGACTTTCAATCTCCTTGTATTTTTGCTTGACGCTGGTACCCCTCTAGCCTGCAGATAACTTACATAAGCTTTAGAGCATAATGTTATTAGTTTGGTTTTCCAGCAACCCTGCTGTAATATTTTTCCTTCTTATGTAGCTTAATTTGTATTAATTTTTTTAGCAAAATCCCCCACATATGAGCGTCACATTCATGTTTAGAAGGCTCTCGCCTTAGGGCCATCGGAGAATTTAAATAAGGTCTATTGCTTTGCATGATATATAAGGTGCCCGATCCCTTGCCTGAGTAGAAGAAATTCATTTTTGTTGTACTGATAAGTAGCGGGTAATACTATTTGACAAGGAATGACCTGTAAATTTGTATGCAGATGGAGTAAAGTGTTTAGGGTGATTTCATTTAACCCATAAAACAATATCTAACAGTTCTGCTTAATGGCATTAGTGTCTTATAGAAACTGAAAGTGTAATATTACTATTTCACAGGTTTTGTAAAATCACTCTAGCATAAACTAAATTCTTGTTTTACAGACATCAAAGAAAATATTGTTTATTCACTTGCGTCTAGTTTGGAAAGCAAACACCTTGCTTTCAGACCATTATGCAACCATTTGCAGAAACCTTGAAAGATTTGTTTAACCAAGGTATGAACATGTACATGTACATTAAGTTTTACCAGTTCTTTATCAGCCATTCAATTGGACAGTGCAAGGCAATAAATTAATAATATATGTCAGTATTACTATTACTGTCAAAGCCCATGTTGTCATTCAGTTTGCAAACACAGAAGACTTGAAATTGAATTTATGTCAGGATAAAATTCGTCGCCAGTTCACTTTTGTGACTGCTTCTGCGAAACATTGTCCAACACTCTTTCAATCTTTGAATTTTGGTGCAATGGACGATACTAAATATAATTGTTTCATAAGCTGCAAGAAGAACTTCTTTTAAAAGCTAACACTGCTCCTGACCAGGCTTGAGGGAAGCCACAGGAGGCCTAATAATTTTGCAACTGAGTGTCTGCATGTAACAAAAATATGACTTATTAAGAATTTAAGAATGATCTCTGGCTAAAAATATTTAAAAGTACGAGTTCTCGACTGTTAGATCTACAATCTTCGACGGGTAAAAGTGAATAACAAAATATGTATTTTTACCCATTGAAGACTGTAGATCTAACAGTCGAAAGTTCGTACTCTTACATATTTTTAGCCAGAGATCGTTCTTAAATTCTTAATAATTATGTTTAACCCTGGCTACGGTCCTTCAATATTTTAAAAATATGACTGGCTGTTTTGCTTGCAGGTTTATACAAGTAAAGATCAACCAGACTGAAGACTCTCCATTGCTGTTTGGGTTTTGGCACATTTGATGCCCCAGCAAAGCCTTTATTTCAAGAATTTTTTTTTAATACAATGCATTTTATGGCTGCTCATGCTCATATCGTCTAAGCCCTGGGGAGACAGTGAAACAAAATTATCAAAGGAGGCCACACCCATGCATATCCTTTTATTGAAAATAATTTAAAAACTGGATATGGTTAGGAGAGGACACATGAACAAACTCTTCAATTTGCAGCTGAATTACCAAAAATTCATTTGCCAATGGTTTCCCCTCACCCCCCTCTTTTGCCTGTTCTGCCCAGAATTATCTTTGCAGAATTCAACATTTGTAGTCAACCCCCCCCCCCCTTGCTGAAGGTCTGGATCCACCACTGTTACTTTTATGGATGGATAAGAGTTATAGTTCTGAATCATGGTCAGTAAGACAAACTTCATGAGATTAAGCAACCCTCCAAGTCTATTTTTTTCCTTAATGGCCATTTGGCCACCGACTGCTCAAGTTTGGTCGCCAGTGAAAAATTTTAGTTGCTAAATTAGCTCACGCTTTTAATCCTTCTTCTCAATTTTAGTCGCCAGGCTGGCGACTTCGGTTGCAATTTAGTAGCTAGCTCCAAAATTTTAGTCGTCATGGCAACTAGAATGGTCTTAACTTGGAGGGTTGTTAAGTCAAGATATGAATTTGTTTCCACTAGTCTGTATATCACACTTACCAAGAAGTGTTATGGAGAACTTCCGTCACCTGAAGGCATCAGAGTTCTATTCTGTGCCATGTCTTTTATATGGCATCCTCCCTGACCTTTATTTTCAGCACTTCATTCTGCTAGTTGAAGCTATAATCTATTATTGCACTGGAACTGCATATTATACTAATTGTTGCTACAATCAGTTAACAGTAAATAAATGTAAAGTCATATATTACTCATTATCAGTTAATTGTACCAGTGTTATCAAATGGCAGATGTTTTCCAATAAAGCTATACTGTACATGATTGAATATTCTTTGGATTTTTTTATTATTAGCTTATTGACAAATTTATCCGATAAATACAATAATAATATTTGGCTCAAGTTCAGGACGTGTTGACAGAGCTCTGAGAGGCCCAAGCATCATGACCAACAGCCAAATATTTTCCCTCCAGCCCAGCCAAACGCAGTTGATGAGTATTTTAGCTTGATTTAGTTGGAAGTTGTAGAAATGTCTCATGGTGAAATATATGATCGATTGCACATGGTTATTGAATTGTTCAGGTCACTTGTATGGGCCTAGACAGCTTTTTCTGGACCTGAGCATACATCAATGTTATGTTTTTCCTGTCATTGCATCAGCAGTGCAATGTGGTAGTATATTTAAGTGTTATATTTAATAAAATATTTAAAAGCACTTTGATTGCAGCGAAAAAATAAACACATACACAAAGCTTTGGCAAGCCAAATCCTGAAAAAGTATCATTTGGTCTGCCCAGTAATTTACAAATGAGAGGTGTGGCCTGATGAATCATACAAATTCAATATTTTGCCTGCCGAAATAATGAACATACCAGATTTGGTTGTACAAGTAAACCATGTGTTGCAATTGCATGCAGTTCAATTATCAAAATGGTTCAAATCATGTAGAACTTGCAAAATATTTCAATTTTTTATTGCCTGGCTTACAACTGTATGTTCGCCCTATTTATCACAGCAATTTTTGTTGACTTAATTAATCAAAGTGTTTTTTTTATTAGTTTTAAACTGTTTTCCTTTTCCAGTGAAAGCTCTTGATAGTTTATTCACAGGTATTTTCACATGTTTGTTCTGAGTAATTTTCTTGAAATTTCTTCAGAGGCTATTTCACAGGTTTATTCACAGGTTTTAAAAGTGAATTTTTTAATTATTTTGTTCACATGTTTTTTCACAGGTTTTTTCATAGGTCATGAAATTCACAGGTTTTTTCACGGGTTCTAAATTTTGTGATTTTTGGACAAAATTTAGCCCTTGCAAAATTCACATGTTTTTTCACAGGGTGTTTCTGTGTCACATGTTTTTTCACAGGTTTCTCACAGGTTTTTCACAGGTTCTCATCCAATAGTGATATTTAACACCTCCCCTAGGACACCAAACTTTAATAGATGCGCCAGGTGCTTATTAGATCATTTACAGCTTTTATCTGAAGTAGGGCTCCAGTGACACATCACCAAATACAATTATTAATAATTTCATCGTAAGCCCTTCCAGTTTGGCCTGATTCAAAGCACTGAAATAATTTATTAAGCATAAAGTGGTAATCAACTGAAAATATTTGCATATAAAAAAAACTCTCATTCAATCTCGTCCCCAGAGCCTGCTTTTCTTTTGGTCAGCACCAAGAACACTGTTCTTGGTGCTGACCAAAAGAAAAGCGGGCTCTGGGGACAAGATTGACTCTCATTGTAACAGGATAATTGCTTAAGTTTGGTTAAAGGAAATTCCTGAAATTCGAGATGTTTAGTTGACACTTAAACATGTTTCTCATATGTGGACTGCTCACCCGATCATGATTACCAAATCATTCACTGCTTGTCATAAATTTTGTAATGCTTTGACATTTGTGCATTTTAACTTTATTTTGATGAAAAATGTTCAACCTGGGCTGGGTTAAAAATATGTCCACTTCCTTCAATCCATTGCCCTCTCAAAGTTCCACATTTTACAGCGGATGAATGATGTAACTGTATATAGCACTTGTATATGGACAATAGTAACCAACCTATTACAAACTATGACTTTCATCTCTAAATTTGACATTTACAGGTCGGCAGTATTTCTGTGACCAGTACAGTGGCAGCAGTCCAAGACGGAAAGTCATTTTTAAGCAAAAATAGTAAGCTTTTTTTAAGTATTATTATTCATGTATATGGTATATTTTTCTTTGTTCTGGTATAATTGTTAACACATGATATTATGAATATGAAACAAAGGATAGTACACTTTAGTTCAACACTAAGACAATTAAAAATGTTTCATGCAAACAGAGCAAGCAAAGGCACAACGATAAATCTAGAGTATTTGTGACCTGTTAAACCTACAAGATTAGAAACACAGAAACATTATATGTTCTTACAATAAACTAAAAAAGACATTTTTAACAGCTTGCCACAAATGGGTCAATCACCTTCTAGGTGACTAGTAACTCATAGAATTGAAATTTTTACTTTGAAGAACAACAAATGTTCATAGTAATTATTTTAATTATCTTACATTCAGCAGTAACTCGTCGTTCTGTTCAAATATTAATAAAATAAGCAGCAGGGACAAGCTGGGATGGTGATCAATATGTCCTTTGGTCTAATTATTAGCAGCTATTTATTGTGCCACTGTCGGAGAAAATATTAGGTACCATGAGTAAGAAAACATCTAAAACAAGCCTGGCACATACAAGTCATGTTGTTATTTTCAGAGACCCCCATTGATACTGGTTCTTAATTAAAACAAATTTGTTACATGTATTTTATATGATACACATGTCAAATAATATTTCACGTATTCACTGACTCCCAAGATGTGAATGTTGATTTTCCTAATACTGACACTGTACTGATACATAACTTTATGAGAATATTGTGCTTCATCAAGACAACATCTCATCACTGTACTGATACATCACTGTATGAGAATATTGTGCTTCATCAAGACAACATTCTCATCACTGTACCGATACATCACTTTATGAGAATATTGTGTTTCATCAAGACAACATCTCGTACTGATACATCACTTTATGAGAATATTGTGCGGCGGGGCTCAGTAAAGTACAGGTCACAGGTCACAGGTTACAGGTCACAGGTCACAGGTCACAGGTTACAGGTTACAGGTTACAGGTTACAGGTCACAGGTCAAAAAAATGAAACATTTGGAGGGTATGTACTGAGGCCCAAAATGATGAACAAAACTTGTTGCGGTTAGCTTTTACCCCTGTTGGCTTGCAGTTATCTTACTCTGGATGCTTGCGGTTAGCTTTAATTCAGGTTGCTTGCAACAAGCTTTTACTCCGGTTTGCTTGCGGTTAGCTTTTACTCTTGTTTGCTTGCGGTTAGCTTTTAGTTGCTGGTTAGGGCAGTACTCTATATATTTGTCTTTTGTTTCGTTTATAGAGTACTGCCCTAACCAGCAACTAAAAGCTAACCGCAAGCAAACCAAAGTGAAAGCTAACCACAAGCAAACCAGAGTGAAAGCTAACCACAAGCAAACCAGAGTAAAAGCTAACCGCAAGCAAACCAAAGTGAAAGCTAACCACAAGCAAACCAAAGTGAAAGCTAACCACAAGCAAACCAGAGTAAAAGCTAACCGCAAGCAAACCAGAGTAAAAGCTAACCGCAAGCAAACCAAAGTGAAAGCTAACCACAAGCAAACCAGAGTAAAAGCTAACCGCAAGCAAACCAAAGTGAAAGCTAACCACAAGCAAACCAGAGTAAAAGCTAACCGCAAGCAAACAGGGGTAAAAGCTAGCCGTAACTGACAAGTTTTGTTTATCATTTTGGGCTTCAGAGCATACCCTTCAAATGTTATTTTTTTGACCTGTGACCTGTGACCTGTAACCTGTGACCTGTGACCTGTGACCTGTACTTTAGCCCCGCCGGAATATTGTGCTTCATCAAGAAAACGTCTCATCACTTGTTTGATTGATAGTGTAGTAAAGGTACATATCATTACCTTTGGTGAAATTATTAAATTTTTATTTTATTTATTATTGATATATTATCTTTAATATTATCAGGAACTTATTGAATTGAATACTAAAAAAGCATCAGATATTGCTTTTAAAACTTAATTGTTATGGTGCCATTTTTTGGACCAATTTGAATTTCTAGTGAAATATTGAAATTTTGTCATCTTTTTACAACATGAATACAAAAGCCATTTCATTATTGTTTACAGCTCTTATATTGAATTGGTATTTTTAAATGGGTTTTGGTTATAAAAAATCAGATGTTGTCTTTTCATTTGCTTTTAACAATCATTGCACCTGAACAAGCACAGCTGCCCTTGAATAAGCATTCCATGATGAGTGCCACAGGAGTAAATACGTATGGTACCTGTATATTTGGATTGGTTTTCAATTAAGTGTCATAAAACCGATGCATTGCTATGGCCAATCACAACAGCAGAACACAATGCACCAATAAAATCAAAGCAAATATACACGAAACCAGCACCAAACACCACTGGCTTTCATATCTGACTGGTGAGTAGGTGGTGGAATATTTTGAACCAATAGTTTTGATACTCAACTGAAAATCACTCTACCCTTGACACCAAATTGAAAGTGTATTAATAAGTAATGAAATATCTAGCACTTTAAATTCTAACGATAACATATATTTCCCATTTCCTTAATGTTAATTATTGTAATAGCAAATAAACCCTTTCAGGTGGCTGGTGTACTGGAGGACAATGACCGAGGCTGAAAGGCTGAAAAAATGAACAGTTGGCGAAGCAACAGTAAATTTTTTTTTATGGCAATCTTTCACCCAAGGGCATTAACCTCCATACCACTCTCAACAGAATTAGGGGCATATTTTGTGCATGACGACTCCCAGGGAGAACAGTACAAAAAGCTACAGTGATCAAAAATTAATTTCTGACCCTCCAAATTTCCAGTAAGGGTTAAATAACAATGCAAAGAAAGACATTATAAATTGAATGTTCATGTTTGTTATCCATCATACTGACTGAATTTCAAACCTTATAATAAATCCTTTGATCTTGAAAACTTGAAATCCTGAGTACCCCCATCCCCCTCCCCTTCCCTGCTTCCCTGGATACCTGTCATTTAATTGTGTACCATGTGATGTGTTTTGTCCAATGAGGACCAAAAGAGATTGGTGGGTTAAAATGATGGACAGTAGCCTGTCTGTACGATATGGACTTTGAAATAAAAGTGCTTCACATGTGGCCACCATTTTGCTATTTAAAATCAAAGGATGTTCTTAAGATACTGTGTCAGGGGTCCTTTTACTGGCAATATATCAAATGTGAAACCACCCAGTACCACAGTCCATGCATGTCAATTGCAATGGCATTTAATATCTTTCCGCTCATTCTCTGGCTCAGCTCATAGTTTCACTTGCAAATGTTATCCTGTTTGGGCTTCTTTTCTGCACTGTCACTTAAATCCTAATGTGTGCTCCACACTATCATCTTTATAATTGTTGCCGTGATTCGCGCTGTGATGGACTATCAGTGTTTTTGTAACCAGATGCACAGGCAAGAACTGAAACTTGGAACAGAATGGATCGCTAAACACAGTCACACATTTACATTTGAGCATGTGGGGAAATTAAAATGTTTGGAAAGGACTGTAATGAGCATGAAATGGCTGTATGCTATCAGCCAATGAACACAGAGATAGTAAGTAATTAAATATAAAATGATTAAATTATAATATTTTCAAGACAAAATGAATTCTTAATAAAAAATGTAATTACTGTAATATAATTTGATTGGTCCCATGTGAAAGTCTATTGTTTGGTTTCTTGTATTTGAACATGATAACCGTCCATTTAGAAAATCAATTTCTGCAAGTTCATTTTTTTTAGCTGACTGTACCAGAAACCAGACCAGAAACACCAATGAAAAACTTCATCCAATTATTGTGAATAAGCACATATAATGCTGTAACACCCTTTCTTGTAGCATCTTGGATATATAATTATACTTTTTTTTTTTCATTTTGAAAATTTGCAAAGTTGTTCGATTTCTATTTTTCTTGTCTTTTGTTTATTAAAACTATAGTAACTTTTTCTACGAGGTGGCAGGAGGTTTGCACCTTCAAAAAATGTGAAAATAACTCACCTTTCTTGGAGGATACGCCATGTTGCGACGCCGAGCCGTCATGTACAATTTATTGGAGAATACGTTTCACTTGAAATCGAAGCTAGACGATTTCTCATCCTTCAAATGGCAGCCATTTTTCCTCCCTTCTCGAGGGAATTCTCGACCCGTGAGCCAATCATATCTGCGGAAATTGGACACGTGATAATTTTAGCAGCACCTGCGCTGACATAATTTCGCCAGTGAACGACAAAGAGCGCACCACAATTGTGAGAAATGAAGAAGCGAGCAAAATATAAGGCTGAATGGTACATGGGATGGGTAAGTTCGCAAATTCGGTGGAGTTTAGGGGGAATAAAGTTGGCCAGTTTCTGTACCCTGTTTGACGACTTGTGCGATGGTGAATGACGGAGCGGTGGTGGGGGCTCCGGCTCCAACAGGGGTGTGCTTTGAGATCTCTTCGGAGATCTCAACCACGGTCCTAGTGGTTAAATGGGAGAAAAGTCCTAGCGGTGGGGCTAGACAAAAGTCCTAGCCGGGGAGGTTAGGCAAAAAGTCCTAGCCGGGGGTTAGGCAAGAACGGCCAATAAGCACACCCCGACCGGGGTTTTTTCCATTTTTTCGACTATTTTGCTTGGTACAAGAAAAATGGTAAGAATTGGGGGCACTGGGTTGGCACTCTCTGACCCACATTTTTGTATACTCTCAAGGGACTGTTTCAATTTGTCAAGGGAATACTTTTCGCTGTGGGCGATAAAAACGTCACTGGATAGGAATGCATCAGCAGTTCTAGATCCGGAAGTGTTATTTTCACGCGTCGCTCTTCATTTAGCCTGTGTAGCCTTTTGCAATCTACAGGTTGGTATTTTTCAAAGATCTGTGCTATTCATCGATTGAATCGCTTAGTTTTACATGCTTAAAAGCTGCTGCGAATCTTCCTTGTCAGAGGATATTGGCGAATGCTATTGTCTATTGTTACAAGTCTATTGTTTGTCGTCTTCATTGAAAGAAGTATTTTTAGCTCGTCACGCAATCTTTTGTTTTGACCACAATTCACGGACTTGATCACGACTTAATGCAGCTTCTCAAGACTTCAGACAGGAAAACGGTAATGTACAATATTGCTTCGAACTTAAATGGAATCTTTAGAAGGATCGGTAAAGCCACTTAGTGAAAAATTGACTGCAAAAAGCCGTCGGGCTAAAATTAAACTTACGCTTTAGCGCCTTTAGCGTGAATAATGCAGGATCTCACGGCTTCAAAAATATGCAGAATTTTGAAGCTTTGATACATTAGTAGCTACATCTTGAAATGAGAATTAATCTAAAACAAAACTTCCTTCAAGTTTCTTTCATTTGCCCAGTTTACGTTTGGAATTTTAGGCTTCTGAAGCGTATTGATTTGAAAAGCACATGGTGACATCTGATATGCAGCGTGCGGCCGACTTACCATCGCGTTGTTGTTTATTTAATAATTGTGTTCAGTTTACGACCTTTTACATGCAAAGATTTACTACAGTACTTCGGAAAATGCAAACAAGTATTTTTTTGTTATTAGTTATAGAGATGGGTAGCATAAAAAGCAATCTGAGTGTTAATTTTGTGGAAGGCATTCAGTAGTTTTCCGCTATCTCACGGCACCATGCCTTGCAAGTTATTATCCCCAATTACCGCTTTTCTGTACCAAGATAATACCACTGGTGGTTAAATAAATGTAAGTGACAGTTGTACAGAATGAAAACCTACCTTTCACCAGAGTGTTCTGAACTAGTGTTATATTTTGTAGAAAGAGTTCGTGTTTTTGCGAGTTGTTAAAATGACGCGCGGAGGTGAAGAAATTTTTTTCACCGTCTTCAAGTTTGGTTTGGGATCAATTTATCAAGGGTGATAATTAACATTTCAAATCATGAATTGGTCTTTCAGCGTGTCTAGTTGTAATAAAAGTTTACTTTACATTTGTGGTAAATCCCGTAAAAGAGCCAGGAATTTTTTGAGGGGTGGGTGCGCGCTAATAAAAGCCTTCATAGGTACTCGTGGAATCCGTTGTTCTGGACCTTGCAGCGAAGTCTCAACGGAAAACGAAGCCGGCAAATACCAAGCAAGCGATCGCTTTCGCTTCCCTCGAACACAAAGTCGAACACACTACGGAAGACGAATTCGCTACTACTCAAATCACACAGCGACCCTGCAAATCGAAATACTCCGTGACGGCGATATAGAACCAAACCCCGGCAAAAATCGCTCAAACAACTCAACTCAGTCGAATACAAGAACCAACAGCGGAAGATCATCAAACATCATTCTTCACATAAACTCGAGAAGCCTACTGCGCCACATTCACGAACTTAGACTTATTCTCAAGGACCAAACTCCATCTCTTATAGCAATTACAGAAACTTGGCTCGACTCCACTATACATAACATCGAAGTAGAAGTTGGAGGATATCGAATTGAAAGACTTGATCGAAATCGCCATGGCGGGGGAATTTGTTTATATATCGCAGAAGGAATTAAATACAAGCGTAGGGCAGATTTAGAAACACAAGAATCCGAAATCCTCTGGATCGATGCAAAGATAGGTCACACTAAATTAATTTTTGGCTGTGTCTATCGACCACCAAACAACCATCTTGATATCTTCGACCATCTTGAAGACTCAATCAGAGAAATTAGAAGGTCAGGAAAACAAGAAGTGATCTTAATCGGTGATTTTAACTGCGATTGCACTAACACCAGCCTTCGACAAACACAAAGGCTAAGAACAGGGTGGATAATTTCAACGAGGACTTAACTAGAACAATTGCTACTAATTCCTTTCAAACCGTAAACGAACCGGGAAATGGCACTAACAGTAGGTGGAAAAATGCAATATCTACTTTACAGGAACTTATGGAGAAACACTTCCCAAAAACCACAAAGCGAATAAGGCACAAAACCCATCCATGGCTAGACACTGATACCCTTAGACTCATGAGGAAAAGGGACAAAATACATAAACAAGCAGTTAACTCCAACGACGACCAATTATGGGCACAATGTAGAAAGCTCCGGAACCAAACCACTTTAATACTAAGAAAGCAAAGAAAACAATATTTTAAATCAACACTGGAAGCAAAAGGGCGAGACCCCAAAGCCTTCTGGAAGATCCTCCACACAGTTCTACCAGGAAAAACTAAATCCCAGGCAAACATCAACAAGCTAACTGTAAACGACACTGAAATAACCGAATCCAAACAACTGGCTAATACACTAAATGACTATTTTATTACTGTTGCACCAAATCTTCTACAGCCTGATCACCAAGCTGAACAAGACTACATCCAACATCCCAATAACGACATTGACATCTCAAGAACACCTGAACCCCAGAAGACTAGCAGTCATTTCAGCTTCAGAAAGCTAACAGTTAATGAAGTCTTTACAGCACTCAAAACAACAAATCCATCTAAAGCAACGGGTGCTGACGATATACCAGCCAAAATACTAAAGGCTGCTGCTAGCCCACTTTCTGAACTATTTACACCACTGATGAACCTCTCCTCTGAATCCGGGGTATTCCCAGACATATCAAAAATTGCAAGAATCCTACCGAAATTCAAAGGTGGCACACAAACTGACAAGGAGAACTACAGACCAATTACCATCTTACCTGCAGTCTCAAAAATCCATGAACGTTTTGTTAACGAACAACTACAAGAATTTGCCAGGGAAAATGGCCTCATCACACCAGATCAATTTGCCTATTCGAAGAACTCTTCAACCACTATTGCACTACTCAGAGTGGTAGACGAATGGAAATGGGCAATGGAAAATAAGCAAATTACATCTGCTGTGTTCCTAGACCTACGGAAAGCCTTCGATGTCATTGACCACTCACTTCTACTCCAAAAGCTCAGAGGCAATGGAATCACAGGGACCGAGCACACATGGTTTCAGAGCTACCTTACAGACAGGAGACAGTTTGTTCAGTGTAATGGGGTCAACTCCAACGAGAGGACCATCACCCATGGAGTTCCTCAAGGATCCGTTCTCGGCCCGACCCTCTTTTGTATCCACATCAACGGTTTAATATCAACTACCCCAAATAGCTCCATGTTCCTCTATGCTGACGACACTGAAGTACATCACTCCAGCAGTACCCTTGAAGATGCAATCGCAAAGACAAATCACAACCTACAGAACATTTCTACATGGCTTCAGAGAAACAATTTAATTCCAAATACAAAGAAAACGGAAGCGATGGTCCTAGCAACAAAGAAGCCCACATCATGTGTTGAAATCTACCTAAACAACGATAAACTAAACGTAACAGACACTTTCAAATACCTGGGAGTGACTGTCGACAGCCACCTAACCTGGGAACCCCACATAACGGAACTAATCAAAAGAGTCTCACCTAAATTAGCACTTCTAGGCAGACTTGCAGGATTCTTAGAACGTAAGATACTCCTAAGGATCTACAAACAAACAATACTTCCAGTGATTGACTACGGATGCATTATATGGCATGAAAGTAATAAGTCTCTGTCTGACAAACTAGAAAAACTACAAAACCAAGCCATGAGAGTAATTCTCAAGACCAATAGAACTACCTGTACACAACATATGAGAAACAACCTGGGACTACTAACACTATATAACAGGCGAAGATTTCTTCGATTTATTTATATCTTTAAAATTGTAAATAAGCAAAATTGTCCAAAGCAATTAGAAAATTATTTTACCAGTAGAAGCGAACTCCACGGCAAAGCATTACGAAACAGTGGCATTATCGACCTACCCCGAGCCAAAACCTTACCGGGAAGAAGGACATTCAAACATGCTGGGGCAAGTGACTGGAACTCGCTACCTACAGAACTAATAAAACAAACTAAACTATCTTCTTTTAAACTACAACTTTTTAAACATCTGAAAGAAACTGACATTAAGAATCATAAATGCTCAGTTTAATTTTTTATACCAATGCATGCTGATATATTTTAAAAGTAGATTTTAGGTAAATTATGTATTGAAATTTTAATTTAGATTTTATTACTGGACATCTTGTTAAGACCAGCATTTTTATAAATGCTGATAGATTTTATTCCAGGATAAATAAAACTTTTATTAATATTATTATTATTATTATTATTATTGTTCTGGACTGTGAGTCAATGGGTTAATGCATCGCAAATCGCTTTCAATACTAACATTTCCCCATCGCATACTCCATGCAAAATAGTCGAATCTCGAAGAGATCTTTGATTTAAAATGCAGCAAACCAAACTGTGCATGCGTGTGGGGAACATAGAAGAGTGCACCACAAGTCAGAGCGCAAACAAATCTGGTGATCCTTCCAACACTGGTTAGAGCGGCTCAAATAGCAGACAACGAACTTTCGAATGAAGAGAAGAAAAAAGGAAATGATTCTTGCCTCCTCGTAAATATGTACTTTGATCTGGAAGACAGTTTAACGAGCTTCCTCGATATCGAGTACAATCAGCCATGGCGTCGGGCTCTTCAAACACCATGAATATCACTGACGATCGCTATTCACGCAATTCTGCCATGAACAGTATCTCACACAAATCATACTCAGTCTTTGAACATCGCGCCTCACTTCAGGTAATTTCTCTGTGTTCTCCTGTTCACCGCAACTAATTAGGAATCGCAAAATGTAAGTGACGTAGGATAACTCAGTCTTCACCGGCTGCTGGCCACTGATTGGCTAATTTAAATTTCAATGGTGCGGACCGTATGGGAGGATATAGTATTCTTGGTTTTCACGTGACGTCATCAAAATTCTAAAATCCAGAATCGCAAGACCCCTGAGGTTTTATCATTCACTGGCTATTAGATATTGTGTGGAACATTTTGACGGATAACTCGAGTACGGAATACCGTACAAACCCGAGACTTGGACAAACAGAATATTTGGTAATTTTCTACAACCTATAATATTCTTGAGTTTTTTCACTCAATAGTTTTGGATTTACTTTTTTGTAACGTGACGTGAAAACCAGCAATTATCTTTCCTATGGTCAAGTTGTAACTTAGAGCAATGCAAACTACCGATTAGGCGAAAGGCATGAAAACGGTGTTGTTATTGCGTGACGTGGTGTGATGTGTATAAAATTCAAGTGTACGCAATGTATACCTGATGTGGTAAAACAAAAAAATTATGAGCCCCCCTCTATCGCTTATGAGCCCTCCCTCTACAACATATCAATGTTGTGGTATAAGGTAACATTCGCGATTGACAACATGGTGTGATTGAAGTCTCTTGGTATACCACATCACAGCATGGGGAGGGGTAGAGAGAAACAAAAAACCTTCCCAACATTACTTTATGATCATATTACGCCTGTTTTACAAAAATTACACTGGCTGCCAGTTAGATATAGAATTCATTTTAAAATTTACTTTTAACTTTTAAGGCTCTCAATTGCATGGCGCAAGCTTGTATTAGTGATTTAATTAATGTAAGAAAGCACGCACACTTTTCACTGCGCTTCTATTGCACCCAGCAGGGAAAATGAAAAAGTCTTTTGGTGACAGGTCTTTCAGTTTATCTGCGCCTTCACTTTGTAATACGCTACCAGCTTGCCAACGAAATATTAGTTCTATTTTTATTTTTTAATCTCCGTGTTCAAACATATCTTTTGAATTTAGCTTTTAGCCTTAAAATCTTGTTAATAATATGTATATATTCAGTATATTATAATGCTTAATTCAAGGTTCTCTTCCTTGTGAATCACTTTTAGCACACCCAGCGCGAAATACTTCTTCCACTGCTTGCTCGATATTTCGAAATGGAAATTGCTGTACTGCATGACGCTTCCGTCCCGACGGACGGGATCTTCTAGCAGTTTGTCTAGAGGTGGCACAAAAATGCACATGATGAAAGTCGGGGAAGGTGGGTTATACTCAACCCCGTTTCAGGCCCTCTGTCCTTCTCCTCTCTTGTTGTCGAGGAGAGAGACCCTGAATGAGGCTGGTAACGTGATCGCCTGTGACAAAAACGTTTCCAACGAATGATTTTGTCAATCTCAACTGGAGCGAAAGAAAGAACGCTCGCTACCCACACAAATTACAATCATGTTTTGAAAGTCTCCACTCATTCTATGATTCTCAGAGGTATAACAAAATATATTTTTCCAGCGTATTGAAATATATCACTCTGATTTGAATTTTAGCCCAAAGAAAAGCTAAGTTAATATTCTCATTCCGCAGCAAAATTTCTGGCCTATTTCTGGCCAGGTTAACTGGACTTCCCTGTATATGATAAGTCATGCAGGACAGAAATGGAAATCATTTTCTGCCAAAGACTTAGTCCAAACACCATATATTTGTCGAGGGAATCTCTTAAGACCCCGCAGGCGCTGGTCAATCTGACCAAAGAGGACTGTATCCAATAGAAACGGTCTACAGTTGTCAATCTATTCCAGGTCCTAGACTCTTCGATCTTCTCAATAATCCAACAATCTAATAACAATAATAATAGTTAACATTTATAGCGCACAAATTTCATGTGAATATGATCAAATGCGCGTTACAAACAAATATGGCAGGAGGCTGACCAGTTGGCTATTTACATAGCGTGGTGAAGTTGAGTTCTGGGCTACAGAAAACAAATCCAGCTAGTGGCAGGGAGGAGGATTTGAACCCGACACCAGCGGGTTGCAAGTCCAGCGCCCTAACCACTAGGCCCCGCCACCTCCGTTTAATAGATTATTTGTGAGTCTGGGTGATTTTAAACAAGCCATAAAGTACCACAACCAACGTCTGACAATCTGACAGAATAAGGCTGAGAAGGAGGTGCTTTTTGCAATTGTGAGGAGAGAAAATAGATTATTTGATTCCTTTTATTTATTCGTTTTCGCTGATAACATTAACCGTAACAAGCTCCTGTTCTTTTGCTGTGGATCATAGCTGTAACTAGCGTTGAAGCGTAACTGTGACCTGCACTAGCCTTTTGTTTAACTATTATCTACCTGCACTGTTGTGAAAGTGATTCATGTAAAAGCGAAATTCCCTTATAACCAATAGCTCTTCTTTAAATGTATGAGAAAATGGAAATTAAATCCCGCGAAAATAACTAACTATAATTAAAATAATATTTTCTATACATTCACGTTTACTAGGTGTATAATTGACGCCACGTAAGGACATTCGTCCCATCAATATACGTATACGAAATGATTAAAGGAAAGGTTGATGCCTACCAGCAACATCTCACCATTGCCAAAGAACTGGGTGATAGAGTTGAAGAAGGACGTGTTTATTGCAATCTTGGCAATGCTTACCAGAGTCTGGGTGATTTTAAACAAGCCATTAAGTACCACAACCAAGATCTTAGTATTGCCAAAGAACTGGGGGACAAGGCTGGAGAAGGACGTGCTTATGGCAATCTTGGCAATGCTTTTGATAGTCTGGGTGATTTTAAACAAGCCATAAAGTACCACAACCAACGTCTTAGCATTGCCAAAGAACTGGGGGAGAAGGCTGGAGAAGGACGTGCTTATGGCAATCTTGGCAATGCTTACCAGAGTCTGGGTGATTTTAAACAAGCCATAAAGTACCACAACCAACATCTTAGCATTGCCAAAGAACTGGGGGAGAAGGCTGGAGAAGGACGTGCTTATGGCAATCTTGGCAATGCTTACCAGAGTCTGGGTGATTTTAAACAAGCCATAAAGTACCACAACCAACATCTTAACATTGCCAAAGAACTGGGGGAGAAGGCTGGAGAGGGAGGTGCTTATGGCAATCTTGGCAATGCTTACCAGAGTCTGGGTGATTTTAAACAAGCCATAAAGTACCACAACCAACATCTTAGCATTTCCAAAGAACTGGGCGACAAGGCTGGAGAAGGAGGTGCTTATGGCAATCTTGGCAATGCTTACCAGAGTCTGGGTGATTTTAAACAAGCCATAAAGTACCACAACCAAGATCTTAGCATTGCCAAAGAACTGGGGGACAAGGCTGGAGAAGGAGGTGCTTATGGCAATCTTGGCAATGCTTTTGATAGTCTGGGTGATTTTAAACAAGCCATAAAGTACCACAACCAACATCTTAGCATTGCCAAAGAACTGGGGGAGAAGGCTGGAGAGGGAGGTGCTTATGGCAATCTTGGCAATGCTTACCAGAGTCTGGGTGATTTTAAACAAGCCATAAAGTACCACAACCAACGTCTTAACATTGCCAAAGAACTGGGGGAGAAGGCTGGAGAAGGACGTGCTTATGGCAATCTTGGCAATGCTTACCAGAGTCTGGGTGATTTTAAACAAGCCATAAAGTACCACAACCAAGATCTTAGCATTGCCAAAGAACTGGGGGACAAGGCTGGAGAAGGACGTGCTTATGGCAATCTTGGCAATGCTTTTGATAGTCTGGGTGATTTTAAACAAGCCATAAAGTACCACAACCAACGTCTTACCATTACCAAAGAACTGGGGGAGAAGGCTGGAGAAGGAGGTGCTTATGGCAATCTTGGCAATGCTTTTTATAGTCTGGGTGATTTTAAACAAGCCACAAAGTACCACAACCAGCATCTTAGCATTGCCAAAGAACTGGGGGACAAGGATGGAGAAGGACGTGCTTATGGCAATCTTGGCAATGCTTACCAGAGTCTGGGTGATTTTAAACAAGCCAGAAAGTACCACAACCAACATCTTAGCATTGCCAAAGAACTGGGGGACAAGGCTGGAGAAGGAGGTGCTTATGGCAATCTTGGCAATGCTTTTTATAGTCTGGGTGATTTTAAACAAGCCATAAAGTACCACAACCAACATCTTAGCATTGCCAAAGAACTTGGCGACAAGGCTGGAGAAGGACGTGCTTATGGCAATCTTGGCATTGCTTTTCGGGATCTGGGTGATTTTAAACAAGCCATAAAGTACCACAACCAACGTCTTAGCATTGCTAAAGAACTGGGGGAGAAGGCTGGAGAAGGACGCGCTTATGGCAATCTTGGCAATGCTTACCAGAGTCTGGGTGATTTTAAACAAGCCATAAAGTACCACAACCAACATCTTAGTATTGCCAAAGAACTGGGGGACAAGGCTGGAGAAGGAACCGCGTATCATTCCCTAGGATATCATTTTGAAACCTCTGGTTCTTTGGAAGAAGCTCTTAGTTATTATCGATCCAGTGTAAAACTATACAATGATATGAGCGCTCTTCTTCAGTCCGAAGATGTGTGGAAGATATCCTTTCGTAATGCTCGTCAGGATGCCTACACTGCTCTTTTGAGAACTCTAGTAAAGCTTGAAAAGTATGATGAGGCTTTGTGTGCTGCTGAGCAAGGACGGGCACAGGCCTTAATGGATCTTATGAAAACACAATATGACACGGTAGCGTCTACGTCAATTGAGCGTGACTTAACGATGACAGCCTTGTTAGGTAATATTTCTACCCAGACAGTTTTCGTAGCACTTGAAAGTACCAAAATCCATTTATGGGTACTATGCAAAGAAGGGATTTTTCACTTTAGACAAAAGGAAGTAGCAAGTAAAGATGCTGTTACTTTCTTGCAGTGTGTAAGGAAAGATGTTTTTAAAGAAAATGGAATTGATGCTAGAGCTACCTGTGAAAATCGCACACTGGAGAAGCTGAGAAAGAAATTACCACCTAGTAAAGAATTTGACCAGGAAACTAAAGAGACATTAGCCGGCATAAACAATTCTTTGCGCCTCTTTCATGATTGTATTATTGGCCCTATTGCAGACTTAATTCATGGCGATGAATTAATCATTGTCCCAGATGGTCCATTGTGCTTGGCTCCTTATGCTGCATTTTTAGATGACAAATTCAAGTATCTAAGTGAATCTCTTAGGATACGCATTCTTCCATCATTGACAACTTTACAGTTGATCGCAAAGTCTGCTAAGGACTATCACAGGAGGAGTGGAGTCTTGCTCGTGGGAGATCCATGTGTTCAGGAAGTTACAAACGAGCTGGGTGAGTCCATTTTACCGCGGTTGCCTTACGCTAGAAAAGAAGTAAAGATGATAGGAGACATGCTTGGTATCCCACCTCTCACTGGAAAAGAAGCTACGAAAGACGAGGTGCTGAGGCGAATCGGTTCCGTTGCCTTGGTTCACATTGCAGCACATGGCGATATGGAAGCTGGTGAAATTGCTTTGTCTCCAAATCCCACACGTTCATCCAAGATCCCTGAAGAGAAAGATTTCGTGTTGAAAATGGCAGACGTGAAAGCGGTGAAGCTGCGTGCAAGGCTTGTTGTGCTTAGTTGCTGCCACAGTGCTCAAGGGAAGGTCACACCTGAGGGTGTGGTCGGTATTGCAAGAGCTTTCCTTGGTGCTGGTGCTCGATCCGTTTTGGTTGCACTCTGGGCAATTGATGACGAGGCCACTATGGAGTTTATGAAGTGTTTCTATGAACATCTGGGTCGCGGATGTAGCGCCAGTGTAGCTCTGAACCGGGCTATGAAAATCCTGAGAGAGTCAGAGAAGTTTGGTGCCGTAAAGTACTGGGCTCCATTTGTACTCATCGGTGATGACGTCACAATAGAATTTGGAGAACATCAGTAAAAGTATCGTGAGTAGCACTTTTTTATAAACTGAAAACAAATTTTAATTTAATTTTAGTCTGTGCCTGTACGTTTGTCACGTGAAGTGCCGAATTTCTGCCTGTTGGAATTTTTATTATAAAAAAAGAGCTTGTCTCCTACGAACAATTCTCATACATTTTCCTTCGAATATACTTTCTTATGTACTTCCTGCGTTCAACGTATAAAGTAAAGTACGTTTTGTTGCATTATAGGTGTGCACTCTCAAATTTCGGGAGAGTAAGACATCATATAAGACCTATAAGTAACTCAAAAATTTTTAACGTTTGGCAGTGTTAATCATTTTCCCAGGTCAAATAAATGGTAATGACTCAGACTGGAAATGGCCTTTCCAGAAATGACCTTTACCTCTAACAAATATTCTGCGGAACTCGAAACGGCACTCTTCGCCGAGGTACGGACAGAATAATATATTCAGTGAAAATTAAGATAGAGTTCTTGGCCACAAGTATAATAGATTGTTTTCTTTTGCAGAAGCTGTATAATCAAGTACGATGAAAACTACTCGTCGAGTAGTTAACAGACCTTTTTATAGCCTGTGTATTTTCCCTGTAGCTTAACTTGTTTCTGCTATGATACTACAAACAACCAGCACCGCGTCGTCCATATATTTTCAAAAGAGCTCGAGGAAAAGAATTTAAAGTTGTTCGTTTAACCGATTGACCGATTCTCTCTTAAGTTAACAGTTGCACAATCCCGCGGTCTCCTATGTATGAAAATAGAAAACAGGACTTATTCAATGAATTTTCACATTTCTCGTTCCATTGTAAATCACTGCAATCAACAAGTTTGAAGAAATTGTAGAAAATCACTTCAATTTACGCAGTCTAACTTTATATATAATTCTTGTGCAACCCAATGATGACGTACGGTTAGAATACTAAACTGCTCACATTTTTTCTCGACATTCTTTTTTATGAAAAGAACATGTATGTATTTTGGCTTTCGTATTGTTGTGAAAAACTAATTACAAATGCACTTGCTCCTCCAGAAAATTTTGAAATGTAGAGGCTTGGAAATGCTATTTACAGCGTTTTCCAAGAGCTATTTGTGATTTACGCATATCGCGAATTATTTTCTTCCTACACTGTCTCAGCAAACCAATGCACCTTGAAGAGAGTATAACACTTGCAACGTCAATTACAAAATAGAAAACCGACTGTCTCTGTATCTTGAAACCAGCAAATGTTTTACCTTTCAGAGTCATCATAGTAAGTTCGCAGTCATTATTAGCTATTAGTTATTTTTGGCTGTTTAATATTGTTGTGCAACACCCTACGTACGTTACATGTAAAAAAATGAAAAGAAGTACAAATGTTATTGTTTCAAACCTCTCGGGAGATAAAATTTTATTTTCAACATTTTATACAGGTCTGTTGTTACAGAATGTAACTAGTTATGCAAACAAAGAAACATTAAATAAATAAGCTTTAACTTCTAATGTGGAAATGTTTGTGGAAATGAAACTTCTCACAGCCTTGATAAGGGCGTGTTATCGGGGATGGGGAAAGGTTGAGAGTTGTCGCTGAACAGTTGGTGGTAGATAACTGCTAATCTAGCTAATTTCCAAAGGGGAAAAATTCTTCAATGTACAACCATCCCTTCTTAGCATTTTTTCTGGAAAAACTTTATGGGATGTTTGCAGGAGACGATTGCCAGACATGT
This sequence comes from Meandrina meandrites, assembly GCA_963693305.1. Classification (NCBI taxonomy): domain Eukaryota; kingdom Metazoa; phylum Cnidaria; class Anthozoa; order Scleractinia; family Meandrinidae; genus Meandrina; species Meandrina meandrites. Next base: position 12,315,564 of record OY855910.1, read on the forward strand.
CCATAGTAATGCAGCTTGAAACTTGTTAGATCAAATGCCCATTATACAAATGCACGAACAATCGTAATCACTTGTAATTAGGCTTGGCAGAAAATAGTCTGCGTAGCCGGCGGGATTAGCGGCCAAGACAATGTTGGGCATTCGCCTGTCACCTGACCACGAGTGGTAATTATAAAATCTAAATCCTTCGTGAACCGGTTTTGTTTTGCATCGGACTGGTTTTAAAAGGCGGTATTTCTGTTGTGAGTGATCATATCATCTTGGACCAAACAAAACACCAAGTGAAACCAATCACAGAGTTCGGCAGTGTCGGGATATTTGTATTTGTCAGTTTTAATGTGAATGCGTTCTACTCGATTTCCCACCCCTCTCTTGTACCCAATCCCTTAGTTTCTTTAGCCTGGGTCGCCGACATAAAAAGGGGGAGGGGAGGGGAAAACGCGAAATCCCATCTCCCTCTCCCTCGCGTTTCGACGACTGCCACGGAGGCTACAGTTCCCCTGCTTTGGTACACACAACATCCTGGTAGACTTCTTGTTTATTGTTTATTCCGAGACTTTCAGTTCTTCTCTTTACAATTATATCTATTATTTGCAGATGACTATTTTATAGTTTATGACGGAAGGAAGTACCACGAAATCGGGAGTTTCGAGAAATCGGGATTCTACTGCAAACAGGCTCTAGTTGGGATTATCAGATTACGAAACCTTTACCATTAATATCAATACCATTTTCCAACACTATTTTTAGCGCTGCATGATACGAGTTTGTAAATTTTCTCTCAACAAACTCTAGTGGTTTATCTAATAAACAAGTTGTATAAAACTAAATTTTGAAAGGGAAGGACCGTAAAAACCCGTAGCGGGTGCCAATTCCGGAGAAACATGGACATGGTAGCAATAGGCGGGAAAAATGTAACCTGTCGCAAGGGCGGGAAAAACCCGTTGCCGGTACCAAGAGCGGGAATACGTGCATTGGAACTGGTGACAGGGGCGGGAAAACACGCAACTTGTCGCAAAAGCGGAAAAACCCGCAGCCGATACCAAGAGCGGGAAAACAGAGAACTAGTGGCAGACGAGAGAAAAGCTTATAATTTGTTGCAAGGGGTGCAAAAAAACCGTAATTGGTGTCAAGAGTGAACTATGTTACTTGTGCCAAACCAAGGAAAATATGCAAGAGTAAGACGAGAAAAAACGTAACTGGTAGCAAGTGTGTAAAACATGTAACCGATCCAACAGCAGGAAATCCGAGCCAAATCACGGATGCTATGGTTTGACATCTGATTGGCAAAAGTCCTCATCTGGTCGGGTTCTACCAATCAGGCGAAATGCGAGAAACCCGCTGCATTTTGGGAAATATTCCGCTGGTTTTCCTTTGTGTTTTTTCCCGTCATGGTGCGGAGATCGTGCGGTGTTTGTCATTCGTATAGATCTGCCTATCGCATAATCAAATGTACTTCATTCAATAAGACGTCATCCTCGGAGTCCCTTGGCGATGAAAAGTCAAGAGACTCACCAGGCCAGTTCCAAACACCTCTCTGCATGCTTCCTCCTGATTGGACAGAAAAAGTCCTTTGTATTCCTTTGTATTATTCTGCCCACTCGGCAAACAGTAACTTTGAGTCACTTTGGGGTCTGGGTCTGTCATGGCCGAGTAAAGACGTAGCTAAAATCGCTCCCGCGTGTTTCGAAGTATTTACCTTACATTACAACTGTTTGTATGGAAGAGATTATCAGTGTCCTAAAACGCAAAACAAGAGGAAGCAGTAGCAGCTCAGAAAGTGCTCCGACGCCAAAAGAGAAGAAACCAAGATCTCCGTCCGAAACAACTGACGAGATCAACATGGCGCTCGAGATGGCTGAAGATCTCGGCTCGAAGATCCAGCTCGTTCTCCAAAAACTCAGTGGCCTTGAAAGTATGGTGGAAGGAGTGCTGCAGAAATTCAATGTCTTAGAATCCTCCGTAAAAACTATTGAAGCAGAAATTGCCACGCTCAGCGCTAAAACCAGCGCTGTTGAGAAGTCAGTGGGCGTAATGGACAACAGCCTGAAGTTTTTAAACAGCGAGGGGGAGGAATTGAAGTCACAAGTCAACGAAAATGTAAGAGAGATTAAAAGTCTAGGTGACCGCATTCTCTACCAGGATGTTTATAGCCGTAGGGAGAATCTGCGCTTTTTCAACATCCCGGAATCCACCGATACAACTGAAGACAGCGCAGAGCTTATTTATCGGTTTATGGAGAGAGAATTAGAAGTCGATGATGGCCGCAATATCGAGTTCCAACGGGTTCACCGTATCGGAGCTAAAAAGCAAGGAACCTCAAGACCAATTATTGCTCGTTTCCTCCGTTTTCCTGATAGGGAGAGAGTTTTTAGACGAGCCTTGGAGTTGAAAGATGATATAGATGTGAAGGTTTATGCCGATTACCCCAAGGAAATACAAGAGAGGCGAAGGAAATTGCGGCCGCGGTTAAAGCGTGCGAGGGAGGATGGCAAAAGAGCCTTTTTCGACAAGAAAGAGCCTGATAAGCTGTTCATTGATGGACATTTAGTTACCTAAGAGTTTTATTTTCAATCAGTCAGGTACTTTATTTTCGTATTCCAATATTGTTGATTACAAAAATTTGCAAGCTTCTTTTTTTTCTAGGTTGAAATAGCGGGAGTGATGGTGCATATTTGCATTGGAAACAATACGCCAAAAGCTCCAAATCCCATGGGTTGCATTTATGATTTAGGTATCAGCAACCCTTATAATCGACTATTATATTCAATGTTGTGTATTGCTGGCTTGCAACTGACGTCACGGCAGCCATGCTGGGGGACAACAACAAAGCGTTTTCCTCCGCTGGGAACTAAACTTTTTTATCATGCAAATTCTGCGAAAAAGTTTTTTATTGTTTTGACCACCAACATGGCCGCCTTGTCACGTGGTTGCAAGCGATCAATATGTGTTAAAAATGACCCGTTAGTGTTCAATTATATCTTATTTGCGCCCCAGATGTTAGAAATTTGCATACGTTTTTACACTCGCATTCGAAAATTCCTGTGTAGATTTTAAATTATTATCTCTGAATGTTCGAGGGATACGGTCATCCACAAAGAGGAAGGCTCTCTTCTGCTGGTTAAACGAACGGAAATACGATATAGTTTTTCTGCAGGAAACGTATAGCACTAAAGACGTGGAAAATATCTGGAAGACACAGTGGCAAGGTAAGCTATATTTTTCACATGGTTCCAATCACAGCTGTGGGGTAATGATTCTTGTTAAAAACGATGTAGACTTCAAGCTAAATTCGATTATCTCCGACGATCAGGGCCGTTATATCATAATAGATGCTGAAATTCAGGGGTCTTCGTTTTTGTTTGTAAACATTTATGCTCCGAATAGCGTCCAAGATCAATGTTGTTTTTACGAAAATTTAAATAAGAAGATTGAAGAAAATATTGTCGGCAAAGAAAATAAAATAATCATCGGAGGCGATTTTAATGTCACATTAGACCCTGCGTGGGACTGTTCTGGAGGGAATCAGACAAAGAAAGCCTCAGTTAAATATATTGAAGATCTATGCTTGGATTTCGATTTAACTGACATTTGGCGTATCAGAAACCCGGAAGTCAAACGTTTTACTTGGAGACAAAAGAAACCTCTCATTCAGAGGAGACTTGATTTTTGGTTAGTAAGCGACGCCTGTCAGGAAGATATTGAAAAATCTGACATCATCTCCTCGATTAACTCGGATCATTCAGCGGTCACCTTGCATTTTAGTAGCGTCGATAAACAAAAATACGGCCCTTCGTTTTGGAAATTTAACGCTAGTCTTGTAAATGATGCAAACTTTGTAACACTAATAGCCGAAAGTGTACCGGAGTGGCTAAATGAATTCAACGAAGTAACTGACAAGAGAGTCTTATGGGATCTAATTAAATATAAAATCAGACAAGTGTCTATGAAATATAGTAAAGAAAGAGCCCGTGAAAAGAGAGAAAGGGTCTCTAATATCGAAAATATGCTTCGGACATGCGAGGAAAACTGCGGCAGGTGTCCCTCAAAAGAAAATTTTGAACAGCTTGAAGTCCTTAAAATTGAATATGATGATATCTATCGAGAACTTGCTGAAGGGGCGATTATCCGTTCAAAAGCTACTTGGTATGAAAAAGGAGAGAGAAGCAATAAGTATTTTTTAAATCTTGAGAGTCATAATAAAATTAAAAGTTCAGTCCGAAAAATGTTTAATCGCGAAGGGACTTTGATTACAGACCCTCAAAAAATACGACAAGAAATTGAAAGTTTTTATTCCGATCTTTGTAAGAGTGATATCCTCTCGCCACCTAAGGATATCTTAACCTCTTTTCTGAGTAATCCTGAAGCACCAAAACTCTCACAGTTTGATGCTCAAGTCTGCGAAGGAAAATTAACAATCAGCGAATGTTTTAAAAGCCTTCTGCTCTTTCAAAATAACAAATCTCCAGGTAATGATGGATTAACTGTGGAGTTTTATAAAGCCTTCTGGGAAGTTGTAGGTAAGATAATGGTAGACAGCTTAAATTATTCTTATGATCATGGCGAATTATCAAATTCCCAGAAGGAAGCTATTACCACTTTAATTGAGAAAAAAGATAACGACAAAAGAAATCTTTCGAACTGGAGACCGATTTCGCTTATCAATGTTGACGTTAAAATAGGCTCAAAAGCCATTGCCAAAAGACTAGAAACAGTTTTACCTAACATTATACATTATAATCAATGTGCGTACGTGAAAGGTAGAACAATCTTCGATGCAATAAGAACAGTAGATGATATGATGGAGTTTACGGAAAGATATAACATCAATGCTAAAATGATTTGCATCGACTTTAAGAAAGCCTTTGATACTGTAAATAGGGATTTCTTGTTCAAAACCCTTGATGCCTTCGGATTTGGAAATTCATTTATTCAGTGGGTTCATACATTTTATAAAAACATATCAAGCTGTGTTTTGAATAATGGTTTTTCTACCGCACCTTTTTCAGTTGAAAGAGGAGTAAGGCAGGGAGACCCCCTCTCTGCTTACTTGTTTATTATGGTGCTAGAAATATTATGTATAAGCATACGCAGAAGCAAAGACATTCAAGGAATCACTGTAGGAACACAGGAGATAAAGTTGGGCTTGTTTGCAGATGATCTAACCGGCTACTTAAAGAATGATCATTCACTTAAAAAATTTATGGAACTAGTAGAAGCTTTTGGAGAATGTTCAGGTCTCAAAATTAATCTTGACAAGTCCGAAGTTATGATATTAGGTAACAGGGGGCACTGCTCACTACGAAATGATATTGAAATAAGAAACCTAAAAATTAAACACGGTGAAAATCCTGGGTGTTCATTTTACTTATGATCAACGTGCGAAACGAGGGTTAAATTTTGACGAAATTGTTACCTCGATCAAACAAAAATTACACATTTGGAGATGGCGAGATCTCACGATAATGGGCAGAATCCAAATCGTCAAAACAGTTATAGTTCCTATTTTCCTGTATAGGGCGAGCATGCTTTGCTCGGATCAAGAGTTTGTTAAAGAGCTGAATGAAATTATTTTTGAGTTCATTTGGAAAGGTCAAGACAAAGTTAAGCGCTCTGCTCTTATTGGTGATATTAATGACGGAGGACTTAAAGCTCCACATTTAAATTCTATGATTGAGACTCAGAGAATTATATGCTGTAAAAAGTTAGCCAGTGACGAACCAACTAGCTGGAAGACTATACTACTGCATTATTTAAAGCCGGTTGGAGGTAAACTTATCCTAGGTTGCAACTTCGATGTTAAAATGCTGCCGATTAAACTGCCACCTTTTTACGAGGATTGCTTAAAATGCTTTTCAAAATGTTCTGTGGCAACTAATCAAAGAGTAGAACTAACTGATGATATAAATACAACCCTCCAAACCATAATTTGGAACAATAAACTCATCTGTATCGACGGAAAACCTGTATTCTCTAAAACGTTGGCAGAAAAGGGAATTCTAAGAATAGGTGACCTAATTTCTGAAAACAACGAGTTAATAACCAAACATAAGGTGAGAGCGCTGAACCTCACTCCCTTGGATCTCTTTAAACTTATTTCCGTGGTAAATGCCATGCCAAGTCAGTGGCGAGATTTATTAAAGAGGTCCTCTCACTCAGACAAAAGGACATTTAATCTACAGGACCAAATTGTTTTGAGTTTAAATGGACAAAAGACTCCGATCAATAAAGCAGTCTCAAAAACCATTTATAAAGAACTTCGAAATAGAGTTATTAGTACCCCATCTGCTCAAAAGAAATACAATAGCTGTTTTGTAAATGATATCCTTGATTGGAGCGCAATATATAGCTTACCGCATCGTGTCACCTCCGACACAAAGCTCCGTGAGTTTCAATTCAAATTATTAAACAGGTACCTGGTAACAAATGACTTTTTAAATAAAATTGGTGTGTTGCCTTCCCCAGCATGCTCTTTTTGTGGAAAAGAAAGCGAATCCCTCGAACATATCTTTATCTCTTGTCATTATGCCAAAGATTTCTGGGCAGAGGTTATTAAGTGGCTCTGCAATTTAAAAGTCAATGTTAAAAATCTCAGCAACAGAGAAATCTTGCTTGGAATGCCGGGCTGTGAAGACGAGTTTTTTGTCAATCATGTAATACTTATTGCTAAACATTATCTGTATTCATGCCGTTGTAAGAAAACCTATCCTCTCGTTAATGTTTTCACTGCTAGACTAAAAAAGATTCAAGATCTTGAACTGTTGATTGCAAAATCAAAAAATAACCTATTTAACCATACTGCGAAATGGAGCAAATTTCTAAGAAATACTGACTTATAAATTACGTATCTAAAGTACTACGCTTTAGATACTTCTTATACGTATGGTGAACACAATTGGGTCTGTCGTGTGTTGTGATGTAGTGTATGTGTGCTCGAATGAATGTGTTTCTGAATGTGTGAAATAGAAATAATTATTTAAAAGAATTTAATTGGGCTTTGGTAAGTGATGTAGTGTAATGTACATTGTAATTAGTTTAATGTGTAATGTATATTGTAATTAGTTTTAATCTTATGAGAACGTGAAAAGTGTTGTAAATAATAAGCAGAGTGCTGAAAAAAATAAAAAATTACAAAAAAAAAAACTTTGAGTCACTTTCGTGTGATCCTACACGGCGGTTGCTGTATCGGCCTTACTTTAACATCAGAGCCGGAAAAAGTCTGGAAATCACTTCGGATGTCAGAAAGAAAGAAATTTCAAGATCAATCGGGAAGTTTTCGTTTTGACCGATCAAAGGTATCGTTGTTTACCTGTTCGATGCATAAGCGGCCGTTTAGCATACTTGTTTGTCCCGTGCACCAAAAAGGAAAATGCATGCAGTACGTACGGGAAAGTTTCAGTTGGCCGAAAAACAAAAAAGCTTAAATGAAAGCGAACAAGCCACTGCGCCTTCGATACTTTTAACCCAAAATAAAAAGCTCAGAAAATTGAAACCTTTAAGCTGACATCAATCGCCGATATCAATCTTTTCTCTCTTTTTTTTCCTTTTTTTCCTTCGGTCAACTGGGACGTTGACGCGCAAGTCCCAATGCATCGCACAGGTAAGCAAGCCATTATTGACGACACCGCTGATCTGATCCAAACGAAAATTTCCCGATGGATCTTGAAATTTCTTTCTTTCTGACATCCTATTTAATTATTTCCGGGCTTTTTTCAGCTTTTTGATAAAAAATAAATTGCAAGTTAGGCGGATGCAAAAACCACCGTGTACGAACACATGGAAGTGAATCTTAAGTTCCCCAATCAGAAGGCAGCATTCAGAGAGCTGTTTGGAACTGGCCTGGTAAGAATCTTTCCCCAAGGGCCCTTTTTTCGACCGGACTTTAATTCGCCGAATTTTTTTCCCGCAGTTCCCTCGCCCCCACTAACTGCCCCTGGGTCTCCGAGGATGATAAGGCGTATTCAGGTTTACTGATCTAGACTGTCCTTCAAGCGGCGGGGTATTCCACAGTAAATCACGTATTTAAATCCCTTCCTTTTCACTTACTGATGGATTCACTTTTTGAAAGGCTGCAGAAAAAATGCCTCTGTCCCACCCCCAGGGGGCTTTGTTCCGGAGGAAGCTGGCTCTCGATAGACACGTGACATGTGGAGCGCACGTTGATGCATTCTAGTAAAGCCGCCATACAAGCTTCGCGAACCAGTGCTGCTAAATCAGCTTTCCTGCAAAGACAGATTTGACAAAAGCGAAATGTTAGTCATTCAAACGATGATAATTAAATAACTCCAAACTTTGCTTCTACAGTTACAACTGAGAGAGATTTAGACAATTGCAGACAAAAAAATTGCCCCTTAACAAATAACAAAGCTTCTTTAAACTACAAATTTGTGGAGATGCACCCCACTTTTCTAAATATTACAAACAGCACATTATATAGCATATGAATGCTGTAAAAAAAATATTTGTCAAACATAGGGTAAAGTCTGCGTCAAGCCTAGTTGCTAATACCGCCGGAGCTTATCCCGGCTTCCGTAGCATTAAGCGAATAGGAGTATTTCTACCCCCCCCCCCCCCCCCTGGGTGGGATGCTAGTCCATCTGCAGGGTTACCCCCCATCATTATTTCGCCGGTACCCATTTATACACCTAGGTGGAGAGAGGCACTATGAGAGTAAAGTGTCTCGCAGTGCCCCGGCCAGGGCTTGAACCGTTCGATCCGGAGTCCAGTGCATAAACCATTAGGCCACCGCGCCTCCCAAACATGCAGTACCTTGAAATCGCACATGCCAATACAAAGCTTTTGTAGTTCATCCTCTGTTATTTTTCTGAGGTACAAAGTAATGCTCAAATTGAAGTAAATATTTTTGTAAGGTAGAAAAACCCCAAAGAAAGTAAAAATAGAGTAAAAAGGAACAAGGATGGGGGTCATTTAGACAATTGCAGAAGGCAAACTTGAAAATATTGGCAATTTTGTTCAAGTTGCGCCTTAACAAAATGGCACAGCTCCTTTAAACTACGAATTTGTGGAGATGCACCCCACTTTTTAGACTTTCTAAAAATCGTTCGCTTCTCGTTTCGGGTTTGGCAATATATATATATAGCTGGAGAAAGAGTGTTACCCTTAGAATGAGGTATAGAGGTAAAAAACTCTGTGTATGACCCTGGAGCTTATCCCGGTTTCAGTAGCATGAAGGGTCTAGGAGTATGAACAACTCCCCCCTGGATAAGATACTAGCAAATGAGAGGGTTACCCCCAGCATTATTTCACCGTTACCCATTTGTACGAGCCTTACTTGCAATTTTTTTTAACTGAATTTTAATGGCAGGTAGTAACAGCAAAAATTAATGTGATAAAACTATGGTCATTAGTTTTATCCGTTTGTCAATATTTTAGCTAGTTTATCATTTTATTTTCATAAGTCAACAATGTCACAACCGATACTACGGGGATTTTGCGGACTTTTTGGCTAAACTATTCTGAAATTAGTGGTAGGCAACTTAACTTATGGAAACCACTATCTTTGAACATCTAAAGGAAGATATGGCGTTGATTTGCCGAGGGAATCCAACTACGGCTATGAATATCATTGTTTGGAAGATGCGCGGAAACAACTTGAAAAGATTATCAGCAGAGTTGGACATAAGCGCTCGCCCACTCGCCCAGGCGAGTGTCAAAACTGTCGGGTGAGTACAAATCACGGATCACTCGCCCGGTTTTGCGAGTACGATTTTCAACACTAGCATATATTATTAAAAAAGCGTAACTTTCTACTTTCTTCTTTATAATTTAAGCTGCACACAGCTAATAGCTTACAGTGTTTACCATTTTGAAATCTCCCACAAACCTGGCGCTTTGTCGCAAATTGATTTCTGGTTCGTAGACATAAAAATAGCTTTGCTGGGTAATCGTTAGATGATGAAGAGACACTGTATATTTGAACTTAGTGTTAAAAAGTGGAGATTTCTTCCTGGGGTGTCTAAACGAGGTTGGGATAAGAGCTGGTCAAGGGCTTATCATTGCCAGCATTAAAAGAAGACTCTGGAGATGGATTGGTCATACACTTAGGCAGGTTGAGAGAAACTTAGCGCGCCATGTGATGAATTGGAACCCGCAAGGCACACGAAAGTGTGGCAGACCTACAATTACATGGCGCAGAAGCCTCCAGAAGGACCTGATGGAGATCAACATGACTTAGTGCGAAGCCAAAAGAGAAGCTCAAGATCGACAGAAATGGAAGGCAATAGCCGGGACGCCCTAGCTGTGACCCCCATGGGACAAAGAGCTAGCCAGCTTTAGAATATGATGAGCTTCCGTGTGCCTTCAAACTTTAATTACGTGACACAGTTTTTTTTGTCAATCTCTATTTAGCAGATGGGGAAGTCTCGCAGATCCGCGCGTCACTTAGTTACTTTAAACTTTACTTTTGTTCAGCGATCACCCCTAATAAGAGGGTGTGGTTACCTTTTACAAACTTGTGACTAGTATATTTTGATTGTTTTTATGGCCTTCATCCAACGGTTACTTTAAATAATAAGCGAATTTTAGAGTACAGTCAACTCTCTCTTAACGGACACCTTAATAAGACGGAAACCTCTTTAAAACGGACACCTAGTGTTGGTCCCGTTCCTGCCGTTGTTCAGTCATTTTACTGTAACTGAACTTCCTATAAGACGGACACCTCTCTAAGAGGGACAGCTGGATCCGGTCCCGACGGTGTCCGTCTTAGAGAGAGTTGACTGTACTGATTCTTGAGCAACCGACTGTAATTTGATAATCTGGATGATCTGGCCTGAACGTCTCGCCAACAACAACCGTCCTCTCAAATGAACATTCCTTTGAAGCATTTCATGGTGTTTAGTGGGTAATTTCTATCTTGTACGTAATTGCAACTCAAGTACACTGACGTAGCAGGGGTTTTTCAGGCATTAGCTGTTTTGTTTAACACAGTATCAAATCTTGAGCGATAATAAAAGTAACCAATGAAATTGCTCGATATCGATTAAATATTTGCACCGATCTTAAGTTTTGGCTGGTTACCCACTGTTGACATGGAGTTTGCATCTGGCTACAAGCTGAAATGACATATCATCTGGACATCTGGACTTGTCATAAAAACTGGACCCTGAAAAATAACCTTGACGACCGCTAGCAAAGCAAAAACGTAGAGAAAAAATTGTCGCCATTTTTGCAAATTAGCCGTAAATATCTTGCAATAAACATGTGTTAATTTAACTTATATCCTTCCATTTGCCAATATCTCGCCCGCAGACTTGTGGTCACTTCACTCTTTTTTTATAAGAATATTGCATTTGCGGCCCAGGCTGAATATTCTTATTTTTTTCTGCCGATTTTAGGCTGAAAATATTCTTATGAATATTCTTAGTTCATAGCTTATGACATCTCCGTTTTGCAATGTATTGAGGTATCGATTACAAGTTTTTGGTGTCTAGGGGCCAATTCGCACTAGCGGACAAATTTTGTAACAATTGGTAGATTTCATCACTTGAAAACAAGTGCGAATACGTTTGTGAGACCTTGAACTTGTCCAACAATTCAGGAAAACAAAGAAGCAGTTGTCTTATGATTGGTCTGCGTTGCACGCGCGATACATTTTGTCAAACAATCGCAAAAACAAGTGCGAACGACTTGTTGGACAAGGGCAAATTTTGTCAAAACAGACAAATCTTCAAAGGGCCAATTCGCACTAGCGGAAAAAAATTGTAACAATTGGTAGATTTCATCACTTATGTGTCACTTGTTACAGAAAACAAGTGCGAATACGTTTGTTGAAACCTAGAACTTGTCCAACAATGCAGGAAAACAAAGAAGCAGTTGTCTTATGATTGGTCCGCGTTGCACGCGCAATACATTTTGTCAAACAATCGCAAAAACAAGTGCGAACGACTTGTTGGACAAGGGCAAATTTTTGTCAACACGGACAAATCTTCAAAGGGTCCGATGTCCTGCCTCAAGGCAGGACAAGTCATGACAAGTCGCATTAAAACGCCCCTCGTAATGCCAGATAACAATACGTTGTTGATTGGCTATTGTGTTTGGTCTGGATTGTACTAAAAAACAACACGCGAAATTTTTCCGCGATAGGCGGCAAAACAAGTTTGTGTGCCGAGGTGAGGTCGTGGAAGGATGGTAATACAGGGGTTAGAACAGATGAATGCGGAGGGAACCAGTTTGTACCGATAAATGGAGGGGAAAAGAAATAGTTTACTTGCGACATTATCCCCGCACGAGCACAAAAACATCACATCACGCGCACTTCAAATGCAAATCGTTTTAAATTTTTTCACCATGTGGACCTGCCTGATTATTTGATGTTTGCACAAGACGACCGTGCCGAGAAATGTACCAGGATGACAGAAGCACGTGCAGAGCTATTGTAATAATAATTACACCTTTTGTTTTCTTCAAAATGTCTCTGACTTGTCGCGACAATTTTTTTGTTGTCAAAAATGTCATGACATTTAAAACTTGTCCGCTAGTGCGAATTGGCCCAAAGGGGCTGATGTCCTGCCTCAAGGCAGGACAATTCATCACAAGTCGCATTCCAACGCCCTTGTAATGCCAGATAACAATACGTTGTTGATTGGCTATTGTGTTTGGTTTTGATTGTACTAAAAAACAACACGCGAAATTTTTCAGTCCACGTTAGGCGGCAAAACACGTTTGTGTCCCGAGGTGAGGTTGTGGAAGGATGGTAATACCGGGGTTGGAACAACAGAATGCGGAGGGAACCAGTTTGTGCCGATAGATGGAGGGGAAAAGAAATAGTTTTCTTGCGACATTTTCCCCGCGCGAGCATAAAAACATCAGTACACGCGCACTTCAAATGCAAATCGTTTTAAAATTTTTCACCACGTGGACCTGCCTGATTATTTGATGTTTGCACAAGACGACCGTGCCGAGAAATGTACAAGGATGCCAGAAGCACGTGCAGAGCTATTGTACTAATAATAACACCTTTTGTTTTCTTCAAAATGTCTCTGACTTGTCGCGACAATTTTGTTTTTGTCAAAAATGTTATGACATTTAAAACTTGTCCGCCAGTGCGAATCGGCCCTAGATCTGTATACCATCTGAAAACGATACAAATGTTTTACATGTACCGTTCATCGAACTGTCATTAGCATCGAACAATTGCCTAGCGCAGGCTTTTATCGTTTTTGCCGCTTAGCGGAAGGACGAATTTTATGCCGTTTAGTTAAAAACATAGTAACTGTATTGTATTTAGAAATTTTAAACGGCACAAAATTATACTCTTTTCAAATTCTCAGCCTCCGGTTTATTCTTAAAATACTCATAAAACTTCGCAAATGTCGGCCTCGATATTCTTATGAAAAGTATTCTTATAAAAAAAGAGTGTAGTCTTGGCATCATGCGAATTATTTACCTCGCGATCGATATATTTTAATTAATACCGTGAATTTCCTGGGGTGGATAACCAGCCGCTGTTCGGGCGAAGAAATAGGTCATAACGGACCGATAACACGCACTGCTCGGCTTATCGGCTAGAGTCGAATATACCATTGGCATTATTTCAGTTATTTCAACTGATCTTGATCGAGCGCATGAACGATATGAGACTTGGCGCCACGGGATCATTCTAAAAATATTATACACTTAATGTCTGGTCCCGAGGGAAACAGTTAGTTTTGTTTTCCCGAATCGAGGGAAAACAAAACTACTAGTTTCCCGAGGAACCAGACATTAAGTGCTTTGTTATACATCCAAAGGATGAACAAATTAAACAAACGAACGAAAAAAAAAATGCATTAACAACAGCACGCCTGAGCACGACTTTATTTCTTCTATAAAATACTGCAAATGTAAAAACAGATCGTAAACTACGGACAAAAGAAAGCAAAGAACCGACTTACTTTCCAGGCATTTTCGAAGTCCTTCTGCTCTAAAAGTGTTTTACTTCGATTTTCGAATAAAAAGTAGAAAGCGCCAGTTTTAGCCACAAACTGTTCTACTGTGTTTCACGAACTTTCGAAGAACTGACGACAAATGTCCTGGAAAATCGCCAAGAGTGAGCTTCAAAACATCACGCCACAATCTTGGTCACGTTTTGATCACATGCTTTTTCTGGCCATTGATCACGTTCAGAGGTCAATGTATCCCGATCGGAATACATTTGATGAAAATGTATCCCAATCAGGATACATTCAAATTTATGCAAGGCCACGTGATTATGAATTAGCCAATGAGAACCGTCTTTAGAGCAAGAGAAACTGCGGATGTATAACAATTTATGTTGTTGTAGTCGTGACGGAAAAATTTTGCTCACCAATATAGTCAATATACTCCTGAAGTTTAATCTTGATTATCTTCATAAAACTGAAAAGTTCATGTAATCACCCGCGTGTAAATTATTCAATTTTCAGTGTTTTGTAGATCCCTAGGTACCACATATCACTTGTGATATGTGTGCGCAAGAGAAAATGAGTGCGGGGATACACATAGCACGGGAATACACCTACGAGCCCTGGCAGGGGTTTGGTTTGGGAGGGGCCGAGGAGGGGCGGGGTGGGGGTGGTGCAGCACTAACAACCGAGAAGATCCTGGGAACAAGGTGGTCGGGTCTTTGGTCGAGTTGACAATCGGTCGAGTTCAGTTCAGTTTATCACTCTTTCGAGGGATTAGTTCGAAGGTAGGTATGCGGAAACTCAAACTCCTCTATCTTGCTACAGGCTCTTTCCTACTGTTGTTAGAACTTGCTGTTTCGTTATGGAGCTCATTGCTTCACAGAAGCATGCAGTTTTGAACTGCAGACTGAATTTGAACTACTTATCTTGGATGAAAGATAAAATTGTCGAGTCACGCTGTCATAAACCACAAGCGCACACTTTCATTAGATAACTTAAGTCTTATATATCGTACAAACAAGTAATATTTGCAGTGTTAATTTAAAAAAAAATAGGTGAAAGTCGTCCTTTTTCTTGTTCAAAGTCAACGATCCTTGCTCTGAACACAGTTGTAATGACGTTACGTTCCGTTCCCAGTTGGGTTACCCCGCGATTGAGCAGAGTTCAATCATCTAGACTGGAACTTTCTTCTATCTAAGAACTCGCTTCTCCGTTTTAGAGTAAGCTGATTTATAGGTTAACATATCAGGTCTAACTCGCAGCTTTTTTAATTGTCTCTCACCATAGGAATCGCGTCGTTGAATTTTGACCATGGCCTTTCGTCTTCCTCTTCGGTCGCTGTCTCGTGTTGTTGCCCGAAGGCAATTTGTTCCATCCGGTTCAGTCAGCAGGTTCTCTTATGCCACGCTGGCAGAGGTAATGATAATCTTTATATTGCATGATTGTAGCCGTATTTTGTGGTACACGGGGGATGATACATCGAAAGAATATAGCAGGAAAGGAGAAAGGACTTCACCTTGAATGAAGTGATATCAAACGCGTTCTAATTTCTGTACATCGGTCACGGAAATTTAAATTCGGTTTGGTACAATTTGTAAATATCATAGATTGGCAACGTCTGTGCTGTGAAGTAGTGTAGTAAATACGAGAGGAACATGTTGAATAATGAACGAAATATTTTGTATTGAAAAGTGTAAAATTTGTACATCGGTCACGGAACTTTGAATTCGGTTTGGTACAATTTGTAAATATCATAGATTGGCAACGTCTGTGCTGTGAAGTAGTGTAGTAAATACGAGAGGAACTTGTTGAATAATGAACGAAATATTTTGTATTGAAAAGTGTAAAATTTACACACTGGTTGCATATAATTTTAAACAGAGAATGCATAAAATGTAAATTAATTTGCCACAGCTAAGCTTAAGATTGTCTAGTAAAAACATTTTAGGTGCGATGGGATGAGCCTCCGATCTAGTCTGTGGACTATAAAATTGCCCAGTATCAATTTCACAGGCTTTCTCTAAACTTGATACATATTAATAGTTAGGATAGCTAAGGTGTTTACATCCTTGTTGCCACCGAATGCAGATCATGTGATGATTTGTCTGGGAGGTTAATACAATTGTTCTGTCTGTACAATGTGTGTACTCAGCTGATTGTGACAAATTGCACAATTGTTTCCTCCCAAATGAATCATCACATGGTCCAAATTGGGCGGCAATCAGGACGTAGACACATTAGTCCCTTCTGTCCATTAATGATCATAATAAAATATTAGCCATGGATGATTGCTGTCTATTCAAACCCCAGCTGGGTGTTGGAGGTTGTCCTTGATGTTTATGGCAAAAGTCACGTTAGACCTCTTTTGAAATTGTTTACACTTTTTAAGCCCTGCATGTGCTATAAAGATGTTGTTTCTCAGCAGTATGTGATAAATTGATGAGTTTCTTACTGAATTCTCATCCCCTGCCAATTACTTTACAAATTGTGTCAATATTAATATTGTAAGTGATATAGTTTTTATAGTTTTCTATAACCAATAGGACTGGGTAACAGCAGCATGAAAAACGTTTCGCTCATAAACAGCAAAAGTAATATTGGTTTATTATTGATATGCATTTTGCAAGCTTGAAAATGAGCGTTTAAACGAAATTTTTGCTTCAGTATTACCGGAGAACCGCTTTGTTTTGCAAGTAACAACGCAATTTGCCGCCGGCAGTGAGAACGGTGGCGACATGTCATTGGTCACGTCTGAATGAATTTGCTGTCATTTGCGATGTGGAAGTCGATTTGCAATCGAAAAAAAAAATCCGAAGTGATTTGTTGCCGACCGATTGCTAAGCTTTTCGTTGGATTAGTTTATTTAAGATTAACAATCAGATACTATTTAACTACAAAGAAATACATAAGAGTTTGTTTGGATTTGATTGACCGTGCGCTTGTCAAAACAACAGACGATATTCTTATTTTTTATTTATTTATTTTTTTTTTGAAAACATTTTTTTTTTATTGAAATTTTTACACACTACGTACAAAACTAATACAGGTACACTATTTTACAATTCATTACAGTTCCTTACTCTAAATTACGATACAAATACAAATGCCACACTACTTACAAAAAAAACAGCTACACTACTAATATTAAATAATAAACTGCATAAAAAGAGAAAAACTTTTTATCTAAGGTCGAAAATTCAGAAAACAGAAAGTACAAAGTTAGGCCTACTTAATTATCATTAACCATATATTGGTTATATAGAAGTTATCAAGAAAGCCAAGAGAGAAGGTGATCCCACTTTTTGTAATGATTAATTAGAATTCCGTTCTTTTTTGCTATATATAATTCCAATTTATAAGTTGCTTTTAACTTAGCTTTGAAGACTGTGAGTGATGGACTGGCCTTGGAGAATTTACACTTGTAGATAAAGTATTTAGCCAGCAAAATAATATGATTAACCAAAAGAAAATCTTTGTCAAGGTCAAATTTTCCAAAAAGAATGTCCAAATGAGAGACATTAAGCAAAATATTTACTTCATCCATGAGCCAAGATAAGAGTTCTTTCCAAAAGAATTTTGATGACTTACAAAAATACAATAAATGCTCCAGGGATTCCTCTTCTTCATTACAGAAAACACATAATGGGGATTCCACCATTTTGAACTGGTAAAGTTTCTTATTGGTGAAAACAATGAGGTTTAATAATTTATATTGAAATTCTCTGAGTTTTGTATCCAAAGTAGTTTCAAAAGCTAACGAATATAACCTTTTCCAGTCTATAGAAAGATCCGGGTATTTACTCAAAATTTTAGCTTTAGCCGAGGCTGTAGTTTGCTTAACAGAACGAAATTCCCTTTAAACCAATTTGGATGTGACATTAGCAAGGTCAATCGTTTTACCAGCAATTGTTAATACAAAACAAGTTTGATCCAACGTAGAAGGGGCACAATAAGGGTTTGTTTTAATTATAGAACGCCATTCATTTGGGATAGCATCAATAACCCCCATTAGGGAAAAAAGGTGACCAGGAGATAAAGAGGAACTGAGAATTTTGTCACTTTTAAGAAAAATACCTTCCTTTGAAACAAGATCGCCAACTTTAAGAACTCCTTGCTTATAGAAAATCGGTTGAAAAATAGATTTTCCCTCACTCAAAATATACTTATTGTTCCAGATAATTTGGTTCATTATCCCTTTATAGGTTGTCGAATCACAATTAGTCCTAGAAGACCAGGCTTGCAAGCACTCCTTATAAAAGACGGGAAGTGAAATGGATAATTTCCGACAATCAAAATTACAATGTAATAAAAATTTCCCGCCAACTTTCTTGAGATAAAAATCCAGAACATACTTCCAAGGACTTTCATACTTCTCAATGTATTTCTTCAGACAAATGATTCGTTGAGCAAAGATCATAGATTCAAGATCCAGCATTTTCAAACCTCCGTCCTCTATGTCATTAATTAAGGCTGAGCGTTTGATTTTATCTTTGCCCTTCCAGATAAAGGAATAAAGTTCTTTATTAATTTCTTTAATAAATTCACTTGACAATGAAATTAGACCTGCCTTGGACATAATTTTGGGTATGGCGAAAGACTTAACAATTTGTATTCTGCCGATGAGCGTCAGACCTCTCCATTTCCACATATTTAATACTTTTTTAATTGATTTAAGGGCAGAGTCAAAGTTGGATTTATTCCTCGACATGTTATTGTAGTCAAAGTGCACACCAAGAATTTTGATAGAAGTTTTAAATTCATGAGGGTACATTTCACGCTCTAATTTCCTTGTACCAATACTGAAAAATTCAGTCTTCTCCTCATTAACTTGGAGACCAGAACATTTCGAGAAAGCACTAAGACAATCTCGTAAGCAATCATAGGAGGATCTATTTCGGAGAAAGCAAGTCAGGTCGTCCGCGAAAAGGGACAATTTAACCTCTAAATTATCAATTTGAATACCCTGAATTTTTTCATTTTGTCGAATACTACATGCAAGAATTTCTAATCCTAATATGAAGAGAAGAGGTGATAATGGGTCGCCTTGCCGCACCCCACGACCAACTGCGAAATAATCTGATGAAAAGCCATTATTAATGATGCAACTTGATATATTTGAGTAAAAAGTACGGATCCATTGGATAAAAGATGGCCCAAAATTAAATGCGTGCAAAACTTTTAAAAGATAAGAATGATCAAGAGAGTCAAATGCTTTCTCGAAATCAATAGCAACAAGAATGCCCGACATTTTCTTACATTTGGTGTATTCCAAAATATCCTCAATGGTTCTGACCGCGTCAAAAATCGACTGTCCTTTCACGTACGCATTTTGATTGTAATGTATTAACCCAGGTAAGATTGGTTCCAGTCGTTTGGCTAACGTTTTGGAAGCGATTTTAATGTCAACATTGATAAGTGAAATGGGACGCCAATTTTTTATCAACCTTTTATCCTTGCCCTTCTTTTCCAACAAAGTAATTACAGCTTGTTTTTGCGAATTGGAAAGCTCGCCATGTTCATGTGCATAATTATAACAATCAACCAGGTGTTTGCCCAAAAGCAGCCAAAACACTAAATAAAATTCTACCGTGAGACCATCATTCCCTGGGGTTTTGTTCTTTTGAAAAGTTTTTAAAGTATTAAAGCATTCGCCTACCGTTAATTTTTCTTCACATCTGTTCCTTTGTTCCACAGTCAATTTAGGGATATGTACATTACTCAGAAGTGAATCTTTACTGTTTTCATTGGATCTATTTTGATTAAGATCAGAATAAAAGGAACGAAGTTCTTTCATAATCACTTGAGGGTCTGAAGTTAAGGATTCGTCATCTTTGAATAATTTCCGAATTGAACTTTTTTTACCTCTGGAATTTTCTAAATTTAAGAAATATTTACTGCTTTTTTCACCTTGTTCGTACCAGGTGGCTCGAGTTCGTATTATTGCCCCCTGGGTGATGTAGTCATTCTGGAGCTCATACTCTGTTTTTATAACTTCAAACATATTCATATTTTCTGGCGAGGGATCTTGATCACACATTTTTTGGCAGTCGTTAAGTCTTGCCTCTAAAGTTGCCATTTTTGACCTTCGCTCTTTAGCCTTCATCTTACTATAAAACATGCTTTCTTGGCGAATCTTGTACTTCATCAGATCCCAAAAGAGCCTTGGATCTTTGACTTCTTTAAATTCATCGTTCCATAATGGGTATTTCGTATTAATCAAGGCCACGTATTCCTTATCATCCAATAAGCTAGAATTAAGCTTCCAATAAGAAGGACCTCGGAGTCCATTTTCAGTTCCATTCAAAGATAGCACAATTGCGGAATGGTCGGATTTAAGCGATGGAATGACATCAACATTATCAATATCCTCCTGCATACCACTGCTTACTAGCCAGTAGTCCAGCCTCCTCTGAATTACGGGAGTCTTCTGACGCCAAGTAAAACGTTTTTCCTTTGGGTTTCTAATCCTCCATATATCAACTAAATCATTGATAATACATATGTTTTCTATTGTCTTAACTGATTCTTTTCGTTTTGGATTTCCGCCATTACCATCCAAATCGGGGTCGAACATTGCGTTAAAATCCCCACCAATTACAATATTACAATCGTCCTCTAAACAAAACTTGTCCAGTTCTTCTCCAATTTCTTCAAAAAAGGTTAATTGCTCGTTTGTTTTGTTTGGGGCATACAGGTTGACAAAAAGAAAGGGATAATCTTGAACCTTTGCTTCTATAAAGATAAAACGCCCATCTTTGTCAATTTTTGAGGATTTCAGTTCGAATTCCAAATTATTTTTAATAAGAATGAGGACGCCCTTACTATGAACCGTACCATGAGAGAAAAACATTTCGCCTTTCCATTGAGATTTCCAAATATTTTCCACCTCAGGAGTGCTATACGATTCTTGCAAAAAACAAATATCCGCATTATTTTTCATTAACCACCCAAACAATGCCTTCCGTTTCTCAAAAGACCGAATCCCCCGAGCATTTAAAGACAATAACTTAAAGTTAATATTTTTAGGAGCCATATTTAAATGATAATCCATTCAAAAACCACCCATTTAAACAAGTAGATTCATTGGCTGTATAGCCAGCTTTAAGTGAGAATAACCTTAAATTTGCATTTGACCTTATGTTAAACCAACGTTTTATGCAGTTAATTACATCACCAAAAAAGACAACAACAGGCAAAACAAAACACTGAAAACTGGAAAACATATTCAACAGCAGCCAGAAAATACTGCTTTGCTGCTGTGGATCGAATCGAGAAAAGTAACTGAAATACCGAACGGACTTACTCAAGAAAGAAAACAACTATCCCTATCGTGTTACGTGTCAGCTCTCCAACCAAAACGCTACATACTTCACGGCCTATTTATAAAGTGAAAAGATAGATGTTACCTTCCCTGTAGCAGTAAACCTTATAAATTCATATAGTCAAAAAGTTCCACTAAGCACCATTACAACTTTCAACTTGAAATTCTTTCTATTAATTTTAAATGACTATCGAAAAACATCTAAGACTACGAAGGCTACCCCAACCAGTTTATAATGGCACCAAAACTCCGTCAATGTAAAGCTTATCGGGCTCTGCACGGCTGAAATATGCAAGCTTACCGGATTTTCTCGCCTCTAACAACTTCTTCGACTGATCCCCATGCCTTTTAACGATCTCCTTCGGCAAATCCGCTGATATGCGAAACTCGGAATCTTTCAAAAGACTCGTCTTGGAGAAGATGAATTCTCGATCTTGATATCGCAAAAACCTCGCTATTATCGGTCGTGACCTTCCATCTTCGTTTGTTTTCCCCACTCTATGCACCCGTTGGAACTCAATTTGTTGAATTTCGTCTGGCTGAATACAGAGCACCTGCTCAAAGAATCCTCGAAGAGTAGAGCGGGCATCTTCCTTTCCCTCAGGCAATTCTTTAATACCGTAAAAGCGAAGATTTTCGCGCCATTGGTAAACCTCTGCGTATAATAATTTGTCCTGCAACTCCTTATATTTGTCATCGCAGTATTTCTTCACGCCATCACCGGCGGTCTTACTTTCTTCGACAATGGTATTCAAAGCTTGAAGACCATCCTGCATTTCATTAATGGCGACCTTCGACTTCTTTTGGTGTTGCTCGAGCGTTTCAACTCTACTTTGTACCTTGTTAAGATTCTCTTCTAAGCTTTTGACTACTGCACCTATTGACTCCAGTTTCAAGTTCACGGCCTCGAGACTTGAAAGAATAAGGTCAATTTTTTTACCAAGATCGACGTGAGTCATTTCCACGTGTTTGGAAATTATGTCACCCGAAGAAGACGCCAAGTCAGCTTTCAAAGGCTTGTCTCTTGATCTTTTTTCTTCTGGAGACCTGAGCTCGTTATCAGAGATGCTTGAATCACTTCCACGCTCTTTTCGCTTAAGATTTGAAGTCTCGTCAGCCATAAAGCATTAGTAAAAACATTTAAATACGGAGAGCTTCACGAACACAACTATCCGCTCAGCATGCCTCGACCCAGTCCTTATGCAAATACAAACCATTACGCCGGCTTATAAATAACCAAGTTATTTGCGTGGCTGCTCACTTATTAATTTTTCTTGCTTACAAATATCTACTTTTAATTCGGTAAATCGAATACGAAAAACCGGCCGACTTCCAACAGCTAGCTATCGACAGAGTGTTTACAAATAATCGAGCGGGCTTCCGGTTCCATAGCTTTATATTCACTTGGACTCATCAAAGCGATATGATGTTAACAAAGCAAGATGTCAAAAATGTAGCTCAGATTCAAATAAACACTGGAATGACTAAAATGAGCAAATTTATTGATGAAAATTGTTCCAGAAACTAGAATGTTTGCGAGTGTTTTTGCGGTGTTTGTTATTTGAAGATGCCGAGCGTTGCGTTCATGTCAATTTCTCAGCCTTCCCAGTTGCATGCTTTGAGCTTTTCCAGACCTTTCTTACGAATAAATAAATAACAACAGGGCTTAAAAAATAAAGGAAGCAGGAATCTTAAAACAAAGCAAAACTATCACACCTAACATCAAAGCGTTTGCGCTCGTGCAGTAGCCAGCCACATCTTCGGAAAGTAATTGGTCCGTGAATTATGAATATTCAATGAGAAAGAACAATAGCGTGAATATATGAATAATAATCGACCCACAAAATGTGGGTACACACCTAAAGCGTGCCTGTGTTGTAATGGTGAATGCGGCCCATGC
The DNA here is from genome assembly GCA_963693305.1 of Meandrina meandrites. NCBI lineage: Eukaryota > Metazoa > Cnidaria > Anthozoa > Scleractinia > Meandrinidae > Meandrina > Meandrina meandrites. The sequence goes on from OY855910.1 coordinate 12,338,668, forward strand.
CGCCGACCAATAAAAATTTAGCATACAGCCCCCTGATGTCACTTGTTACAAAACAGTCTTGAATTTGCAGGAAAAGTTATTTGCCGCTCGATCTGCAGCCATTGTATTTGTTATCCGTGGTCATAATGCCAAAAATGAAATCGGGCGTGCGGAATTCGAATGCAACAAGGCAGAGGGGTAAAGGCCGTTCCAAAAAGCAGGAAGCCGCAAGTAGTGTGGAAACGCCGACAGTAGACGACTCAAAATGCGCGTTGATCAACGAAATGAATTCAACCGTCCTTCCTTTATTTCTTCAGTGTTCTTTCATGTTACTGTGCTTACCTAACAGCTTCATGTTAACTGAAATTGTCACGAGCTGAGATTTCTTCGCTTCATCGATTGAATCTTTGTTCGCTGTCTTTAGCCCGGGCTTTTTCTTACTTTTAACCCAGGGCAAACTCTCACGTTTCCGCTTTCCTGATCATTTCCCAAGAAATTCGCCTCACATTTCTCCTCGCATGGACCGCAAATAAAACACAAACTCTTTGTGAACTCATTACATAATTTGAGCATCCCCGGATGAATTCCCTCGTGAAACTCACCGGAGGTCCCAAGTGTTGACATATCATATATAACACCTTTGGGGATTAACTTTTTAGTCACGCAAAACACAAAATCTGCAATAACTCTGCTAGAAAAATTCGTACTAAAATAATTTTTTTTTAAAAAAGAAAACCAGTAGCAGTGGGCTATCTAATGGTAGGTTTTTGCAATTTTGCAAAATTTCACCCCGAAAAGGTTATCAGTAACCTTAATATTGGTAACCAAACAAATTAGTGCACGTAAATAAGTCAAGGATAGACTCTGTAGTGTACACTGTAGTAGCTCTGGTATAAGCTTGTAATTCTACTGGTCCTCTAGTGTAGCGTGTTGCTATTTTTTTTGGCGCAAAGGACACTTTTTCTGTTGTTTGTTTGATTGTTTAATGGAAGGCTTTAAGCACACCATTCATGTGAGACGGTGCATGAGTTGTTTCCTGACCCATTAAATTATTGGCTATATGCACACTAAGTAACAAAGGGCTAAAAAAGGAAATGAGAGGAATAACTAAATTGTTATCAGGTTCTGTCACGGAATGATTATATGACCTTGTTTTCTCTCTAGCTATTGGATTATCCTTGCACCTCCAACCCCAGGGTCCCCCAAAGCTAGTCGGGTACAAAGTCTAGATAGCGAGAACATTTATTTAATGTTAAGTCTGCTTTTTATTAATTTGACAGGTAAAGATTGATGACAGCCCTGAAGTGAAATATAACCAGGTGGGTTAAGCCAGTGCACCTAGATTTAAGCTTGTAATTCTACTGGTCCTCTAGTATAGTATCCTCTAGCATAGCATATTGCTATATTGTTTTTAAGGTTGGCCGTGTTGTTTGTGTTGCACTTGAAGGATAGGGAGCCATTCATGTATTGAACCGGCAAAAATGGGCACAAGCACTAGATTTGGCATGAATGAGTGAGTGAGTGAGTGAGTGATCGCATGAGTGAGTGAGGGAGGGAGGGAGGGAGGGAGGGAGTGAGGGAGGGAGGGAGGGAGGGAGGGAGGGAGTGAGTGAGGGAGGGAGGGAGGGAGGGAGGGAGGGAGGGAGGGAGGGAGGGAGTGAGTGAGTGAGTGAGTGAGGGAGGGAGGGAGGGAGGGAGGGAATTTGCCGTGTTGGGTCCGATGCAGAGAACCGTTGATTTAATTATAATGTGCATTTCCATGTATATATTTATTGAATATTGTTACTGTTCATATGATGGATGTCGAGCTCAATTTTTTCAAAATTTTCTAGATCTCTTGTTTAAACTTTTCAGACAATAGACCTTTTCCAAGTTACCTTTTTTCTCCTGTGTCAAAACAAGTCTTTGTGCAAAACCAGTTATATGAAAATGTGTTTCACCTGCATGCACTCCCATTTTCATGTAAGTCAAACTCATATTCATCTGAATCACATAAAAGCGAAAAGCAACTCGGATTAATGGGCTATTCCTTCCAATTTTTCCAAACAAGCAATTATTTCTAATTTTTGTTCTAAATTCTGATCAGCAAGTAGATAACAGGGTCCAAAAATTGCGCCTTCCTGGTCACCAATGCGACTAAATATTGAGAGCTGGTGACCAGAATTTTACAACTGGTTGCCAGGAGGTGACTAGACTTTCAATTAAGTCCTTTGTCTTTTAATAGGTGACTTTTTATTGTGTTATTGCACTGCTATTTGCTTTGTTAAATGTATTGTAGGAGACATCGATTGGGATTAAAATTAAGAGCTGTTCTCCAACAATTGATTCATTTTCTGTCCTGGTGAAATAAAACTTTAAATTTCCCCTTAGTGTACCTCCCAAACAGCTGCGATGAACACGAGTCGAACGTTGCATAGCCGCCATGTTGTTTTCCTAATGCCTGGTTACTAAGCTACGACATTTCGCAAACGCAACAACGAACTGTTGTCACGCAAAATTCTATGGAAAAACTGTGTTGAATGAAGAGATATCTGTCAGCAAATACCAGGAAAAGATCAATCATATGTAAAAGTTGGTGGGCATGCTGTTTATTCTATTAAAGAGCAGAAATTGTGGGTAACACTTTGAAGTAGTTTCCGTTTCAATGTTGGAGAGTTTTCATTTGATGAAGAAGACTTCAAAAGACTCGACTTTCTTTTGATTTCTTGTCATCATTGTTTTCTGGTAGGAATATAATTGATTTTTTAGCATAAAAATGGCCAAAAATACACTAGCACAACAAGTATTTTGTCTTTTAGTGCAACAGGAAAGATCGAAAAAATTTTGGCGACCAGAAATTGCCATCTGGCGACTAAAAATTTTGGTCCAATCGCCGGTTGGCGCCAACAGAAAAAAGTTAATTTCGGACCCTGGATAATCAGGTAAACAGAAATATAATGAGCAACAAACAAAAATCAATGCACTTGCCCACTGTGTCTGCAACATTTCATTACTGATATTGTTTTTGCAATCAATCCACATAGGTTTTCATCAACAACAAGTTTGTGGACTCTGTGAGTGGCAAGACATTCCCCACAATCAACCCAGCAACAGGAGAGAAAATATGTGACGTGGCGGAAGGAGACAAGGTACATGTACATACCAGTGTTTTGAAAAAGGTTAATTGTCCAAAGGCCCCGATCTTGTCCCTAACAGTTTCCCTTTTTTCTTCACTTAGCTTGTGGGGCCTATTATTTGTGATGGTCACATGAAGCCGGGAATTAAATTAGAAGAAAGAAGCGATCTTTTATGACATAGCTTAAATTATGTGTACAGTATATTCTTCAAGGTGGAGGGTTAACAGTTTTTAAAGTTTATTTACAAAACGCGAACATGGCGACACTCTTTCTGGCTGTTGGGTCGGCTTGGCGAAATTTTATTTATTCAAGATCACCACTGCAAAACAGTATCTCAGTAACGGGTTCTAATTTTGATGTTTCAAATGATTTTGCTAATGCTAATTGCTATCGTGCGTCCATGATTGTGTAAAAGTTTGGTTGTGTAGATTCAACAGACTGTGGAAACAGATATTTGGGCTACAAACTCCAATTCAATCGATGTCATATTTTATCAGACATGCACGGTCATATTGCCTGACCAGGGCAAGCTTTTGCTGGTCAATAGCTGAAATTTACTAGACATTTTTGTCCAATGACCGGCTGCTATCTGCAGGCTTGTGTGCTCCATTTTGTATACTGGTAGACTCCATGAGTAAAGAAGGGATCAATAATGATTACAATGATGATGATGATGATGATGATCAAATGAGAAATCAGGATTTAAATGTGCATGGATTTTAATAACAAGACAAATTTTAATTAATGAACATCATTCTAAATCTGATCTTTAGGCAGACATTGACGTTGCTGTTAAAGCATCCAAGGAGGCTTTCAAACTTGGCAGTCCTTGGAGAACAATGGATGCATCTGACCGAGGGAGGCTTTTGAACAAACTGGCAGACTTGATTGAGCGTGACCAAGCTTATCTCGCAGTAAGTGCTTTCAGAAAGAACTTTAAGTAAGCCTTGTGCAACACCTAAAGCCTAGTTTACACTTATGATGGTGCAAATGCAAATGCATGTCAAGTCCACATGTGTGAAGCAAGATTAAAGAAGGTAATTAAGATATGCGAGTGCAAGAGGTAGACAGAACTTGCACTTGCATTGGGCCAGCATTTGCATTAGCATATGCATTTTACCCATATACTCTTCTTGACCTAGCTTAAGGTTAAGTCTGCACTCGAGCCAAGGGGCCCATCAGGCTGGAGCTTATTCCGATTTCAGTAGCATGAAGGGACCAGGAGTATTTCTACTCCCCCCTGGATGGGATGCTAGTCCATCACAGGGTTACCCCCAGCGGTGAATTTGCTAGTACCCATTTATACACCTGGGTGGATGGAGAGAGGCACTTTGAGAGTAAAGTGGTGTCTTGCCCAAGAACACAATGTAGTGACCCAGGCCAGGGCTTGAACCTGGACTGCACAATGTGGAGTCCAGAGCACTAACCAATAGGCCGTTGTGCCTGCCTTCTTGTCGGATAACATGTAACTCAATTATTTTAAGTGTTTTTTACCAACTTTATTGGAAAGTTTTTGGTCAACTGGAATGTCTTGGGAAACGAAAATCTGAATTGCATGCACTGCTGGTGCATAATCAATGTATATGATGGGCCTAGACTCACATATTAATTTAAACCTGGCCCGCCTTATGTAGTTCAGTTTCCTGGGGTGGGGGGGGGGGGGGGGGAGTAGGGGGGCATATATGGGCTATATGTAGTTGGAATAGGGCAAGACTTTTAGAGTCCCAACATGGTCCAGTATAGGGTAAGGGTTTCACAGTTCCAGCGGCACCCCCCCCCCCCCCACCCAATATTATACGGAGTAACCCCACCTTGGTGGGTTTGCAGTAATTTGCTCGAGATATACGATTGTTGTTACAATTTGTGGGGTTGTGGGGTGCTATATGTATGTAATGCAGATCAACCATTACAGATGTAAAAAATTTTTCCAGCTGAAACAAAAGAGAAATGTTTGAAGAACACCCCTCAACTGAAGTAAATATAGTATATGCAGTCGAACTGAAGAGGCTCAATAGTCTTTTTTTTTCTTTGCTGTAGAGTTTGGAGACTTTGGATAATGGCAAGCCTTTCAGTGATTCTTTTACAATTGACTTGGAATTAGCAAAGAAGTGCTACCGATATTACGCTGGATGGGCTGACAAAATTCACGGCAAGACAATTCCCATTGGTAAGTGCAGAATCCTGAAGTGTTTGAATTATTTTAGAAAAATGCCTGGTACTGTTCTACTGTTACTGATAATTTGTTTAGGTTATGAGCAGAGTTTTTTTCTGTAAGTGTTAATGTATTCAGCACTGTTGTGCTTATTGAGGACACTGTAAATAAATAAACAACTACTGTACTGTAAATTGAACAGAAACTTGTTAAAAATCCCAACAAAAGCGTGGAGTTGAATTCGGCTAATTGGGACAACCAAACACAAATCCATACGGTGATAGGGTGGAGGATTGAAACCGGGAATATGCGGATTTTAATTCCAGTGCCCTAACCACTAGGCCACGCTCGCTGGCTGTGGGTGATTTTTCTATCACCGAGTAGAAATCAGTGTGAGTATCGATCAGATTCGTGGATTTCCAGTAGAACAGGACTGTGGATAAGCGGCCCGTGCAGAAATTCCGTCATTTACAAACAGGCTTGAAAGTGGTGACATGTAATACTGGTGTATAGCCATGATAAAAATAATTAGAACTGACGTTGTTAAACTATGCATGGTTTAATCAGTGATGCAATGTGATGGTTCTTTTAGATGGCGATTTCTTGTGTTACACTCGCCATGAACCCGTTGGCATTGTCGGGCAAGTTATTCCTTGGAACTTTCCACTCGTGATGCAGGCATGGAAGCTTGGCCCTGCGCTGGCTACAGGAAACGTGGTAGTTATGAAACCAGCAGAGCAAACACCATTGACTGCCTTGTATGTAGCGTCGCTCATTGCTGAGGTACGATTTAGAAAAATCCACATTGATGCAATAAAAGTTACTTTTAATGTTCAAACAAACTTGCACTCTATACAGTACTGTTTAACTGTTTTTTTTTACAGTATTGTATGTGCAAAAGTAATGAGAGCGAATTTCGACAAAATTTGGCTTTGTTGTGGCGAGTTTTCATCGAAATATCGGCGATTTTTTGTAATGAACATTCGTACTGCTCGCGGAAACTGAAAGTTCGCCGCACTTTCGACGGGAACTTAGCAATGTCAAAAATCGAACATTTGTCAAACCAAACGAAACTTCGAAGAACCATATGTGCTACGTTAGCATGGTAGAACCAAAACCAATCTAGCCTGCGTAGCAAGCGTTCCAGCACGAGCGAAGTGCTAAAGCAGTGATTCGATTTCGCGCCCTGGGCGCTTATTTGCTTTTGGCACCTCAACGGACGGCGCTTATTCGAGACAGGGTGCTTATTTAATTTTTCGAGAAACAACCAAATGTCCAAAACAAAACTTTAATAAACATTAAATAACTAACAAAACAGAAACTGTAACAGTAACAAATTGTTGAAAGCTCAGTTACTCTTAAAAGAATTGAAAGGCCGCCAAAGAAAACGTCCCCCTCGAATTTTGGCAAAATTGAACATTGTCAAAACAACTCCAAATTTTGCATGCAGCTTTGTTTACGTGTGTTTAACATTGCCCGGTATTTCTTCCGCTGTTTTTTGGTCTCTTTCTCCATAAATTACGCATGCAAAAAAACACGGCTTTTGCTTGTGACGTCTTAATTGGATAAGGAATAAACAAAAGAAGCCTTTCATTTGTTGAAACAATGAAATCAGCGAAGGTTAACCGGTTAACCAGTTACGGCTGTTTTAAACCAAGCTCTAAGCCCTAGCCTAAACTTTGAACTCTAACCCTAACTCCAAGGTTTAGGGTTAGCGTTTCAGTTTAGGGTTAGAATTTGGGATTAGGGTTAGCATTTGGGCTATAAACCAAACGCTTAACCCTAGCTAGGCCCGCGGTTAGCCTTGAGTGCAGTTTGCTTGCGGTTAGCTTTCACTCCGGTTTGCTTGCGGTTAGCTTTCACTTCGGTTTGCTTGCGGTTAGCTTTCCATCCGGTGTGCTTGCAGTTAGCTGTGTTTTTTTTTCCTTGTTTGGCTCCACAACACTCGACTACTTTTGTGACACGACACGCGCTCTGTCGATCCGATTTAACGAACGCGAAGTAAACATGCATGGCGGTCGCTGTCGACGTTAAATTAAACGCTGGTTTTCATACTACATCTTGGTTTTGCTTTCAGTAAAGCACTGTTTGCTCTCACTTCTCCAATCCTTACATCATCGCATCACACACACTACAAAAAATCCCGCGAAATCAAGACAGGGCTTCACGCACTTTTTGGTTTTCGGCTGCATCGATCGATCGATCGATCGATGAATATTTAATGAGGTACCGGGAATTTTGTCGACAGGAGAGGTCCTGCCCGCAACACTCCAACAATTTTGATAAGTCTAAAACCAGCTCGCTTATCGGCAACTTTGATGCCGCAGCATCCCAGCGAACTCTGCAAAACTCGTGCTGACAAAGTTCCCGACAAGAAACCTGCCTTAGACTTTCCGCCTGGATCAACCTGCCTTTGTCGGACAACTTTCACCTCCAGCGCCTAAAATAGCGCTATTGTGCAAACAAAGCGCAGAACAACCCTCAGTTCTTCGAGAGATGCTATTGACTTGCGAGTATCCAGACTTTATGATGTCCTTCAACCACCAGACGGCTGCACTCGAAGCATTTTATTTTCACAGGCAAATCGCCATCTTTTTTCCTTTTCTCACACGTCAGCTCAACCTCACAATGTGGTATCCAGTCCCTTTCTAACCCCCCCCCCCCCCGTCCCCCCAAGGCAAATCAAAATGAAAACATGGCTGCGGCATCGCAAGTTCTTGTAATGGCGCGTTTGAAGTTCTTTTCGCCTTCCCGTTACACTTACAAAACCCTACGAAGAAAGATTACCACGCATTGTGTTGAAAATCTCATACTACTGGCTGACTGTGAAGAATGAAAGCTGCAAGCACTTTATTGGTGGTTTTCACTGTCACGCAATAAAAAAATAAAATCGAAACCATTCAACGACAGAAGTTATGGATTTCAGATGTTATAGAAGATAAACAGATAAACCATTTGTCCAAATCACAGGTCTGTGCGGCGCACCGTTTGCGAGTTATTTGCCGAAACTTTCCACGCAAATTTATAAAGTTCAGTATGGAGACGCCATATTTGTGCCCTTCCGAGGGGCACAAACATGGCCGCCGTGATGTCAGAGAAAACATCTGGAACTTAATTTTGCTGTTAATAGCGACTACTTTTGACTCATGATCTATTATACTTTTACATAAACAGCACTTAGTACATTGGGAATGTTCAATCTGCAAAAATGAAAAGGAAAGGCCTTTTTTGAATCAAAACAACGCTGTCACGGCACTCAGCTTGATATCACATACGGTGGAGAACTCAAATATTCAAAATGCTCTGTTTTTAAAACGAAGGGCACAACCAAGTTGGAAATTTGCAAAAAGATATATTTTTAATTTATCTTACACCAAGTGACATCGAAAGTTTAGCAGGCCTACTGAATTTTGATTTCAGAATTTTATGACGTAACATGAAAACCAAGAATTTTCATTTCTGCATACGATAATTATCGACAGGAAAGCAAAGGCACGCGAAATGAGATACAGGTCAGTATAAAGCACACGTAAACAAACCTGCATGTGAAATTTGGAATGTTTTTGACAATGTTCAATTTTGCCAAAATTCGAGGGGGACGTTTTCTTTCGCGGCCCTTCAATTGTTCATTTTAGCAGTAACAAAAATACATGTATGGTGAATGTTCAGGAGTCAATCTATTCGACGTCGATGACTTCAGTGTCAAGAATGGGGAATGGGGGCGCTTATTAGAATGGGGGCGCTTATTGGAATAGGGGCGCTTATTGACAAAAACACATTCGAAGGGGGGCGCTTATTCGGAAGGGGGCGCTTATTGTAAGGAGGGCGCTAAATCGAATTTGCTCTCGCCCCAATTTTCGCGCGACCAGAATCTTTACTTCGCAAACGCTTGCTACGCAGGCTTAAACCAATCGTGACTCGCTCACTCACGTTTTCTCGCATGTAATTTCGTATCGGCTACATTTATCTGCTTCGAGTGGTTCACTGGATTTAATGTCTGTGCTTTGTGATTGGCCAGAGTCGTGAGTCCTTCAGTTTTGGTTTTACGACACTTCATCGAAAATCGCTCGATATGTAAATGTTCGGGTAAACTTAAACCTTGCAGAAACGCAAAAGTAAGTATCAGCCGCGTAGGTCTATAGTGAACAGTTTGGTGGGCTAACATTTCCCGTGTATTGTTTTCCAGGCTGGTTTTCCTCCTGGTGTTGTAAACATCGTGCCTGGTTATGGACCTACAGCAGGAATGGCAGTCGCTGAACACATGGATGTTGACAAGCTTGCTTTTACCGGTTCCTCGGAGGTAATTTTTCGTTGAGTACATGTGGTTCGATCAAAACTGTCTCCAAAATGACCCCACAGTTCACAGAAGAGAACCTGTTAAAATAAATACTCTAACTGTTAAAAAAACTGTCCTTTATTGAAATTGGGGATTGCATGACACTGAAAGAGTTTTCAAAAGAGAAAACGACTGTAAAAAATGCCCTTTGCGCTCTTCACGAACACTTTCTGTTTTCTCTCTGAAGTTCGTCAAAAAATGTCAAACGTCATTTATTTACCCACGTTACACGGAAAAGCTCCCGAGGAGCTCATTATAGCGTGTACGTGCATCGAAGATCAAATTGAAATTTGGAGTGTTGGTTTTTGTGAAGGGGGGATAACCGGAGAACCCGGAGAAAAACCCTCAGGAACCAACAACAAACTCGACCCACATGTGATGCCGGAGTCTTACAGCCTGTGTACAGCCGCCCCTTCCCCTAAAAAAAAGTCGCCCTTCCCCGATTTTAGGGGAGCGGGACGGCTGTACACAGGCTAGAGTTTCATTACCTCTTTGTAATTTAGTTGTTAAACTAGGAGTAAATACGTGACTACAATTATTATAATTATACCGAAAGCGTAAAAACACATTTACTGTTGTGCTCATGATAGCCTGTCGTTGTCTTGAAATAAAATGCATTGATAATACCCAAAGAGCAGAACAGTGACGATAAAGCAAGAGCAAGTTTGTCGAGATATGTATTTGTCTTCATTCGGTTAGTTGTGAGTTTTGTGTTGTCATTCGAGGGAACGTTAAAAAGGCTTACAAATGGAAAAATTTACTGAGTGAGAAGGAAACAAAGCTTAAAATAACAATTGTGTAGGGGTCCAAATCCGCTAAGGGGGGTCCATATCCCCCAGCAGATTTGGAACGGCGGGTCCAAATCCGAGGGGAGTCCAAATCCGCTGTGACACCGGGTATCGAACCCGGGCCACGTTGGTTTGAGAGACGTGGGAGAAGAGCATTCTCACCATTGGACCATCCCTGCTCTCCCCGTGTCGGGCGCCAACTCAAGCTTAGATTGTAAGGTTACTAATATTTGCAAATGAGACCCTTCTATTGTTACGTGCTTCTGTTCACAGACTGGAGGTTTGGTCCAACAAGCAGCGGGAAGAAGCAACTTGAAGAACGTAAGTCTGGAGCTTGGAGGAAAGAGTCCAAACATTGTCTTTGCGGATTCAGATCTGGACGCCGCCGTCAGCTTGAGTCACTTCGCCCTTTTCTTCAACCAGGGTCAGTGTTGTTGTGCCGGGAGCCGCTGTTTTGTGGAAGAGCCGATTTATGATGAGTTTGTCAAAAGAAGTGCAGAGAGGGCAAAGAGCCGTGTGATCGGCAATCCTTTTGACCTCAAGACAGAGCAAGGGCCACAGGTAATGAATATTTGACAACATTTGTGAAGCGAAAGCGCCAATAAATCGAATCGCCCAGAGGAGAATGGGTGACCAGGATTGCGGAAGAGTAAACGGATATATAGTTGTAGTCGAAATTTTGTTTCTTGCAATGTGGACAGTTGCAAGTTATTAACACCTATTACGGCATTTTTCTGAGGTAGAATCGCGAACATTTTTGTGACTTTGGATTTGTGAAATACTGAAGTAACATGTTGTCCCACGGGACTGCGTCAATTCCAGGGCACTCGAGCTGTTTGCGCAGTTTTGTTTCTGTTTCAAGTCGCCGTGTTTCAGTTCTAATCGTTAGAGTACCCCGAAGAGTACGCAAAGAGTACGCCAAAAGTCAACTTGTCAGCGTACTGGGATGAGGACGTTGTGCAGGATCAGGAAATTTAGTTAGTACAACAGGTGCCATTTCTGGAAAAGTGTTGTGGAGTAGGATAAATTAATCATTGCTGGGCGAAATTTTGAACGGATAAACTGCTTACATTGATTTTTTTTCGGAATCCCATGAATTATCTGTGGGAGCTGTTTGCTCCCCTCTCACCTCCTAACCCTCTTTCACCCCACCCCTACGGTCAGTTTGTTTATATAGCTTGGTTATGCTATTGGCTGCCAAGTGAAAGCATTTGGTGTGTGGAGTTTAACCATTTTCGTTTTGTCAAAGGTCGACCAGGAGCAATTCGGAAAGATTTTGTCCTTGATAGAGAGTGGAAACAAGGAAGGAGCTAACCTGGTATATGGAGGAGCACAACATGGCGACAAGGGGTTCTTCATACAGCCCACTGTGTTCTCTGATGTTCAGGATGACATGAGAATTGCCAAAGAAGAGGTATGTTTATGGCAACCTTCACAGCGGTCAAACGCAAAATCTAACGCCACCTCTGGTTTTCGCAGCCTCGAACTTTGAAAGAGTTTGAAGCGAAAGTGTGCAAGAATTGTGAAGAAAAACGTTATAATTGCACTGTGGAAGAAAAGTTCTCGCTGGGAGACTCAGTGGAGAACAATCGTCAAATTTCCAACACATAAGTGGCGTATAAAACCTTAACTTTTCAGTGACTGTGTTGACTTTCGGCTTTAAAACAAAAGTTCTCGAACATTTAAGACTTTGTATGGAGCAGTTTTGGCGGGAACTGCGCACGCGCGTTGCGTTTGACCGCTGTGTGACGGCAACCATCTTGCCAAGGCTCTAATTCTAACATTGTTTGGGTGAGCAGGAGAGGGTGGTGGTGGTGGTGCGACCAGGTGTTTCTCCCAAGAAATTTACTCTTGCTTTCTGTCGCTCACCAAAAGAGCTGTCTGTGTGTCCCATAAGTTAGTTTTCACTTTCACAATTCTTAGTGCAGGTAAACAAACACTTGTGAACTAATTCTACTGCCCTTGCGATAGATTTTCGGACCAGTTATGCAGATCATGAAATTCAAGGACATGAATGACCTGATCGAAAGAGCTAACAACACCATATATGGCCTGGCAGCGTCTGTGTTCACCAAGGACATCGACAAAATGAATACCATTGCCACTAGCGTCCGTGCTGGCACTGTGTGGTAAGTGAAGAATAGTCTACGCATGTCAGGTTGTTTTAATGCATCATCTAACGGCAGTATTGTGACAAAATGAATGTCGAGAATGGTAGTACTTTTTTTAGAAACACAAGCTACTAGGCTCAGCTGAAGAGAATTCTGAGTTTCCTCAGCAGCAGATGAACTTATGACCTGCGCTCCGCTCGGACACTACCACTTGGCTACAGAAGACTCGAGGGAGTTTTCACGTAGCACAGGGGTTAAACTACCACTGTGCCTTGTTAATCAGTGTACATGGTTTTAAAATCAGTTTTTTTTGTTGATTTTTCATTTTTCAGGGTCAACTGCTATGACGTTCTGCATGCACAGGCTCCATTTGGTGGCTTCAAAATGTCTGGATCAGGAAGGGAACTGTAAGTGGTACAAGTTGTTGTTGTTGCTGTGCTCTTTTTCTTCCGTTGATTACCACTTGTAATGTACAGATCCCGGTTGTTCAAAGGATGGATAACGCTATCCACCACTATCTTTTGAATAGTGCAGTTTGTTTTCTCAACACTTATCCACTGGGTAGCGATTTATCCGGTGGATAGCGATATCAACCTTTTGAACAACTGGGCCCAGTTGTTGAATTCTTTCGTTGAGAAAACGAACAATTCCCGTCGCGGACTCAGAAATTTTTTGTTTGCCCCACGCTCGCGACAAATGAACATATCATCTTTGTCTTTTATTCACCGAGCTTAAAATTCACCGTCTTCATTATTTATTACTCATATCATACTTTCGACATTCCTTATCCTGGCAATATGCAGGACGCGTGTCACATATTAACCTTGATAAACGGCCTAGCTCTCCAAAAGTCTCTCGTTGCTCTGTGGCTAGAACGCTCAACCGGTATCTGGGAGGTCACGGGTTCAATTCCCGTCGGGGACTCAGAATTTTTTCTTTGTCCCACGCTCGCGACAAATGAACGTTTCTGTATCAAAGTTAATAATGTTTTGTTAGCAACGACTTTTCTAATGTCCTGCATGATTAGTTATTATGGACGACGTTAGTGACACGTTACAAGTCGATATTTTCACAAGCTGATTGAAATCTTTTTTAATATCTTTTACTAGGGGTGAATATGGCCTGGAGCAGTATTCTGAAGTGAAAACGGTAAGTGACAAAACTTGAGTTGCACGGAACAAACAAAACGCCCTTAATGCCAAACCCCCTCTCCTCCACAACGATATGCAAAAGAAAAGAAACAACCAAATAATGTTAAATGGTAAAAATAACAATCAATGTTTATAGCGGTCATGCACTTGGCTTCGATTTAGATGTAGCTACGTGTAGTCTCTAGGCATGCCATGCACTCGAACAGAGGAAGCGAATATTTTCAAATAAACATAGCTTGGTTAAAATTCCCTACTGACAGAAGGCAGACCAGTTGGCTATTTACAAAGGGTGACTGAGGAGTTCAACTCGGGACAACCGAGAACAAATCCAGCTAGTGACAAAGTGGAGAACTTGAACCCGGAATCGCCGAATTACAACACCAGCGCCCTGGTGCACTCGGGAGAGGCACGGTATAAACACAAGTACTTTGTACTCGACCTGCGAATCTTGAGCTGTACGCAGTAAATATGTCAATAGGCTTGTAATTACCATGAAATAATAAAACGCACTTCACGAAATAGTGAAAACGGACTTGTTTCTTTAGACAGTTATTTTTAGCAATTCAATTATTTGTAATTATAATGATTATTATTTCTTTTTGTTTTATCAGATAACAATCAAGCTCCCGCAAAAGAACTCTTAGACCGAGACAATCTCAGTGGAGAGGCTTACGGGCGAATAAAAAGCTTCCGAGTAGTAACACAGACCTGTTTTTGCGTGCTTGTAAACAATAAAACTAGAAAAGCAATTTATACTTGAAACCTCAAGTTGCCAAAAATTCAGTGTAGCTCCAGGCTTGTCCAGTTAATCTATGAGAAGAAGACAAGGTGGTTAATGGATTTCTAGGAATGAAAGGCTAATGAAACAGAGGATTTTGATCCAGGAGATGCTGCGGTCGTGTTTAATGACGTTCTGATCACTTAAATTCATCAAGTTTCTAACTCCGTTCGTAATCGGTGTCGATCAATCAAGTGGGAGGAGCGTTGACATGGCAACGTACGTCGACGGAAAATCTAACACTTGCTATGTCAACTCCGATCCTAGGGTCGAAAATTTTGATTGGTCAGATCAAACTAAGGAACCTACTAAAAGTTGTTAAAACCTGTGAAAACTCTTTAATCTAAACCTTTTTTTAATTAATTACGGTACGGTACGCATTACTGTCAAGGTTCACTTTGTTTATGCAGACCACTTTGTATGAGACATAATCGTTTTAAACAGTAGGGCCAACTTAGCTTTAGATAGTATAGTTCAAGTAAATAAAACAAGCGCACTTTTTGTACGGAAGCATACAATGTAGTTCTCCAATAGTGACCATTACACAATAAATGCAAACTTTGATAATCTTTGTTAAATCAGTGACTCCATGTGTGTGTTTATGTTTGTTTTGTGACTTGGTCGAATGTTGACTGGCTTATCGGAGCCCACGAAATTCAAGGAAAGCCTCGAACGAAGAAAATCAACTGAGTCAGACACACTAAGATCGAGTGATCAAACTCTGGACTCAGTCACCAAAGTTGGGAAGGGTGGGGTTGAGAGGGAGGGGGGGGAAGAAGCTTAACATCCCGATTCCCATACGTTTACTTATGGTCCCCGCCCCTTCCTTTCTTAGCGTTTCCCACCCTGTTTGTGGTATTTTTTCTACCATAATGTCACGCAATGCGTCGCCACTTTCGGAATCCCGCTTCCCGCACTCTTTTGTCGTGACTCCCGATGAGTCCCTGTCCCTTTACTCTAAAAAATAAAATAAAATAGAAATAAATCGACTTTGTTTAACGAGGGTAGCACGAAACAGGTCTTGCGACTGACACACCTTCGGCCCTTGGAATTTAGAAGTGTTGGCTTTTGTGGAATTTGGAAAACCGGAGAACCCAGAGAAAAAATCTTCCGGGCAGTGACGAGAACCAACAATTAACAAACTCAACCCACATGTGACGCTGGGTCCGGGCCGGGAATCGAACCCAGGCCACATTAGTGGGAAGCCAGCCTGCGTTGCTGACAAACTAAACCTGTTTGCAACGCAGGCTAGTGGGAAGCGTGTGCTCTCACCACTGCACTATCCCTGCTCCTCTGTCCTCGTTTCCCCTGTCCTCTTCGAATTCCCCTCCCCCACGCCCACAATAAATATTAAAGTTATCGATCATGGGACAACTTATACCTGATTCACACTAACAAAACACGTCTAGTTAAACCAGGTTTAAGAAAATGAAAATCAGCAACAGACAACTGACAGACTAAATTTTACATAGGGATCAAGTATGCTCTAACTTGTGCTTTCATTGTGCTAAATTTGAAGTCGATAAACATCAGTCAGCAACTTCCATGAAGAAAACAATTTTAAACCGTGTTTAACTAAACAACATTTAAACATGTTTAAGCATTGGCGTGAATGGGGTATTAGAGAGAGTAATCAGTCTGTTTTCGTATTCTCCAAATTGGCCTGGAACTATCTTACAATTGAGGCTAATGCGAGCAATCTCTTTTTAATGATATTCCCCCGTATTAGCCTCTATTGCAAGTTAGCCCCAGTTCAATACCGAGATAGTCTCCTTCGCAGCCGTTTTTAGTGTCGTCACGCAACGCTCCTCAACACAAACGTGGGGAGGAGCGTTGCGTGACGACACTGAAAACGGCTGCGAAGGAGACTAATACCGAGAATACGAAAACAGTATATTCCATGTTTGTTAAGAGCAAGTGCAAACTCGGAATCAGGTCTTATGTTGCTAGCGCATCATCATAACAACTCCGCGACAGCAACGCCACATACAAAGCGTTGCTGCATGCAGGTTTTAATACGTTTACTCTGATGAGATTGTTCAAAGCTGGACAGAAACGGAATATAACACTTCTGTCTCGTCAAGCACGGTACCAAAATAATTATTCACCGCGCTTCGTTAATTGTAACAACAAAATTGGAAAAAAAAAAAAAAAAAAGCGACCCCGCCAGGACCCCCCACGGGGCCTTCCTTGAAGAAACGTCGTCGAATAAAGTAACGATAAACCTCTTACAGTTGGCAGATATATTGTTCTCATCGTACTTTTATACGTAAGAAACAAGATCACTGTTTGAGTTTCAGGTTTTACTTAAGGGTACAGATGTTACGCTTGCTAGGCGAAGTTTTAGGAACACCGGCTGTTTTATAAAGTGTTTTAAGAAAATCGTCCGCCATTTCGGTTTGTTTGTCTGAGTCTTGTCCGAGTCATGACGTCACTCGCCCGCTTCGCTATTGTCAACTAAAGAAACCGAGACAAGTTCCATGCACTTTTTTGATTTGCACTGATTCGTTATGTTTTGGTGTCAAAATGTTACTTAAACAGCGATAGATTGGCCTTATTTAAAAACAAAAAATGCGTCCCGGCCAGGACTCGAACCTGGAACCTGAAATCCCCTGATTCGTAGTCAGATGCCTTATCCATTGGGCCACGGGGCCTTTTCTGCGACATCACTACTTTTATTCTGTACACTTTTTAAAACATTAACAAAAGCTAAGGGTGTTAAATATCCCGTGCGACAAACATATTCATAAGGTGTCTCTTAATTGTATTTAATCATAATTACGTTCATATTTATTATTCTTGTGTCCTACGTTAAAAGCGTTGTTAAAAGGCCGCCGAGACGAGAAGTTTATCAGAAGGACCGCGCGCGTCATCCCGGTTTATATGTGCACGGGCGACGGAAAAATATAAAATACTGTTCAACAACTGTTCAACTGTTCAGCTGTTAAATGTTACTCTCCCATATGTTACCAAGCATACAATTATAATAATTAGATTCACTGATTTGTGAGCAGAAACAAACAAACAAAAATGGACAGTAAACTAATATTCTCACCAGTCTAGGCCTGTAAACTGTTCTTTAAACCGTTGATCCTTCGTATATCAGAAATCCCACACAAAGCCATAAACAAACTATTAATGTTTACTTCCGTCAGCCAGCCGAAACAAACTTGTGAAGATTTGTTAGAATCCAACACATCACAAGATAGTAAAAGCCCTTCCTTATTGTATAGTCTAATTTGACTAGATGGTTGAAAAAGTTCATTGAGACAAACTTGTGGAGCGATGTCACATCCAAGATAATGGCTCTCCAGCCTACAAAAAAACCCACTTGTCATGCACAGCTTGCTTTCTGCATTCACATCTAGTACCTGAACTAGCTGCATTTCTGACAAATAATCTGTTTCTACCATCGGTGGTAAAGCGCTTGAAGTGCCAATGCCCTTCAGTCGTTCTGAATTGTCCACCTGAGTAACCGAGACAACTGTTTGATCCATTTTTCATTCGCCCTCATAATTCGTTCTGTTTTGTAGTCGCAATGTTCAAAATTCGGCGATCGATAGATGCATTTGAAAATAGAAAAAAGCGACCCCGCCAGGACTTGAACCTGGAATCCCCTGATTCGTAGTCAGATGCCTTATCCATTGGGCCAAGGGGCCTTCCCTGAGACATCACTATTTTTATTTTTGTACAGTTTTGAAAACATTAGAAGAAAGTAAGGGTGTTAAATATCCCTTGCGATAAACATAAGCATAAGGTGTCTCTGAATTTTATTTAATCATAATCACGTTCATACTTATTACTCCTGTGTCCTACATACACAGGCGCTTTCAAAGGCCGCCGAGAGGGTTGCTAAAAAGACCACGCGCGCCATCCCGGTTTACACGTGCACGGGCGACGCAAAAATCAACTGTTTAACTGAACTTACACAGTGTTTCAACTGCTCGGCTGATAAATGTCACTCTCTGTTACCAAGAATAATTAGAATACAATAATAATTAGCATGTACATGATCAAACAGATCAAAAACGTTCAGACAGATAATTTTAACAACTTTTTACCTTAACGTTTTATATAATAATAATTACATAATAATTTACAGTCAGTAAAATGATCGGGCTTCGGGCTCCAAAGCAGAAATTTCAGGGCTCCAGGGCTCCAGCAACCTCCCCTTTGAGACCCTGAATATTGATAAGACGGCAAACGATGGACGCTAATTTGATATAGAAAAAAAAGCGACGACCCCGCCAGGACTCGAACCTGGAATCCCCTGATTCGTAGTCAGATGCCTTATCCATTGGGCCACGGGGCCTTCTCTGAGATATCACTATTTTTATTTTGTACAGTTTTCAAAATATTAGCACAAGCTAACGGTTTTAATTTTTCGTGTCTCTGAATTGTAATTAATCCTAATTATATTCATACTTATTACTCTTGTAGCCTACGTAAAAAGCCATTTTCAAAGGCTGCCGAGTAGTCCCCTTCGCAGGCGTTGTTTGGGCTCGTCAGAGCGTCGCGTGACGAGCCCAAACAACGCCTGCGAAGGAGACTAGTCGCCGAGAGGCCTGTGAAAAAACCGGGCGCGCCATCCTAGTTTACACGGCTGGCGCAAAGAAGCAATCTAAGTGGGCAAGCACAAAGAAGGAAAGACTTTCTTTTGTTGTGCTAATGTTCAGTATGCTTCCAGTTGCAGTTGTGATTGCAACCTCCGGTTTACACCTACGGGTATTACTGGTATGGTAGCGTCTTGCGTTTGTGTGTTATAAAGTAATAGTGCAAACAGAGTGTGAAGTGGAAGATAATACTTTCCAAGTTGTGTTAACGAAAGACCACAATAACAATACTCTTTTAGGTATCAGCTTATTTTTTACCATCTACTTAGCCCATTGACCTTCGAAAAACTGAAATAGCCCTGGAATTAGTATTTTTATAATGAGTAGGTATATGGAATCCTTGTGAGGCCCTGAAAGGGAAACCTTTTTATCGCACAGTCTGTAGTCAGATGCTTTATCCATTGGCCACGGGGCCTTCCTTGAAGGAAGAAATTAGCTTAACCAGTTCAGGTTTTATAAATCGAAAAGCTCAAAACTATAAAAACGCTCAATTCATTTTTTACTTCAGTACACAATTTTCTCGTCGAATAAAGTAACGATAAACCTCTTGCAATTGGCAGAGATCATTGTTCTCATCGTTCTTATATACGTAAGAAACAAGATCACTGTTTGAGTTTCAGGTTTTACTTATGGGTATCGATGTTAGGCTTGCTAGGCGAAGTTTTCGTTTCAAAAAAGTGTTTTAGGAAAACCTGCTGTTTCTTAAGGTGTTTAAGAAAATCGTCCGCCATTTCGGTTTGTTCGTCTGAGTCTTGTCCGAGTCATGACGTCACTCGCGCGCTTCGCTATTGTCAACCTAAGAAAAAGAGACAAGTTCCATTCCCTTTTTTGATTCGCACTGATTCGTTATGTTTTGGTGTCAAAATGTTAATTGAACAGCGATAGATGGGCCTTATTTAAAATCGAAAAGTGCGACCCCGCCAGGACTCGAACCTGAAATCCCCTGATTCGTAGTCAGATGCCTTATCCATTGGGCCACGGGGCCTTTTCTGCGACATTACTACTTTGATTCTGTACACTTTTCAAAACATTAGCAAAAGCTAAGGGTGTTAAATATCCTGTGCGACAAACAAATTCATAAGGTGTCTCTTAATTGTATTTAATCATAATTACGTTCATATTTATTATTCTTGTGTCCTACGTAAAAAGCGTTGTTAAAAGGCCGCCGAGACGAGAAGCTTATCAAAAGGACCGCGCGCGTCATCCCGGTTTATATATGTTGAACTGAACTCACACAATAACTCAACTGCTCAGCTGATAAATGCTACTCTCCCATATGTTACCAAGAATACAATTCTACTAATTAGATTCACTGATTTGTGAGCAGAAACAAAAAAAAATGGACAGTTAACTAATAGTCTCACCTCTAGGCCTGTAAACTGTAAGTTCTTTAAACCGTTGATCCTTCGCACATCAGAAATCACACACAGAGGCATAAACAAACTATCAATGTTTACTTCCGTCAGCCAGCCAAAACAAACTTGTGAAGATTTGTTAGAGTCCAACACACCACAAGATGGTAAAGGCCTTTCCTTATGGTATAGTTTAATATGACTGGATGGTTGAAAAAGGTCATTCAGACAAACTTGTGGAGCGATGTCACATCCAAGATAATGGCTCTCCAGCCTACAAAAAAATACACTTGTCCTGCACAGCTTGCTTTCTTTATTTACATCTAGTACCTCAGCTAGCTGTATTTCTGACAAATAATCTGTTTCTACCATCAGTGGTAAAGTGCCTGAAGTGCCAATGCCCTTCAGTCGGTCTGAATTGTCGACCTGAGTAACCGAGACAAGTTTGATCCATTTTTTTTAATTTGCCCTCATAATTCGTTCTGTTTTGTTGTCGCTGTCACGAGAAGAATAAGACTCCTACCAAAGTATAAAGAAACGAACTCAGAAAATACCTCAGAACCAGAAAATACCTGAATTTGCATAGGAAAACTAAAGATACTGATTATAACAATACATCTACAAAAGATACAATAGATACAGTTACAGAAGTTTACATTAGGAAAAGATTTGAAAAGAACATCTGCCTATACTTTGCAGATAGATTAACAGGTCAGTCTATTCACAAACATAATAGATTTTGCATTTTAAAAGAAACCTTTTATTCTTGCATTATATTTCTCAAGGTAAACGTTGAAAAGTTAACCTGGATTTTTATTATAACTTACTATTATAAAATACTATATTCTGGAAAATACATCAATCTTCCGCATGAAAAACTAACTTTCGTTTATGTACAATACATCTCTTTTGTACCAGAATTCAATAGCGAAAGACAACTGTATTTACCTATAGGTTACTATATAGGTAACGCGTAGACTATTGCAAATCGATTACCTTGACGATTACCTCTAGCAGTTTGCACTATGCGTTAGTGTCAAGTATCATCTACATTAAAGAAGACTTTGCTGAGTTCTACAGAAGTTTCCTGGTTTTCTGCTGCGTTATCGCGAAGTTAAGCGGAGGAACAAGATCCCTGTACCTCTGGCATGCTGTAACGAGTGCCGGCTGCTAAGCCCGTGTCTCTACCGAGTTATTTCCCCGCTTCGCAACGAATCGCATTGTTTGCCAAACCATTTTGTCCGTCCACCCGTGAAGAGCTTAAGCTGTTAACCAAGATATTTGCCGAGTTCCCAAGTACAGGCAAATAATCACCCAAAAGCCTTAAAACTTATCGTTACATCGCGATGTTAAAAATTCGGCGATCGATGGACGCTTTTTGAAAGCAGAAAATAAGCGACCCCGCCAGGACTTGAACCTGGAATCCCCTGATTCGTAGTCAGATGCCTTATCGATTGGGCCACGGGACCTTCTCTGAGAGATCACTATTTTTATTTTGTACACTTTTCAAAACACTAGAAGAAAGTAAGGGTGTTAAATATCCCTTGCGACAAACATAAGCATAAGGTGTCTCTAAATTTTAATTAATTAACAATTATTCACCGAAGTGGAGGTGAATAGTGGTGGAATAATTGTTTTACTATATACCACACATGTTGAATAACTAGCGGACCAAAACATTACTTTCGGGACCCAAAACGACGTGCGAAGCCATTTTGTTTCTCTTCGGCTGCTCGGAGGTGAATAGTACATTAGAAGAAAGTACGAGTGTTAAATATCCCGTGCGAAAAACATAAGCATAAGGTGTCTCTGAATTTTAATTTATCATAATCACGTTCATAATCATTGTTCTTGTGTCCTACGTAAAAAGCCGTTTTCAAATGCCACCGAAAGGCTTTGCTAAAAAGACCACGCGCGCCATCCCGGTCTACACGTGCACGGGCGACGCAAAAATCAACACAGTGTTTCAACTGTTCAGCTGATAAATGTCACTCTCCCATATGTTGCCAAGAATACAATAATAATTAGATTCACTGATTCGTGAGAAGGAAACAAACAAAATAATGGAAGTGAACTAATAGTCTCACCTCAAGGCCTGAAAACTCTTCTTTAAACCGTTGATCCTTTGACCACAGCAGTCGTATATCAAAAATCCCACACAGAGCCGTAATCAAATTACCCATGTGTTGGGGGACTCGAGAAAAAATTTATACAGGGTGGCGCGCTCCAAAGCCCAACCCCTTACCGTTCTATCTTCTATTTTTTCCAGAGTTGGTAATCCTTGTACCTCCAGTGGAAAATGGTATCATACCTAGAGAAGAAACGCTGCGTCCATTCCTTAACTTTTGAATCTGCTCGGGGGAATGAACCGTCAAGTGCGTCTGTTTGAAATTTTTTGAAAGGATCACTTAAATACCAAATTACATTTTCCCCAACTAATTCACTGACATCAGTTCGACAACTGCGCAACCTGTTTTGGTTCAGTTCAGCCTGCTCAAGCAGTCGCCTTTAATAAATCACAGCAGTGTCCACAGATACAAGTTACGAGCATGCAGTTGTTTTCGTTTGGTTTTGTTTTTGTATAATTTGTGAAAAACTGGCAGTTGTGTTGACCGATGGTATAGGGAGGCTTCTTATGAAAGTAACGGTGCGCTTTTTATGCTTAAAATTAAAATTGAAAACGATTAAAAAAACCATCGACCCCGCCAGGACTCGAACCTGGAATCCCCTGATTCGTAGTCAGATGCCTTATCCATTGGGCCACGGGGCCTTCCTTGAAGAAACGAAATAGCTAAACCATAATCTTTCAGGTTTTATAAATCGAAAGCTTCCAAGTATAAAAATGCTCATTTTTTACTTACTCAATTTTCTCGTAGAATAAAGTAACGATATACCTCTTACAGTTGACAGAGATCATTGTTCTCATAGTACTTATACGTAAGAAACAAGATCGCTGTTTGAGTTTCGGGTTTTACTTAAGCGTATAAATGTTATGCTTGCAGAATCAAACATAAAACAGAATCAAACATAAAAAAAAGAATTTGGGATAAAAATTAAAGATACTTAAAATTAAAATAGAAAATGATTAAAAAATTATTGACCCCGCCAGGACTTGAACCTGGAATCCCCTGATTCGTAGTCAGATGCCTTATCCATTGGGCCACGGGGCCGTTGATATGTTATTCACTTCGAAAAGCTCACAACTATAAAAACGCTCATTTCTTTCACTTACTCAATTTTCTCGTCGAACAAAGTAACGATCAACCTCTTATAGCTGGCAGAGATCATTGTTCTCCTCGTGCTTATACGTAAGAAACAAGATCACTGTTTGAGTTTCAGGTTTTACTTAAGGGTAAAGATGTTACGCTTGCTAGGCGAAGTTTTCGTTACAAAAAAGTGTTTTAGGAACACCGGCTGTTTTATAAGGTGTTTTAAGAAAATCGTCCGCCATTCCGGTTTGTTTGTCTGAGTCTTGTATGAGTCATGACGTCACTCGCGCGCTTCGCTATTGTCAACCTAAGAAAAAAGAGACAAGTTCCATCCACTTTTTTGATTCGCACTGATTCGTTCTGTTTTGGTGTCAAAATGTTAATAAAACAGCGATAGTTGGGCCTTATTTGAAATCAAAAAATGCGACCCCGCCAGGACTCGAACCTGGAAAGCATGAATGTTATCAGTGAGAGCCAAGGCGCCATATTAAGATGTGTTAAAACACGTGACATTGCACTCTGTGAGAAGCAAATACTGAGGTGTGATTCACAAGAACTAAAAGAAGCATCAGGTAAATAAACTTTTATACTTGCACTGTACAGCTAGTCAATGTATCTTAATGGCCCATGTTTTAAATCAATGTTTTCAAAGAATAATTTCTTTGTACGTCATAAAATGACAAATCATAGTCAAATAACACATCAAAACCTGTCAAAGCCGCCGAAGTACAGTGCGAAAATATACAGTCAGAAGCACAGTGCAGCCTGACACATTAAAATACTTTTAAAACCTTAAATAACTTTTCTCGTACTCTCTTAATGTGCAACCATAAATATTAAGTGCAAAACAAACCAAAATAAACGCGGCAAATTCATAACACTGACGAAGAAAGAAATGAGTTCGAATTTAATTCGAGTAGCAGGGTATTCTGCAGTTAAGCCGTAAGCTCCATGTTCTTGTTATTATGTATTTCAGATTCATCGTCCCTTTATTACTTTACTTTAGGCTTTGTCAGTTTCCAGCACTCAGTAAAGACCTATTAAAACGCATATAAGGAAGAGTTTAACTCATGACTAGAAATCCTTCGCCCGCTACTCGGTCTGAAACATTCGTGGAGGTTGTGTCGCTTCGGTTTCGCTTTGTTCAGTGGCGATTTAAGAAAAAATAACTTTAACGACACTGTGGAAGCGATATTAATACAAAAATACGCACAACACGATGCTCACATGTCCCACACGAACGACTTCTCGTCGACAAGAGCGCTCCAACAATCATGAAAAGCCAAAGCTTGCATGTGATTGGTTCGGTACATTGCGGTACGGAAGTAGTCGAGAATAGCCAATCACAGAGCCGCTATGGATCGGTGCAGTACTACTGTTTTTTTGTCATTAAAGATGTGAATATTGTTCATCGTGGTGTAAGATAGGAATGAACGTTTATTCGTTTGTCTCACGATAGAATCGCTTTGAGATGTTGATCGCGACGTTTCGACTGCAATACTGCTAGTCTTCATCAGGCGATGAGGTCGATTGTTTTCGCGTCGCTATTTATGCACGTTGGTTCGCTGTGATTGGTGCATTTCGATCCTCATTATTATTCCGACTAACAGATGATGTTCCCTCAGAGGTCCGCTTTGTAGTTGAACGGCTGTTATGCTTTCTGATCGTAGGTATCCATGCTTCAGGAATTTCCATTCCGCTGTCTCTATTGATGTTATTAGAATGAAGTCTTATTTGGATAGCCTCTTTGACCCTGCGTGTGTATCGGTGGGGGTCACGATCGATAAACTTGACTTGGTTCCATAAAGGAAGATGCCCCGTTTCGTTTGCGTGCTCCGAAACTGCGGAGGTTTGCGTATGAGCAAGCCGTATGTCTCTGTTGTGTTCTTTTATCCTGTCTTGCATCGCTCTCCCTGTTTCCCCTATATATACTTTGCCGCATTCACATGGAATTTTGTATACAACACCTTCTTGTTGGCCTGGTTCTAGGGCGTCTTTCGGTCGTACTAAGTAAGACCGAAGAGTTGTGTCAGATTTAAAGACGGTGCGAACGCCTTGTTGTTGTAGGCAGCGGCGAAGAACCTCTGATACACCTTTAATATAGGGTAAAACCGCAGTAGATTTAAATTCCTGCGTGGGTTCGTTGTTGGCTGTTGGTCTTGTGGTTTTAGTAAGTTTTCGTATGAACGAAGAAGGATAACCGTTAGAAACAAGTACCGACGATAAATGTTTCTTTTCTTTAGAGATAACTGATGGTTTTGTTATGAGGTGTTTGGCTCGGTCATATAGACACTTAACAATACCACGCTTCACTGACTGAGGATGGTGTGAGTCATAGGCTAAGTATTGATCAGTGTGTGTGGGCTTTCTGTACACACTGGTAGTGAGAAGGCCGTTTGAGTCCCTTATAACTGACGTATCGAGAAAGGGAATGCTGTTATCTTTCTCGGTTTCCATGGTAAAACGAATAGTGGGCTGTTGGTTATTAAGATGTTGTAAAAAGCCGTCTACTTGGTCTCGATCTAATATAGTAAAAGTGTCATCTACATATCGCTTCCAGATCTTAGGTTTGTAGATCGCACTTGCTATCGCACGCTCCTCAAAATCTTCCATGAAGATGTTGGCTATAACCGCGGAGACGGGGCTCCCCATAGCGGCTCCGTCCTTTTGTTCGTAAATTGAACCATTGTACTGGAAATACGTGGATCGTAAAACAAAGTTTAAAAGGTCGGCAATTTGTGTAGGTGTTAGGTTTGTACGGTTGGCAAGACCAGGATCGTTTTCTAGTTTGCGAAGTGCGGCCTTTACGGCATCTTCGATCGGCACGTTCGTAAATAAAGATTCTACGTCAAATGATACCATGATTTCCTTTTCTTGTATTCTTTCATGGTTGATGGTATTCACGAAATGAGTAGAGTTGGTAACTGCGTACTCTGATTTGCCTGTCAGTAGGGACAGAATGTCAGCTAAATGAGCCGACAAATCATAAGCAAAGGTGTTTATACACGATACAATAGGTCTCAATGGTACATTTGGTTTGTGTATCTTAGGCTGACCGTAGACCCTAGGTGGTTGTTTGTGTTTGGGCCTGATCTTGTTGTATACGCTTTCTGATAGACGCCCACTTCGTTTTAAGCTGAGAAGCTTCTCAGTGAGTTTACGACTGAATCGATCCGTGGGGTCTTTATTAAGGAGTTGATATGGACCCGTTTCGATTAGTGTCTTCATTTTATCATGGTAGGTGTTAGTGTCTAGAACTACACTTGCGCGACCTTTGTCGGCTGGTAGTATCATAATAGAGTCGTCTTGTTTTAAGTTGTTAAGGGCTTCATGCATTTCCTTCGTGATGTTAGGCTATGGTGGCTCAGCCTGTTGAAGGACGCTATTAACGGTTCTCCTTATTGTGTCAGCTTGTTCTGAGTCAAGCGTTCTTATGGCTGTTTCAACTTTAGCGACTATTTCAGTGGCTGGAATGGTGGTTGGTGTTACTGCGAAATTTAACCCTTTCTCTAGTAATGATACCTCAGCATCAGTGAGAGGCCGTGATGATAAGTTAATCACCCACTTGTTTTTGTCGACTCGTGGTGTTGGGTCAATATGAGGTGAAACAGAGGCCTGTTTCTCCTGTACAAGTTTCAAGAACTTGCGTTGTTGTCGATCTTTGGTGGCATTGAATACTCTTTGGGTATTAACTTTGATCTATCTCACTAGCTTCGTTTGCCATAAGGGTGGCTGTTATTCCCTCGGCAGTGGATTCAGTTTCT
Source organism: Meandrina meandrites (assembly GCA_963693305.1). Taxonomy (NCBI): domain Eukaryota; kingdom Metazoa; phylum Cnidaria; class Anthozoa; order Scleractinia; family Meandrinidae; genus Meandrina; species Meandrina meandrites. Next base: position 12,366,017 of record OY855910.1, read on the forward strand.
CTTTTCGCATCTCCCTTAGCTTTCTGAGTTAGTCGTATTCTTTCCCTCAAGAATCTCTTAGAGGCTAGTTCGGCTACTCTGCGAGCGCCTTTAGTTGGAACCGGTGGCTGGACCCGAAGGTCTCGTGGAATAATGTGGCTCTTGATACACCTTGTAAGAAAGGTGAGATGGTTGCTAAAACGTGCGAGCTTGCGTGAACAACGCTCGTGGCGACGAATCAACCTTAGGGCTGTGCGCCCATATTTCAGTTCAATGTCATTAAAGATGTGAATATTGTTCATCGTGGTGTAAGATAGGAATGAACGTTTATTCGTTTGTCTCACGATAGAATCGCTTTGAGATGTTGATCGCGACGTTTCGACTGCAATACTGCTAGTCTTCATCAGGCGATAAACATCAATAGAGACAGCGGAATGGAAATTCCTGAAGCATGGATACCTACGATCAGAAAGCATAACAGCCGTTCAACTACAAAGCGGACCTCTGAGGGAACACAATCTGTTAGTCGGAATAATAATGAGGATCGAAATGCACCAATCACAGTGAACCAACGTGCATAAATAGCGACGCGAAAACAATCGACCTCATCGCCTGATGAAGACTAGCAGTATTGCAGTCGAAACGTCGCGATCAACATCTCAAAGCGATTCTATCGTGAGACAAACGAATAAACGTTCATTCCTACTGTTTTTTTATTCGCCCTGATTCGTTCTGTTTTGGTGTCGAAATGTTGATAAAACGGCGATAGATGGGCTTTTATTTAAAAAAAAAAAATGCGACCCCGCCAGGACTCGAACCTGGAATCCCCTGATTCGTAGTCAGATGCCTTATCCATTGGGCCACGGGGCCTTCTCTGCGAAAAAGTTAAACAAATGTTTTGTTAATGTGCTAATGTTTACGGACGTTTCGAGACTACTGTCTCGTCATCAGCGTAAAGATGCCGTTCTGCGACATCACTTTTTTATTTGTACACTTTTGAAACAATTAGCACAAGCTAACGGTGTTAATTATCCCATGTCTCTAAATATTAATTAATCATAATCACGTTCATACTTACTGTTCTTGTGTCCTACGTAAAAAGCCGTTTTCAGAGGCCGCCGAGAGGCTTGCTAAAAAGACCACGGGCGCCATCCCGGTTTAGGCGGGCGGCGTAATGAATCAAGCTAACTGGGTAAACACACACAAAAAACTTTATTTTCTTGTGCTAACGTTCATGCAGTATGCTCGCATTTGTGATTGCAACCTTTGGTCTACATCTACGCGTATTAGTGGCCGCCATCTCGGATACTGACGGGCAACGCAGTGACACAAGATAACTGCGAAACCACAAAAACGAAAAGACTTTGTTTTCTTGTGCTAAATTTCAGTATGCTTGCACTTGCGATTGCTATGTCCGGTTTACACCTAAGCGTATTATTGGTGTGGTAGAGGTTTTGCGTGCGTGTGTTATAGAATAACAGTGCAAAACAGAATGAGTGAAAGATAATGCTTTTGAAGTCTTGGGGCGTTAACCAAACCTCGATCGGACCGGATCGGATCGGATCGGACCGGATTGACAAAACCCGGACCGGATCAGACCGGATTAACAAAGCCTGGATCAGATGTGATCTGACTGACAAAACCCGGATCGGATCCAAAAAAGTTGGATCACCATAAATTCCCGCCAAAATAGTCACGTGTTGTTATTCAGTGACCGTGTTTATGATTCCTTTCCTACAGGGAAAGATCAAGAAGGAAGCGGGAGATACGAACAGGAAAAGTGCATAAGCAGTGGAAAGAAACGCAAATTTGCAAGGGCCACAGTGGCGAAGTAGAAGTAGCGGATCCTCTCACTGTAGAGGATCTAATCAGCTATAACCGATGTACATGTATCTTATAACTCTTACGATGTCTCGTATATTGATCATTGCGATTATTTCTTCTGGTTCTAAAATAAAAAATACAATTGCCTGTTGTCCCACGTCCTCGTTTACAGCCCTCGAAGCACTCAAAGAAAACTTAGGATTTAGTTTGAACTCGAAAATTCAATTTGAACTACAATCAAAGTGGCCGAAATTTATCGGCACTTTAGGAATAATAACTAACACGTTTTAATCACGAGGTGTGGTTACCGTAGATCTACATCTCGCTTTTATTGACGATTCGTAAGACTTTGTTACCCCGTTTTCAAGATGGTTAGCCCTTGCGCCATAAACTAGCAGGTGGAGTAAAACAGTCGGCGATGGTCTGAGACTGAATAACTTGTATGGATTCGAGATATCACGTGACTATCTTGGCCGGAATTTATGGTGGTCGGACTTTTTTGGATCTATTCCGGGTTTTGTCAGTCGGATCATGCCCAGTCCGATCCGGTCCGGGTTTTGACAATCCGATCCGATCCGATCCAGTCTGATCTAGGTTTTGTTAACGCCCGACGTCTTGTGTTAACGGAGGACCGCAATAACTATACTCTTTTAGGTATCAGCTTCATTTTTACCATCTAGTTGGCTCATAGAACATCAAAAAAACTGAAATAGCTGTTATAAGTAGAAATAGCTGTTAAAATAGTTGTTATAATTTTGAATCCTTGTGCGTTTTTGAAATAGAAAAAGAAAAAATTCCGACCCCGCCAGGACTTGAACCTGGAATCCCCTGATTCGTAGTCAGATGACCTGTCCATTGGGCCACAGGGCCTTGTCTGAGACATCACGTTTTTTATTTTGTACAATTTTCAAAACGTTAGAGGAAGCTAAGGGTGTTTTAAAATTATCCCGTGCAACAAACATCAGCATAAGGTGTCTCTTAATTTTAATAATTACGTTCTTACCTATTATTCATGTGTCCTACGTAAAAAGCATTGTTTAAAGGCCGCCGAGATGAAGAGCTTGTTAAAAGGACCGCGCTCGCCATCCCGGTTTGCACGGGCGACATAATGACGGAAGCTGAGTGGGCAAACACAAAAAGCACTTGTTTATTGCAACCTCAGGTTTACACCTAAGCGTACTATTGGTATGGTAGCGTCTGCATTTGTGTGTTGCAGCAAACAGAGTGAGTGGAAGATAATGCTTTTGAAGTCTTGTGTTAAGGAAAGACTACAATAACAATACTCTTTTAGGTATCAGCTTATTTTTTACCATGTAGCTAGCCCATAGAACTTCGAAAAACTGAAATAGTCCTGGAATCAGTTTTTACAATGAGTAGGTATTTGGAATTCTTTCGGTTAGGCTAACGCATCTAAAGGTTTTGCCGCAAAGCCTTCTAACGGATGCAAATCGGCTTCCGTTTAACAGATAAGACTAAAAGAAAAATAAGGTACGTTTTCATATGAACGATCACAAATACAAGTCATGTTAAGATCGTGTACCTTTGTTTCAGGCTTTCAGCTAAGAAAAAAACCCAACTTTACAACTGAACTTACACAATGACTCAACTCCTCAGCTGATAAATGTTACCCTCCCATATGTTACCAAATTAAAATAAATAATGAACAGTAATATTATAGTCTCACCTCTAGGCCTGAAAACTGTTCTTTAAAACGTTGATGCTTTGACCACGGCTGTCGTATATCAGAAATCTCACAGAGAACCATAATCAAATTACCAATGTCTTGGGGGACCAGATAAAATATTATACAGGGTGGCGCGCCTCGAGGCCAAACCCCTTACACTTTAAGTTCTATTTCTGAAGGAATTGGTAACCCTTGGGACGGACCCTCCCGGGAAACATAGGTAGGTTCTCGTGTAGTTCCAATAAGTACTAAGTGTAACTAATAATAATCACAAGACATTTTACAAGGCACAGTTGTTTGCATCATTGTTCGAGTTTCAGTGTGTAAATTTTATACTTTCAAAATCAGACTTTAAAAAACGAACAAGAAACTACCGAATTTAACGACCGATTCAGGAATCAGGCAACCAATTTTGGTCAAGTTCCCCTGCCAAGGGCGGATCTAGGGGGAGGGAGCAGGGGTGCGCACCCCCACCCCCCCCACTCCCCTGAGATGTTCAGGCGGCTTTCTAATGGTGGCTCCATATAGTTTCTTATAATACATCAAATATTTTTCGCGCGCGCGATTGGTCTAAACACGTCACGTGATGCAGTCAAAACTGGGGAATATCAGATGTTATTAAAAACTAGCAATGGTATATTGCAATTCCTGAGATTTGATTGGCTAACAGGCAATGGTATATGAGCTCATATACCATTCACCACAAATTTCATAGCCGATGCGCGTCAACGAAAACAGCTGGGGAGCTCAAATATTGCAATTCTTTTAGGCGTTTTTAATAAAACAATTATTCCACTCGCGCTTGTTGGATATGAGATCGTTATAGCCAACTCGGCGCTACGCGCCTCGTTGGCTATCTACCATCTCATATCCAACGCGCGCTCGTGGAATAATTGTTAAATATTCCCCAAGTGATATTCCCCAGTTTTCGAACTTTGCGGTTTACGTTCGCACATTTAGTTTTTATCCCGAGAAAATTTTTAAAATGAATACAACTAACCATTTTGAACAGACTAACAATATTTTGAGCACCGACAGAATTACTTTGACGTTTAAAACTTTTAAGAAAAGGTCTCTTAAAATGCGGCCTTGTGAGAAAATATTTGAAGGATAATAAACACAATAGCCTCCATTTGGCTTCAAAAATATGCACGGATATTTGTCCTTGGACATTATCTGTTTCTCGAAGGTCACAGTTTTCCTCGAGCTTCGCTCTCGGAAAACTGTTCACTTCTCGGAACAGATGATGTCCGCGGACAAATATCCGTGCATATTTTCGCGCCAAATAAAGGCTATTGTTTATATAACCACGCGCGCGCTGATGATGCGAGCCTTGGGAAACTGACGCAAGCTCAGGCAAAAGTTTTAAACCACGGATTTGAGTCAAACATTTCAAAGGAAATCTTTATCCGCAATAGAATTTTAAGAACAGACAATGCTGTTTAAGCTTCCAAATGATATGAGGTTGTAGATTTTTATCATGGAATTGCATAAAACGCCCAGTAAACACTGTAAGCGAGCCTAGTGGTTTCAACGTTGACGCATGCTCAAATAGCGATCTTGGCGAATTTCTATTCCATTACGTAATTGTTAAAAATTTGGGGGACTAAAATGGCAACTTTCGTCTAACTTTTCTCGCGTTCCCTTCGGTGAAATTTCGTAAAATTTGCCAGAGAGGTTATAATTATTTTGCTTTACATGGCATTCATTTTTTACGAAATCTATAAGACCAGTTTTTACGCAGAGGTGAAAAACACAAATTTGCAAATAACAAAGAAGCTGCCTTTATAACCCCCTACTTTTTTCTGTTTAAAATTATTTTTCAGATAGTATCCATGTACTGTGAAAATTTTGGAAGATTTCACCGAAGGAAATAGAAGGAAATTGCACGTAAAGCCACATAAACGCTCAAAGTCGCATTTGTTTGGGTACTCTTAATTCACGACTTAAACCCAATATTTTAAAAGACATGGTTGTAGAACACTATTTCATCCTTGCTTATTGTATTTGATAAGTTTGAGCGAACTGGGAGTGACAACAAATGCAAAAACCAGATTTCAAAATATAACTCTAGCGCGCGCCACATCCATATTATTTCCCTATGGAGCCACCTTAACTTCGCGAGCATAATCGCGCGTACTTTATTCGCGTGTGCGAGTTACAGTTTTTTAGAGGTCATTTTGTTTTCGAGGATTGTACCGTTTAGAGCATGGATACTATCTATATTTACTATCCATGTTTAGAGTTAACCGAGTTACTGTTTGGAGGTGTTTTTTTATGGAGGATTAAACGTTTTTGTTGCTTGAGGACTTTTTCGTCACCGCTTACGAACACCCCCCCCCCCCCCCCCCTCCCTCCCCTCTTAGAAAAATCCTGGATCCGCCCCGTCCTTGCCATCAGTCGCCTTTAATAAATCACAGCAGTGTCGGCAGATACAAATCCGAGCATTCAGTTGTTTTCGTTCGGTTTCATTTTGGTACAAATTGTCAAAAAATAGCAGTTGTGTCGACCGATGGTATAGGGAAATGTGTTATGAAAGATAACGGTGCACTTTTTATACTTTTTATACTGCTTGAGTTTGAGCTTTAATCTTATCTCTTTCTACCAGTGGTAAAGTACTCATGTTCCCAAGTCGTTCTGAATAGCGAAGCGCACGAGGTTGTGTTACTAGAATGCAAATCATTATACACCCGCACGAGGCTCAGACAACACCAGCCTGTTCTGAGAGAAATAGAGGGAATCTAAACGAAGTATTCGTTTCAAAAAAGTGTTTTAGGAACACCGGCTGTTTTAGAAGGTGTTTAAAGAAAATCGTCCGCCATTTCGGTTTGTTTGTCTGAGTCTTGTCCGAGTCATGACGTCACTTGCGCGCTTCGCCTTGATTCGTTCTGTTTTGGTGTTTAAATGTTGACAAAACGTAGATAGATGGACTTTATTAAAAATAGAAAAAAAGCGACCCCGCCAGGACTCGAACCTGGAATCCCCTGATTCGTAGTCAGATGCCTTATCCATTGGGCCACGGGGCCTTCTCTGCGACATCATTAATTTTATTTTGTACAGTTTTCAAAACACTAGAGGAAAGTAAGGGTGTTAATTATCCCGTGCGATAAACATTAGCATAAGGTGTCTCTGAATTTTAATTAATTAACAATTATTCACCGAAGTGGAGGTTAATAGTGGTGGAATAATTCTTTTAGTATATACCACACATGTTGAATAACTAGCGGACCAAAACATTACTTTCGGGACCCAAAACGACGCGCGAAGCCATTTTGTTTCTCTTCGGCTGCTCGGAGGTGAATAGTACTTTGCTAATCTCCTTCGAGTTAACTAATCAGCGCGCGCGGAAAGCACTATTCACTTGTGTGGTATATACTTATCATAATTACGTTCATACCAGGAGCCATAATGGGAGGAGACCGTAAGCGCGACATCCACGCACCCTATGATACGAGACAATTTTTATATTTTTAGAACAGGCAGACACGCGCGGATGCGTGGGTTCTCGCGTCGATGTTGCCGGAGTTGCGTGACTAGTATCATGTGATTCGCGGGTAAATCTGCCGCAAAAGACTCTGTGTTTAAACTTGAGAACGAAAAATAAATCAGTCGTTCTGTGAACCATAAATTTTGTACGGACGCTATTTATACATTAGGCTGTGCAGCTTCCGTATCGTGCTTAATTCATCTCCTGAATTTTTTGTCAGTTAAGCACAGGACTAATCTAGAGAAGTTTTCTCAGTAAGATAATTCACCATGACTTGTTTACATTTGGATTGTATTTTGGTTAAGATGGCCCGCGGCTATTTCTGGGGAACGGAGGTGCTCTTTTCTAAATCAAGCTTTGGGCATGTAAACCTCACCCGATTTTTCTGATTTTTAGCAATCGAAAAAAACAAATGTTCAAATTTTATAAAGCGCTTTTGAAAAAATATATTTATGAAAAAAAAAAACGCGAATATTTTCTAAACGGGACGATAGATTTTTTCTTATCAAAGTCAACAAGTTCAAATTATCCAATTTGTAATGTAAGCAAGTTTCAACGAAATCGGCTGAGTAGAAATTGCTGCACAGCTTAAAAATATTATGCTCGTGTATAATTGGGAGCTACAACAACGTTCAAGCTATGCTAAGACAGTAAGATCCCATAGATTATTTGAAAGCTTAATGCCAACTTAAACGTTGCTGAAAAGTATGGAAAGATCGGAAACTCCTAGCAAAAGTTGTAAACAAATGAGGAGGAAGAGGTTTACGGTGCGGAAATTAGAATTAAAAAAAAAAACTACGGATTTTTTTTCTTATATTTTTAAGTATGAGAAAATACAGTTTATATGCAAACGGCTTTGTCTACTTTCGTGAATCTAGTCTCGATGAAATGCGTCGAATTTTGCTTGCCAAGATAGCTACTCCGCGTCTTCCATTTGAAAACCCTCGGGTAACAGTAAATTATTCAAACTTGCCGCATTCTCAAGATTATTTAGCACCTGGAATTGAACATGGCACGCCACATACCACATTCATTGCTAAATAAAATGCATGAATACAAAGCTCAGCCGCAATTTTAACCGTGGCATGTTTATTTCCAGGTGCTAAATAATCTTGAGAATGTGGGTAGTGTGAATAATTTACTGTAACAAGAGCGTTTTCAAAGCGCTCCAAAATTGAAGACGAAAGGTAGTTGCCAGACAAAGTCGAATCGGTTTCATCGAGACTAGACACACGAAACTAGATAAAGCCCTTTGCACATATGCTGCATTTTTTCATACTTGAAAATAAATGAAGAAAAATAGGTAGATTTTTTTAATTCGAAAAAAATGAATCCTCTTCTGCCTCATTTGTTTACAACTTTTGCTGGAAGTTTCCGATCTTTCCACACTTCTCAACAATGTTTCAGCTGCACTGCGAATTATAATACAGGATACTAAAAGAAATATTTTGGAGCAGCATTAGTCGGATAAGTGACTTAAATGAAAATATTTTCATTCTGCAATATATATGTAATTTTATATGATATGAAAGTCACATGTAACTTACAACAAAGCATCAAGAAAAGGTCGAAATGGCGTATACAATCGTATTTCGGCAAACATATGTTTTCATCCTTTTTTGCTGTCATTCTGTATTCTTTGGTTGCCCATATCGCTGCGCTGTGAAACGTTTAGAACGAGTCTTCGCGACTGGATTTGTCCGAAAAAAATACTACTGCAGACATCCGAATCACTTGAATCATCCTCACTTTCATGGCTACAGTCAAAGAAGTGCTCAAGGAGACCTTGACGTAAATTAGGAGTAGAAACTGATGAAAGAAAGCCAGTGTTTGCTTCACTTGCAGAGGTTATTTTGGACGCCATTTTGTTTATATTTCTCCGCGCGACGTCCTCGCGAAATCCTCGCGGCAGTACGCGCGCGCGCCTCGCGGGATGACACGATTTGTTCTAAAAATAGAAATTTTGACCCATATCATAGGGACAAGGCCAGATCTCGCGCTTACGGTCTCCTACCATTATGGCTCCTGGTTCATACTTAACCATTTAAATACCGCCGCTTTCAAAGGCTGCCGAGAGGCTTGCTAAAAAGACCGCCGCGCCATCCCGGTCTACACGTGCACGAGCGACGCAAAAGTCAACAGTGTTTCAACTGTTCAGCCGATAAATGTCACTCTCCCATATATGTTGCCAAGAATACAATAATAATTAGATTCACTGATTGGTGAGAAGGAAACAAAAAATATAATGGAAGTGAACTAATAGTCTCACCTCTAGGCCTTAAAATTCTTCTTTAAACCGTTGATCCTTTGACCACAGCAAGCAGTCGTATATCAAAAATCCCACACAGAGCCGTAATCAAATTACTCATGTGTTGGGGGACTCGAGAAAAATTCATACAGGGTGGCGCGCCCCAAAGCCCAACCCCTTACCGTTCTATCTTCTATTTTTGACAGAGTTGGTAATCCTTGTACCTCCAGTGGAAAATGGTATCATAACTAGAGAAGAAACGCTGCGTCCATTCCTTAACTTTTAAATCTGCTCGGGGGAATGAACCGTCAAGTGCGTCTGTTTGAAATTTTTTGAAAGGACCATTTAAATACCAAATTACATTTTCCCCAACTAATTCAGCAACCAGTTCGACAACTGCGCAACCTGTTTTGGTTAAGTTCAGCCTGCTCAACCAGTCGCCTTTAATAAATCACGGCAGTGTCAACAGATACAAGTTACGAGCATGCAGTTGTTTTCGTTTGGTTTTGTTTTTGCATTATTTGTCAAAAACTGGCAGTTGTGTTGACTGATGGTATAGGGAGGCTTCTTATGAAAGTAACGGTGCGCTTTTTATGCTTAAAATTAAAATTGAAAACGATTAAAAAAACCATCGACCCCGCCAGGACTCGAACCTGGAATCCCCTGATTCGTAGTCAGATGCCTTATCCATTGGGCCACGGGGCCTTTCTTGAAGGACCGAAATAGCTAAACCATAATATTTCAATTTTTATAAATCGAAATGCTTCCAACTATAAAAACGCTCATTTTTTACTTACTCAATTTTCTGGTGGAATAAAGTAACGATAAACCTCTTACAGTTTGCAGAGATCATTGTTCTCATAGTACTTATACGTAAGCAACAAGATCGCTGTTTGAGTTTCAGGTTTTACTTAGCGTATAAATGGTATGCTTGCAGAATCAAACATAAAACAGAATCAAACATAAAAAAAAGAATTTGGGATAAAAATTAAAGATACTTAAAATTAAAATAGAAAACGATTAAAAAATTATTGACCCCGCCAGGACTTGAACCTGGAATCCCCTGATTCGTAGTCAGATGCCTTATCTATTGGGCCACGGGGCCTTCTCTGAGACATCACTATTTTTATTTTGTACACTTTTCAAAATATTAGCACAAGCTAACGGTTTTAATTTTTCCGTGTCTCTGAATTGTAATTAATCATAATTACATTCATACTTATTACTCTTGTGGCCTACGTAAAAAGCCATTTTCAAAGGCCGCCGAGTAGTCTCCTTCGCAGCCGTTGTTTGGGCTCGTCACGCAACGTTCCCTCTAGTGGGGGAGAGAGCGTCGCGTGACGATCCCAAACAATGGCTGCGAAGGAGAGTAGCCGCCGAGAGGCCTGTTAAAAAAACCGCGCGCGCCATCCTGGTTTACACGGCTGGCGCAATGAAGCAATCCTAAGTGGGCAAGCACAAAAAAGGAAAGACTTTCTTTTGTTGTGCTAATGTTCAGTATGCTTCCAGTTGCACTTGTGATTGCAACCTCCGGTTTACACCTACGCGTGTTACTGGTTTGGTAGCGTCTTGCGTTTGTGTGTTATAAAGTAATAGTGCAAACAGAGTGCGAAGTGGAAGATAATGCTTTCCAAGTTGTGTTAACGAAAGATCACAATAACAATACTCTTTTAGGTATCAGCTTATTTTTTACCATCTACTTAGCCCATAGAACTTCGAAAAACTGAAATAGCCCTGGAATTAGTATTTTTATAATGAGTAGGTATATGGAATCCTTGTGACGCCCTGAAAGGGAAACATTTTTATCGCGCAATCTGTAGTCAGCCTGATGCTTTATCCATTGGGCTACGGGGCCTTCCTTGAAGGAAGAAAATAGCTTAACCATAATATTTCAGGTTTTATAAATCGAAAAGCTCAAAACTATAGAAACGCTCCATTCGTTTTTTACTTCAGTACTCAATTTTCTCGTCGAATAAAGTAACGATATATACCTCTTACAGTTGGCGGAGATATTTGTTCTCATCGTACTTATATACGTAAGAAACAAGATCACTGTTTGAGTTTCAGGTTTTACTTAAGGGTATAGATGTTACGCTTGCTAGGCGAAGTTTTCGTTTCAAAAAAGTGTTTTAGGAACACCGGCTGTTTTATAAGGTGTTTTAAGAAAATCATCCGCCATTCCGGTTTGTTTGTATGAGTCTTGTCTGAGTCATGACGTCACTCGAGCGCTTCGCTATTGTCCGAGACAAGTTCCATTCCCTTTTTTGATTCGCACTGATTCGTTATGTTTTGGTGTCAAAATGTTAATAAAACGGCGATAAATGGACCTTAGTTAAAATAGAAAAAAAAATAAATGCGACCCCGCCAGGACTCGAACCTGGAATCCCCTGATTCGAAGTCAGATGCCTTATCCATTGGGCCACGGGGCCTTTTCGACGACAGTACCACTTTGATTCTGTACACTTTTTAAATTATTAACAAAAGCTAAGGGTGTTAAATATCCCGTGCGACAAACTTGTTCATAAGGTGTCTCTTAATTTTATTTAATCATAATTACGTTCATATTTATTATTTTTGTGTCCTGCGTAAAAAGTGTTGTTAAAAGGTTGCCGAGACGAGAAGCTTATCAAAAGTACCGCGCGCGCCATCCAGGTTTTTATGTGCACGGGCGACGGAAAATATAAAATGCTGTTCAACAACTGTTCAACTGAACTTACACAATAACTCAACTGCTCAGCTGATAAATGTTACTCTCCCATATGTTACCAAGAATACAATTATAATAATTAGATTCACTGATTTGTGAGCAGAAACAACAACAACAAAAAAGGACAGTAAACTAATAGTCTCACCTCTAGGCCTGTAAATTGTAAGTTCTTTAAACCGTTGATCCTTCGTATATCAGAAATCCCACACAAAGCCATAATCAAACTATCAATGTTTACTTCCGTCAGCCAGCCAAAACAAACTTGTGAAGATTTGTTAGAATCCAACACACCACAAGATGGTAAAAGCCTTTCCTTATGGTATAGTTTAATTTGACTGGATGGTTGAAAAAGGTCATTAAGAGAAACTTGTGGAGCGATGTCACATCCAAGATAATGGCTCTCCAGCCTACAAAAAAATACACTTGTCCTGCACAGCTTGCTTTCTGTATTTACATCTAGTACCTCAACTAGCTGCATTTCTGACAACTAATCTGTTTCTACCATCAGTGGTAAAGCGCCTGAAGTGCCAATGCCCTTCAGTCGTTCTGAATTGTCGACCTGAGTAACCGAGACAAGTTTGATCCATTTCTTTTATTCGCCCTCATAATTCGTTCTGTTTTGTTGTCGCGATGTTAAAAATTCGGCGATCGATGGACGCTTTTTGAAAACAGAAAATAAGCGACACCGCCAGGACTTGAACCTGGAATCCCCTGATTCGTAGTCAGATGCCTTATCCATTGGGCCACGGGGCCTTCTCTGAGACATCACTATTTTTATTTTGTAAACTTTTCAAAACATTAGAAGAAAGTACGAGTGTTAAATATCCCGTGCGAAAAACATAAGCATAAGGTGTCTCTGAATTTTAATTATTCATAATCACGTTCATAATCATTGTTCTTGTGTCCTACGTAAAAAGCTCTTTTCTGAGGCCGCCGAGAGGCTTGCTAAAAAGGCCGCGCGCGCCATACCGGTTTGCACGTGCACGGGCGACGCAAAAATCAACACAGTGTTTTAACTGTTCAGCTGATAAATGTCACTCTTCCATATGTTGCCAAGAATACAATGATAATTAGATTCACTGATTGGCGATAAGGAAACAAAAAATATAATGGAAGTGAACTAATAGTCTCACCTCTAGGCCTTAAAATTCTTCTTAACCGTTGATCCTTTGACCACAGCAAGCAGTCGTATATCAAAAATCCCACACAGAGCCGTAATCAAATTACCCATGTGTTGGGGGACTCGAGAAAAAAATTATACAGGCCGGTGGCGCGCCCCAAAGCCCAACCCCTTACCGTTCTATCTTCTACTTTTGACAGAGTTGGTAATCCTTGTACCTCCAGTGGAAAATGGTATCATAACTAGAGAAGAAACGCTGCGTCCATTCCTTAACTTTTGAATCTGCTCGGGGGAATGAACCGTCAAGTGCGTCTGTTTGAAATTTTTTGAAAGGACCATTTAAATACCAAATTACATTTTCCCCAACTAATTCACTGACATCAGTTCGACAACTGCGCAACCTGTTTTGGTTCAGTTCAGCCTGCTCAAGCAGTCGCCTTTAATAAATCACAGCAGTGTCCACAGATACAAGTTACGAGCATGCAGTTGTTTTCGTTCCGGCGGTTTCATTTTTGTATCAATTTTAAAAAACTGGCAGTTGTGTTGACCGATGGTATAGGGAGGCTTCTTATGAAAGTAACGGTGCGCTTTTTATACTTAAAATTTAAATCGAAAACGATTAAAAAAACTATCGACCCCGTCAGGACTCGAACCTGGAATCCCCTGATTCGTAGTCAGATGCCTTATCCATTGGGCCACGGGGCCTTCCTTGAAGGAGCGAAATAGCTAAACCATAATATTTCAGGTATATTAATTTATAAATCGAAAGCTTCCAAGTGTAGAAATGCTCATTTTACTTACTCAATTTTCTCGTCGAATAAAGTAACGATAAACCTCTTACAGTTGGCAGAGATCATTGTTCTCATCGTTCTTATAAGTAAGAAACAAGATGACTGTTTGAGCTTCAGGTTTTACTTAAGCGTATAAATGTTATGCTTGCAGAATCAAACATAAAAAAAAGAATTTGGGATAAATCATAATAATAATAATAATAATAATAATAATAATAATAATAATAATAATAATAATAATAATAATAATAATATCTCCTTCTACCAGAGGTAATGTGATCATGTCCCCAAGTCGTCCTAAATTGTCAACCAAAGAAACCGAGACAAGTTCCATCCACTTGTTTGATTCGCCCTGATTCGTTCTGTTTTGGTGTCAAACTGTTGATAAAACGGTGATCACGGGGCGCATTAGTTGCTTTAATAAATCACAGCAGCGTCGGCAGATACACGTCCGAGCATCCAGTTGCATTTGTTTGGTTTTGTTTTTGTATGAATTGTCAAAAAATGGCAGGAAAAAAAATATCGACCCCGCCAGGACTTGAACCTGGAATCCCCTGATTCGAAATACCCAAACTATAATATTTCACGTTTTATAAATCGAAAAGCTCACAACTATAAAAACGCTCATTTCTTTCACTTACTCAATTTTCTCGTCGAATAAAGTAACAGCTGGCAGAGATCATTGTTTTCATCGTTCTTATACGTAATCCTCCTCCTGGAAAATTTTGAAAATCTAGACATGTTCTAATACCATTTGGTGCATTTTGGAGCACTTTTCGAGAAGAATTATAATTCTCGATTGATATCAAAATGTGGCCCATCTTGTGTATGATTTTTTCCTTTGGGGCTTTCCTTGCATGAATTTTTTTCCCATTCCACCCCTCCCCCCCCATCACTTTTCTAATGGTCGGTCCCTAAGACGGACACCGTCGGGACCGGCTCCAACTGTTTGTCTTAGGGAGGTGTTCGTCTTACAATGGGTTTAGTTATAGTAAAATGACTGAAAAACGGCAGGAACGGGACCAACACCAGGTGTCCGTTTTAAAATGTGTCTGTCTTATAGGGGGGTGACTGTATACTTGTGTGATGTACTGTCCTCTCTTGAGATTCTGATTCTTTCTTTCGCACAAACAAACAAAAAAAAGAGTAAACAAGAATCAATGCAATCTGTGTTCCTGGCTCTGCGGAAAAATTCCTCGGGCTCCGGGCTCCACTGTCAAAAAACGATCAGAGCTCCAGTCAGTAAAATGATCGGGCTTCGGGCTCCAAAGCAGAAATTTCAGGCCTCCAGGGCTAAAGCAACCTCCCCTTTCAGACCCTCAATATTGATAAGACGGCAAACAATCGACGCTAATTTGATATAGAAAAAAAAAAAGCGACGACTCCGCCAGGACTCGAACCTGGAATCCCCTGATTCGTAGTCAGATGCCTTATCCATTGGGCCACGGGGCCTTGTCTGAGAGATCCCCTTTTTATTTTGTACAGTTTTCAAAACATTAGCACAAGGTAACGGTTTTAATTTTTCCGTGTCTCTGAATTTTAATTAATCATAATTACATTCATACTTATTACTCTTGTTGCCTACGTAAAAAGCCGTTTTCAAAGGCGGAGCGATGTCACAGCCAAGATAATGGCTCTCCAGCCCTTCAGTCGTTCTGAATTGTCCGCCTGAGTAACCGAGACAAGTTTGAACCATTTTTTTCATTCGCCTTCATAATTCGTTCTGTTTTGTTGTCACAATGTTCAAAATTCGGCGATCGATAGATGCATTTGAAAACAGAAAAAAGCGACCCCGCAAGGACTTGAACCTGGAATCCCCTGATTCGTAGTCAGATGCCTTATCCATTGGGCCACGGGGCCTTCCTTGAAGTTTTATTTTATAAATTGAAAAGCTCAAAACTATAAAAACGCGCAATTTATTTTTTACTTCAATACTCAATTTTCTCGTCGAATAAAGTAACGATATACCTCTTACAGTTGGCAGAGATATTGTTCTCATCGTACTTATATAGGTAAGAAACAAGATCGCTGTTTGAGTTTCAGGTGTTACTTAAGGGTATAGATGTTACGCTTGCTAGGCGAAGTTTTCGTTTCAAAAAAGTGTTTTAGGAACACCGGCAGTTTTATAAGGTGTTTTAAGAAAATCGTCCGCCATTCCGGTTTGTTTGTCTGAATCTTGTCTTAGTCATGACGTCACGCGCGCGCTTCGCTTTTGTCAACCTAAGAAACCGACACAAGTTCCATCCACTTTTTTTACTCGCACTGATTCGTTCTGTTTTGTTGTCGAAATGTTGATAAAACGGCGATAGATGGGCCTTATTTAAAATAAAAAAAATGCGACCCCGCCAGGACTCGAACCTGGAATCCCCTGATTCGTAGTCAGATGCCTTATCCATTGGGCCACGGGGCCTTTTCTGTGACATTAATATTTT
This sequence comes from Meandrina meandrites, assembly GCA_963693305.1. Classification (NCBI taxonomy): domain Eukaryota; kingdom Metazoa; phylum Cnidaria; class Anthozoa; order Scleractinia; family Meandrinidae; genus Meandrina; species Meandrina meandrites. The sequence continues at coordinate 12,382,289 of OY855910.1, forward strand.
GTACACTTTTCAAAACATTAGCAAAAGTTAAGGGTGTTAAATATCCCGTGCGACAAACATGTTCATAAGGTGTCTCTTAATTTTATTTAATCATAATTACGTTCATATTTATTATTCTTGTGTCCTACGTAAAAAGCGTTGTTGAAACGCCAAAAGGACCGCGCGCGCCATTCCGGTTTATATGTGCACTGGCGACGGAAAAATATAAAATACTATTCAACAGCTGTTCAACTGAACTTACTCAATAACTCAACTGCTCAGCTGATAAATGTTACTCTCCCATATGTTACGAAGCATACAATTATAATAATTAGATTCACTGATTTGTGAGCAGAAACAAACAAAAAAATGGACAGTAAACTACATATTCTCACCTCTAGACCTGTTAACTGTAAGTTCTTCGTATATCAGAAATCTTACACAGAGCCATGGTCAAACTATCAATGTTTACTTCCGTCAGCCAGCCAAAACAAACTTGTGAAGATTTGTTAGAATCCAACACACCACAAGATGGCAAAAGCCTTTCCTTATGGTATAGTTTAATTTGACTGGATGGTTGAAAAAGTCCATTGAGACAAACTTGTGGAGAGATGTCACATCCAAGATAATCGCTCTCCAGGCTACAAAAAAATACACTTGTCCTGCACAGCTTGCTTTCTGTATTCATATCTAGTACCTGAACTAGCTCCATTTTAGACAACTAATCTGTTTCTACCAATGCCCTTCAGTCGTTCTGAATTGTCCACCTGAGTAACCAAGACAAGTTTGATTCATTTTTTTTTACTCGCCCTCATAATTCGTTCTGTTTTGTTGTCGCAATGTTCAAAATTCGACGATCGATGGGCGCTTTTTGAAAACAGAAAAAAAAGCGACCCCGCCAGGACTCGAACCTGGAATCCCCTGATTCGTAGTCAGATGCCTTATCCATTGGGCCACGGGGCCAACTCTGCGACATCATTAATTTTATTTTGTACAGTTTTCAAAACACTAGAGGAAAGTAAGGGTGTTAATTATCCCGTGCGATAAACATAAGCATAACGTGTCTCTGAATTTTAATTAATCAAAATTACTTTCATACTTATTGTTTTTGGGTCCAACGTAAACAGCCGTTTTCAAAGGCCGCCGAAAGGCTTGCTAAAAAGACCGCGCGCGCCATCCCGGTCTACACGTGCACGGGCGCCCCAAAAATCAACAGTGTTTCAACTTTTCAGCTGATAAATGTCCCTCTCCCATATGTTGCCAAGAATATAATAATAATTAGATTCACTGATTCGTGAGAAGGAAACAAACAAAATAATGGAAGTGAACTAATAGTCTCACCTCTAGGCCTTAAAACTCTTCCTTTGACCACAGCAGTCGTATATCAAAAATCCCACACAGAGCCGTAATCAAATTACCCATGTGTTGGGGGACTCGAGAAAAAAATTATACAGGGTGGCGCGCCGCAAAGCCCAACCCCTTACCGTTCTATCTTCTATTTTTGCCAGAGTTGGTAATCCTTGTACCTCCAGTGGAAAATGATATCATAACTAGAGAAGAAACGCTGCGTCCATTCCTTAACTTTTGAATCTGCTCGGGGGAATGAACCGTCAAGTGCGTCTGTTACGTTTGAAATTTTTTTGAAAGGATCATTTAAATACCAAATGACATTTCCCCCAACTAATTCAACATCAGTTTGACAACTGCGCAACCTGTTTTGTTTCAGTTCAGCCTGCTCAACCAGTCGCTTTTAATAAATCACAGCAGCGTCAACAGATACAAGTTACGAGCGTCAGTTGTTTTCGTTTGGTTTCGTTTTTGTATAAATTGTCAAAAACTGGCAGTTGTGTTGACCGATGGTATAGGGAGGCTTCTTATGAAAGTAACGGTGCGCTTTTTATACTTTTTTAAATCGAAAACGATTAAAAAAATATCGACCCCGCCAGGACTCGAACCTGGAATCCCCTGATTCGTAGTCAGATGCCTTATCCATTGGGCCACGGGGCCTTCCTTGAAGAAACGAAATAGCTAAACCATAATATTTCAGGTTTTATAAATCGAAAGCTTCCAAGTATAAAAATGCTCATTTTTTACTTACTCAATCTTCTCGTAGAATAAAGTAACGATAAACCTCTTACAGTTGGCAGAGATCATTGTTCTCATAGTACTTATACGTAAGAAACAAGATCGCTGTTTGAGTTTCAGGTTTTACTTAAGAATATAAATGTTATGCTTGTAGAATCAAACACAAAAAAAAAAGAATTTGGGATAAATAATAATAATAATAATAATAATAATAATAATAATAATAATAATAATAATAATAATAATAATAATAATAATAATAATAATAATAATAATATCTCCTTCTACCAGAGGTAATGTGCTCATGTCCCCAAGTCGTTCTAAATTGTCAACCAAAGAAACCGCGACAAGTTCCATCCACTTGTTTGATTCGCCCTGATTCGTTCTGTTTTGGTGTTTAAATGTTGATAAAACAGCGATAGATGGACCTTATGTAAAAGGGAAAAAAATGCGACCCCGCCAGGACTCGAACCTGGAATCCCCTGATTCGAAGTCAGATGCCTTATCCATTGGGCCACGGGGCCTTCCTTGTAGGAACGAAATAGCTAAACTATAATATTTCACGTTTTATAAATCGAAAAGCTCACAACTATAAAAACGCTCATTTCTTTCATTTACTCAATTTTCTCGTCGAATAAAGTAACAGCTGGCAGAGATCATTGTTTTCATCGTTCTTATACGTAATCCTCCTCCTGAAAAATTTTGAAAATCTAGACATGTTCTAATACCATTTGATGCATTTTGGAGCACTTTTCGAGAAGAATTATAATTCTGGATTGATATCAAAATGCGGCCCATTCTGTGTATCATTTTTTTTCTTTGGGGTTTTCCTTGCATGAATTTTTTTCCCATTCCCCCCCCCCCCATCACTTTTCTAATGGTCGGTCCCTAAGACGGACAGCGTCGGGACCGGCTCCAACTGTTTGTCTTAGGGAGGTGTTCGTCTTACAGTGGGTTTAGTTATAGTAAAATGACTGAAAAACGGCAGGAACGGGACCAACACCAGGTGTCCGTTTTAAAATGTGTCTGTCTTATAGGGGGGTGACTGTATACTTGTGTTATGTACTGTCCTCTCTTGAGATTCTGATTTTTTCTTTCGCAGAAACAAACAAAAAAAAGAGTAAACAAGAATCAATGCAATCTGTGTTCCTGTCCGTTTTAAAATGTGTCTGTCTTATAGGGGGGTGACTGTATTCTTGTGTGATGTACTGTCCTCTCTTGAGATTCTGATTTTTTCTTTCGCACAAACAAACAAACAAAAAAAAGAGTAAACAAGATTCAATGCAATCTGTGTTCCTGGCTCCGCGGAAAAATTCCTCAGGCTCCGGGCTCGACTGTCAAAAAACGATCAGAGCTCCAGTCAGTAAAATGATCGGGCTTCGGGCTCCAAAGCAGAAATTTCAGGACTCTAGGGCTCCAGCAACCTCCCCTTTGAGATCCTGAATATTGATAAGACGGCAAACGATGGACGCTAATTTGATATAGAAAAAAAAGCGACGACCTCGCCAGGACTCGAACCTGGAATCCCCTGATTCGTAGTCAGATGCCTTATCCATTGGGCCACGGGGCCTTCTCTGCATGAGACATCCCTTTTTTATTTTGTACAGTTTTCAAAACATTAGCACAAGGTAACGGTTTTAATTTTTCGTGTCTCTGAATTTTAATTAATAATAATTACATTCATACTTATTACTCTTGTGGCCTACGTAAAAAGCCGTTTTCAAAGGCCGCCGAGAGGCCTGTTAAAAAACCGCGCGCGCCATTCTGGTTTACATGGCTGGCGCAATGAAGCAATCTAAGTGGGCAAGGACAAAAAAGGAAAGACTTTCTTTTGTAGTGCTAATGTTCAGTATGCTTCCAGTTGCACTTGTGATTGCAACCTCCGGTTTACGCCTACGCGTATTACTGGTATGGTAGCGTCTTGCTTTTGTGTGTTATTAAGTAATAGTGCAAACAGAGTGCGAAGTGGAATATAATGCTTTCCAAGTTGTGTTAACGAAAGACCACAATAACAATACTCTTTTAGGTATCAGCTTATTTTTTACCATCTACTTAGCCCATAGAACTTCAAAAAACTGAAATAGCCCTGGAATTAGTATTTTTATAATGAGTAGGTATATGGAATCCTTGTGAGGCCCTGAAAGGGAAACCTTTTTATCATGCAGTCTGTAGTCAGATGCTTTTTCCATTGGGCTACGGGGCCTTCCTTGAAGGAAGAAAATAGCTTAACCCTAATATTTCAGGTTTTATAAATCGAAAAGCTCAAAACTATAAAAACGCTCAATTTATTTTTTACTTCAGTACTCAATTGTCTCGTGGAATAAAGTAACGATATACCTCTTACAGTTGGCAGAGATATTGTTCTCATCATACTTATATATGTAAGAAACAAGATCGCTGTTTGAGTTTCAGGTTTTACTTAAGGGTATAGATGTTACGCTTGCTAGGCGAAGTTTTCGTTTCAAAAAAGTGTTTTAGGAACACCGGCTGTTTTATAAGGTGTTTTAAGAAAATCGTCCGCGATTTCGGTTTGTTTGTCTGAGTCTTGTCTTAGTGATGACGTCACTCGCGCGCTTCGCTATTGTCAACCTAAGAAAAAGAGACAAGTTCCATTCCTTTTTTGATTCGCAGTGATTCGTTATGTTTTGGTGTCAAAATGTTAATTAAACAGCGATAGATGGGCCTTATTTAAAATAAAAAAATGCGACCCCGCCAGGATTTGAACCTGGAATCCCCTGATTCGAAGTCAGATGCCTTATCCATTGGGCCACGGGGCCTTCCTCGAAGGAAGAAAAAAGCTTAACCATAATATTTCAATTTTTATAAGTCGAAAAGCTTCCAACTATAAAAACGCTTATTTTTTACTTACTCAATTTTCTCGTCGAATAAAGTAACGATAAACCTCTTACAGTTGGCAGAGATCATTGTTCTCATAGTACTTATACGTAAGCAACAAGATCGCTGTTTGAGTTTCAGGTTTTACTTAAGCCTATAAATGTTATGCTTGCAGAATCAAACATAAAAAAAAAAGAATTTGGGATAAATCATAATAATAATAATATCTCCTTCTACCAGAGGCAATGTGCTCATGTCCCCAAGTCGTTCTAAATTGTCAACCAAAGAAACCGAGACAAGTTCCATCCACTTGTTTGATTCGCCCTGATTCGTTCTGCTTTGGTGTCAAACTGTTGATAAAACGGCGATCAATGGGCGCATTAGTTGCTTTAATAAAACACGGCAGTGTCGGCAGATACAAGTGCGAGCATCCAGTTGCCTTTGTTTTGTTTTGTTTTTGTATAAATTGTCAAAAAATGGCAGAAAAAAAATTATCGACCCCGCCAGGACTTGAACCTGGAATCCCCTGATTCGTAGTCAGATGCCTTATCCATTGGGCCACGGGGCCTTCCTTGAAGGAACGAAATGAAATACCTTAACTATAATATTTAAAAACGATCATTTCTTTCACTTACTCAATTTTCTCGTCGAATAAAGTAACAGCTGGCAGAAATCATTGTTTTCATCGTTCTTATACGTAATCCTCCTCCTGGAAAATTTTGAAAATCTAGACATGTTCTAATACCATTTGGTGCATTTTGGAGCACTTTTCGAGAAGAATTATAATTCTGGATTGATATCAAAATGCGGCCCATTCTGTGTATGTTTTTTTTTCTTTGGGTTTTTCCTTGCATGAATTTTTTTCCCATTCCCTCCCCCCCCCCATCTCTTTTCTAATGGTCGGTCCCTAAGAAGGACACCGACGGGACCGGCTCCGACTGTTTGTCTTAGGGCGCGTTCGTTTGGGAATATTCTGGAATATATTCCGGCTATTCTGCTACTGGGAGCAGAATATAGCCGGAATGGAAATCCAAGTATTCCGGAATAGGAAGAGCAGCCAAACGAACGCTAACTTGTATTATTCCAATTATTCTTATTCCGGATTGATCCCAAACGAACGCGCCCTTAGAGAGGTGTTCGTCTTACAGTGGGTTTAGTTACAGTAAAATGACTGAAAAACGGGTGGGACAGGACCAACACCAGGTGTCCGTTTTAAAATGTGTCCGTCTTATAGAGGTGTGACTGTGTGCTTGTGTTATGTACTGTCCTCTCTTCAGATTCTGATTCTTTCTTTCGCACAAAAAAAAAAGCGTGTGTTCCTGGCTCCGCGAAAAAATTCCTTGGGCTCCGGGCTCCACTGTCAAAAAAAGATCAGGGCTCCAGTCAGTAAAATGATCGGGCTTCGGGCTCCAAAGCAGAAATTTCAGGGCTCCAGCAACCTCCCCTTTGAGACCCTGAATATTGATAAGAGGGCAAACGATGGACGCTAATTTGATATATATATATATATATATATATATATATATATATATATATATATATATATATATATATATATATATATATATATATATATATATATATATATATATATATATATATATATATATATATATAAAGCGACGACCCCGCCAGGACTCGAACATGGAATCCCCTGATTCGTAGTCAGATGCCTTATCCATTGGGCCACGGGGCCTTCTCTGAGATATCCTTTTTTTATTCTGTACAGTTTTCAAAACTTTAGCACAAGGTAACGGTTTTAATTTTTCCGTGTCTCAGAATTTTAATTAATCATAATTACATTCATACTTATTACTCTTCTGGCCTACGTAAAAAGCCGTTTTCAAAGGCCGCCGAGAGGCCTGTTAAAAAACCGCGCGCACCATTCTGGTTTACACGGCTGGCGCAATGAAGCAATCTAAGTGGGCAAGCACAAAAAAGGAAAGACTTTCTTTTGTTGTGCTAATGTTCAGTATGCTTCCTGTTGCACTTGTGATTGCAACCTTCGGTTTACACCTACGCGTATTACTGGTATGGTAGCGTCTCGCGTTTGTGTGTTATAAAGTAATAGTGCAAACGGAGTGAGAAGTGGAAGATAATGCTTTCCAAGTTGGGTTAACGAAAGACCACAATAACAATACTCTTTTAGGTATCAGCTTATTTTTTACCATCTACTTAGCCCATAGAACTTCGAAAAACTGAAATAGCCCTGGAATTAGTATTTATAATAAGTAGGTATATGGAATCCTTGTGAGGCCCTGAAAGGGAAACCTTTTTATCTCGCACTCTGTGAACATTAATGAGGCGGTTTTTTTCAATCAGCCCAGTATAAAAGTTATTTATTGAAAAGTCTTTTGTCCTATTCTTCTTTTGTCAAGTCTAAATGCTAAATCTTCCACTGGGAAAATAATATTCTTCTAGAAACTATAATTTTAAATACATTTCACAACAGAAAAGCAGGCTGTGATGCAATATTGTCATGTAATCCGAATTACTTGGTCAGTGCTTCGAACAAGAATTTGGATGCCTTAAGAGAACAAAGGTCTTTGTAGTTTTGAGTCGCCGTTAATCATCAAATGGTTTTCAGAAAAAAATCGCTCGTGAAATTTATGTTCTGCAGTTAACAGCCATTGTTCGCAATGCTTAATCTGTTCGTTCGAGTCCACTGGGAACTGACTAAGTAGCACTAATAAAGAAAGATGCATATCATAAACAGAACCAAATTACACTGAAATTGTTTTTGCCAGGATGAACACAAGCAACGCTGGCCTATTCCTCTGTCCGATCTCTTCTTTGCCCGATCTTGTGGATGCAGGAAAACTCCCTGGCCTCGCAGATGGTCTGGCTTTCGACATGGAAGTGAAGCCGGGTTGGATTCATTACAATCCTAACGAAGTGACCGTGTTATCATGCAACGAAATGTTTAACCCAATCTATCCGGTGCCCCGTATCTGCCGAACACAAGACCACACAATCAAAATAGACACAAAATGTGATTTTGATAGCCTGGTAGCTATGTTCACCAAACCAATAATCCTGTGCGTCACAAGGAGGCAAGAGGACGAGGCCATGTTCAACGGGTTTGACATGGACTTCATCGTGGTTTTTAGTCCAAAGGATCCCGCAGTTGCGGAAGAACTTTCAAGAATCACCGAGTACGTCGAAAAGAAACTTCGGAAGCGAAAAAAATTCTTCCTTACCATAGACCTTTCAGAAAGGCTTGACGAAATTTCGCCACTGGATTACAAGAAGCATATCTTGTGGCTCAATTGCGTTTTCCATGTAACTAATTTCCATGCCCCTAATCCCATTTTGACGCTTAACATTTTATATTTGTGGTGTGTTCTTCTGCCATGTTGCATCGCTATCGCACTGCCTTACCGATTCTGCAGGAGACTACGTTGCGTCGACAAAAAAATGGATTTGAACGTCCAGTTCTGCTTGGAAGCGACAGATTCGGCTCCTTTACTGCTACATTTCTTCTCCGGACGTCCGCCATTGCCTGGCCGCTATCGGACGCAAAGTCATAAATTCAGTTTGCGAGCTTGTCCTCGAACAGAACTCAAGTCACTACTCTACCTTATGAACTGCTAAGTACTCCTGAATTTCCAAAATTGTTAGCGTTGCTGCTGTTTTCAGCCTTTACATGATGAGATCCTTAACTGTTTTGGAATTAATGTTAAACACAATGCTCCTCAGTGCACTCCTTTTGGAAACAATCAGTAGTTTCGAGAAGAACATGTATGAACTCAAATGTGAGATGAAATGGTATATTTGCGGGCAAAAAGAAAAACACCACTGTAATGTTAAAACATAACATTTAACGGTTGAGGGTTTCCCCGACTCAATCATCATTTCTCTTTCAGAGTTTATTTTTTGAGAGATCTTTTTACATTTTTAGGGGTTTTGGAGGAAAATAAGCAATGTGATTTGCAAATGTTTCCGAAATGAGATTTTGCTTCCAGTTTACTGAGAGAGCACATGCATTGCCGTTCAAATTAGTTTGCCCAATATTGCGTAGGTTTGTTCAGAAGTATGCCAAATAAATACATGTGTTCGATTCTATATGGTGGTGTGTCCGTTGAATATGCCACTTTGGGTTTCGTGACACGAAATATTTCGCTTTGGCTTCAGAGCATGTTATTACGCAACTTAGAAAATGTAAACATTTGTTTTTCCCGGCTATGAGAGCGGTGACTCTCTACAAGAACTTCAATTTATTTTGTTCCCATTTCAGGAGGCAGAGTATATAAGCAAATGTGCCAGTCATAGCATGTCATATTGGTTTTAGAGCCCATGTGGCTTCAACCCTGTTAACAGAAAATGTCAAAAAAAAACACAACAAAAAACAGTACCTTGAAGAGATCAATACACTTCCCTAATGGAAATGGAAGTGCCTATTTGCAGCTGGCATATCAGCCATAAAAAGCCATGCCCAGACGTAGCTGTTGTCTTTGCTTCTTTTGTCAATATAATTTTTATCAGTATAGCATCCTAAATACAGTAAATACGCAAGTTGATCTGATGAACTAATATTTCTAAAACAAAAACAACTGTTGGGACCTCAGCCTGTCGTACAGGAATCCATATTATCTCTAGCACCTTGCTTTCAATGTTACATTAAGTTACTTATTTTCTCGGGAAGGCAAATTTCGCGAGACTTAAAAGAGTCGGTCACTCCAAATAGCTACCAGATTGTATTTAAAGTGTCTAATTTTATATTTACTTATTGGTGAGAAAAAATATGCTTTTTGGAGTCACCTACCCCGTTAAAGTTTTCGTTTTAGAAAAACAAATCGTGTTCAAAGGAACTAAACTTTCCAAAAAATGTTCTGAATGCTTTTTTAAAAAGTAGTCTTGCAATCAGCGCTACAGGTTTAAATCCTTATTTCACAACGATATTGAACAGAACCAGCACAAAGGCATTAAGCTCATTTTTAAAACGTTCTACTAGATAGTACCACTTTTCAGTACTGATCGAAAACGCTTAGCATTCACCCAAATTGATTCGTACTTAGGCATCAACGAATACGCAATTTTAGACTCTTAGCTAAGCTCAGAGAAGTATATTAGTTTGCTTGTACCCAGTCCTCTCTTTGAAGACAAGTCAGGACATCAGGGTAAGCTGTTAATAAACGCTTTACGTGAGCAAACCATGTCTGTAGTCATCTGTTTGCGACACGCTGTGTACCTGAAGAACGTGACGTGAATTTTTATGAGATCAAAAGTCTCTGTGTTAAAACATTCTTACACATGCGCAGAAAAAAGGCTATTTTAAATATGTAGTTGAATGGAATATTTAGAACAAAGAGCTTCTGTTTAAATATCAGGCGTTTCTTCAAGCGCAATCTATCCCATTCATCGGTGTCCTTTTTATCAGAAACATGATTCACTGCTTAGACAACTAAACAATATCGGCATCTCAGTCTGTCCTTTTCAAACTCTTTGCCGTTTTGCATACTTAGAGGCTAACTTTTACAGCAACTTGTCTCTACCTGGTTAAATAACAACTCCTAAAGAAAGTAGTTAATCAGCAGAATAACTTAACTTTGAATCCATCTGCTGTTTTTCGTCTTTTGTCCTAAAATTGCAAAATAGGTCAATCATTTGATCACACGAATGTGCTCATGATATGATGCTGAGCACGGTAATTAGCGGATGGGGACGGCGGGGGTGGGGGGAGTGGGTGCGGGAGGGGTACGGGAAGAGGGGGAAAGAGATTGCAAGAAGCGCGTTCCCCAGGGGGCGAGAACCGGGAGAATTAAGGAAAATTTCGTATAATAAGGTAATCTTTTCCAATAGAATTAAACCAAAGAGACGGAAGCTTCTAAGGAAGGGACGGGAACCAGACGTGCTGGAAGCGAGAAGTTCATGCAGACCCCTCCCTCCCCCCCACTAATAATCTTTAGTTCTGCTGTCATTAACGATCCTTCATGCTCTATTGTTTATCAAATAGCTATACTCGACTTTGTTTAATAAGATAAATCCTAAGGAATTTAAAGGATTACGGTACATTTCGGCTCGTGAAAGTATGTAATCAATTTTGCGCTTTGGCAAGTGCAGATAGATTAAGAGAGCAGTCAACCTTTAATATCAACTGTGCGTGTGTTTCCTATTAACATTACAACCAAAGCCCCGTCTTACAGAAATTCTAATTCAGTCCGTGGACAAATTTTTAACATATCAACTGGCTGCATTTAAGGCAACTCTTTGAAAGAGAATATAGCAACGGCCGTTTATAAAACAAACTGAGAGCCAGTATGCATAACAAGTAATTGGCCTAGCCCTATATTTTATAAATTATTCACACATAACCTACCTATCCACATAAAAAGAACCCGCGGCCAGGTTCATTTGTATTTTGTGCGCGGTTTAGCAGTCAGGAGGACGTACGGCCGGTCCGAGATCGAAATCTTGTAACCTCGATCGGAGCTACATCGGTATTGTCTTTGTCTATATCGGTATGTTCGCTGTAATAAAGTTTCACGATTTCGGGTTTCTGTAACATATATTTTACTTGGGCAAAGAATCGGCGCTGAAGGAGACTAGTGGCTCTGCTAGTTGAAATATTGGCCAATAAATTGCCCTTCTACCGTAGTACCTGGATGACTTCGTTATTCTGACAGGTTCGCTTAAGGCGGGGGTACGAATAAGTTAGATTTTAGACAAATGTGAAATATTGAAGATTAAATGTGATTTTAAAAGTAGAATTTGAAGTTAAAAATTAGTAGATGGACACCAAAACAGTCTCCTGATAACCTGGGGTGCTCTTGCGTGGGGATCAACCGTCTGGTAGTGTTCTTTTATCTATCGTTCTTTACTTACACCTTAAAATTTCACTCAAATTCACAGTTACCCCCGCCTTAATCGACGTTCTACTTTTAGTATAGTAATCGTGAGATTAAATCTGTTTTGTATGGAAGCAGAGCTGTATGTCCAACTTCTTGACTTAGGTAGTGTATTTCAGTAGCGCTGTTACCGTGATTTGGGTTTCCCGAGTTTTGGGTACCCACGTACCCCAATTCGTAATGATTCTTGGAATACCCAAAACACTGACAGCAGACGCTGTCTATCTCTCTATCTCTCGATGCCGACGCTGTCTATCTCTCGATGGCGTGTCGGAGTCTGGGTGCTACTTTGTCACGTGTCTGCAAGCCAGCGGATTATGAAGTCACATGTAACTCAAGAAAATATGTGGCATTTTGGCACGCGTTGCACGGCAGTGGACTCGGTAGTCACGCACAGTGATAACTGATTAACATAGAGTACGTGACTCGCATTTTTATGCGGTTTCGTAACAGATTTGTTATCATCTTCTTTCATAACATGGTGGCTTAGATTTCGCAAGTGACAAGACTTGTTCTTCTTGCCCTTCTTGTGTGATAAGGTGCGACTACTTTGCGAAATGCTTCAACAAGAGTGACAAAATCTTTTTTGAGGTCCATAGAATTTCAAGAACGGATTCTTAAGATATCAACTACATATCGTAACATCAATCGAATGTCAGACAATCAGACAAATGTTTTAACGATGCTATGTCTTTATTGAGCCCGCAAAGTTGGTTTTTCAGAAATATGCATTTTTTTCAAGGAAACCAGCATTACACGAAAGCATGAAACCGTAGCGCGTAATGGTACAATCTGGTATGTCCCTTTGGGGTTTTATATTCATTATCATAGTAAGTAAGTAAAAAGTAAGTAAGTACTTTATTTAAACACATATCACCAATGAGCCAGGGGCTCGTTTAAAAGTGAACGTGTATTCTAAAAATTACAATATAAAAAAATTAAATATGATTATCTAAGCTAGACTATAAAATTTAAAAACTATATAGACAATAAAATCATATAAAACCATAAACCTGCGCGCATATCAAAGGAAACACAAAACTGTACCAAGGGTAAAATTGAACGTAATCTGTACTCGCGGAATCAGGAGCGGCGCTTTAAGACTCGGAAGGCCTTTTTTGGTGTAAATTCAGTATCTGTTTGAATTTTTCTGTTGCAGAAACTTGTAGGGAGTAGATTTCTTATTCATAGTGATCGCAAGTAAAATTTAACGCTTCGAAATTCAAGCTACGGTTAATTTGTGCGCATTCAAAGCCAATTATTGTACTTAGACTTGTTATAAATTGTCAATTAGACCACACGGTTTGCTTTCAATTGTTGAATCCTTTATGTCTTTGTCCTGTGCATTTGAATAGCGTCCAATGGGGCCATACATTCACAGACCATTAGGCATTGACGACGCTACAAAACGCCTTGTATAACAGTATTGTTTTACCAGTCAGAGGGACCTCGTTCGCAGCAGTCGCGTCCTCTAGCACCACTTGCAGTCGACCTTAATACCACTGCACGCCAATCAAGTCAGACATGGATACTCTTGCACCGGAAGTATTGATGTTTCCCATCACGTCGTTTCCATACATTTTGAACACCAGAGCAGAACTGCAAGAAGGCTTTCTTTTGGATTTTGAAGTCAGACCAGGTTGGATTGTTTACAACCCAAACGTGGTGACTGTTTTTTCTTGCAATCAGATGTTCCAGCCCGTGTACGAGTTGAACCCGATTTGGAACCCAGAAAAACAGGTCTTCAAAATTAAGCACGAAGACGATCTGCAAGACTTGAAGGACATGCTGACCAAGCCAATAGTGTTCTGCACGACAAGACGACAGACATGCGAAGCAATGATCGACGGTTTTGACACTGACTTTGTCCTCTTATTGGATCCAAACGACCCTGAAATTGCGAAACAGATCAACAAAGTTGTTGATCGCGTCGAAGAACGACTGAAATCAGGCAAAAAGTTTTGCTTTAACGTCAATTTTTCAGACCTTCTGGACAGACTGACCTTGGACGTGTTTAAAAAACAAGTTCATGGCGAGCCGCAAGCCGTAGCAACCGAAATATGGGGGAAATTTTTTCCCCCATGTGACCAGATCGCAATTGTTTAAGGTCACTGATGCATGGACCGCTGACAGTTTTAAACCAAAGCTATCTGGAAATATGAATCTCCTTTCGTGATCGTCTTCGAAGCCTTGTGCGACTTAATCCGTCAACGGTTAATTAGCAAACGCTCGCCGACCAGACAAAAAGTATTTGTTGCTGACAAACTACATGCGTGCCTGGTCTGACTCTTCATATACAAGTACCGTTTAAAAGGCTTTAAAACCTTTCTTCTCAAAATGCAAAAGCCCAGCCTGAAGAAGACCACGTAAAAACTATGTGCAAATACTGTGTTATTGGTGTCAGGCAGCCAATCTTAAATAACGTAGAATCAGACCTACTTTCACGTGTATTTTTATTCAGTTACAAACACGCTAAAATAGAAAAATAAAAATAAATAAGCGTTCACAGTTTGCCCTAACCGGTTCTACATGTCATCAAAAGCAAAATATAACAGTTTATAGTTCAGCCAAAAGTAGTTTGAGAGATATCCTGTTATCTGGATGGCGGGCGAGACATCTGTTGCTAACGCTCTCTAAATATTCACTACGTCGGACAAACTTGCACAACATCTTCTGTAGCAAAAAACCCAAAGAAAATACATCACTTGCCGGCGATTGGACGTGTGTACCCCCGATAAGTTCTGGGGCAATCCACGCATGTTTAGCTTTGTAAAATGTTTTCTGAATCTCCGTTAATTCATACCGCTTCGGGTTAGAGCATGATCTGCATTTACCAAAGTCAATAACGACTGGCTTCCATTCCTGGGGTGTTTTATGCATCAACACATTGTTCTCTTTAATATCATTATGCAACCAACCGGCCTCGTGAAGGCAGTTAATGGCATCGACAATTTGCTTGAACACTTTTCCGATATTATCAAATTCAATTATACCGTATTCAATTGCCCTATTTAAGGGAAAAGACTTTTTAGATTTACCATAAAATTGAGTTACCATTAAGTAGGGCTTCTCTTTCACGCAGACACCCAAAACGTATGGCAAATTTGGATGGTGCTCTCGCTGAAGCTCCGAAATAATTCCTGCCTCCTTCTTGACTTCGTATAAGTTGTTCATTTTGAATTCCTTTACAGCGACTGGGAAATTGCCGTTGAAATGCATGAAGCGAGTCACTCCATACGTTCCTTCCCCCAGAAAGACTTCATTCTTGTCAGGAGCCGAGAGCATGGAGCGGTCCAATTCTGGCACCGTCGTTTTCGGCTGGTGACTTACTGCTTTTAAAGTACTTCCTGCACTTCTCTTGCTAGGAAGAATGGCCGATCTGAGATTTGGTGTCAGGAAGGTTGACCGAGGATTCCTCGTCACTGCCATTTTGACAATGGTGTGTGCTCTCGAGTAGGTGCTGGGTTTTGGTATCTTAGTTGCCGTCTCAACAGCGGCGGCCGACTCTTCTACCTGCACTGCCTTTTTATCTTGCTTCAGCCTGAGCTTTCTTCTCTTTTTATATTCCTTCTTATCTTCTTTAGTGTGCCTTTCTCGTTTTGTTCCTTGTTGCTTATTCTGATCCATTCTTCTCTTTCAAATTCTTGCACGAAATAGTTGCTTTTGCGAACCCCAAAGTACTAATTGCAAAATAATTTGAACAATTCTTTTATTCGAGTTATTCAAGGGGTGATTTCATCAGTCACGTGTTAAAAGTTTCGCAATCGTCAACTGCTATTGCTACTGTCGACATCATTGTCTAGTCAATAGATAATAGACAACGCGTATTTCCCAATATTCCCTTTCTACAAGTCCATCGACAACACACGTGTTCCGACAACACAAGCGCAAGAATATGTCACACCGATTTACTTGCGATATAAAATGTCCATCCTGTCACCGCTGCTTCAAGTCTTCACGGGCAACTAAGAAACACTGTTTGACTAAACACGGACTAGCCATCGATGGAAGCCGTCTGAATTTCTATGACAGTTCAGGAGCCACTGTCTTATTGCCTGAAGCGAAAAAAATTAGCCCTCAAAGGCTCGAAGTATACAATTCATGGGTCGCTTCTTTAACAGAGCGCATAGGAGAAATCCTTCACCCTGCTTTGCCAGGTAAGCATATCTTGTGCTTGTAAAAACCAATCAGTGCTATGCTGTTTTCACTGCATTACCATGGCAGCCGATTGCCGCTCTTATTAATTTTTTTTCCGACTGTCGCGTTCCATATTACAATAGTGCGTGACAATATTATTTCGTCTCCGTACGCCCAAATATGTAAGCCATAAAAAATTGCAATTCGGAGTACTTTGCTAAAACTTATGATTTCAATAAATGTAGAAATGAAATGTTAAAACGTATTCAAATATTGAAGAGGAATCCATCTGTTTTAAATATACGAAATTCGATAAAACCCCGTGTAACGCAATTTTGTTAGAATGAGCCAATTAATGGGTAGCTATGGAAATGGTTACCGCTGCGCGTTGCAAGTTGCGAACAAAAATTGTTAGCGTGTTACACCCCTCTTCAATTTGCAATGTTTTACAGTCTTCATCGTTGCGTTGCAAGCTGCAGAAAAATTGTCCCGTTTAATATCGCCCGTGTAAAACTGCCGCATGAGAATCAAGCATGGCCAATAAAAATGCAAAATTCATAATTTGTTTATTTTATTTCCCAACTCCAGGTAAATGGGTCCGCCTTGAAGATGCATTTTGTCCAAGTGATTTATTTGAGCATCTTCTTTACGAGCTGCGCGAACAACATGAACTCGGACCTCATTCTGTTTCCTTCCAGCCCCATCGGAAACTTCCCTACCGGTCCAATACAATCAAAATATCGTACAAAATGTACAATATTCAATGGATGAGGGAAATTTTAAATCAAAACGAAGGAATTCCTCTAAAAACCGAGGAAACATATTCTGGTAACCAAAGTTTCTCAAAAGGTGGATCTATGGAAGAGAGGAAGGCGATGGCAAGATCATCGGGTTTAGCAGGTTTTATAAACGGCCTACAAAATCGTCCCACCTCAATAAGCAAGGTCGTGTGTAAAGAAAAAGAGGGAAGGGCGACACGCGAGTTGGAGCTGATATGGTGGCCAAACATTCTTCAGCGCTCCAGATGCGGAAAATTTCAACTACGGTTCTACGTACAAAAGACTTCAATGTAACGTCTACTGTAACAATACTTCAATCACAGGTTATGAGTATATAGCTTTTCTTTTGATGCACTGTTTGCGCCTCCATGAAGGTTATGTAAGATAAAATGTTTTGTAATCAAAAAGCTACTAGGGGAATAGACGTTCAATGGGTTCAATAGGTCATAATGTTCTACGATTGGTGGATTTTGAAATGTTATGTTTGTTTCTTTTAACGAGGTTTGTTGATCATTCTGATTGTCGTCGTAAGTGATTGACCACAGGCGCAAAACGAACTTATTAGTTAGCTTCTGGAACCTTACAACTTGCGTAACAGCCACAGTAGTAATTAGGGTGGGGAGGGGGGGGGGGGGGGGGGGGACGTGGTTATAGAGGAGACAAAATTAGAATTTCAATTCTTATAATTTTTCTGCGCCTTCTAGAAAACGTCCGTGAAGCATCCTGTTTCATCCTATGTAAAACAAAAGCAAAACAAAAAAGTTAGTATTGAAAACAAATAAAAAATTCAATGCTGCTCACGTTGTAAGAAATGTTCATTACAATGAATGTTGGCTAAATGTAGTAGACATTCTTGCACTAAGCGAAGGCGACTCACCCGATCGCTCGCCCTTACCAGGCGACACACCCAGACAGGCACGTGCAGCGGAACGTAGTTACATCACCTATACTTTTCAACTAAGTAGATCACAATCGTTAGAATGTGCCCCATCCTAAATAAAAACTAAATCACCGCAGAGCTATTTGTTTTTCTTTATAAAGACTTGTGACCCATTAAATACAGGACATGCCAAGTTTTCTTACACTCAGCGAAGGCGACTCACCCGATCGCTTGCCTTTCCCAGGCGACACACCCAGAAAAGCACGTGTAGAAGAGCTTTGGCCGTGGTTATGAATCCTATATTCCTCACGCGAGAAGTCAGAATAACGTTAGAACGAACGAACTAAACAAACAACTATACTTTCATATTAGTAATTTTCTCTTCCTCGTTACCAAAAGAGCCATGATAAAATATTCACCGTTTAGAAAGTTTCCTTGCACTAAGCGAAGGCGACTCACCCGATCACTCGCTTTTTATCAGGCGACACACCCGACATCAAAGCACGTGCAGAAAACTCTAAACTAGGTACTATTTATCTGCTCGCATTCAGTGAAACAACAATATTTGCAAATAGCGTAGGAGACGCATCTGAGATTTGCAACACCAATATTTCTATATTTACCTGATAACTACCAGTATTACCTTGTATTAGGATTACCTCGTGGAGGAAGAAGAAGTTGATAGTATTAGAAAGAATTAAAGCCCCACCTTCCTCTGAATAAACTTCGAAGTACACACACGACGAAAGTACATAGCCACGGGATCTCATCGATTTCAACGACGTAGCAAGGACACCGGAACTTCGCGATCTGCTTTCGGGAAGTCCATCATAGTGGAACCACTGCGACTGGAACCTGAAGCAGCCACTGTAGTGCAAGCCATTCCAGAATGTACACCCACCGAGTTGATACTGTTTGTTCTGCAGAATTAGGGTATCTGGTAGTTGATCAGGCTCGGTAATAAGGCCGTTGGAAGCAAAGTGATGCAGTGAAATCGGTAAAGCGAATGGCATCTCAGGGAAAAAGGTTCTCTGGGAGAAGGTGCGTACCCCATTGCAAACAAATGGCTGGTACATCTGACCAGAGGAGAGATCTAGGCGCGGCGGTCCGAGAATCGCGTCGGCGGTCGAAAGTGGTGGTTTAGTAAACTCTTTGCCACACTGGCTAGGAGCAGGCAGTTGCCATTCCCTTAGAGCTGCTTCGATGTAGGTTTCTGCCAACCCTTTGGAGGAAATCTCAGTTAGATGAATCCCATTTGCAACCAGCAGCTCTTCCTTCTTGGGGCATTGCTGTGACGAACACACTGACTTGGCAGCACTTTTGAGCATCGAGTCGCAACGTTGCCAGAAAAGATCGAACTCATTTCCCCAAACATCAATTGTGCCACTGGTCACACTGAAGTCAAACTGCGGGAAAGGGCGCAACCACTCTATCTTAGCCTGAGTAAACTCTTGCCGGTCGAACAACCGCTCTATGGATGTCAAATCCTTTGCCCAGGGTTCCGATTTTCGTGAAAGTTTCTCTGATGTTTGCGGAACGTCTTTCAAACGAAGGTACACTATAGTTAGAAAATTATCAATAGGACAAGTGTTTGTTAGCGTCAAGTTGCCAACCGTACCACCCCACCCTGGAACACGTGGAACACGGATTGGATTTTTGGCAGGCAGCTGTATGAACCTCTTTACCACTGTTGATCCTTGCATGGCTGCTGCTTGCTTCGTCTTTGACGCGCGCTTAACTGGAGGCGTGGTAGACAGCTTGGGAATCTTGCTAGCAGGCTCCGGAGTTTCAAAAGGTTTCACTGGCAACTCTTCCTTCTCCGTCAAAGAAAATTGCTCCTCCCACTTCTGGTGATCGTATTCGTACGACGGCTGGGAATGAGGCTCAACAACACAGTACTTGGTGGTCAACGTCTGCCCGTATTCTAGATGGTCTGGGCCAAGCATCATGTCCAGCAGGTCGTTTATTTTCTCAATCCACTTCTTGTCTTCCTCTGTCCACTGCACTGTTTTCTTTTTCCACCCACAGCCTCGGTAATAGAAAGGTCTTCCTACGTTTTGAAACAAGCATGGCATTTATTCTCAAATAAGAAAAAGCACACATGAACACATACACAGTATGCAGTATCTTTCTGATCATTCAAACAGGCAAGAAAAGATTTACAAGAACTGTTTCGTTTAAACAGGCAACAATTTACTTTAACCGTTCTGTAGAAGACACACGAATAACTATATGAAAAATTAAAAGGCAACGATAGCATGGTTCAATGCACACATAAACGTGGACACAGTAATAATAACACCCACCTGATATAATAGCTTCCTTTGCTTCCCGGAAAGAATATCTTACTGAAAGAAGTCGTTCACAGTAACTATGAACTAAGATGTCTTCCACTGCACAAGAAAAAATGAAAACTAGTTTGCACTGTTGCCACTTAGAGATGCCACTTTACGCTATAAACTACTTTATTATATGGGAAGAGAACTAAATGCAGCTAATCTCAAGTTAGTCAGTATTTATGTAACGGCATGTTAAAAACCGTATTCGAGAGGCTTAACATCTTAGCTTAACAATTGTCCTGTTTAGAAACTACACTACAGTTACAATCTTAGGAGAAAAGTTGTAAGGTATAAAGGAGAAGTCGAAGGGGACGTACATTAAACCTAAAACCGTTTTATATTTGACATATAGACATGCATGTTAAGGCACGCTTATTTACTTACAAGAGGATGCTGGAATTAAACAGTCATGGTTTGTTGCCCTTGAATAAAGCTGTCTTTGAAGTTTATGGGCTGCTTCAAAACCTTGATTTGAATACCGGGTCAGCGATCGAAAGCGACGCATTAGCATTGGTGCGTGCTCTATGGTCAAATGACCATAATCACCGGTGCCAAGCGAAACTCCAAAGATGTGCCTGAGGACAAGTCCCCAATGCTTGCACTATTAAATAGAAATGATGCAGAATAGAAACAAAAAAAAAAACACGAAATGAGGGAAAACGTAATTGATTTCAAACTGATCAGTAGGAAGGAAGAAAGGGAATGGATGCCTGGACACACAAACGGATAAATGGATGGGTGGTTAAAAAATAACACTAACTTGAGTCTTGATTTACAATTTTCGGTCTTTTCCTTACCTGGACATCAAAAATGTCAATTTCTGGGTCTTCATCCTCGTCAAACTGCCGGTCACGCAGAACAAGGGCTATTTCCTTCCACTGTTTGGCCATCTGTGACAAGAATGAATAACGCTCGTTGAAGGTACTTAATTCATAGCGGGACAATTGAAAGGGATTGAAACACACCAACCAGGAATATTTATTATTGTAAATCAGACCTCACTTTATAACACACAGCCAACTACCAACTCCCACAGCCAACTCCCACCTCCCCCCCCCCCGCCAAACTCCTGTCCAACTGGTCCACCCCACCTAAAAGACTTGTATCTTTATAAGAATTTGGCCTGTAATTTTAACAAACCACAAACTTATAGCATAATTTTTAATTTTATTCAACTGAGAAATAGTGCTTTTTCTTGTAACATACCATTATCATTAGCTCGATGTGAATCTCAGCTGCAAAACTAAAAAGTCTGTCATCTTTTGAGAAGTTCCCATCACACTCAGTTAACATGGCATCGATTGCTTGCTCTTTTTGTTGCCAAAATGATTCTTGGGCAGCAACATGTTGACCAAGAGCATCTGCGAAAGGACAATATTTATAATTGTTGTTTTAAACAACAAACAAAAATTAAATTAATACTATAATTGGACACATATACCATGATTAAACCCTTCAATAAGCCTTCAATATTTTTTAGTATTAGTATTTACCATTAAAAAATTACTTAATTAATCAATTTATTTATTTATTTATTTATTTATTTTTATTAATTCCTTCTCATTGATTTTACTGACCTGATCTACTGAATGCAACTTTAGTTTGATGGGTTCCATAATCTCGTTCAAAAGAACCATCAGAGAGTATGTCACGGAAAAACTATGGTTGGAAACATAAAATGAGGAGAGAATCAGTGTTCGGAAAATGATAAGAAAGACATGATTATATATCACACATAAAAATTTCGACCTGGAGTGAAACGTGATAAATATTTTGTTCAATACCCATTGACTGGTTGATCACCTCTCGTAAATTAGTAGACTTAATGGTGGTTAAATGTGTTGTTCCAGAAAATATCTATACCCCTTAGATTTTTTGGCTTGAATCCCTCCACTCCTCTGGAAATTCCAGTTAAGCCCCATACATTACTTTTAAAATTTTGGCTTTTGAGACCCGTACCATCTCAGAATTTGCACTGACCTTCCATTGGTGGGGGGGGGGGGGGGGGGTTGGGTATGGAGATGTTCTGAAACTGCAAAATCATGCAGAGTTCATCATGGTAATGGAACATAATCAATCGTGGTGCATGTCACAGTCTTGAGTATGATCTTAGAATATCAATTAAATCATGACTCTTATAAACACAAACATAATAATAATGCACTGACCTTCTGGGCTTCAACACAAAAAGATAGCTTATTCAGAAGAAAGCTCTCTGCCGTTTCTCTATTGCCATAGTACTCCTTGACTTTAGAAAATGGTAGCCCAGCTCTAACTATATCTTCAATATTGTGAAGAAATTTTCTTTCAGTTGGACCTGGAAAAGATGACCTTTCAAGGTGAGATGACTGAACAGGCATCAGATTATTGCAAACTATAAACATTGCTAATGGAATTGACTCATGATTGTGCACCTGACATAGAGCTGACTTTTATGTTGCTTCTATCAATACGTGTTTCTTGTTTTTTTTTCTCCTTTATCTTGACATAGTTGTCTTTAAAGGTCCCTGGTCCAAGGTCTGACAGTTTGGCATTCAGTTCTTTTAAAGCACTGCAGTGGTATGACATCAGACCAACAGAGCCAATGATTTGCTCAGTGTTTCGCATCTCACAGTGTAGTGCACATAAGTTAACCTCACTAAATTCCTCCTCCAACAGAAAATCAAGGTCATCACGGAGACCCTTCCAGCTGAGGATAAAGTGAAATAATACTTATGAGTTTTTGAAAGCTCTCATTTATATAATTTAATTGGTTATATTCTGACATGGAGTGGGTGGCATGGTGACTTAATATTAATTATTAAGTGCACTGCATCAGTGTGGATTGTTCAAGCAATGGCCAAGGTGATAGTGTGTTCTTGGGCAAGAAACTTTGCTGTTACAATGTCTTACTCTGCCTATCAAATATTAATCATGGATACTAGAGAATTTATGGAGCAACCTGGCAGAATGCTGCATCCTATCCAGGTTGCAATACCTGAAGCGGCTTCATACTTTCAAAATAATTTAGGTCTCATATTAGACTACATCAATAGTTATGAGTCACTGGAGACTCCTTACAACTTGGCTTTTTGTACAGCCATCTATAGCTAATGGACTATAAAGAAACAATAAGTGATTTAAAAAAAAAATGACAGCCACAGTTATATTATATATCATGCAGTTTTACTTACTTTCCAATGTTTCCTTTACTTTCCTGGAAGCATGTAACACATGTCTCATGGGGCTCAGAACTGGGGCATTTGCATCTCTAAGTTAGAGTTCAAACATATACAATAATATCGTGATTAGGCTTTAAGGGTTATAACAACCTTCACAGTAATATATTCCATATATGATATATATATATGTGTACAAGGCAGTGATGAAATGTAGCACTTAGTCAAGGCAAAATTACACTTGATGAACAATATTCAAATCTCAGCTAGTGGGCTGAAGATATATTGTTACATTAAATACAGGACATTAATTTATTTTGTATTTATACATACAATATTCATGTATGAGTCTTAAAAATTATCATTTATCCTACCCGTATGGCTGTGCAGAATAAGCAAAATTCAACATCGAGTCCTTTTCCACCCAATTTGAAGTCCTCGTCATCCTTTTTCACAGCAAGAAGCGAAAGGGAGTGGTAGTCTAAAGTTACTGAAAGGGAAATTTTAAAAGTGAAAACTTATTTTATTATTTTACTGCTGTCAAAAATAATTAACATAGTACCATATCCAAATATAATGGAACCAATTCTGCTTCTCAATAAGACATACTGATTATGTAAGATATGATTCATTGCCTCAAATAAAACAATTTGCACAGCATCAAGAAACTGTGTTATATTTTTCACTGAGGTTGCACTGCATTAGTCCAAACAATTTTTCTGAAGCCCTTATTTTTACCTGTGAATTTGAATCTGTAGAACTTCCCATCTACCCAAAGTCCATGATTCTTGAGAATGGCTTTCTGTTTGTTTAAGTCTTTCATCAGGCAACGTATACTGCTCCTAGAGCATAATAACATCCCATAAAAGGTTGCATCATATGGATACCTGGTATACATGTATAGCATCCACTGGTTATTTAAAACATAAATTGGGTCAGAATGTTGATTAAACAAAGCAAGCCTGTACTGTAAATTACCTTAATTAATACATGTTTACAGCATTCTTCATTTTTTTTTAAACCCTGTGTTATTTTATTTATTACAAATAATGTCCAGAGCATTGGGATTCATTTGTTTATAACCACACAATTTTTAGAACTATTGGATGGTGTAAGATTATTTCACTGAACTTTGATGTTAGTTCCCTTTTCATATATAGTCATACTAAAGCTGTATATACATGTAGATAACATTTTAACTGCTTAGAAATCAAGTCGTTTGGTACTTGCATTTAGTAGGGTTTATTAGCCTCAATACAATGGCTTTCAGTAAATGAGCATGCCGCACTAATATTCTTGTAGTCAAATATAGTGGTCAAATAATGTACATGTAAGAAAAGCTTGAGGGAATATATATTTTCAGTACAAAACTAAACGAAAATAATAGACAATGTTTCAAGATCTTTGGGATGTCATTCTCAAGTAAAATGTGAAGGTTTACCTTCATGCATTATAAAGTGACAAGAAAAAGTGACTATTTTAGGAAACTGTACATGTACTATATAAAGAAACAAATTTTCTTGTATTGAGCCTGACTGAGTATTTGAGTCATATCATATGTCAGGCAGTCAGGCAACCAGTGGTAAAGAATAAACTGAGTGTTGGTGAACCATCTTTTGGTTATATTTATTACCTGTCCTCTTTGCAGTTTGCTATGGCTAGAGGGTAAACTGACTTTGCACTCTGTTCTGGAAGACTTGGGTTTCCAATGGGTACAATACCAACCATCACTTGCTCCTTGCCTTAAAAACAAATTATAAAGATAAACGTTAACCCTATATTAATCATCAAATTACAAACACAGTGACAGTGAAAATTGAACACTGTCAATATTACATAATATCCTTTTAATCCACAAGAATTCCCCTTGCCATGTTGTTTTCAGATCAAATTTCTTGACATGTGTTTTTCTGTCTATCTGATTTTTAGCAATTGGTAACAGTCAATAAGTCCTCCAAATAATGACTATACATAAATGCACAATGTCTCCACATTTAGCTGATTTTCTAAAAGTTTGAAAATTGTATACCACATTTCTTTTTTTACATAACAATAAAAGAAACTATTATACAAAACCCCAAAATGGCCTGCCATCAAGTTTAAGGTTCAACTCCACAATCTCCTTGTCCTCATGGTGAAGCCGCTGTTCTCTTATGATCCAAGTGACAACTGAGGACAGGTCAACCTGGCTACCAATTACAGGGTCGGGTAAATTCTGAACACCAAACGTTTTCTTGACGACCCTGAAAATCACCCTCCGTATAGCCTTGATTTTATTCTTTGTCAACAACAATGAAGCATCTTCACTTTTCTAGGAAACAATAAAACTGACCTTTAACATTGCATGTATTAGACTGGGTGTAGTAAATTGATATAGAAATTGATATCAGAAATCAATTGACACAATCAATATCAATCACAGATTTTCATCAATTGAAATCCACAATTGATAACAATATCGAGCTCATTGATAACAATTACTAATCCCAAAGAGTTCCTGAAGGAGTATTTTATGCCCTTAAACAATGACCTGAATATCATGATGAAAAGCAATTTCATACAATAATTATATCACAATTCAAGAGTCAACCTTTTTTATGATGTATGACAATGAAAACCAAAGAAAATTATTCCTTTTGAAACATGAAATGTGTGGTTCCCGATCAATATTTATGGAGCAAAAGTGATTACGTCTGTGCCACTGGATTATTTTTTGTTTCATTATTAAGTTTCTTTCTTGACGCATTTAACTGAAATTAATTAAGTAACTCATTTTGTTGTTTATCTTGCTTCATATTTATGGCATTCCTACAACCAGACTAGAGGATTGCACACCGCAACTTTGGCCGCAACTTCTTCTTTTTCTCATTTTACACTCTTGTCTGAAGCTTAACATCAATAACAATACCAAATTATTTCTGTTATTGTTCTTTTTAAGTGTCGGCTTGTTGATATTTGCTGATTGCATATATCCACAATTGCATGACTCAAAAAAAAAACATAGAAACAATTACATTTTGTCAATGTTTAACTTGTGCAAATTGACAAAAAATAGCTTCTGATAGAAATTATTAAATAATAATCTATTAAACAATCGATAAACCAATCCTTATCAATTTCCATCGAAAATTAATATCAATCAAACTTACAACTTTTTTCTTTATTGCTTCCTGTCAATTGGTATTGAGAAATCAATGTCAGTCGAAGATTGATATTGATTGCTATTAAACTATAATTGGATGAGTTTTTTGTGATATCTGGAATAATCAAGGTTGAGGTAAGTGTTATCAACCAAACCAGAAGGCTGAGGCTGATATAATAAAAAAAGGAATATAATGATTGTTTTGTTATACAAATATTTTGACAAACGCAATGCCCGCGGTGATGAAGCCAATCAACAAGAACATCTTTACTTAATGTTGTGTGCAAGATACCACTGTATTAAGTTGACATAGCTATTGGAAATCATGTATAACCCCCACAACTTACAGATTATTCACTAATTTGCTAGCAGATTAGTGGCTAATCTTAGCCAATGAGAAGACACCTTTAAGTGACTACGATGCATAATAATTAATAGTAGTGGATACTTACCTCGCTGCTTCAAAGCTTGGTAATATCCACCACTTTTGCCGACACTGACTGGTCAATAATTGTTTTAGTATATACCACACAAGTTGAATAACTTAATAGCAGACCAAAACATTACCTTCGGTATCCTAAGCGAGGCGCGAAGCCATTTTGTTTTTCTTTAGATGCTTGGAGGTGATTAGTACCTTGCCAATCACCTCTAACTTAACCAATCGGCGCGAGGGGAAAGCACTACTATTCACTTGTGTGGTATACACAAATGATTGTCATTAATTATCGGTTCATCGATTGACTTCACCTGGATACTGAGATTTCTCTTGAACCTTGCTATAGGAACCCAATCATGGTGACAACTGGGTTTTACAGCAGTTCCATCAGAACGGGTTCATAAACGAAAGTGACATCATAATAAGAAAAGATTTTACTGACCTTTGTGTCACCAAGCTTAGTCAAATTCAACAGCATCTGCCAGGCACCATCAGGCAAACGAGCACTTATCTTGAAGTACAGCAAGACCCAATCCGGAACTACCATTGACTTCATAAAGGTCTGGAAGACTTTTTCTGAAAGGATAACCTTTACTGCTTTCTTCACACCTTTTTCTTCTACGACCATATCGGCGATCTCCCCAAGGAGATCTCTTGCTTCGGGGATTTTCTCGCTGCATGCAAGATGTCCCAAAATGGACGCCAAGCTTTCACGGTGTCTTTCGGCTACACCTTGGAGCTCTTTAAAAATATTCCTCGCTCTGATGGTTAATTGCCGATTTTTCGCTTTTTTTGTAAGCCTGCAATTCTCTGAAATTTCCATCAAATTTGATTTGACATCGTCGGCGACAGACCACTCGCCTTGAAGCTGACTTTGTAGCTTTTGAATTTTTTCGTGGTAGCTCTCCAAGTTCCTTTTCAAATTGTCGATTACCTTTTCCTGCTGAACAATCTGTTGTTTCAGAGAATTTAGGGCCGTAGAAGTTAGTGTTGGGCACTGGAGCGTCGGATCCAGCGATAGCGAAGCTGAAACTCCCGCGCGCGCCACATCGCAATTGGCGCGCATTTTAGCTGTTTTGGCGCGGACATCGTCGAGGCAGAATGAATTCAGCAGCAACCGAAAAAAATCAAACTCCCTGCTTACCTCGAGCGTGCTCTTATGGCCTACTGCTCCTATGTAAAGGCCAAAAGATGTCACTATGTAGACCTCCAGATCTTGGGCTAAATTTGCCTTGTATTTGCTTTTGAACCATGCTCCTGAAGACAATGGCTGGCCATCCTCGGTTGTCAAAAGGGAAGCTCGAACTTTTCTGATCTCGTCAGGGAAACTCTCAAACACCACTCGCTTGCAAAACTTCGAAGGTTTTAGAAGCGGCACTTTTGAATAAAAAATATACCAATGCTGTTCTCGCTCAAGACACGAAGAGAAAACTCGCAAATACTCCATTGAATGATGTTTCAGGTCTCCTGAAAATCCGCGGAATGATTTGAAAAGACCGCGCTCGACTTTATTTACCCGGGCTAGTATTAATTTAACCATATTAACAGACAGTTGCGAAATTTGCAACTGTTTCGTGTCGTCTGAAGAAAACGCCGTAGATGACAAAGCGCTGACAACCAAACCTCACCAGGACTAACACGCAACAGACCGAAGAGAAAATAACACAGGAAATTGATCTTAGCAACCGTCACTCAAACTAATTACTGGTAAGACTGAGCGCGGCTCGTCATGTACTGGCTGAATGCTGAGTTTCACATCATCAATCACTGCAGGCCGAACCTGTTTTTGCAGATGAACCAGTCGCTCGTTTGGTGTGCCGTGTTTCCGCTGTTCCTTATGGCTTCGCTTCCTTATCGCATCACAAGAAAAGCTCGTGTTCAGGACGAAGAAATAAATTTGCGTGTAAGATTCAAGCTGGAATTTTGTACAAACACTGTTCTTGTATTGCACTTCTTCTCCGCTGATCTACCATTGCCTGGAAGATATTTCACAAACGAAAAACTGTACATTGAACGTGACTGTTCTTCCACCGAACTAGGCTCTCTCGTGTGCGTTAATCATCAAGACAATATTGAAGAGACAAAAATGCGTAAAACATTAAGTTTAAAGATTATAAAATCAAAGCTGAAGCCGATTATTCTGGAAGGGACAAGAAAAACTCCGAATAAAGTGCTATGATTATTTGGACTGTTTGTTTGTTTGTTTACTTTTTCCGGTGTATATTTAAACTATCAACCACATTCTTTCAAGGTGTGCACTCTTTTAGACCAAAGAAATGACTTCATAAAAATGTTTAAAAGTCAAAATTCACTAGTCAACGATAAATGTGAAATAGTAGTGAATTGTTGTTTGCTGCCGTTTTTGCCGATTTTCAAATCTCCTTGCTTTAGAAAGATCTGAACCACAGACCACTCTCGAGATCTTACTAACTTGAAATCTCTTTTCATTTTTTTTTTGCGAAGCTGGAAGTTTAGACCCCGGAAAAGTTGAAATGCTGATAAACTGTTTGTTTGGTCTGACTACTTCAGTCAGTAACATGACCAGCAGATTGTATCGAGATTGTAGGTTTTCTGCTAAAATTGGCAGGATGAGACTGTACGCTACTGACCATCTCAGCTAAAGAAACGCAAACTAAACCGGTCTACAGGAGTACAGTGCAGCCTTTCTTGGCTATCGGCCTCTTACCGGAATACTTTTAGACTGTTGACAGCCCTCTATTTTTTTGTCTTGTGTCGCCTTGACTTCAATATTTTCAAGAGATGGTGTCTCGAGGCATTGAAAGATCGTCGACAGAGTTGTTTCATAGATCGTGCAGCCATGAGAAACTGTGAAAGAGCGATTGAACAAATATTCTAAATTGTAATCTAACAAATCTTTTTTGCGCGCGCGATGCAGCCAAAACTGGGAAAATCAGATGAATGATATTCCTGGAGTGATATTTCAAAGTTTTCATCCCGAGTAAATTGTTAAAATGAATAGAACTAAACATTTTGAATAAGTCAGACAAACAACATTTTTTTGAGCGCCGACCGAATTACTTTGACGTTCTAAACAAAGCTTTTAGGAAAGGTCTCCCGAAATGCGGTCTTGTGTTAAAATATTTGAAGGATAATGAACACAATAGCCACCATTTGGTTTAAAAAATATGCACGAATATTTATCCTTGGACGTTATCTCTTCCTCGAAGTGACAGTTCTCTTGGAAAACTGTTCGCTTCTCGGAACAAATTGTGTCCGCGGACAAATATCTGTGCACATTTTCGCGCCAAATGGAGGCTATTGTTTATGTAAATCATTTCGCTTTCACGACTAACAATATCCTTGAACAATCTGTGAGGACAACGATCTCTGCAACTGTGAAAGGTATATCGTTACTTTATTTTTAATAATGGTTTTACTCAAAGACCGTTCGATTTCTAAAACGTGAATTATTGTAATAGCGATCAGTTTCCCTCAAGAAAGGCCCCGTGGCCCAATTATGGATAAGGCATCTGACTACGAATCAGGGGATTCCAGGTTCGAGTCCTGGCGGGGTCGTTATTTTTTTAATTACGTTTTACATTTAAGCAAACCGTTACTTTCATAAAGGGAATACAACCGTATTTGTATACAAATATGATTTTTATGTCTTCAATCCTAATCCGATGTTTGCCTGTTTATTCAGAGTTACTTTAGGCTAACTTTAACCACAGGTAGCCAAAGCTTAGGATACGACTGAAAATAAATAAAATGATCTAAAATTGTCAAATGTTTATTGTTTTATCAATCTTATATTACATATTCATGTGAGCTTTGAAAATTAGCATAATATGCTAATTCTAAAATTGCTCCCTACTAGTCTAAGCGAAGCGAAAGGTAGCACACTCGAACCGCCATAATGCCGACCCGTGTTCATGAAATGAGTTGTAATTCTCAAAGTTTGCTATCTTCCCCTCAAAACGCCTCAAATTCAAAGGCTTCGATAGTCTTTCTATAAATACATACCGAAAAAGTGCCCAATGTTACATCCTTTCCCCGGCAAAACGGCAATATTTCAGTGGTAAACCTCCACGAACCATCTTTCTCATTTAATCATATGCAATTTGGAACCACAAAAGCCACTTTCTAGGGGAGGTGTATGCAATGTCGCGTGCGACACATGATTTGATTACACTTCATCATGAATATGTAATATAAGATTGATAAAACAATAAACATTTGACAATTTTAGATCATTTTATTTATTTTCAGTCGTATCCTAAGCTTTAGCTACCTGTGCTTTAACACAGTTGTCAAAGGTTAGCAAGATCTTTGATATTACCTTTGACATGGATTTGTCTTGGGACAAAGTTGGTAAAGAGTTGACGCGAGACAAAGATGCTTTTGACACGAGTCAAAGACGATTCAAAGTCAGATTTCAAGGTACATTTGTCACACCTTTATAAAACGTCAAAGGAAGCAGTATTTCTTCTGCAATTATGTGAAAGGGATACCATTCCCTTTGAAAGGTGTCTGAAAGGGTTAGTTTTTTATGTCAAAAACAGAATATAAAAAGGTAAGGGTTTGGATCTCGGCTGGAGTAGCCCCCCCGTACAAAATTTTGTTTCGAGTACCTTACTACATTATCGTCCGAGTTATGGTTAAACAAAGCTAGAGGGTATTCAAACTCTGAACACAGGGCTGAAAGATTTCTGTCTCATGGATTTAAAAGTACGAAGAACCGTCATAAGTTGAACCCCCACCCCCACCCCTCCGCCACAAGATCTTTAGGAATAATAAATAGCTGTAACTGACATTGTTATTGTGAATTTTTTGAGTCTAATGCGCATGCGCTTTAGACTCTATGTAGTGGAAAAAAAGCTGTTAGCAATCCCCTGGGAATGGTTCGGGATCGATAATCGTTCGGTGTAATTGTGCTTAAACAATAGCCCGCCTCATTGCAGGTTTGTTGCGGTGATCGTAATCCAATCAGGAAGCAAAGATGTTGTTAACGAAGCAACGGTCGAACGGAGCTCGAGGACGACACACACTTGTAAAAGAAATTGTCATGTATGTAATTGGAATAAATGTTTTACACTGCAAAATAATATGAATCCACGTTTTCAAATGTGAAGCCACTTAAGATGTTCTCCTTCCAGCTTCATGTTTTTTTATATTCCCTGGGAAACGCAACGTGAAATCGACATCTTTCGACGAAAAAAATCCGGAACTGAAATTTGTGTTCATAAACAAAAAATAACTTTGAAAAAAAAAATGGAAAATTAGATAAGATTGTAGTCAGCAATTGATTGTTCAATTCAACTGAAGAAGGATTTCATTCACAGAATGCAACTTTCATTAAAAAGAGTTTTGTTTTCACCATTAAAGATTCAATCTTGAGCTTGAAAACAAGACAGTGTAATCAAATTACATTTCGCGCGAAATTTGCATAAACATTGAAAGTTGCCAAAAAGTAGTTAAGACAGAATGAAAACTCGCTTTAATAGTTATTGAATTAAAATCTGATTGTTATTTCCATGTATTGACTATTTGAAAGCTGTTCTCAGTCATGAAAACAAAACTCTCTCATTAAACTGCTTGCAGTGTTTAATAGACGTGAAAATATTTCGCTTAATTAAATTACATTCTGCACGCAATGTTTTCTTTGCTCTCCTGTGTCGAAACGTTTAAGGAAATTGAAATCTTTGTTGAGCAGTATTGCATAAATTGCAAAGGAATTGAAAAAATATATATTTTGGCTTATTTGGATGGGATTTAGGATATTAAGAATACTGAATAAGCGGCTGTATCTTGTCTATCTATGGGGCGGATCATTATTCTTTTGGAAGATGGGGGATGAAAAGTTTTCCAGGACAGACAATTTTTTTTCTGTATCGTTGTCTGTGAAAACATTTTTTTCCGGTGTCATCTTCCTTCAGACATTTTTTTTTTCATGCCTGCAAAAAATTTAGTTGGGCTTGTTTTGCTTTTGCAAACAAATTTTTCAGGATTCCCCACCCCCCGCCCTCCTCTAAATCTGTACGATCTTCCTATGGTCTACAATGCACTAATCTTTTAACAGGAATCGATGAACTCAAACTCTAAGTAACATGTTTTTCCTATTTCAAATGTAACATTTCGTCAACTTTCTAAATACGAACAAATATTATCGACTTCTTCTGAACCACTCTTACTACCAATGAAACCTCTATTACACTTCTTGCTCTATGCCGTAAATACCGAAACTACTTCAACATATTTCAACCGCACTAACAGTCCATGACGCATTAGACTCATGTACCCACTGGGTACTATTTTTCAACTTGTAATCAATTTTGCAGTTTATATAAAAGAAATAAATGAATAAAGCAACTAACATCCAAGGATTGAGAGGGCAGTGCTTGAAATATACAAGTAACCATGGTGATGAATTTGAGCACGTCGAAGATATTTTGATAGGCCATGAAATGCAAAGGGGAAAACAGGCAAAAAAAAATGTAAACAAGAACAGTCAAAATAAACACAACAATGCGCACAATATCTTCTTGTGTTTATCTTATACTTACAATACATTCAATATCTTCTCGCTCGGCTAATGTTCGGTTATCTACTCACTGCTATGGTAAACATTTAAACTTCCTTAGCATATGTAACATTTGATTTATGGCACGAGTACAACTAGTGAATGGAAAGTTCCTGGGTGTTAACAATATTGCCAGCTTTGAAATAAACATTAAATAATACACAGAATATAGTAGAAGCTCACAGGTGGGACACTTGGGAGTCGTACCTCAGTGTTCCCTTAGATGCATGGCTCATTCAACAGAAGTTAAAAAGAAAGAGCTCGCGAATGGACAGAATCAAGGCTATAGTCTTAATAGGAAGGTCGTGCACAAAGCAAGTGCGATATTTTAAGCTGTCCTTATTTGCTGTATTATAAAAGAGGCAACTTTGTTGCGGAAACAGTCTAAAATGAATGGTGGCTCGCAGCATTACTATATATTTGTATTAGCTTTTTTTTCGTTTACTAAACGAACAATGCTGGTAATCATGTGTAATGTCTTTTCAAACACTTAACCTGAACCTAAGTAAACTAAGTTTCCTCTGTAGCTTAAATCTATGTTTCTTCTAAATGATTACAATTTTGACCCAGCGGGTTTTCAAAACTCAGCTGTTGACATCTGTTTGTTCTGCACTATTCTAGCAACAATTGTTCTTTAAATTAGAATCTGGAAATAAGGGATGTTTCCTTTTCTAGCAAGGCGCTTTCGGTGTCAGCAATGATTGCCTGGTAGCACCACCCCATCCTACCCCCCCCCCCCCCCCCCACGTGTCCGCAGTTCTCTACAAAAAAGTGTTCTCGGAGCCTCCAGTTTCTTCTGACTTTGCTTCTTGTACCGCATAGTAATCTTTAGATTCGTCCAATTGATCAAAATCAAAGTAATCCACTTCCTGAAGTATCAGCTGTTCCAACGAGTCAAATAACTGTGAAAAACTTGGCCGCTCATCTGGGTCTTGTCTCCAACAGTCCTTCATCACGGAGTAACTGGCAAGAAAGCAGATATAAGTTTTAAAAGTACTAATAACTTTGTTCTACAGCAGTAAAGGAGAAGCACACAAACAAGAAATGATATATTTTGCTGCGTTGCACTCCAATAAAATCTGATGCATAATGTACATAATGTAAATGGCGTGCTAAAGCCCTGGTCAAACTTCGAACTTCACT
The DNA here is from genome assembly GCA_963693305.1 of Meandrina meandrites. Classification (NCBI taxonomy): domain Eukaryota; kingdom Metazoa; phylum Cnidaria; class Anthozoa; order Scleractinia; family Meandrinidae; genus Meandrina; species Meandrina meandrites. Next base: position 12,416,591 of record OY855910.1, read on the forward strand.
TGAGTCAAACCTTGTTCAATTGACCAAAGACAATAACTTTTGCTCATTTCCGTAAGGTTCACCTCATGTGAAGAGCGACATTTTATCATGACCTGAAAGTTGAGAAAGACGTTTCCGACGTTTCAGGGATAATCCCATTCATCAGACTTAGTGATTCCAGAAACATTACATGTGGCACTTTTAAAGGGGTTAACCCCTGAAGTTCAAAGCAGGTGCTGTCGTAATCCAACTGCTATAGTCCAGTTCTTGTCTATCTCTATTATGCAAGGGGAATTAAGGTGGGGGTACACTCGATTTTGAGTGAAATTTTAAGAGTTTCAAAAAAGGGATAGATGAAAGCAAATAATTTTTGGAACACCACCGGACAGTTGAACCCCACGCAAGAGCACCCCAGGTTGTCAGGGGACTGTTTGGGTGTCCATCTACTAATTCTAAATTCTCAAATTCTAATTTTAAAATCACATTAAATCTTTAATATTTCTTATTTCCCCAAATTTTACTATTCCTTTGAGAAAAACTATCTCTTGCTAAACATTCCCAAAAATCACCCAAAAATTTACAAAACCCCGCTAAACAAAGCTTTGTGAAATGAGCATAGAGTTTCTGGATTACTTGTTATATATACCGTGCCCGACAAACATGGTCGGCAAAATCTTTCCGTCCTTTATCAAAAAAAGTTATCTATATTTTCATCTTAGATCGAACGCACTCCCCTAATCTCTGATTACTACTAGTTTTTAAGAAACATGTTATTTTGGCAATCTACCATTCATCCGAACAAAGGTCAGGCTTCTCCATCCTGTAACCGGTCTTCAAAAGACGGATAAGCTCGGCGTTATCTAAGAATGGGTATGGTGATCCACCTAAAAGAACAAAGGTGGTATATAAGAATCAATGGACTGACTGGGACGAAATGTATTTGTGCAACACGTTTATAAGGTAATCAACTTGTTGGGGATGCTGTTTTGATTAAATACAAATATTCCGAAACGACATTTGATTAAATATAGTGTTGTTTTTTTGTCGAATAAACTGGTTGTGATGACACACTATTTGAGAAAATAACGTATAAAAAAAAATCATGTATTCTAGACTCGATCACGCAGTGGTCACGTGGTGTGCACTGTGGTCATATCATGCATGTGTGGGATTACCGTTCCAAAATGGTTCAAGTTGTGGATAACAAACAAAGAAATCAAACATGTAAAGTAGGGTTACAAGGAAAATAATCGGTTTTTTAAATGAACCAATGCAGATGGCGCTAATTTCCCATTCCCTTGCTGTGATGTCCTGTGCGATTTTATCACTGTCCATACACCCATAAGGAGATACGTTCATAACTTGCAGCGAAGTGATCTCTAAATGCAATTATTTCTCCCACGCGAGCCTCTCTTTGGAATTTACATGGCTGGTAACAGTTCTGTTTCTAAATGAGGACACACCAAAATTCAATTGACTTGAAATTATGAGGATCGAATGTGCCATTTTTTTTAAAAAAAATCTGGCAGTACTTCTGTTCTATAAGAAAACAATTGAAGGATTTAACATTTACCAAGAGTTGCAATTTCCCACATGACGACTCCAAAGGACCACCTGCACAATAACAACAAGCCAGGCACAATCAATTAGTAGTGTAAAAATACAAATATTTTGATTGGAAGAGAAGGTGAATGTGAAAAGCTGCTCCCTCCCCGATCAAAAGTTACCTAATTAAATTATCGGAGGAAGTTTAAAAGGGTTAAGTTGTTCCTAGGTATCTTGCTTGGCGTTTCCTTGGTAAAAATGTATTAAAAGACCTGAAAGTTTCTGTTTTTTCTGTTTTTGGTTCCAGTGATATTATATTTTTTACGTATGTTTATAACGTCATTTTTTCGACATACGACGTCAAAATCAAAGCGTTGCTTTCCATATACATTGCTACGGCTCACAATATTAATGTTTCATCTTTACTGAAGATAAATGGGAAGGGAAAGGCACTCTAAGTTTCGCGAACCCCCAAGAAAATTTTTCTTTCCTCGAAAATGATACTAAGTAGAAAACACAACAAAAATAAAACGTGACTCTCTTTGGTGATATTCCGTCACTATACAATATAAGCTCTCTGATTCTATATAAAATAGTAATGTTCACTTGCGCATACTTACACATCACTTTTGGAAGTGAATATTTCTTCATAAATTGACTCAGGTGCCATCCACTTGAGTGGTAGCCTTCTCTGATTTTTTATTTCATACACCTCGTGATACGCTTGTCTCATCAAACCGAAGTCTGCAACCTTGACTAGTTTACCGTGGCCAACGAGAACGTTACGTGCCGCAAGGTCTCTATGAACAAGGCCTTTCTCTGCAAGGTAGTTCTGTGATTAAAAAAGTTAGTTGTGACATTTGAATGGTAAACCTTGCTATTCAAGTGGTACAACTAAGAGCCCTTTTGTTTTCAGGCCCGAGGGGCTGAAAACAAAAGTGACGAGAAACAGCGTGGTTAACTTTGCTATAATTAACGCTGGTGGTATAGGCCGTTTTTCTGCATTAATTGGCAATTACTCTGTTAGGGAGAAAGAAAACATCCAGGGCCGAGTTTTTGTAAGCACAATTAATATATAGTCCAGGATCGTAAATTGTAATTTCTGTTCTCTACCTTTTCAGCAGTGGTTTTCAAGTATGTAGTTTTTCCTTCAGTTTTGACACTGGCTAATGTTAATTACACAAACCATTAGGGTTGAAATTGCCTTTTATACACGATGAATTAGAAAGATCAACTTTCAGTTGATGCATTATCCACCATGTACCAGCCTAAAATAGGTTAGTAGAATTCTACTAGTATACTGATGCAAATGCTGCAATCTGATTGGCTGAGCTACTCGTATACTATCAGCCATTAGTATCACCCAACTAGTGGACTAATGCAAATCTTGCATTTTGATTGGCTACGCTACTAGAGGACTATTAGTAATAGTCATCGAGTAGCAAAATTCGTGACGCTTTCTTTCGTTTTATTCCCAAATAAATCTTTCTTCAACTTGCATTTGCTAACTTTATTATTGCTTTTCTGTCCGACTAGTTGGGTGATACTAAAACAATTAGACCCTTCGCCCTCAAGGGCCACGGGTCAATAGCCCATTCGGCTTCGCCTCATGGGCTATTCACCCGTAGCCCTTGCCGGCAAAGGGTTTAATTGTTAATTAGAGTGTAGTGGATGTCGGTCGTCCACAAAAATGCGACGTTTTTATCGTTTTTCCAAAGTTTTGGAATAAAGTTTAGATGTAAATGGATAATTAAATTCCCGAGAAGACTTTAAAAGCTTGAAATTATTGAAAAAAACGGGTACACGCGCGTAAACAACTGCAAATTTACGAAGGAGAACTCAATGCGTGCCATTTTGTTAAAGCGTAAAGTTCAATAATGGGTAGAAAAATAATTAGAAACCGTTCTTTGCGATTATTTCAGTTAGAATTCTACTAAAACGACTAGATTATTCGCTCTCGATTTCTATGAGGTGATAGTTGATTCGGCCTGTGGCCTCACCAACTAATCAACTCATAGAAATCTCGAGCTCACAATCTAATTGTTAAATAGAATCGCTAGTAAAAGTTGTGATTGTAGCATTTTCGTTTTCCGTGATATTATTCTTATTATTGTAGCTTACAGAAAAGGTGGTTTAGCACGGCAGAATGCATACTGCTGTAACGGTTTGTTCTAAAGGCTGCTGTTGTTGTTGGTGGTGGTGGTGGTCAGGTGTTACTATTCTACTTACCATGCCTCGTACTATTTGCCAGGCAAATGACAATAGATCTGCTGGATGAAACGACTCGCACTCTGCACAGCATTCTTCATCGTTTTCCTCGATCGAAACATCACCTTCGTGTCTTGACGTCGAAAATACAACAAGGGGTATTTCGCATTCGTTACTAAACTCAATACTTAATTGGTCTGTAACACTACCGTCGAAGGAAGGCGCAGTGTTTTCTGGCAAAGAAACTGTTTCATTTTCATCCTCTTGACCACCCTGAAAAAGCAATCAATTCAGTATAATTTGCAAGGAGACCAATGATCTTTAACATTTGGAACACTTTACTAAACTTTGCCTGATATATGGCCTTCTTGGCCTTTGTTTCTAATTCCATTACGATGCATTATCCTTACAATTTTGTTATTAGTCACTTTTGCATTTTAAAATTTTAATCAACCGTCATTGGCAATTTATTAAACCTGCAACAAATGAAACAAAAGCCAACAAACCTGTTCCAAATCTACTCTTTGTGGTCTTCTTTCCTCATAGTCAGTGTTATCTTTGCCGCTTACGATTCCGTTGGCAATACGGCTGGTGATCTAAACATAATACCATACACTATTATTCAAATATTTCCTGCTGAAATAATACCAGAAACAATAATAATTAATTAGTTTTTGCTAATAAGACTGAGCTTGAAAGCTAAGAACATATTTTCTACTTAATGATAACGAGAGATCAGGAAAGGTGATAGTAATCCAAGGCTTTAGCTTTAGCGGCCCTTGAATTCACTACTCATTGACAAATACATGAATTGTTTTTAACAGTTTACTCTGTAAAACATCTACGCACATTCAGAGCTTTTATAACTTAATGTACAGTTTTAATAATTAAATACCTTTTCAATCTTTTTCTCTTTTTCTACAGCATATTTACAATTAATTATGTGAGCATTATCTGAACAGATCATCGGATGCCCACACAACTTTACAACGAAAAGCATTTACAACAAGAAGTTTATAATAGTCACCTGGCCCCTTTTGCTTATAAGCCACTGACGCAGATCTCCATGAGCTACATACTCGATAACCAGAAAAAGAGGTTTAGTCGTTGTCCAACATCCCACAAAACTCAAGACGTTTTGATGTTTTCCTATTTTCTTCATGAGCTCTATCTCGCCAAGGAACTCTTTTCTTTGCTCTTCGCCGGCATTGTCTGCAAATATAAACAAAGACAACGGAGAATGACCTAGCAGAAATGAAGCAAGAAAACTAACTAACCAAGGTTACCTGAAAGAACTTAATAAAAACAAGATGAACTGAACCACTAATTTGTTTGGCTACTCGAGCAGGCGTTTTAAGGGGAAAAAAGAAGTCCATAGATCACCATTTAAAATAAAAGGTTTCTTCCTTGAGCGAATCGGTCAAGAATAAAACACTCCTTGATCCATGCATACCGAGGTGTCTATCTAACAGGTACGCATCATCATCATCATCATCATCATCATCAACAACAACCTCGTTCCCAAGCCCTCTCTCCTTTTCCTTCCTTGACAAGGACAAGGGGGGGGGGGGGGGGGGGGAAGGAGAGAGGGCTTGGGAACGAGGCTGCATCATCATCATCATCATCGTCATCATCATCATCATCGTCGTCGTCGTCGCCAACAAAAACAACAATAACAACTTACCATGCAATTCTTTAACAGCAACAAACTGTTGTCTCATTTTTCTTGAACTATCCTGGTTATTATTAAAGTACTCCAGCCCGTCTTTATGAGTTGCCAAGTGAATTTTTGCGAAGGCTCCCTCACCAAGCGCTGCGACAAATGTAGTTCTTATTGGATGAATCTCATGATGCTCAAGAACTTGGATGTCTTTCGTTGTTCTGAAAGAAATTAAACAAAGATCTTCATTGTGCTTTTTGTAGTTTATATGCTGTACCTTTCTGTTTTCGAGTGAAATAAGAAAAATACTAAAACCTTAGCTAGGCGCAATCTGTGTTGGTCATGTGTAAGAAATGCCCAGTTTGATCACGGTGACCAAAAACCCGTGTTATGAAGGCAATATCCTCAAGTAAAGAATTGTAGATCACCTTAGATGACCATTCTAAACTCCTTTAGATCTTTACTTTACGACATGTTTCGAGAGCCAGAGAAATTGGACATACCTTTTAACAGTATGGCTTTGTTCCGTCTTTGTTTTGCACTTCAGTATTACGATACCTAAAGCAACTGCTAGGAAAGCTAAACAGGCGACGACGAGAAACGGTGTCAGATTACTCCCCTGCGATGACCCTACGAAAAGAACAGAAAGAAGAAAGATGCAAAGAACTTAGAAATGACCGCAAATTTGTCACTTGCGTTGGCACCGTAGGGGATATCAATGACACTTCAGCTGCACCTTGCATTAGTGGATAATATAGCGCGCCCAACTGAATATTCGCGAATCTGATTGGTTCTCTTATTGCTATTTTTCTCGAACTTTCTATGTGATAGTTGACAAGGGCGAAGCCCCCGACTCATTAGCTAGATCGAAAGCGGGCAGTCTTCAGTATTGTTTTATCATACCCCAGTGGCTATTCTGCTTAAACGGACACTGTCAGGGACATTTTTTGGCTTTTTTAGTAAAACGGCACCAGAATTACGACTAAGCACTTTCAACCATGCAGGAAATGCTTCTAGAACGTAAAGGGAAGGATATCTAGCAAATTGTTTACCGTAAATAGTTTTCATAAATTTTTCCAAACCACTAGGACAGAACCTGAAAAAGCCAGACTGACTGTTTCGAGTTGAGATCAAAAGCTCCCGCTGGTATCACAGTGATATCACTCTATATTTAGCTTCAGTACACTGGTAAAGTAATTTTAAGGAAACTTGACCACTGTTAATAGGTTTCCAATGTGTAAACATGTTTTTGGGCTGTTGAATTTTTGAAGTTATGCTCGTTCATTCACAATTGGTAATACCTTTTGGCCATACGTACTGCACAAAACATTGCGCACACTCTGAAGGCCTCCTACTGATCAGAAGTAGGTGACTGTTGAGCCAATCAGATTTCCAGTTTCCCAATAGTCGGCCACTGGGTAATCCTAAACCAGTCGTAGGCCACAATCGTGGGTGCATTGCTACTGGTTTAAAATATCTGCAATTGCAGGTTTCTGACTGCTAACGAATAAACTTGTTTTTTATGAATCGGCTCATTTTGTGGGCTTCAAATTAATTGCCTGAGAGATTGTAATTTAACCAATCTGGTCCCCAGAGTCAACTTTTGTTTCGGCCAGGACCAAGAACACGGACTCTAGCCAGGTCGATTTTTTAGCATGTGAAAAGTGCTTATTATTGATTGTCAACCAGTAAGCTTTGTATGGAATAAAATCTGAGTCTGTGCACAACGAATGGAGGCCCGTGAATCGGTGATTTTCTAGGTGCTGACCAAAAGAAAAGTGGGCTCAAAGGACGACATACCTGTGCTTAATGTGTCTCCATCATTTCTCTGTTCATGTGTTTGGCCTCCTCTTGTTGTTATGGGCCATGGTTTTGAAGGAGAATGGCTGCCTCCTTCCTCGTTCCAGGCTTTGACCTTAAACACGTAGGTCGTGGTACAATTAAGAACTAACGTTTGATGATTGACATTTGGATCTGTGACATTAGTTATGCTCCATTCCATGTCTTCAGATGGTGAGCTCTTTTCCTTGTAGTGTACAGTGTAGAAGAGTATTGGGCAGCCATTTGATGACGGCTTATTCCATTTAATAGTTATGTTACATCCAGGTACTATTGTTTCAGGATTAGTTATAGTGGGTGTATCAGGACGGTCTGTAAAAGCATAAAAATGTTCCTCTCATTTGAGCTGTTATATTTTCATCTATAAGTGATGAATTTTTTAGAAAATTATAAAAAAATACGTATGTCTGAAACTTTCGCCTCTCATTTCCTAAAAAAAAAAAGTTGTCTACTTAAATTGACGTTTCGATCAGTTTCACTGGTCTCTTCAGGCTTGATGATTTAAATGACAGTCTAGATCATCAAGCCCGATGAAGACCAGTGAAATTGGTCGAAACGTCGATTTAAAACTAATTTTAACCTCGGCAAAATCCCGGTAACAAGACAACTTTTAATAAACATTTCGTGTCAGGGTGTCTAAGATAAATGGGGTTTTGAAGATTTTCCATTCCTATTCATCTCATAACGACCAGACAACAAAATCACCAAGATTTTCGCAGAGAAGGCCTCCCAGTACGTGCCGCAAACAAATTCTACACACTAACGCAAGCTTCTCCAACCACACTACAGAACACACGTACACCAGAGCCAATTGCAACTGTCCGATCTCAAGTACCAACTTATGCCTACAAAGAAACGCTGTATACCAAATCACATGCAATGAATGTAAACAACGCTATATCGGAAGTACCGCACGATTTTTCCATGACCGCGTGTGAGAGCACATCCTAACGAGCCAAAGGACAGTTAACAACGAAAGCATTGATGTCAAAATTATTACGCACGAAAACAACTCCGTCAACTAGCGATTGTTCGAAGCATTTTACTTTCGTAAATGCAAACCTGAACTCAATTCACGAGAAGAATATATCGAAGTGAAGGATCTTTTTTTTATAATTCGATCCATCTACAGAGCTCATAGATCTTTTGTTTCATAAGAAATCGTTACTATAGCCATCAGTTGTACTATTAATTAACTATTAATTTTACCGCCTCCTTATTATTCGTGTCACAAACGCCACATTTCATTTTATACCCTACACTGTGAATATCTCTTTCTTCATTCCCTGATGACGCGGTGGATCGGCGAAAGCTAGGAATAAAGTACGCTAAGTACAGGAGCTTAAGAGTGATAATCTGTAAGATTCAAACTTCGGTGGGCCACGGTACCTCACCGATTTCGCTGAAATTTGGCATGCAGTTTTGTTTTAGGGTCCTAACTACCAAATGGATATTAAAAAGTTTCAATTTCTTCTACTTTTGGAATTACCGAAAAGGCCGATTTGGAGTGACCTTGGCGGCTCACCAATATGGCGGAACGAAGGTGGTCTTGTTACTTCAACACCGAGGCTGCTATCACAGTTTCTCAATAATTCTTGTTATAGATATAAAGAACTATCTTCTTTTGTGCATTTATCAAAATATATCCGGGGAATGTTAAGCTTGAAACATTAACGGCCAACAAGTTCGAAGGCATATTTACGTCGCTTCGACAAGTCGCAAATTTACTTCAAAATGAAAGGCTGGTATCTGCACTGTTATCTCGATTACGAAGTAGCCACTTACTCTGAACAAAGCTTGTTCATTGATGAACTGATTTCATTTTTAAAAAAATGGGGGAAATATAACACTCTAGATTAAAAAAATATTGAACCAGTAGTAGTCAGTAGTAGTTTCGCCAGTTTGGACCAGCTTGTCGAACAAATATTTGTCGGAAAAATACAGAGGCTTTTCTGTTGCTTATATAAAGCAATGTTTATGTAGTTCTTCTTATCTTGAACAAATACCTGGTTTTTGACTCAAACATATCGATTTCTATGCGTTTCGAAATTTTAATATCGGCATAAGAATTTGTTGTTGAGACTACGTTGTTGAAACATCCATTGCAATTGTCTCATGCGCGTGCACAAGGATTGTTGCCGCTCAATAATCACATCCAAAAGTCCATTCTGACTGCTGTGAAAAATCACTTGACACTGTAAGCATGTCATAGTACCGTTTCAAAGTGCCACGAAAATAATCATCAGGCATTTTGAATTTTCATGTTACGCCGAACGCTGTTTACTCGAATATGCAAATTACTGACAGTGTCAGCTATATAAACTGCTTTATCCAATTGCCAGAATTGTCTCAGACTAAATATTCATCTTACACTATCGGCAAACTGAAATAACCTACCTTTTTGCAGAAAAAAAAGATGTGTCTGCAGGCAGAATGCGCCCTCAAAACGAAGATTGTCAAAGAGACTAACAGGATCGAGTAAACCTACCACAAGTGAAATGAACATCGTTTTCGCTTTCGCATGCGTTTATTAATTAAGTTTATTTATTTCGGTTCCTGACAATTTGCCGATGCTAAAATTTGCAGTAACCAATTTCTAAACTACAAAATAGTTTAAACACATTTCTTCAAAGAACAAGCAGTTTACTAACGAGCGTTGGCGCAGACGTTGTAAGATGGTAAATCTAGCTCTCTCCTGTACATTTACAAAGGCATGGTATAAAGGGTCATGGTAGCAGAAAGGAGGGGGGGGGGGGGGGGGGTTGGGGGATGGCAGGTGGTACTTCCTTATCATCTTCTGACTTCCAACAGGAGATGGGCACCTGCTTCCACTAAGTATTTTGATTGTAGGAAAAGAGTTCATCTGTGAAAGGCATCAACGGGAGTTTGTCTTTTCCCCCAAACTTATAATGATTTTGCGTGTTCAAAACAAAAAAAAACCGTGGCTTGGTCATTGCACGAACATTGCGATACAAGTTTGGTCACGGCATCGATGAAAGAATCCTTTCGCTTTCGTCCCTTTTGAGTTGGCACTTCCAGTTCAAACGAGTGACAAATTTCCGTTAAATTGCTGACTGTCAATCTGGTTAGCTTTTGCTCAGTGACGAGGTTACAAAGATTGTAGCCATCGTACATGATCGGGTGATGGGGCTTTATTTCCTCCAGGAGGCCTCATTTCGCAAAGCTGTCAGAGCTTCTTCGTGTTCAGCTGCTTCATAGTCTCTGTCCGATATTAATTCTTCTGAGTTTTTGGTTCTTGCCCGGCGTGAAAAGAAACTTTTAATCTGCGTCGAAGACAAAACCTCCTCTAGTGAGAATAGCCGCTGGCCATCGGCATCTCGGGCAACTCTCATTTGTTTTGCCACTGTTACAGGATCCAGTTTTCGTCCAGTGGTTTCGCCAATCATGAACTTTTCTTCCAGGAATTTTCTCTGTTTCTCGCTGAAAGGTTTTGCTTTCTTTGTTGAAGACAGTGCCCAACCTTCTTTCTCTTTCTTGTGTATATCGGATAAGGGAACTTCCGTATAGGAGCGGACCCATCAGTATTGTCGATCTTGAGACTGAGCTCACCTCCCCAGAGCTTCTTGCTGTACATTGCTTTTGCCGTGTCTAGGAGAGATTCTCTTTCAAGTTGAAATTCACATTTTCCAGAGGAGACATGGTTTACCATTGAGCCGTAGCGTTTATACACGCGAATGCAACCCTCGTTTGGACAGGTGAACAATTTTGTTGATTTGCTTCTTGTATCTCCCTCACTCATTTTGGAACACTCATCGTCGCCACTCTCGCTATCTTCGTTGGCAACATCCGATGCTTTAGGAGGCTGTCTCCTGGTCTTTCTGGGATTAACAGGCCGAAAATCGCCGTGTGAAAATAAGGCGTTGGTTGCGGTGCTGCTCAGAGCTTCAGAACGCAAAGGATGACAGATGACAGTTTCAGAAACTTTTCACCAAATGGCAAATCTTGTATGATGTAAGAACTCGCTATGAAGCTTAGAAAATGATCCAGTTTCTTAAGATCAATTTTGCACCGGGGCCCTGAATTGGATACCACAAGCGCCCCACGTCCGAAAACTAAGCGATGCATCCGAGCCTCGCAAAACATGTATTTGGTTAACCCTGGTATGAACTGGCGGATTTCCTCCAATGTTGCTAGATCAGCCATTATGGAGAGGATTTGTTTCCTAGCGTTTCCACTTGTCGCGTTGTTGTAGGTTTCAGATAATGCAATCAGATATTTCATGTCGCTTTCGTTTTACTTTGCTGGGGAAACTCCGCATTTTGTAAGGAAATTGTTTAGCTCTTGTTTTCTGAAGCTAACAACGTGATCCCTCTCCATGTCTGCCATCAGACTTTTTCGTTCTTTTGCACCACGCACTGTGCTGGCTACGCGCTCTGTTTCCTTACGTTTATTTGCGACTCCGATCCCCTTTGGCCAGAATTGTAAGCCGAAGAAAAAGATAATCAGTGTACTCGAATTAATCCATCGGGCGCACAGGGAAAGAGATGTCAACCCAGTTAAGGTTTTTCGAAATTGGAAAAGATGGTTCAATATTCCTGATTCCGGAACTGTCAGTTGCTGTTTATTCATCCCTTGCGGAAATTTTGATATTTTTACCATGTGTCCATGATTGTCATCAAAAATAATCAAATCAAAAATCATCTTTTCTTTATTTTTTCTCCAGTATTTTCCTTATCTTTTATAATTCATATATCATTTCACATTTCAAAAGCATTCAGGCTTGATATTATATCAACTTCCGTCGTGTTTTGGCTTTTGAAGAAAATTATGAAATCCAAGATGAAGGATCAAGGATGGAGAATCCAGGATGGTGGCTGTGATGACGTCATATGACGTCATGGTCAACAAAGGCTGTCATATTGTAGAGTAAGCTCAGGGCCCTTTACATTGTGCAGAATAGTTTTGCTACTCATTCTTAGAGCGACAACGAACGACTTAGGGAGGGTTCATCCATCCACCTCACCTCCTTTACCACAGTGGGAGGTATGGATTTGCTTGTATGTCCAAGAATTAATGGTTATAATTTTTGCACACATTGATACTTCCTAAGTTCATATTTGCGTGTACTTGTGTCCTGTTATGTACACCTTGAGTATTGGTGACACTTACGCATGCCAATAGCACTGATTATTCCCAGCTTTTGATATAGCGCTTTGGCCTGAACAAAAGAAAGCCCTCGGTCCCCCTTTGGTGGTGGTCTGGTGTTGTGACCACTAAATCCTCTTGGCATGCCAAGGACTAGAGGGTGTGGTGCTCATTTCAAATCTAGGTTAACCACTCGAGTGTACATACTTCAAGTCCGCTGGTCAGCTTATACCCCGCAAACTGGACCCCAAAATAGTTATTTGAATAAACTGGCTTTTTCTTGGAAACACGATGTGTATGATGAGGCGGGTGGAACATAAAAATTAAAAAAGTATGTTAGGAGATTTGAATCAGTACCTGCCCTGGCCCAAAGTAACTGAGATTCGCTTTTTATGGAAGCATCATAACGTTGAAACCTTTTAGAAGAGGCTTTATGTCTCTGGTGCATTGTGAAAGCGATATACACTCGCTTGATGCTATACTCTGTCCACAGATGTTCAAAACAAACCTTGAAAACCCACACTTAACCATTGTCACTTCGTCTCTCACTCAATGAAAAGCCATCCAGTACTGGAAATTGATTAAGCAAAGAATATATATAAATCAAGAAGTACGACTTCATTGTCTCGACGGAAATCGATTGCTCAGTTTCAGCTCAAAGTAATGCACCTGTCAATGTCAAGCCCCAGGGTGGGAGGGGGGGGGGGGGGCTACCCACGGGAATTTGACATCATGAAGCTCTCCAAGGGTAGGGATTTTGACATCTAAAATGGCCTACTGGGTTAGAAATTTAAGGGGATATATGGCAAATTTGACATTCACTAGGTGCCCAGGGGTGGGGAATTTGACTTTGGCTTCCAGAAAATGTCAAAATCCCCTGGGTATGCCCCCCACCCTGGGGCTTAACATTGACAGGTGCATAAGGTTTTTGGTTCCTTTTGAAAGAAGGGAACTTTTTGAGATTTACAATATAGCTAAAGGCGACATTGCGAAAAAGGTATCGAAAGAAGTAAGATAAAAACACTCACCTTCGATCATAACACTGTTTAGAAATTTACTCCTCGCCACGCACAATCGACTCTCCGGCTGAATGCGGGCGAACGAGAAAGGTTGTTCATTTCAAATCAGTTTGTCAATCAACCTCCGTTTCTCTTCGAAGCTCATCGTTCATAACGAAAATTTTACCAGGAGATTTCACATCTTTTTCACGTCAACAGGTAAGCGATTTTGGTATTCCATTAAGAGGGTGGAGAATTTAAGAGCCTAATAAGTTAAAAAGGGACTTGTGTGAATAGTTTTCTGGGCTTAATTTGCATTTGTATTAGGACTGCGTGACAAGAGAGGTCTGAATTGTCTCTGGTCAGTATTCCTGCGATAGTTTGTAGCTATTATGCAAGGGATAAAAAGTCCATTTTCATAGCTTTAAATTAAAACTACCCTTTTATTTTTTATTTGACGTACAGAGTGTCCCATTAATCGGGTAATTTGGGAAATAGATCCGATACACCTCTTCAATTTGACGGCGGCCAAGAGTTCTGGCATGGTGTTTACAATTCAAATACAAAATGACCTTTATTAAAATCTAGATAAAAATGGCTTAATAATGATGTAAAAAGCAGGTCATTTGTATTATTTAAGCCATAAACACATGGAAAAGTTTAATTCAGGAAGCAGAATTAAGGCTTTGCTTCTTATAAAAAGATATGTTTGACGAGCCAGTTCGCCGAAATGGCTAAACTACTACTGGTTCAATATTTTTTTAATCTAGAGTGTTATATTTCCCCCATTTTTTTAATAATGAAATTAGTTCATCAATGAACAAGCTTTGCTCAGAGTGAGTGGCTGCTTCGTAAGCGAGATAACAGTGGAGATATCAGCCTTTCATTTTGAAGTAAATTTGCGACTTGTCGAAGCGACGTAAATATGCCTTCGAACTTGTTGGCCGTTAATATTTCAGACTTAACATTTTCCGGATATATTTTGATAAATGCACAGAAGAAAGATAGTTCTTTATATCTATAACAAGAATTATTGAGAAACTGTGATAGCAGCCTCGGTGTTGAAGTAACAAGACCACCTTCCTTCCGCCATATTGGCGGGCCGCCAAGGTCAATCCAAATCGGCCTTCTCGGTAATTCCAAAAGTAGAAGAAATTGAAACTTTTTAATATCCATTTGGTAGTTAGGACCCTAAAACAAAATTGCATGCCAAATTTCAGCGAAATCGGTGAGGTACGGTGGCCGCGATTTGTTAATATAGCTCGAAAAATACAGAGTATGACTCTTAAGCTTCACTGATTTAGACTGATTTAGTTATTTTTTATTGACAACGGTGTTTTGTAGTTACCTGTAATTTTTGTTTTGATAATCTTATGAGATGGTAAGCCATACCCAACTCTGTTCTTAGCCATGACTCTAACTTCGTAAGAAGTATCTTTCTTTAAACTTGTAAACAAACAAAATGTTGATTCCAGGGTATCGGATGAAGAACAGTTATACCACGGATCGTTTGAACCGTTTCTTTTTATCTGGGCGAGATAATCCGTTACGGGTCCTCCAAGTGCTTCTTGTGCTGGTGGGCTCCATGTGATATTGATGGAGTTACACTGTCCAGAATCTGTCTGAAACATGATTGGTGGGTATGGAGCATCTACAAGACACAAAAGACATAAAAGTAATTTGTGAAGTGTCTTTGGTTCTGACTTCATTGAGGCATTAACTTCTTATTAATATTATTATGAATTAGAATGCGTATTTATCGAAATCACGTTTCCCTATTTAATTAGTAGACTACTTGTGGTCAGCTAGGAACTTCGATACGTTTATAAGGTTGATGTGTGCATGGATTCGAAGCAACAGGAGAACTCATCAATTTTTCTTCTTAAGGAACCAAAGTAAACCTGGTTAAGCTAATAATTCGCTGGCAGCCATTTATATTCTTGGGAGGTACTGTGAGAATAAAATGCTTTTCAATAGAACACGTACAACACATTGACTCCTGTCATTACTGTCATGATCAATATTCTCACATCCATTTGCTTTCTCGTGCTTCTTTTAGCATGTTTTCCCATAAACTTAACTTACTCTAGCTAGTGTAAAGAGCGATTGAACACATCGATAAGAAGCGATAAGTTCCTTTGCAAAATGCAAAACTGATGCATCATACAGGATGGCAAGCTACGTACTGGAACATTTCAAGCAAGGAAAGCCGGTTGTAGTACTTCATTTTGAAGGCTGTCACGTTCTCTTGCAACCCAGAATGGCGAATTTTTTAACATACTAATACATCTCAATACATTTACCTTGTGCTGTACTTAGATGCCGTGCTGTGCTGTTACTGTGTCCTAATTTGTTCCAAGCAGACACTATCAGTTAATACTTCTTACTATATTGAAGCTGTAATTCGTATCTGGTAAACGCTGTATCGGTGATGTTCACTGATGACCAGATTTCTTCGTTAAAGACTGGTCCAACTATTCGGTAGTGTAGAGTGTACATGGTGATGGCACAGTTATTGTCCCCGAGTCTTTTCCATGTAACTGTAATATTTCTTCCAGTAGCTTCCGTCTCGTTGTTTATGATCTGGGGAGGTTCAGGTGGCCCTAAAAGAATACGACAAGTTGAGTAGTTCCTGATTAAATAGTATTACTTTTCAAAACGAATAATAATGTACCAGTCACAACAAAAACTGTTGATCCTAGCAATATGCTGGACGCGTTTCACATAGCAGCCTAGCAAATGGCTCAGCTCACCAAGAGTCTCTCGTAGCTCAGTGGTTAGAGCGCCCAACCGGTGTCTGGGAGGCCATGGGTTTGATCTCCGTCGGGAACTCAGATTTTTCTTTGCCCCACACTCGTGACAAACAGACATTTCATCCTTATCATATATTCACCGAGCCTAAAATTATCTTTTTTATTTATTACACATATATTTGTTGCTTTTGACAACTTTTATTATTGTCATTTAAACAAGGGCATCTAATTAGCTTGCTATATTTTTGCCCTTTTCCATTTCTCTTCATCCGCTTGTTTACTTTACATTTATCTTTTTAATTTTAGAATGGAATAAATAAATAACATTAAAAAATAAATTGAAAATGCTTTCGACATTGCTGATCATAGTTACTGTATTATTCTCAATTATTATTAACATATCAACCCCCTGATTCACTGATGTGTGGTTGATGAGTGTTATTCCCTTGGGTAACCTAGTTTAACTTAACAAAGATATATTAACTTGCTTTCGCTTATCTTGATCATCAGGGTGATGATTTGATTTTAATTTTACTAAAACAGTAGCTACAGTCGCTACAAGTATACCTGTGTAGTCCGCAACAAACGACGCGTCAGACCAATCGCTTGGACCCTTCCTGTTAATTGCTTGGATGCGTACATGGTATTCTGCCTCGTTTACCAAACCCTTGAACAGACAGTTCCTAGTCTCTGAGGAAGTTGTGCAGTTGCGCCAGCCTCCTTGTTCTATTCTCACTTGCGTCTGAAAAGCAGTTATCGGTCCTCCTCCAGAATCGAAGGTTGGTGATTCCCAAGTGACGTTGAACACGCCACACCTTAAGTCTTGAACATCTTTTAGCGAGGGCCTGAAGGGAACTCCTTATTTTACAGAAAAAAATCATAAGTCAAGCCACGGCTGTATTTATCTGAACACAAACTAAAAACTTCTATGAACACAACAGGCATTTACCGCTCTCAGTCGACACTGATACCATCGACTCCTCATTGAAATCACTGTGCCCACGCTCATTCCATCCTAGAACAATGATATCGTAAGCCCGGTTACATTGTAACCATAAGTGACAATGTTGTTCGTGGGGATGTTCGGCTTTCATGTGATTGGTTTGCCACTCCATCTTGTCACTTCTTGAAACTACGGATTCCCTATAATGGATGGTATAGCGTGTTACCGGACAGCCTTTCCTTGGAGGCGGAATCCAAGCAAGCTTGAGACTGCAGCCAAATGACGACGCATTCACAGGAAACCTGCCTGGTCTCTCTATAAGGCAAGGAGACGTTATTCTGTTTGATGTTTGTCTCGTCTTGTTTTCGTCCGAGTCTCGTTTTAGGTGACAACGGATAAATGTCGATTAAAGGAGAATGGAACAAAGAATAAAAGATAAAAAAAAATCATTAAAATTTATATCCAACGTGTTCATTTCGTTTTTACCATTTGCCCTATTTGGACTGGACTCTTTTGTTCTTTTACGTGTGGTTGACATGTGTCGTCCGTTGAAATTATTTCCTGTGAGGTCAGCAACACGACGTGATAGCATTATACAACGTGCGAAATGTCATTTTTTTCCGAACAGCCGCCATTTTGGAATCGTCTGTCTTGCACATCTCGTATTTCATAATTTTTCCGTGACATTAGAAAAGTACCAGAACTGGTGGGCTTACTACAGTTTTGAGGAAGTGAATGAGCCCAACTTTTCACACATTTATAAAATGGACAGAAATGTTTTATATTTTTCTTATTACCGTTTGTTACAGCGTGCAACCATCACATGCAATACTTGAATAACAAATAACAAGACGCCCGTTGGCCGTTTCCGCGGGATGGGAATGACTTTTCACGGTCACATTCTGTTTAAAATGTACAAACAGGGCCCGCGCAGCAAGATTTTGAGTGGGGGGGGGGGGGGGGGGGGGGGGGGCTCAAGCGTGAGCCAGGTTTTATTATTATTATTATTATTTTTTTTTGGGGGGGGGAAGGGAAGGCAAACTACCCTGGAAAATTAGGGTTTTAGTTACTCTCAGATATCGGAAGGTGGATTTAAAATTAACAAACAGTGTATTAAAGCGCAATATTTTTTACAACTTGAAACAGCAAGGGTCCGCAAACAAAAATGGTGCTAACGTACCAGGATCTACAAGAGATTATTGTAATTTACTTGCGCTGACCTTCGAGCTGGCATTATTTAGATTTGCTACACCACGCTGATGAGTCCCAAAGAAGACGGACTATAACCCTACTTCATCGTTCTGGTCGTGTTGGTGTCTTGCAAAGTTACGTTTTCACATAGTACTTATCGGCCTTGCTACATTATTGTAATGTTTTTACAGTATAAGCATACTAAACATTTAGAACCGGACCTATAGATTAACTATCAAATCCTGCTTGAAACAATACAATTTACTCCAAATCAGTACTACTGCCATTAGCGTTTACAAACCAGGAATCTGACGATTTTTGCTTTACTTCAGCTTAACGTTGTAAACGGTATTTCTCTTTCTGTTATTGCTACAATCTGCAAATTCGTTATAAGTGATGTGAAAAACCATTCTTCACGACTGTTTATCATTTTCAAGATACTAAATCTCTCTTGCGTCATTGTTGGGCGGCAAAATGTTTACTCTTCGGGCAGTGGAAACTGAATAATCATTCACCAGATGCACTCGATACATGATTAACCAATATGAACTCAAAAACAAAATTTATCACCAGCTTCTGGAAAGGCGTTCAAATGAAATAC
Organism: Meandrina meandrites; assembly: GCA_963693305.1. Taxonomy (NCBI): domain Eukaryota; kingdom Metazoa; phylum Cnidaria; class Anthozoa; order Scleractinia; family Meandrinidae; genus Meandrina; species Meandrina meandrites. The sequence continues at coordinate 12,435,414 of OY855910.1, forward strand.
TTTTAGTAATTGTTCGTTCAATAATAGTATTTTTTCCTTTATTTCTTTCTTTACTTGCTTATTTACTTAAGTTCTTATTATTTTTTCTTTTTACTGTAAAAAAGTGGGGGGGGGGGGGGTGGGGCTAAAGCCCCCCCCCCCCCCAGCCCCTCCCTCTGCGCGGGCGCTGACAAATATATGGAAATGAAAGTACAAGTACTAAATAAAGTAATTTAAAAGACGCCAAAGTCACAACATGAAACGTGTGCGCTAACGTGACTTTGTGAATGAAATCGGACGTTGCCGACGGGAGCTTTTGAAGTGAATTTATAGTCGCTGTTCATAATACTTTGGACGAGATCGCAGTGCACATGCTACCACGGGAAACAAACACATTGCTCCGTGAGAAACCAGTATCTTCTGCAATCAATCAATCGACATGCACACTTGTGACTACAAACTCGATCGAAATAAATCGATTTGCAGGAAGTGCGTTTTTCGCAGTTTCTACAATAAATGAGGGGTCATAAATCCATACGTACGTGCCGTTACTTACTTTGAGAGAGCATACATTGCTAAATTACCAAGGCTAATCAGCAAAATGGCTCAGCTATCGGTTTTTATAATTACCTTGTCTGCCTTTTCTTGACATGTAACTGAACGTGTTCGACTGAAGCAGCAAGAGTTTCTTTTACTACATTGAAAACGTATAAAATTTACCGTTTAGTGAACAAAATCGTACGTTGCCAGCGATGGTTAGAAAAATTATCGAGCATACCTTATGTGAAATCTCAAATCGACGAGAGCTTTCGATAGATTTTACCGCACAACATCGAACTCATGGAACTCATCGAACACATCGAACCACATCGAACACATCGAACCACATCGAACCCATCGAACACATCGAACAACATCGAACACATCGAACGCATCAAAACGATCGAGCCGAATTTAATACGCGGCTCATCCCGCGTAATAAAAATGCTGATAAACTTTCTCAAAATCTACCCTATGAGCTATTTTTAAAATAGGTTAAGTATCACTTTTTCTTGCGAAAAATCTGTCTTACAGATATCTATTTTATTTTGCATGAATGTTTGATCAGAGCCAATTTCTACTTTCTGAAATTTTGAGGTACGGTCATACTTGCTGATTTTGAGAAAAACGTCATTGAAGCTACTAGTGCCCAGTCCCCTCGTGAGTACGCTGGTTGGTTGTACGCTGTAACAAACAGTAGTAAGACAGAGATAAAGCACTTCTGAACGTTTTACAGAAGAGTTTAAAATTTGCTATTTAAAAAGGAAGAAAAGTTAAAGGGTTGGCTATCGCTTAGCTCACGCAAGCAAAATGGTTACAGCAATAATAAAATACAATAATGAAAGATAATTTGCGCTGTGTTACCTGCTGATGTCCTTATCTGTATCTTCGCACACAGACCAAAGCTGTAGGTATTTCTTGCCCTGATTCTAACCTCGTAAACCGCGTTACTCTTTAGTCCATCAAAAAAATGCATGTGTGGAGAACGGCGGCTTTGATCAAAGGAGGCCAGCGCTCTTCTGTCACTTGTCGAATCTAATTGAAGCTCAAACTCAGTGAATGGCGAATTCCATTCAACATGTATAGATCTTCCACAGTTTTCTGATTTTGCAATCACAATGTCTGGAGGTTTTGGCAGATTGAAAGCCTCTGAGGTAAGATCAGCCATTGAGATAATCAGTAACCAATATGTTTATCACTTAAAACTACCACAATCATCACAATGTACGTAATAGTTTCATTTTTACAATAGGAATACTACAATCGGAACCACTAAGACAAGAATACTAAACCAACATGCAGTCTTCTTTTATCTATAATCAAGATATTTTCTTTCTTTTAGAGACATAATGAAGCGACCTGTCCTATTCTATTGTTTAATCTGTCACAGACGACGTTTTCCTTCCGACTTCCCAGTTAGCGTTTGGGTAGCACCGTTCATGGTTTATGCTTTCATAGGTCAACAATTCTTCAATCAGGTGTATTTAACTATCGAGTTTTCTGTGTTTTACCTGCGTCCCAGAAATTAATATCATCTTCTCCCAGAGTAGTGTTAGAACTCAGCACAGCGCACTTGTATTGCCCAAAATCCTGCTTAGACAAGTTTGCAATCCTGAGAGACATCCATCCAGTTGATTGCAGGCAAACATCAGGAGGATCAATGCTATAAGTCATGTTATATTTGCCATCTTCCTCGATGTCGTTTCCGTTGAAGTTCCACTTCCAGTGGTACAAGTTCCTCTGTCGGTAATCAAGGCTGCTGGTCTTGCACCAAAAAGTTATACTATCGCTATACCCATGCTGAGCAATGGCAGTTACAATGGGTATCGACGGTGAACCTAAAATGAACCGATGAAGTAAAAATGATATTATCTGATCTGTGCCCAAAAGGCGTAAAGAATTTCGCTTTCACCGGACAAGCGAAAATTCAACAACAATATATATTTTCATTTAGTTTTTGCGCCTCAGAAAACGTTAATTTTGCTTTTTAAACTCACGAAGATACATTACCTTGCAAGGACAATTTGATGACGTTGCAGTCATTTGATGTTTCCTTTTAGAACTCTATTGGACACTTCATTCATGCATGGCATATAATACCCCTTGTGGTAAAGATAACCCTGTGTATATGTTGCGTATCACATTTTTTCTGCAAACCGTATAATTTTTTTTTCTGCCAATTTGTCTCGTGGCTTAACATGTCATACCGTTTTTGCGTAGAAGAGACCCTGTTTTGCCACTTGTTACATTCAACACAGGTTGAGCTTTGAAGGTTAAACATGTCAAACGAATAGACATTATAAATATACGATAATATAAAAACTTACAAGAAACCAAAACTCTGAGGCTTCGTCTTCTTGTATTGTACTTGTTTCGGGACTCACAGGTGTAGTTTCCATCATGTATACTTTCAACATTGTAGAAATGAAGTTCATGAGTAATAAGACCTACAACTCCCCTGCCTCCTATGGAAATCGTTCCATTAAAATCACCATCTTTTAGCTCTTGGCCGTTCCTCTTCCATTTTACAGCTGTCGCACTTGGAGAGGGGATACCCCATGTGCGGCATTTGAAAACGTAGCTTCCACCCGCGAACAGAGAAGCACTACTCTGATCAAACGTTATCCACGGATTGTCTGGTGATGGAGAAAAAGACAAGACTTATGTTGCACAATCATTAAATGGATTATGAAAACATTTCCTTTGCAATAGACCTTTTGTAAAAAGTATAGTACTAACTGGTCACATGGGGCCAAATGCTGGATCTTAAAAGAATTCTACAGAATCCAAAACAAAGCTACTTCAACAAGCTAGCCATGGTTGACTTCTCCGTGTTTTAGATGTCCCAGTAGGTTTTCATCCAGAATCAGAGATTTTTTACTTAAAATTAATATTATTTCCGACTTCAAGAGAGGAAATCAAGCAACCTGATCTGCTGATCGCAATCGAACAATAAAGCATGGGAGAATTGTTGAAACTATGGTGGAATATGCACTTTGAGGAACCGTTGTTGTCGTTTTGTTTTAAATTTTGACTTTGATTTTGATTATTTTTCTGCAGTATTTAAGTGTTTTAATGCTAAACATCATGCATATCCCCAAAATCATGCATATCCCCATTTGTGATCTGTGGGAGCGGTTGGCCTGCGATGCTCTCTCATTTGTCTCCAAAGCCTCTGTTGGTCACTTTCAAAATGTGATAATAAAAATGGTAAGATAACACTACTAGTAAAATCGCACTTGGTTTCCGTAGTCTTGCTGTTTTACCCCCCACCCCCCCCCCCCCCCTTTTCAAAACAAACAACCAAAGAAACCTGGATGCGATACAATAGCTTGACGTCCATCACATGTTACCGCCAGAAATTCGTTAGGTTGCCTGGACAGTTGGACAGGCACTCATTCATACTCCTGGGTTGAGAAAGGCAACTCTTGTGAAAATCTTGTCTTTTCCAACAAAACGCGTTTTCCACAAACACAATACCTTCTTGTTTCCCACAGACATATAAAGATTATTTGAATTTCGCTTTTTACAATTACTGCGCGGCGCTTAAAACCTCTACATTATATTTTTGGTTTGAAAATATTGAGACTTTTATGCTACTCACCAACAGCCGAGCAAATTTTGTCAACTAAGACGTCTTCAAATTCGGGAAGACTGGAAAAGCCTTTGACCATAATCAAATCACTCTTGTCTTCTGTAATGTCATACAGCTCCTGTTTGCATACGTCAACTCCAATGCCAACAATAAGAAGGCGAACGCTTTTTTGTTTTAGTGACTCAGAAGCATTCTTCAGAAGGAATGGATTTAATGTCGAGGGAAAGCTACTACGAGTGAGGAGAACAGCAATCTTTGGTGTGTTCTGGCGAGAGCCTCCATGTGCCCCAAATACGAGGTCCGATGTAACTTGAATGGCACGATCGACTCTTGAAAGGGAGAGAGATGGATCTAAACTTTCCAAATTGTCGGTAGCATGAAAAAATTGATCCATCTCAAACTTTTTTGTAAAGTTCAGTTGTACAGTTGCCTGGTGATTGTAAAGCACAATCGCAGCATTAAACTGAGCAGACCTTTTTACAATTTTTTTCATGATTTTTTTGATGAACTCCTTTTCGAGATAAAATTTAAGGGGGCTAATGTCTGCATTGTCCAGCATAAAGGCTACATCTGCTCCATCACTGCAATCGCTCACAACTGCAAAATGAATATAACAAAGAGTTATTAACGGTTGGTTATAACAGGATCAATCAATCAATCAATCAATCAATCAATCAATCAATCAATCAATCAATCAATCAATCAATCAATCAATCAATCAATCATTGAGCCACATGCAATATGAAAATATTTTATAACAGATACACAGCCGATTTAAAGTTATTTTAAATATTTACAATAGCAGTTAGTTAAGAAATTTGAATATTTATATCGACAAGCTGTGTCTACGCAAACAAACACGAACATGGATACGCAAAGCTAGGGAAGCGTATCTTATCGAAAGCGGTCAAACCCCTGATCCCAAGGGTATAGACAAACGCAGAAAAGTACTTAAGTGAATTAGTGGAGGAGCATGTGTACTCCCGTGGGCAATTCGTGAAGAAAGCAATCCACTAGGCTAGTTGTGTTCAGGGGACCTAAAAGAACAAGGAAAGTGATGTTGCCACCTTTGCAACCTGCACGGAGGTCTTTTAAGGGGTATTTTGAATAATGACCTCAAATTCCCAGCATGGAAACGAGGCTGAGGATATTATTGTATCATATCTCTTATAAACTTGGCTCAAATCTCTGCATATTATCAGGATGTGTCAAGTATGCAATAATGTACGACTCAATCTATTATTTTCAGGTCACGTGATCACCGTGACATGAAAACGAGGCTCCAAGTAGTTAATTTAAAGTTGATAAAGCCCGCAAAATCAAGAAGACTTTTACAAAATCTGTTGCTAGTTGCAATGGTAAAAAAACAAAAACATTCTTATTAAGCAAGATAATTGAGTAATATCATCCATTTTTACTCGCATTAGAGCTTTCAAAAAAACCACAGGCAACCCATCCTGGAGAGGATTAGTCACTATGAACTATGCTAGTTGCAAGAGTAAAAACCCAAAAGGGTGAAAAAAACAAAAACCTTCTTATTAAGCAAGATAATTGAACAATATCATCCATTTTTCCTCGTTTTATGATAGATTTTGTCGCATCACAGCTTATAAAAACCACAGGCAACCCATCCCGGATAAGAACGTTTTTGGTCGCTATGAAAAATGGTAACTGCAAATTATTCGCAGATCCTGTTCTCTTTTTCTGTTTGAAGTTTAACTTATGTGAATACTAACAGGATATAATAACAGGATATAATAGACTCTAGTTTAAAAATTGTACAACAGTTGTAAAGTTCGATCTACAGCAAGTAGTGGAGATAAGACATAACTCTGGTATTTAACATTGGATGCGGAATCTAAGTTCACTAGCAATCTTCACTGTCCAAATCATCATCAGAACCAGTATTGTCCGCACCTGTCAAGGCATGGAGGGCCAGTAGTGCTGCGGTCTTTGAAGGGCAAAGGGCCTATTGGCTGAACCTTCATCATCGCGGTGGTTCTGGCCTTTGCCAGTCGCAAACACTGTATTCTGACAGAGATCGGGATATCTACTCAAGAAAAGAATAAAAACATCTGTGCCTGTGTCCTGATTTCCGTCGCTCCATTTGTTATAGCATCTAGGACATGCAAGACGATTTTCGTGTCAGCTTCTTCATGGTCACTCTTCAGATATGACATTTTTTGTTGTTTTCCTTGCATTCACAACTGTACGCTACCACCACCCGGGTTCCATTTTGCTCTGCACGCTCAAGAGTCTTCTGCGCGAGGTATTCTGTCAGCTCATTCTTTGCAAGAGCATGGGAAAGCAGCTTCTTCATCGTGACCTTGGCGATATGCATGATTCTGTCAGCTCATTTTTTGTAAGAGCATGGGAAAGCAGCTTCTTCATCGTGACCTTGGCGATATGCGTGAAAGACGTTATGCGATAGGAAAAAAACTGAATGCTGGTTCCCCTGTCTCTTTCTGCCTGTAGCTTCTTTCAGGGATGACTTGAGCTGGTATCAATCAAAGATGAGGTGAATCTCACTGTCTCCATACTTCTCAAAGATGCAACATGTAAAGTGATCTACGAGATGTGAGCGGAATCTAATCCACTCAGGCTTATCAGCCATTGCATCAATGACAGAGTCTCTCATTCTATCTTCGTGATGAGCAGTGTCTTGACCTGCAGTACTGCACTCATCGGCACTGGCTGGCAGCTTCTCTAGTATGGACATCAATGCACTTTTGGCTGGGTAGTACCGCATTTTTCCATCTGTAGCAAACATAGATCTTCGAACCTTGGATTTCAATGTCGGGTCTGCTTTCGCATATGACTATCATGCACGTAAAGATGTTTCGATCTTCTTGCAAGTCCACTATTTGGCCAGCACTGGAAACTGTGATCTTCTTTCCCATGGCTTTCCATGTCTGAAACTTTCTTTTCTTCATGGGTGAACAAAAATTGATTTTTCCTGGCTTGATTCGATCCTTTACAAATGACTGGAACAGTTGCTGGCCAATGCCATTCTGCTCCAAGAGATCTTTCATTACTTTGCTCGGCATTACAACCTTTGTCACAACGTTGAAAAGATGGTTGCTCTGTTCAATGAAAGGATTTATGAAATTCTCCATTGTTGTTACCAGCTGTTCTATGCTTTTCTCTTCGTGGGAAATCACAGAAGCTGACAAGGTGTGATGATGGGTGCCTTCCTTTGCCAAAGTGGTTCCAGCCATTTCTTTAGCATCTTCGGCTAGATGGGCAAGTTCTGGAGCTATGAGAAAGAATTCAGTGCAGGAATTTGCATTCAGCGTGATACCAACTAGCCCTCCTGAGACTTTCATTAAGGGATTTATTTGCCCTAGGACATGGTCTGCACCCAAGTACGAAATGGCACACCCGGGTTCTTGTTAACAACCCAATTACCTTCCAGGAACTCCTCATATTTCTCAGGGTTTGACTCATTCTACATATTCATTTCAGAAGAAGAAGTACTTTGTAAACAACTCCAGCGACATAAGATGCAGCTGTCAGTCCCCTGTTCGGACCGCTCTAATAAATTGGATCAATTCCATTATCATTTACATGTAACTCATTTACATGTAACATCGGAACACCTGGAGTTCTGGAACTTGCTATTTTCTTCTGGAACTCGCTATTTTCCTCCTCAAAGGGCTTCATTTTACTGATCACATCTAGGGACTTTATGACCTACCGTTCTTGCACTAGCTATTTCTACCTCTTCCTCGGGGCCCATGTCAAAATTACTTCCCAGCTGACTTGCGCATTCCTCGATATCCTTAACCATCTGCGGATCGTGTTGAGATAAAAATACTCTCTAGTATAGGATAAATAGAGCCTGCAAGGTGGTTACATGAGCTTCTTCTCCTCTCTTCACGTGATTGCCATCAAGGATTTGCTTCACTGTTGTAGGGCCATACAGATCAGACCTCAGATAAACGTTTTAAATATCTTTTTTAACACATTCTGAACAAGTAACCACAGGAAAAGCCAGAGGGTGACTACTTGCCTAATCAATGTTTTATTCAATTGTTTAACCATTAACTGGCACTTGTCATCATTGAATATGCCTGGCCACCTTGATGGAATTAATTAAGCATTCCAGAATTTATATCTGGTTATTGATAGCTAACAAATTCTTTGATTAAACCACATGAGCAGTGCATTTTTTCATGTTGCGCGCAATGCAGATAAGGAAACATTTACTAATATATATTTTCAAGAACCGGAAGTGATGCTTCTCGGGTGGACTACCTGTGGTTTTGTCCTGAGGTCTAATGCCTGAACGTTTATTATAAAAATGAGAACAATGCACGATATCCCTCAAATATCTTGTTAAATAAAACTTTAAATGCTTCTTTCACCCTTGCAAAAAGCGACGCAATTTGTAGTTACCATTTTTCATAGCGACCAAAAACGTTCTTCTCCGGGATGGGTTGCCTGTGGTTTTTATAAACTGTAATGCAACAAAATCTATCATAAAACGAGGAAAAAATGGATGATATTGCTCAATTATCTTGCTTAATAAGAAGGTTTTTGTTTTTTTCACCCTTTTGGGTATTTACCCTTACAACTAGCATAGTTCATAGTGACTAATCCTCTCCAGGATGGGTTGCCTGTGGTTTTTTTGGAAGCTCTAATGCGAGTAAAAATGGATGATATTACTCAATTATCTTGCTTAGTAAGAATGTTTTTGTTTTTTTTTACCATTGCAACTAGCAACAGATTTTGTAAAAGTCTTCTTGATTTTGCGGGCTTTATCAACTTTAAATTAACTACTCAGAGCCTCGTTTTCATGTCACGGTGATCACGTGACCTGAAAACAATAGATTGAGTCGTACATTATTGCATACTTGACACATCCTGATAATATGCAGAGATTTGAGCCAAGTTTATAAGAGATATGATACAATAATATCCTCAGCCTCGTTTCCATGCTGGGAATTTGAGGTCATTATTCAAAATACCCCTTAAAAGACCTCCGTGCAGGTTGCAAAGGTGGCAACATCACTTTTCTTGTTCTTTTAGGTCGCCTGAATACAACTAGCCTAGTGAATTGCTTTCTTCACAAATTGCCCACGGAACCTGATTTTTGAACATATGCTCCTGGACTAAATCATCATTTACAGTTGTACCTTACCTTGTTAATGAGGACTCGTTTGTGTATCCGTTGGTTTTGTTTCAACCGTTATTTTTCGAATTGTAATTTAATCATCTTTAGCATTAAACGTCGAATTTTACATGCACCGAATCAAATTTCCGAATTAAGAGCATGTTAAATGCGACGTTTAAAACAATTTAATTCGGCAGATTTGAATTAAATGCGAGTTCACTCGAATATTCGACTGTTCCAGTTTCATTGCCGTTAAGCCGTGAAATGACCAGATTTTGCGTATTGTGGACAACCTGAGCCACGACGGATAATTTGGGGTTTTCATATTTGGAATTGAACGCTCAGCAATTATTTGCGACGTTTAAAACAAAATGCCGAATTTTTTAGTTCGAGTCGCCTCAAATTAGTATTGTATTCGGCGCATGTAAAATGCGACGTTTAAACCAGGCCTTAAGATCGCGAGGGACACCTATCCACGAACGAAAAGCTCCATTTGTGTCCGCAACAATGAGTCCGCAACATTGTGTGCTCGTTTGCCACCGCCTTTAACGTTCTGGCCCCGGTTGTTCAAAGGATGGATAACGCTATCCAGCGGATAAATCGCTATCCAGTGGATAAGTGTTGGCGAAAGAAACTATGCTATCCACTGGATAGTGATTTATCCGGTGGATAGCGTTATCCACCCTTTGAACAACCGGGGCCTGGTAGTTAGGGTCGCTGAGTGGCGACAAAAGTCCATTATGAGAACGTCATAGCTTTATTTACATATGCAATCTTTTTTCTAAATGGCGTGGTGGATTCTTGAGGATTTTAAGGAGCATCTACTGTCATATAAAATATATATCCCGGGTATGCATGTATCTATTTCGAGAAAGGTTGTCGGAAAAACGCCTCAAAGTATACGCGACAAGACTGAACGTGGACAATTTGTTTTTCCGCTGAGCGGGCCTTCATCTCTAGCTTCTCGTTTACTGTCGCATGTCATTAAGCTTGGAAAATTCTTCGAAAAATTCAGCGTGGCTAAATGCCACATGTCTGAAAGGAAATTTGCGTTCGTTAGAAAATCGGAGAAAATCGGAGAAAATCGCTTTGCGACAGAATTGTCCGAGGAAGAGGTTTTAAAACTGTTAGACAATGCAACACCCGCGAACACAAAGAAGGCCACAAAGTACAGCATGAAAATATTTCAAGGTAACAAATTTGCTACCATTTATTTAAAGCCATTTGTTTACACGCCTCGACAACTTTTGATGTTACGATAACAGAAAATTAATTATTCACACTTCACTAACCTTTACAGAATGGCTTTCAACTCCTGTGGGAAAAAAATTTGTAACGCCACTCGAGGATATGTCTAAAGAACAGCTCAATGTATGCCTAAAATCTTTTTACACAACGGCAAGAAAGCAAGACGGCCAATTCTACAAATCATCTTCCTTAAAGTCAATCCGCGGAGCCATCGACCGCTATCTTCGTTCGCCGCCGAGATGCAAACAATTTTCAATTATCGCCGACCCTTGCTTTACAGAGGCAAACAAAGTCTTAGACGCTTTTGTAAAGGACCTGAGGAGGTCTGGCAAAATTTCTGGAGTAATCCATAAAAAGGCCATCTCAAAAGGACAAATTGAGAAGTTCTTTCAAAGCGGTGAACTAGGTCCCGCAGACACAAAAGATCCAGCACAGCTCCAAAGAACAACATGGTTTTACATTGGCCTCTTCTTCGGGAGACGTGGCAGAGAAAACCAACGACAAATGAAGCCAGCCATGCTCGTGTTAAGAATGACCCCTCAGGGACAAGAATACTTCGAACTTAACCGGCAGTTTCCTGGTGCAGTGGCAGCCACAAAGAACCATCAAGGAGGGCTGAATGATGCTGAGGACGAGTCGGACGCGAAAATTTTTTCCGTGCCAGAATCTCCCAAATGTCCCGTCAAAACTATAAAAAACTACCTGTCACACTTGAATCCAAAGCGAGATGCCCTTTTTCAGTGGCCAAAAGAAGTCAGAAGTTTCAGTCCTGAGGAAGAAAAAGTTTGGTTCTTTACACTCGCCGCTCTGAGCAAACACACTTGACTCGATGTTGAAATCTATGAGTTCCCGAGCTGGCATCCAGCCGTACCTGACGAACCACTGTCTTAGGGCAACAACTGTAACGGTTCTTTCAGACAGCAACTGTGAGACAAGGCACATCAAATCAGTGACGGGCCACAAGTCCGATCAATCGATCGAGAGTTACAACAAGCGGCCATCCTTTGAACAACAACGCAAAATGTCAAATGTGCTCAGTACATTCGCCACTCAATCACTTTCTCCAGCCTGTTCAGCGGACAAGGAAAACGTCACAGCCAGCCAACAGCTGCAGGTTCAAGCCGAGGTGCCATCCAACACTTCAATTCAAGCATCTCCAGCTGCCGTTATCGCCCAACACAACCAGATGGCGGTTTCAAACACGACAGCAAGCCACGCAGATAGTGATCGAGGGCATCGTTTAATTCCTCCGCAGTTTAGCTTTTACAACTGCACCAATGTCCAAATTCACAATAATTTTGGCCCTTGCAATTGAATTGTCTTTTTGTTAACACAGCCAAAAAATCTTTGCCGTATTCAAGTGGTCTTCTGTTGAATGAAATTCGCCACGTCCTTTTTGAAAGGTTCTAGTACTGATAACGATCGCTTGCCTCGTTCGCGTTGCCATGGATCTGACAAGAATTTGAAAGTTTTGACAATGAATTTTGGAGCGGAAGTTATATGTATATCTCTTCTTCCGGCCCTTTTCGTGGAATAAACAAGCAATTTTTCGCAATGTTTGTACTATATTTCGATGTTGTACTTTTTTGGGCGTTTTTAATAAAACAATTATTCCACTCGCGCTTGTTGGATATGAGATCGTTATAGCCAACTCGGCGCTACGCGCCTCGTTGGCTATCTACCATCTCATATCCAACGCGCGCTCGTGGAATAATTGTTAAATATTACATTACTGTTCGGCACGTGTAGAAGCTCTCTACTTCTACCTTTACTAGCTTTCGGACTTGTCGCCTGTACTTGTGTCCTTTTTCCGATGTATATTGTATTTGAAAGGGGAAACAATTTGACAAGAATTTTCTCTCTGGGCTTTGAGCTAGCATAAATAATTTATCTTAAGTCAACAAATAAAGAAGCCAATACATTGAATTTAATTTCTACATAATCAACCTCTGCTGTACTTACATGCCTTGACGACATGCTGGGTCAGGTAGCAACACAAGGTACAAATTATGACTTGGCAACAAATCATTGCGGCTACTGATAATTGGACTCTGTGATGAACAGAAATACAAGTTATATTATTATCAGGCCATTTTAAATTCCATATTTACACTTTTAAATTGCAATTTCCTTCCTCGTTCTATTTGGCCTTTCTTTATGTAGATGCAATGAAAAAATATAAATTACCTCATGATAAAATCAAAATATGATATGCAACATGGGGGCACCTCGGAGGCTTTGAAATAATCAAGAAAAGATGGTCACGAGACGACATGCACAGTCAACATAACTAATAATAAAAATAGTACCCAGTGGGTACATGAGTCTAATGCGTCATGGACTGTTAGTGCGGCTGAAATATGTTGAAGTAGTTTCGGTATTTACGGCATAGAGCAAGAGGTGTAGTACCTGAAAAATTAGTTTTAGACAAAAAAGCCCAACTAATTTTTTTGCAGGCATGAAAAAAATTATCTGCAGGAATACGACACCGGAAAAAAATGTTTTCACAGACAACGATTAGAGCAGAACAGAAAAAAAAATGTTTGTCTTTCATCCCCAGCTTCCAAAAAAATAATGGTCGGCCCCATAGATAGACAAGATACAGCCGCTTATTCAGTACTCTAAATATCCTAAATCCCATCAAAATAAGCCAAAATATATATATTTTTTCAATTCCTTTGCAATTTATGCAATACTGCTCAACAAAGATTTCAATTTCCTTAACGTTTCGACACAGGGGAGCAAAGAAAACATTGCGTGCAGAATGTAATTTAATTAAGCGAAATATTTTCACGTCTATTAAACACTGCAAGCAGTTGAATGAAAGAGGGGTGTTACTAATACCGGGAACGGGGAACAGGGAACCGGGAACGGGAGTCTGGGAACGAGTGTACAGCGGTAATCCGTATAAGAATTCAAAATGGCGGACCAAATCACGGAAAAGGGTCTGGAAACTAATTCTGAACACTCGATCAGCAGGATAGGTTTGGGATTTACTGAATGGTTTTACATGATTTTCACTTGAGCGTTGGCTATTGGATCAATTTCTCTTGGATGTGATTGATGCAGCGTAAACAGTGGTCTTAATGTGACTCAAGACAGCAAGGGACCGCCAACAATAGTGCTGCCAACGTAGAGATCCCAGCCGGAAATATGAAGGAACATAGCAAACACGAACAACGTGATGTGCCAGCGCGTGATTGTGTAGATTAAATGAAATGAAGAACATTGTCCAAGAAGGAAAATGCTATTTACGACAAAGAAAAGTAATTTCAACCTGGGTTGGTAAACCTTATATCCTTCGTATTTTAGCATGTTCTTCAGGGCGTTCCAAAGAAGACAATTGACTAAAATGAAGCATTTGAAAGTTCTTTCCATGTTTCATTTCTATACTGTTTACTATTTTCTTCGATACAAATATATAATGTAACTTGTATTTCCTAATGTTACTTTGCGTTAATCTGTTGGGTTATTAGGAAGCAAATTTGTATTCGCACAAACAAGACAATCTGCTAACGTTGTTCAATGGTAATTATTAGCTCGTTAAGCAGCTCTTCACATTGAATTCTTTGAATAAATTTGCTTTTTATTTAGTTTCCTATACGACTGCCTTATTTAACTCTGTTAACTCTGCCTTATTTGTGTATAAGCACCATCCATTATCGACATCCCTGGCAACGATGTTGGGCTCTACACTTCATACGCTTAAAAAAGCAGATCGTCTAATTACACTGCAAAAGGTAACCTAGCGTTAAAAATAATCTAATTAAGTAACAGTAAACATTTACTTTTATCAGTAAGCTACATATTTACTCTATTTCCGTGTTTTCGTCCGCCATTTTGAATTCTCATAAGGATTACCGCTGTACACTCGTTCCCAGACTCCCGTTCCCGGTTCCCCGTTCCCCGTTCCCGGTATTAGTAACACCCATGAAAGAGTTTCGTTTTCATGACTGAGAACAGCTTCCAAATAGTCTATACATGGAAATAACAATCAGATCGGAATTCAATAACTATTAAAGCGAGTTTTCATTCTGTCTTAACTACTTTTTGGCAAGTTTCAATATTTATGCAAATTTCGCGCGAAATGTAATTTGATTACACTGTCTTGTCTTCACGCTCTAGATTGAATCTTGAATGGTGAAAACAAAACTATTTTTTAATGAAAATTGCATTCTGTGAATGAAATCCTGCTTCAGTTGAATTGAACAATCAATTGCTGACTACCATCTTATTTAATTTTTCATTTTTTTGAAAGTTATTTTTTGTTTATGAACACAAATGTCACTTCCGGATTTTTTTCATCAAAAGGTATCCATTTCACGTTGCGTTTCCCAGGGATTATAAAAAAAAAACATGCAGCTTGAAGGAGAACATTTTCAGTCGCTTCACACTTGAAAACGAGGATTCATATTATTTTGCACTGTAAAACATTTATTCCAATTACATACATGACAATTTCTTTTACAAGTGCGCGTCGTGCTCGAGCTCCGTTCGACCGTTGCTTCGTTAACAACATCTTTGCTTCCTGATTGGATTACGATCACCGCACCAAGCCCGCAATGAGGCGGGCTATTGTTTAAGCACAATCACACCGAACGATTATCGATCCCGAACCATTCCCTTGGGATTGTTAACAGCTTTTTTCCACTACATAGAGTCTAAAGCGCATGCGCATTAGACTCAAAAATGATGATGATGATGATGATGATGATGATGATGATGATGATGATGATGATGATGGCGCAGTGGTGAGAGCTTGCGATCCTGATCAGAAAAGTAATTTCCGTCACGTCCAACTTTTATTTACATACATATTTATTTATTTACAATACACATATATGTTTCCCCCTTGGGGGCTCTTACGCCATACAGAAATTAAAAAGATTAAGCTATTTACAATAAAGGAGAATAAAGAGGAAAAAACGAAAAAGGGAATAATTGAAATCAAATTCGCAATAAAAACTATGTACATTACAATTAGAAATTTTTACGATTAAAAAAAATATGTTTAAAAATTCTCTTTTTAAAAAGGTAAAGACTATTCGTGCCTATGGTATTCTTAAGCAAGTCATTAAACACCTTCGCCCACGAGAGGCAAATGACCTTTGACCAGTTTTGAGCCTACACCTTGACAGCTTGGGGTCTGAGTTTTTGTGCCTGGTGTTACGTGGGTGTATAGATCGAAGATAACTTGGAGTGAAATCATTCAAGCATTTGTATAACATAATTGATCTTTAACATTAAGTTAAAGTTAGTTCAGTCGGAAGTACGTACGTGACCAGCACGTTGCTGTCGTGGTAACTGTTATCTTTGGTAAATTTGAGGACAATTTTCAAACTGGATCTTATTTTCGTTTTATACTGAAATCATTGTCCTTTTAACGTTATAAAAACCCAGCTTCTTACAGTTATTACTCTTTGTCTCATGTAAGAACTTTTGTTATAAGAATACTGATCAAGGCTGAGATTTGCCTCGAAATTTTAGCGTGGGTCGAAAAAAAGCGTGGGTCGAAATTAATTAGAATATCCTAGGGCTGAGCCAAATTTTACAACCGTTCTTTTATATAAAAAAAAGTTAAGAAAGAGTGTATTCAAAATAGCTTTGCCGCTTCCAAAAATGACCTTTTATACGGGACTTTCAGCTCAAGATCGATATATTTTTTTTTTTTCAGCCCCTTTTCCACTTGAGATCTTAAAGCACGTAATCAACGACGAAGTACAACTTACGAAACTACACGGTCTCACGGACTTCCCTCTAACAACCTTTTTAAATGAACATGCCAACTTAATGGGCAATTTATATCAACAACATTAATGACAATTCACGAGAAATGTTGACCACAAAAGAATAGTCTTGACAGCCAGCTGTTGGTTTGTTTTACTGACAGCATTGATAAAACAAAAATACAACGTGTAGAATCGGATCATTTCTAGTATTTAGGACTCGCCACAGAGAAGTTTAACCTACAAAGCATCACACAGAATCCTTGCTCGCTACACTCTTTGCATTCTTTGCAACTAATTTATTACATTTCAGTAATTTAATGTGAAGACCAGCACCTCTCTAAAATGTTTTAATTCAACAATCATGATATAAATATGCAAACATGCACGTGTAATTAAGACACGGTTAGTACGATGTACGCTTGACATCTGTGTGAGAGCAACACGACAAAAAGGAGCTGGAAGTTGGATATTTGTTACTACATTTGTCCAGATGTAATCAAATTGAAGAAAATAATTTCATGATAGTTTCCTAAGATAGAAGTACATCTAAAAAGCATTAACAAATGCGAAGAGGGCCTAGACGAATTACGAATGCGACACTTGTGAATTTGGCCAACTTTCTCAAAACACGCCGTCGTGACGCTCTTGCTTCAAACCCCACTTGTATCCCAATGATAGCTCTTCCATTAAATTTTTTCAGAAAGTGCGTGCGACTATGGGTTTTGAAACTGCAACAGCAAATTTGACGTAGGCTGTAATATAAAATACAGTCCCGGCCTGACCTTTTTTGTGAAAGATTTGCAATCCTTCTCTTCTCTTCATGAAGTAGGATTCCCAAAACTCTTGGCAGTGCAGCCGCCTCTTTTACAAGATCGAAGAACACGCGCACCCTCAGCAACGTGAAATGATGAACAGAGAGATGCCCCGAGGTAATATTAACCTGCTCTTAAAACAACCTGACAGCTGTCGTTCTGCGTCATCTAACTTTAAACTGGCTCACAATGTACGGCTTTCACGTGGAAACACTAGTCTTATCTTACCGCAAAGCGTAATGCGCTGCCACGCATAAAAAATGAGAATTAAGGTAATATCCATTTCTGGACTTTTTAGTCTCTGGATGCTCGGAGTTCTTAGGATTAAACCTGATAAAAAGCTACAATCATGGACAAAACTCTTGAGACACTTTACCAAATTTCCACTTATTCAGGGTACCATAACTAATGTTTTCAACCCCCCTCCCCCATTTCAATGTTGTCAATTTTGTTACGTGGTCAAAACAAAGTCGGGTGATTTGCAAACCCCAGGAAACAACATTGAGCGGGGGAGAGGGGGTAAATATTATTTACCCGCTTGTAAGCCAAGACATTCGCGAAAAATGTATCATATTCGTTTGTTTCAACTTCTTTTGTCCATGATTGTAGCTACAGTTACAATGAAACTCAAACCAAAATAATTAAGAGTAAGTTTAAAAGAGCAAAGACAACTTTAAAATACGAGGGCTTTTTATGGAGAAAAAAGAATAAAAATCCAGTTCAAAGTATTTAAACAAGGATGATATATATATACATATATATATTATACCCAAGTGCGAGGGTGGTGCTGGGAGGATACCAGCCCGAGATCTTGACAGTACATACCGAGCGCAGCGGGGACGTCCGTACAGAAAGATGAAGGATTGTTTGTCGTGAGAGTCAACTTAATTACTTTTTTTTTGCTTTTGTAAGCCACGATTTTTCGCACGGGGTCTTTTGGGACAATCACTCACTTACTGCCTGCCCTTCGTGTTCCTCCAAATTTAATTCAGAATTTATGTTCGGGGTTTTTGCTTACCTGAATGCCCAAAGTGTAAACCAACCGTTTCTCTTATGTATTGGAATTGTGAACAATTTCGGTCTTTTATCTTATTCGATATGAATCAAAGTGAATCAAACGTTCGTGTCTACTTGTTGCAGTACATTGCCATAAAAAATGCTAGGAAAATAGTTTCATCATCAAATTCTTTAAAAAACAACAACAAACAAACAAACAAGCAAAATACAAATGGAGACATTTTAAGCTGCCATTATTTGTTGCTTTGTTAAAAGAGGCAACCTTGTTGTGGAAACAGTCCCATAAGGTGCCTCATGAGACAAGCATATGAATGATATTTTTTATTTGTTGTTATTTTCTGTTAGCAAGCAAACAATCTTTTTAACATTATAACTAATGGTAATAAAAGCTAACAATTGAAATTTTCTCCATAACTTAAAAGTATGCTACTTCCAAAAAGTGATATTTTGTCCCGTTTCTTGATGTCTCCTCTTCCCTCAAACAGTTAGTGTTGCATTTATTTTAACTTAATCTATAGATGATGTTTCTTTTTCCTTTAGCGCGATGTCAGCAATTAATTTATTTCTACTACTACTAATAATAATTAACATTTATATTGCGCAAATTTCATGTGAATAAGATCATTTTAATATGCGCGTTACAAAAAAAATATGAAAACAAATTGAACATGACATTTTAAGAATCCCAACTGGCAGGAGGCTGACCAGTTGGCTATTTACAAAGCGTGGTGAAGCTGAGTTCTGGGTTACAGAAAACAAATAAACCCATCTAGTGGGAGGGAGGAAGATTGGAACCCGGGACCTCCGGGCTGCAAGTCCAGCGCCCTAACCACTAGGCCACGCCGCCTCCTCTACCCTCAAGTAACGTCCAAGCTTCGCTACAGAAAAGTGTTATCAGAGCCTCCAGTTTCGTCTGACGCATAGTAATCCCTAGATTCGTCCAATTTCTCAATGTCAAAGTAATCCACTTCCTGAAGTATCAGCTGTTCCATTCTCTCTAATAATTGTGAAAAACTGGGCCGCTCGTCCGGGTCTTGCTTCCAGCAGTCCTTCATCACGGAGTAACTAGAGAGAGAGAGCAGAAAGAAGTTTTAAATGTAATAAGCCTGTTGAATAGATATAGAAGCACACACAAAACGCTTTCTGGGTTAGCACTCCAACAAAATTATGCATAACAAACAGGTCGGATTGCATATGGTGTGCTAAAAGCTTTATAAAATCAGTCATATGTAAATTTCTATGATAACCCCTTTATCAGTGTAAGTGTCTCATATATAGTCCAGTTACGTTCTCGTCTCTCTTTATTATGCTACGCGACGTAAAGCTACACTCACTGTGTTGGTAATTTTAGCATTATTATTATAAATGGAGGTAAGCTCATAATTTGCTGGGAATATAATCTATTATTAAAACTGGAGCATTTGATAATGTGTTTACAGAGTTTTAATGGGATTAGTAGCCCATATCAGCAAATATGCCGTGTCCAGAGAAACAGAAAGAAATGAGCTTATGGGATATGAGACTATCACAGCCAACTCGGTACCAGACACTTCCCTAGTTTTCATCTCATATCCAAAGACCGTTCGTCGAATAAGGCATACAGATAAGGCGAGTCAGAGGCAGGAAAATATTTTATGTCGCTTAGGAAAAAAATATAAATTTTTAAGGATTGTAAGTTCTGTGATTTCGTTGTGAAATATAACACTCTTATCAGGACCAAATGCGATCTACCATTCATCCGAACACAGGTCAGGCTTCTCCATCCTGTAACCGGTCTTCAAAAGACGAATAAGCTCGACGTTATCTAAGAATGGGTATGGTGATCCACCTAAAACAACAAAGGTGGTGTTTAAGAATCTATGGAGTAATTGACAATTATTTTCAACTGTTCAGACAACATCCCCTATAATGTAAGGGATATAATTGGTAATAGTTATTGCCATTTATATATTGGGGATGTAATGTCTTATGAAAACTCAGAAGTGAAATTTAATTTAAAATTCAGTTCTTTTGATACCAAGCTGTTGACATTTAGAACTCTTATGCCAAAAGTATAAAGTCAAGCTCCATCACAAACTTTACAATTATCCTGAGAACTTATGATGGAATGGTTGGAAGATTACTCTCATTGATTAGATATTTTACACATCCATTATATTTAGCAATTAAATCTGGAGCTCGAAATTTAAACGAAATGGAACATTATAGGTGATGAGACCACATGTGAAATCAACTTTCACTTCTTTAAACATTGAGAGCAAATAATCTAATTAATTATTAGCACTAGAGCACGTCCAATTGAACGATTTCCAGTTATTTCTGCGTAATAAAGGATACTTAGTCTTCACACATGTCAAGCTCTTGTGAACTCGTATACTAATGGCTGACATGATCATGATTGTATGCATGTAGCTTAACCAATCAGATCGTCTCATTTTCATTAGTATTCTAGCAGAATTCTGGTTTGACACCCATTTATTTAATTTTTTAATTTTTGAAGAAAAGTATTTGTATTACTTTTAAGTAATACAAATGTAAAAAGAGAATATTAAAATATTCTCTTTTTACATGATTTTTTTTCCTTTTTTTTTTCATGTGACGGTAGTTGTTTCTGCAAAGCCCTTTAAGGGAGATTCAATAAAGCAATTGTATTGTTTAGTTGTATAGAGGAGACGAGCCGAGATTAAGGTGAAATGTCACGATTGAACTTACCAAGAGATGCAATTTCCCACATGACAACTCCAAAGGACCACCTGAAAAGAAACAGGACAATGAAAACAAGTCAGGTATATGGTATAGATCAGTAAAAAAACCTTAAAAATACAATAGATATTTTTGTAAAACCTATTTTGAAGTTAAAGGATAGGGAGTTAACTTCAAAGCAATACAATAAGACAGACATATATCAGGCAAGACGGAATGACTGAACTTTAGGTCTTGTCGAAAATACGTCAGGGGAAACTTCGGTGTGCTAAGTATTTGACCATTGTTTTCCTGAACATTTACTAACTACAGTACCAAGAGTAGATATGTTTAGCCAACGACGTTCGGGATGCTAATATTTTTCCCAGTATAAAAATTAAATCTGGGAATTTTTGGCTTTTACGACGTTATTTTGTCAAGATTTGATGCCATTAAAAATACGATATAATTTATGCTTCATTCACTAATTCACTAAGGAATTACCATAGCTCACGTTGCCTAAAAGAATATCGCAGTAATTTACTGACTTCGAAGGGCCGTTTACTTAAGCGAAAAAATGGAACGATTCCGATAAAAATTGGAACGGCTCGGATGAATTTTTACGTGTAAACGATACTTGGCATGTTCCAGTTTTAAACGTTCCGT
The DNA here is from genome assembly GCA_963693305.1 of Meandrina meandrites. Classification (NCBI taxonomy): domain Eukaryota; kingdom Metazoa; phylum Cnidaria; class Anthozoa; order Scleractinia; family Meandrinidae; genus Meandrina; species Meandrina meandrites. The sequence continues at coordinate 12,456,798 of OY855910.1, forward strand.
AAAAAAAATGGTCCATATGCGCCTATGGTTCTCTGTCGGAACGGAACGGATAATAAATTGGTTCGATGCCCACTTTTTTTCTTTTTTTCCAACGTATAAACGCTCGCCCTTTCAGCTTTTGGAACAGTTCTGCTTCATTTTACTTGTCCAAGCGCATGCGGACTTGTCTCAGCAGTTTTCGTATCGCTGGCTCTATCGATTCCGGTCTCGAAAAAAAAAAAAACGTGTGAATGCTCTTTACCCGTTCCTCGTTTTTCTGAGGACCGTGCCATTTTTTATCCGTTCCATTACAAAACTTGCTCGTGTAAACTGTCAATTTTTATCGGAATCGTTCCAACTTTTTCGCTCGTGTAAACGGCCCATGAATCTATGACATCTGCAATACCGATGCAATAAGTAACAACAATTCTTTCTTTGAAGAAAAAAAAAACAGCAAGACAACATTCACATCAGATGCATTCACTGGGGTATACTTACACATCACTCTTGGAAGTGAATATTTCTTCATAAATTGACTCAGGCGCCATCCACTTGAGTGGTAGCCTTCTCTGATTTTTTATTTCATACACCTCGTGATACGCTTGTCTCATCAAACCGAAGTCTGCAACCTTGACCAGTTTACCGTGGCCAACGAGAACATTACGCGCCGCAAGGTCTCTGTGAACAAGGCCCTTTTCAGCAAGGTAGTTCTAAAATCGAACAAACAAACAAACAAACAGTTGCAAGTGTCTGTTAAAAAGCGATGAGCATGAAGCAACCATTACGAATTACTTGTAATTTTTACTTAGCTTTAAACGTAGAAAAGTTATTTACTCGTCCATGATAATTTTTGTTTTTGTTTTTGTCTTCATGTTTATATAATGTGATATTTAATCTTATTGTGTTATTATTTAGCGGACAGAGCTCGAGACTCGCTAAGCCTCTTTCTCTATCTGGTGTTTTTTTGCTGTTGTTGTTGTCGTTGTTTTTGTACTAACCATGCCTCGTACTATTTGCCAGGCGAATGACAACAAGTCTGCTGGGTGAAACAAGTCGCAATCTTCACTGCATTCATCATTTTTCTTCGCAGTCGAAACATCTCTTTCTTGTGACACTGGAAATTCAACAAGAGGTATGAACTCTACACGAGATTGGCCTGTAAGATCACCGTCGAAGGGAGACGCATTGTTTTCTTGCAAAGAAAATGTTTCATTTCCATCCTCTTGAGCTGCCTAAAAAAGCAAATAGTAGAACAATTTTGATATATTAAAATTCTGACTTGAAAGATATTCCGTCGAGGTTAAGGGATACATCTCTATTTTAAATTTTGTTGATGATGATTTTGTTTAATTCACCCATGCCTCGGGGCTAAGCTAAAATTTTAAAATATCGAAACTTGCCTATTTTGCTATTATATTATGCTTGTACGGAAACCAAGGTTAACCGTTAAACTGTTCTGAAATTAGTGGAATGCAACTTAACTCATGAAAAACGTTATCTCTGAACATCTAAAGGAAATATGACCTTGATTTGGGGATAGAAATCCAACTAAGGCTATAATATTTATTTTTTGTAGGCGCTCAGGAACAACTTGCAAAGTTTAGCCTTAATTTTTCAAGTTGCAACCATCTCCATCCAGGTCATCCGCAGCCATGCAAAGACGCTCGTTAACAGTTTCAGTGCTCTAATAATAGCAATTATTAATAAAAATGGCCCGTTATTTTCACGTTTCGTACACCACTGTTAAAATCCGTGATAAATCCCCTTTAAATGGTTTTATGTAACGTGATAGGATACTTTACCTTCACAATTTTATTTTATTCTTAGCTGACCTTCTATGCCAATCCATTTAGGTCAACATCGTATGTAGAAGAATCATACCTACCTGGTCAAAATCTGTTGCTTGCAGCGTCGTATCTGTATACCCTGTGTTATCTTTGCTACTTAGGATGCTGTTAGCAGTACAGTTGATGATCTAAATATACGTAGTTGCAATTAATGATGGTAGTTGCAATTAGCGATGTCCAGTTACAGGGTCTATTATGCCTAGTGCTTCTATTGTGCTTATAGTAATCATGCTTGTTGCACAGGGTTATCGCTCAATACAGAAGTCAAAACATTCTGCTGGCAACCAATAACAAATGATAAATAATAATGCTGATTGTTAAGGATTATTTTCTGTTCCTTTGTGTTTTCTTAATTTGTAAGACCGAACCGGAAGTTATGTTACACGTAAAGAGCGAACCGGAAGTTATATTACGCGCGCGAAGTGATTGACAGTTCAAAAATAAAAGTCCCCGTATTTTGGGGAGAAGCGCTTACGCCATCAGGAAAAAATTTGTGTGGATGTCTTGTGTTTTTCACGGGACTTTCAAAGGGAACTCTGAACTTTGTTTTGGAACTAATTTGGAAAGAAAAATTTAGGAACCTAAGGAGAAACACTGATATAATTCAACAAGTGGCTTCCGTTCATCATAAGAGACAAGGCAATTGGTTCGAATCTGCAAGAATAGAACGTAAAAATAGAAGTATCTTAACATTTATGATGGCAAAAGCGCAGATAAATTATACAACTAAAACGCCGCTTTATCCTAACCGTTGATAAACAGCCGAGCTGTTTTTCTTCTATAGTTTACTTGTGACTGGTTTAATACCAACAGCTTTTCCAATTTCTTTTTCCTTTCTATTTTAACTTGCTTTGGTTAAATTTGTTGGTTTTTAGCTTTGTTACATAACAAAACATAGCCAGGTTGAAGTACCTGCCAACATTGGAGAAAGCAATAACATGTTAACAAGAAGATATTTAAAGTTACCTGTCGCCTCTTGCTTATAAGCCACTGACGCAGATCTCCATGAGCTACATACTCAATAACAAGAAAAAGAGGTTTAGTCGTGGTCCAACATCCCACAAAACTCAAGACGTTTTGATGCTTTCCTATTTGCTTCATGAGCTCTATCTCGCCAAGAAACTCTTTTCTTTGCTCCTCGCCAGCGTTGTCTATAAATAAATAAAAGATAAACTGATCGTTTTCATTATAGCAAAGAGATGAGCTGAACCTACCGTGTGTTTAGGTACTCGTGCAGGCACATGACAATCTAAATCTATTTGTAGCTGCACCGATAAAGGCAGTTTTTGCCTTATCATATTTTTTCTACATCTATATGCTTGACAGTGAAGTGGTGTTTTAAAGGGGAAGCAGATCACCATTAGAAATAAAGGGTTTCTTCGTTAGAACCAAATTTGTGAACGATTAAGTCTAATATGTACAGTCTATCGCAAACAGCGACAACACAACAACTAACCGTGCAATTCTTTAACAGCAACAAACTGTTGTTTCATTTTCCTTGAACTATCCTTATTATTAAAGTACTCCAGCCCGTCTTTATGAGTTGCCAAGTGAACCTTTCCGAACGCTCCCTCACCAAGCGCTGCGACAAATGTAGTCCTTATTGGGGGAATTTCATGACGCTCGAGGACCTGAATATCTTTCTTTGTCCTGTAAAAGCAGAGTCAGTAATGTTCATAGCGTCCCTTTCTTTTGTTATCTTTTTTTTCTGGAAGGCAGGTTATCAGTTTATGAGTTACAGTTATCGTTTTAACACTACCACTTGCCATTTTCTAACTTTGTGTTTTGTATTGGGTATTCATTGCCTTTGTTATAGCGGAGCTACAGCAACAAACGCAACAGGTGCAGCAGTAGCAGCAACAACAACAGCAACAACAAAGGATACGAAGACAAAGGAAATGCATGCTATTAATTTGTCCAGTGTAAAGTAGTAACATGTGCTTTAATCTTTAAATGGTATTGTAAGTGCTCTGTCATTGTACGTATAACGTTCAACAAAGGTTTGGAGACGGCAATATTCCCAAGGAATGAACTGTATACCTATTAAAAGAGTCTCCTAAGATGCCCCTTCGAAACTCTTATACTTTTAGTTTTTTCTTCATAAAATCGTAAAATTGTGAACGTACCTTGTAACAGTATGGCTTTGTTTCGGCCTTGTTTTGTAATGCATTATTGCAATAGCTAGGGCAACTACGAGGAAAACTAAGCAGGCTACGATGAGAGTTGTTGTCATATTTTTTCCAAGGGATGCCCCTGTACGAATATCAAAAAAAAGGATGTAAGGAAATAAGGAATGACCACGCATTATTGACATACGTTAGTTGTTGTTGTAGTTCACTCGACGACGCACCAGCTATGCCATGTATTAGCAGGTGTTTATCGCGTGTTACTGCAAACCCGCGAATCTGATTAGTTCTCTGATTATCATTAAATAATTCAGTAGACAGCGAGGTCGAGGTTCCTTTCGGCTAATAATTGGCAATGGCTAAGCTATGTCTTAACCAAAAGCATAAGCGGGAGGTGTTATTGTACTATAGCAAAACCCACTCGCTGTGTTACGCTAATTCCTCATAGCTGTAGACCACAATCGCGGGGGCAAAAACACTCAATTGTAGGCCTGACTGCTATGGTTTACTGTGTAGACTAAACCTGCTTTCTACGAATGAGAATCAACTCGGCTGCGAGTGATTGGCTACAGAGAAAGCTTGAGCTCGTAGTTAAATTATTAAATACTAATAAATAAAAGTTCTTGTTTTTGTGGTTCTCAATTAATGCGTAGCACGATACCTGCATTTGGAGTGTCTCTCTGCGCATGTGTTTGACCTCTTCCTGTTGTTATGGGCCAAGCTTTTAAAGGAGAATGGCTGCCACCTTCTTCGTTCCAGGCTTTGACTTTAAACAGGTAGGTCGTGGTACAGTTGAGAAATAACATCTGATGATTGACATTTGGATCTGTGACATTTGTTATGCTCCATTCCATGTCTTCAGATCGTGAGTTCTTTTGCTGGTATTGGACAGTGTAGAAGAGTATTGGGCAGCCATTTGATGATGGTTTATTCCACTTTATAGTCACGTTACACCCTGGAACTGTTATTTCTGTGTTGTTGATACTGGGTGCATCAGGGCGTTCTGCAATCATATGAAAGATGTTTTTATTGATTAACTTATTAACTAAGAAAATATCGCTGCATTTATTAAGTAGATAGCTTTAGAAATCAACGATTTGATGTGCACTGTAATTATAATGAGCTTTGTAAAGGTAATTATTTGGGATTGCAACAATACCAAGGAGAGCCTATTGCAATGACTGCGTTCAATTGATCATAATTATTCGAGACGTTAAATCATGTATACCTTCGTTTTCTTTTTTATTTCTTGTAATAATTATTTGGATATTTGTGTAACTTGGCACTTCCCAAAGTGCACTATGTCTTTACCTACTATTTTTGTTTACAGCTTTGAAATTCTTGGCGAAAAAAATCCTTCCTGCTATAAACAACTATTGACCACATGCTCAATTATATTTAATGCGTGATTGGTCTTCTGCTTTCTCCAGCCTATGTGGTTAGACCTAGCTACTACTGTTGCAAAATGCATATGCGCTTAATTCTTGTCAAAAACGTGATTTTTTAACGTGTTGTGAACTGGAAATAAAAGAACACGGAGTACCATACAAATAAAACAAACAATTTGATACACTGTTTACATTGTTAAATTATCTTTTTAAATGATACAAGATATTTGACTTACTCGTGTTTTCCGTTTTAATAATCTTATGAGATGGTGGGCCATACCCAACTCTGTTCTTGGCCATCACTCTAACTTCGTAATACGTATCTTTCTTCAGGTGTGTAAATAAACACGATGTTGATCGGAATTCGTCGAATGAAGAACAGTTATGCCATGGATCTTTTGAACCGTTTCCTTTTATCTGTGCAAGATAATCTGTAATGGGTCCTCCAAGTGCTTCACGCGTTGGTGGGTTCCATGTGATGTTGATGGAGTTGCACTGCCCAGAAACTGTCTGAAACATGGTCGGTGGGTATGGAACATCTGCCACACAGAAAACGCGTAAAATCAATTAGCCAAGTTTCTTTGGTTCTTACCTCAAAATTCAATGAAGCTTTCATGTTTTTATAATATTATTATCAATTGGAATGTAATCAAGGGTCTTCAATAGGCCATTTGTGAGTTACCTTTTGCCTCTTCTTAAAAACGAGTCTACGCGCAAAACCATTCATATGAAAATGCTTTCCACATTGACGTCCATTTTTATGCAAATCAGAGTTATTTTCATTTGAACAGTTTCCCACGAAGACTCTTTTTGAAACTGAGGCAAAAGGCAACTCGGAAATGGCCTATAACCATTTGTGGCCAGGAAGTAGTTCCGAAACTTTAATGAAGTTGACGTGTGCATGAATTCGGAGGATTAGAAGTGTTCATTTCTCTTCTAGTTGGGATACTAGTCCATTAAGTACTGCACTTTACTGGTTTAACCAAATCAAGCTAACCAATTTTTTTTCTAATAAACGGTCACATGGTACAGAATGCACCATGCTGGAAGGCAAGCTATGCACTGATCTAAACAAAGAAAGTGGATTTGAAAGGTTGAAGTCAATTTCGACGGAGCCACTTTGTTTTGGTGCCTATCGCATTGTCATACAATTCACAACGGCGGATTTTGAATATTTTTGACGTCAATTTTGAAACATTACCTTGTGCTGTACTTAGATGCCATGCCGTGCTGTTACTGTGTCCTAACTTGTTCCAAGCAGACACTATTAGTTCATACTTCTTACTATATTGAAGCTGTAATTTGTATCTGGTAAACGTTTTGTCGGAGATGTTCACTGATGACCAGGTTTTGTCCTTAATGGTTGGTCCAACTATTCGGTAGTGTAGTGTGTACATGGTGATGGCACAGTTATTGTCCGCATGGTTTTTCCATGTAACTGTAACATTTCTTCCAGTCGCTTCGGTATCGTCGTTTATGAACTCGGGAGGTTCAGGTGGCCCTAGCATAAATTAAATAGTTCCTGATTTGACAACTTTCCACAACGAATGATAGTGACGTACCAGCCACACAATTAATCATTTTATTTAAATAATAATCATTATTACAATTATTAATATAAGAACAAGAACAACAGCAACAAAAATCAACTTAATAATAATAACAATAATAATAATAATAATAATAATAATAATAATAATAATAATAATAATAATAATAATAATAATAATAATAAACATTGATTCATTGATGTATGAGTGAGAGGAATTCCTGAATTGGAGATCACGTTCGAATTAAAATAGATGTTATGCATGTATGTTGAATTTATGAAAGCACATATTTTCTTGCTTTCTATTAATTTGATCATCCCGGTGTTGATTTTATTGCAGGATTCATCGATTTGCTTCTCGTTCGCTGGTTCGTTGGTTCGTTGGTTCATTGGTTCGTTCGTTGGTTCGTTGGTTCGTTGGTTCGTTGGTTCGTTTGTCTTGTTGTTGGTTTCTTTATTTATCTCAATTGTTGCTTAATCCTTAAACAACATTTCCAAACATACCTGTGTAGTCTGCTACAAATGACTCGTAAGACCAATCGCTTGGTCCCTTCCTGTTTATTGCTTGGACGCGTACATAGTATTTCGCTTCGTTTACCAAACCTCGGAACAGACAGGTCCTGCTCTCTGAGGAAGTTGTGCAGTTGCGCCAGTCTTCATGTGCCATTCGCACTTGAGTCTGGTAAGCAGTTATCGGCCCCCCTCCGGAATCGAAGGTCGGTGGTTCCCAAGTGACGTTGAACACGCCACACTTCAAGTCTTTAATGCCATTAAGTGAGGGAGCAAAGGGAACTCCTGTTTTTACAGCGATAAAAAATAGAAGTCAAGCCTAAGCTGTATTTTTTTAGTTTCCACACTAACTACATCAAATCAATCAAAACCTTTATTTAGACATGATTCAGTTAAAAGCTACATTGTATGAGGGGTCGTGTATAAATAGCACATAGAATATACAACTAGTAAATGGATGGGTATTCTACTATAATTATTAAGTCTTTCAGTGCTCTAATATAGCAATTTTTAATACAAATGGACCATTATTTTAAGGTTTCCTTGGATACAAAAAAATACCAATAAAAAAACTCTGTTAAAATCCGTGACAAACCCCTTTAAACACAACATTTACCACTCTCAGTGGATACTGAAACCATCGACTGCTCGTCGAAATCACTGTGTCCACGCTCATTCCATCCCAGGACAATGATATCGTAAGCCCGGCTACATTCTAACTTAAGGTGATAAAGTTGTTTGTTGGGATGTACGGCGTTCAACTTATCGGTTTGCCATGGGATCGGGTCGTTGTTTGGAACCACGGATTCCCTGTACTGGATAGTATAGCGTGTTACCGGGCAGCCATTCCTTGGAGGAGGTTTCCACGAAAGCTTTACACTGCAGCCAAACGATGTGGCATTTATTTGAAATCTGCGTGGTCTTTCTATAAGTCAAAAGAAGAAGCGTCACTGGATTTTACCCTTGCCAATTACTTTTCGCAATTAGTCAAGCAAGATTCCATTGCCGAAATAAACCGTCAACTAAAACCGCAAAACTTTCGCTGACAAAATCTTGTGCTTTACCCTGGGTAGAAGAAAAAATGACTTGAGCTCGCGATACAATGGACACCATTACCTGGTCTACGGTCAACTTCAAGAAATAAGTGACCTCAATCTCTACACCTGAGTTCGCGATATGGTCATGCTATACTGGTCAGCGGATGCAATGTTTTGACAGCTGCTAGATGACCATAACATGGATGTGCAATATCAAAGATATAAGCTGACAAGGCTGTCATCGTATGACCGCCCAAGTGGCAGCCATGTTTCGCGACGTCTTACGTACGCTAGCCAAGATGACCGTGAAAAATCAAATGCATGGTCTTCCTATTTCTGTACATGCATTATTCTTCCAATGTTCTGGTCGAAACATGGTCCAATGTTGCAATAATCAAGGATCATACAACATCACTTTACCTGCAATAGTCTTTATCTGTTTTTTAGCCCACAAGTCGAACCTGGACGAGTTCCTTGCCCTGATTCTAATCTCATACACCGTATTGCTCTTCAGCCCATGAAAGACATGAATGTATGAAATGTTCTGGCCTTCTCTATGGATTACTCGGCCTCTGTCACTCGTAGAATTTAATTGAAGCTCGTGCCAAGTGTATTGTGAAATCCATACAACATATATGCATCTACCACAGTTTTCAGAGTATGCAGCTACAATGTGTGGAGGTGGTGGCAAATTGAATATCTCTGTGGAAAGATTTGCATCATCAAATCAGCTAGTAAGTTCATCATTCACCAATAACACCTTATTGTACAATCAAAGGCAGACAATCCGGACTGTGAGGGCGCACCAGGGGCAATTTGAGATCAAAAGATGCGAAGTGCAGTATTTTATGGATCATTTCTTGCGATCAGTTGAATCAAGCCGCCGAGGTAAGCTGTTATTAAATGTTTGAGATCAAATGGCGTATCGTGACGTCACACGGACTCGAAAAGAAGCGGATTGTCTGACAGTCATCTAATGTTCAATCCGCCAAAATTGCTTATTTTGATCAGAAAGATCCCCTGTCATTTTTTTTACGTGCTTGTGGCAAATTAACTGTTATTTTTTCCTGCAACTTTTATAGCTGGGGCTACTTAGACAATTGAAGATTGCTAAACCACCAAGGAAACAAAAAGTTCAACTGCATCAGCTGCTTGAGCAAGTATTTTTCATAACAGGAGTTCAGGTAAATATTACTTTTCCGAAGATTTTCCCTCTGTACACGCGGCTAAATTTTCTTATGTGGGGGCTTCTTGTACAAGCTCTTCGTATGTTATTAATTTTAATCAATTTTGCCTTACACAGCATTAATGATGCATGCATAATCTTCCGTTTGTAGAAACGCAAACCTTTTTTAAAAGAAACCCGCGAATCAGGTTGTTTCTCCCATTGATGTTTATTCGCTGATAGAATACGATAGCGCGCGCGTTCTTTCAAAAGGGAATTTTGATGTTAAGGGGAAGAATTGTGCCTTTTTTCTGATAAAATCATGAAACCTTGCACGTTTGTAACCTTCAGGTACTCAAAAAATCTGGATATAGAGCCATCACTGAAAAGTCCTGAAACAAGAATAAACCGGTTTTAATTAAAAATGCTGACGTCAGCATTTTTATCAATCTTCTCAAAGCAGATTAACGCTGTCCGCCCGCCCTTCCCTCTGTTCGTCCGTCCGTCCGCCCGTCCGTATTTTTCTTATTCAATTAATTAATTTTAAATATGCCCTACCCATGTTCCATAGATTTGTGTCATTCTCTCCCAGGGTAGTGTTGAGATATCATTGAGATAATCAGTAACCAATATGTTTATCACTTAAAACTACTACAATCATCACAATGTACGTAATAGTTTCATTTTTACAATAGGAATACTACAATCGGAACCACTAAGACAAGAATACTAAACCAACATGCAGTCTTCTTTTATCTATAATCAAGATATTTTCTTTCTTTTAGAGACATAATGAAGCAACCTGTCCTATTCTATTGTTTAATCTGTCACAGACGACGTTTTCCTTCCGACTTCCCAGTTAGCGTTTGGGTAGCACCGTTCATGGTTTATGCTTTCATAGGTCAACAATTCTTCAATCAGGTGTATTTAACTATCGAGTTTTCTGTGTTTTACCTGCGTCCCAGAAATTAATATCATCTTCTCCCAGAGTAGTGTTAGGACTCATCACAGCACACTTGTATTGCCCCAAATCCTTCTTAGACAAGTTTGCAATCCTGAGAGACATCCATCCAGTTGATTGCAGGCAAACATTAGGAGGATCAATGCCATAAGACATGTTGTATTTGCCATTTTCTTGAATATCGTTCTCGTTAAACTTCCACTTCAAGCTGTAGAGGTCTCTCTTTTGATAACTAAGGCTGCTGACTTTACAGCTTAAAGTTACACTGTCGTTATCGCCAGACGGACGTCCTCTAGTTACTATTGGTAGTGAAGGTGGGCCTGGGATGTACAATATGTATAGTCAAAACAGTACTTTGTATAAATTAAAAAGGCCGACAAATTTGCTTTGAAGAAAGAAAAGTAAATAGTACACCTTACTGATTTGATAAAGGTCTGTTTGGTAGAATCAACACAGAGGCAATGAATCAAAGTGCAAAAGCAAATCTAACCACTTTGACCTTATTTCTGGGCTTGCCAACCTATATTTGCAAACAAGGTCTAATGGCTTGAAAAATCACACCAAAGAAAATTCTAGGCGCTCTCGGTTCATGGGAGTTTAGTTATGTTTGAGTGTTAGCGTCACCAAAAAGCACTCCCAGGCTTCGCGCGAGTGAACGATACAGTGCTGAAATCCATTTTTGCTTTCGTTGGGCAACACACTATGAACCTGATTAGTTGCAATACGTAGCCCTTCTATGAACTCAAAGTTGTTGATCTTTAACAAGAATTTGGAATAAAATAACAATGCACTTGCACGTCGTTGTAAGTGCAATTTATTTTCCAAGCTCTTCATCATCCAGTTTGAGAGAATTTGTATATTCAATGGTTAACAAAAAATATTTATTCTGTTAAAAGTAAAAAAAGTCCTCTGTACTTCGAGTTTACTTCAATTTTTTTTCGCGTTTCGCGTGGTGTGAAGTTAGTAGGTATTTAGACATAACTAGTAAAAAAACAACAACATACAAGAAATCAAGACTGTGAGATTCCGCCTCCTTGTATTGTACTTGTTTTGAGCTTCGCAGGTGTAGCTTCCACTATGCCCATGTTCGACGCTGGAGAAGTAAAGTCCAAGGGTAATGCGTCCTTCAGAAGCACTCTTGACTACGGAAATTGTTCCGTTAAAATCGCCACGTTTTAGCGCTTGACCATTCTTTAGCCATTTCACAGCTGAGGAAGGTATACCCAGTGTGTGGCAATTGAGAACGTGGCTCACACCCGCGAACAGAGAAACACGGCTCTTGTCAAAGCTGATCGACGGATTGTCTGAATAAGAAAGTGAAAAAATCGACCGTGCCTTCCCTAAAACCACACAAATACCACAAAATGCCATAGTTGACTCAACTACGTAAGACTGAAAGGATTGATGCGAAATGTCAGGCCCGTAGGGTGGGGGGGGGGAGGGGGGGGGGGGGTTCGAGGGGTTCGAACGAACCCCCTAAAATGTTTTAAGTCGGCATTTTGGGGGGTTGAAAAGATAAAAAAATTTACACACAACAATCAAAAGACTGTGATCGGTCGATTACAAGGACGACTACATTCCTTGCCAGGGATGTCGAAGGAAGCCGCAACATTTTGGCACTACAATGAGAAGTTCTAATCTTTTGGATTGGTTAATTGATGTCCGATAATTCATCATAATCCATCATTCTTTCAACTTCTTGTCCACTCATCCACCCTGCATGTAATTTTAATATTTTTAATTTGAAAACTGTCTAAATGCGCACACTCATTTCTGAACATTTCAGAGTTTCTTTAGAATGGAAATTACTTTCTGCAGAGTAAATATTCATGGAAAATGCATCCCACCTCAGGAATGATGTCAAGATGCAGGTAATCGCACTTGAGAGAACCTAAATTTGCAAAATTTCCTGGGAACGTGCCCCCAGAGCCCCCTAGAGGCTCACGCCTCCGGCGCTGAAAAATACCTTCCAAAAAATAAAAGAACCCCCTCCAACAGAATCCACCCTACGGGCCTGAATGTTTAATTAAAAATACTTGTAAATGTACAACAAGAGCGACTAAACGAAGAAGAAAAGCAGCAAATAATTTACAGGAAGACCAGAAAACAATTTCATTCAGTGTTCGACGTAAAATTAGGCTCAGGACTTCAGTTAAGTTTGTTACCTTTCAATCTTGATCTTGTCCTTTTATACTTCAATAAACTTCATCGAATCTGAGTGCAATTTCGTTTCGGCATAATGTAGTAGTCTTGATGATAGCCGTGGAGCCGTAAACAAGGACAACATGTAAACACTTGCTTCGCTCGTCTTGCACAAGGCGTATAATTTTTCAGAAAAGCTGATCTTCCCGTAAACCTTAATTGTTGTCACAATTTTCCAGGATGAAAAGACGATTTACGAGGAGATTTTCTGAGGGAAATCTTCAGAAGAAAACTCTCTCGCTCGCTTTCCTCGCGTGTTTCATTCAACTCAAAAAGTGAACACCGCGCCACAAATTTTCCCGCCTACTCATACTATCACTTTGTTTACATCAAAATGAAATGTCCAGTCGATTTATACTAAAGAAGAATTTAATAAAACAATTATTCCATTCGCCCTTGTTGGATACGAGTGGTTATAGCCAACTCGTATCCAACGCGGGCTCATGGAATAATTGTTAAAGGAGAAGTTCACTCCAGAATGGCCATTTATTTTCTTTACGCCAATAAAAAGGTTATACAAAAATATGTTATTCACCAAAATTTCAGCTTCCAACGAGCGCTAAATCCCTACGAAATCTTTCTCTAAAGTAGCCCAAAATTCGACAACTGAACGCCGCCATCTTGGAGCTAGTAATGTATGCGTGACGTCAAAGAGTTCAGCCTGAAGTTTAGCGGGAAAATTTAAATACTTCAAACTCCTTGTTTCTTTGAAGTGGCTTTTGTTTGTCAAAATGCCTGTCTGAAAGGAAAGAAAGGTGAAAGGTTCTTTTGTATCTCTTGAAGCTCTGTTTGAGAAACATGGAGCTGCACAAACAGGCATTTTGACAAACAAAAGCCACTACAAAGAAACAAGGAGTTTCGAGTATTTAAATTTTCCCGCTAAACTTCAGGCTGAACTCTTTGACGTCACGCATACATTACTAGCTCCAAGATGGCGGCGTTCAGTTGTCGAATTTTGGGCTACTTTAGAGAAAGATTTCGTAGGGATTTAGGGCTCGTTGGGAGCTGAAATTTTGGTGAATAACATATTTTTGTAGAAACTTTTTATTGGCGTAAAGAAAATAAATGGCCATTCTGGAGTGAACTTCTCCTTTAATTATCATACATTGAAATCATTATAAAATTAAGTGAACGTTCTTTCCAAGTAGAAACAACAACAACAACAACAACAACAAAAACAATCATTAGCCTGATCATTTTTCAATAAGCAAACAAGCAATTGTTGAACTTCCAGCACAATTTATGGTAAAGTTAAATTCACACTTTATCCAAACTGGTGCATGTAAGAGCTTATAACAGGTTCCGCAGCATTAAACGCTGTCCTAGGAAAATTGCTTTCCCCTGAAGATGGGATGTAGTCCATCTCAGATATTTTGCTAGTCTTTCTCCCTTCCACCCCCATCCCCTCAGCATTTAGAAGAGTTGCCCTAAAAATTCGCCGATGCCAATCACAAGCATTAAGAGTTTCGCGCTTCCAGCTGGAACATAATGCATCTTGGGATATGTTGGGACAAAAAGTGAGCACCACCTCAACAAGAAGTCAAGAATCAAACAAACAAAACAAGGAATTTACTGAGGAAAATTTCGGCTGGGTTTCCAGAAAACTAGAAAAATAGGTTTCTGTACTTACCAATTGCTGAACAAATTTTATCAACTAAGACGACCTCAAAATCAGGAAGCGAGGAAACGCTTTTTACCAGGATCAAATCGTCCTTTTTTTCTGTAATGTTATGTAGCTCCTGCAGATATGCCTCAACCGCAATGCCAACGATAAGAAGGCGAACGCCTCTTTGTTTGAGAGATTCAGAAGCATTTCTAGGAGGGAATATTTTCAGCGCAAAAGGAAAGCTACTGTGAGTAAGAAGAATCGCAATCTTTGGACGTGTACCAACATGATTCGCATAAACAAGGTCTGATGTAATTTGCAAAGCTTGATCAATTCTTGTTAGGGAAGCGTCACATTGATCTTGACTTTCCAAACTGTCGAGGACATTAACAAAGTCGTTCATCTCAAATGTTTGTGTAAAGTTCAGTTCTACAGTCGCTTGGCGATTGTAAAGGACAATTGCAGCATTAAACTTTAACGACCAGTTTACAAGTTTGACCATGACTTTTTTGATAAAGTCTTTTCCGAGACTGAATTTAAAAACACTTATATCTGCATTGTCTACCACAAAGGCTACATCTGCTCCATCACTGCAATCGCTGGCAACTGCAAAGTGATAATAATAATTGTAATTAACAGTTAAGCGATCGCAAGTTCGAAAAATTGGTGTCATATAAGGCGAGGAGTTTTTCTTAAGAATTTCAATATTGAAACCGTGGCTTACCTTCTCTGGCATGAGCAGGAAATAGAATCTCACCAGAGTGGAAAATGCGAATGCGAATATCGAATAACGTGATAAACTGAAACCACCCATTTTTCCTGCTACTAGCTACTTAGGTAAGGGCGTCCTAATTCAAGGCTACCAAAAGGTCCTAATCTTCTCCCTGGGGTCCTAATCCCAAGCCAGGAGAGGTTTCACGCTCAACGCTGCAAAAGGTCAAAAAATTTTGAAGCCAGACAGGGACATGCTGTTAAGAGCGCGTGGCCTAAACTGACATGGCAAGAAAGCTGCAATGTTATTGCGCAGCAGAAATTATAACACTACGTCTCCGGCGCGTAGGGTGGATGATTTGACCCTTGGTAGTAAAAAAGAGTGCTTTTTCATTTTCACATGCTGTGCGACAGATCTTTTTGGTAGGTAGGTAGGTAGGTAGGTAGGTAGGTAGGTAGGTAGGTAGGTAGGTAGGTAGGTAGGTAGGTAAATAGGTAGGTAAAGTCTGTATACTAGCCTATAGCTAGTGGCCCATCAGGCCAGAGCTTATCCCGGTTTCCAGTGCTTTCCGTAGCATAAAGAGACTAGCTTTAGGGGTATTTCTACTCCCCCCTTGATGGGTTGCTAGTCCATTGCAGGGTTACTAAAGTTTACTTACGTAATCGAGTATCTGGTATTAATACCAAAACAGTTCTTCTTTTAGTTTTGTTTGACCCTCGCATCCCTCTAGCCTTCAGATTATTTTATGGGAATGTTTCTGTATTTAGCTTCACAAAATGAAGCTACTTTCCCACAACATTCCCTGCCATTGCGTTTCTGATCGTCTCTCAAAAACACGCGAGAACATCCACCCAACGCGCGTTACAATAAGCGGGTGAACTGGGTACATTACCTTTGGAGTAAGGCCTAAATGGGGGATTAAGTCTCTCACTTCATACTCTCTTGTCATTAATTACCTGTCTTGACAACATGTTGACTCAGATAGCACAACAAGGTACAGATTAGGACTTGAGAGCATTTCATTGCATCTAATCTTGAAAATAACCTGAAAACCAAGCAACGTTATTACAAGATTACATTAAATTGTCCATCTTGTATGGTCGGGTTACGGAGTGGGGTGGGCGTGGTGGGGGGGAGGGGGCGGGGTTGAGGAGCTGAAGGGTTGGACTGGGGAACTTGCCATTTCAAACTCATCTGTTGTATTATCAAGAATTAACGGCGCAATGACATATTAAAAAAATTTAGAATTTTACTCGGGATAAAGTAACTACGTTTTCCGTGAATCAATACAGAAACGATATGAAGTACTTTTTGAATTTAACACAAGACAACTATACCTAACATCTAAAAAAAAAACAGTTATAAGAACACCGGAAAAAAACACGTTATGTCCTGAGTTCCACACCAAAAGTACATTGTGTTTAGGTACAAGGGGCATATTTTATCCAAACACATAACAGCACTTTCAGATAATATTTATATTTCGCTTGCAGTAAAGAAATTACAACCTGAGCATTATTTACCAGGATTTATCGAAATTTATCTATTACAATTCGTAGCTTAAGAGATGTTAAACTTATGTACTGCCACATTTCTACTACAATAACAATACCGAAAGTCAAATAACTGTATTAGGAGAACATAATGATGATCAGGGAAAAATAAATAAAGAAGATAATACATTTAGCAAAATGTTAATTTAGTGAAAAAAGAGTGTTTGTTTTTCGTTATGATATGTCCCTTGCTTAGTTATATCGTTCTGCTTTCATTCATTTTTACAATTCATTTACGAGCTCGAGGTTCACGGGTTAGTACTGTTGAACTTTTATCGTACTTGTATTTTAGCTTTTGCTCAGTGATCATGATGCATGGTGAATTGCACAGCAATGGCGCCCCATTTTACAAGAATCTTCGTCTTTTATTCGAGAGTATTTGATATTACACAGAGCTCAACACGGTACCAGGTACCAGTGTAGATGAACTGTGACCTTCGTTACCTGTTACCTATTCCCCTGGCGCCAAGTTGGCGCATAGGGCCTTGAACTGTGATCTTTACCTACCCGTTTCTCTTAGGAAAAACTTCCGGTTGTTTTCTTGATGCCTTCGTCTCAAATTAAAAGGAATATGTTTGTCCGAAGAAGACACGAAACCATGCAAACTCGGCCAGCCGTTTCTTTAAGTCTCGAGCAGCTGCAAAAGATATAAATAAAATAGACATCCGCAAACCGAAACGGCACAAATACATCAATTAGAGCAAAGTGGCATAAGGACACCTGCGTTGATGACTGGCTCAGCTTAAAGTGTTATTTATCTTGGCGTTTATATTACTACGCTAAATAAGATGTTTTGCAAGATAATCTAAATAAAGAGATTTCTTTAATTAATTTATCTATGTAAATCGAATGAATGCAAACAGAGTGGAGTGAGGGAGCTTTTACGGGAGTGACGTTGTAAAGTGCTTATCAAAATTTCTTCGTGGGTTTTATCCTATGGATAATGGCTATATTTGATTGTATACAGGCGCCTTTGAAAACTCACCATTCAAAAGGTACCGCTTCAACCACGTGTAGCCCAAGTTCCTTTATGAGCCGTCATCATTAAATTGCGTAACAACGTTATTATAAGAGTCTGTATGGGAATATAACAATCATTACAAATAGTTCAAAGTAAGGGGAAAATATTAATATAATCGACTTAGCTGCCCTGATGTGTGTATATCTTGTGTTTTTGTGGCGGTTGGAGGCGTTTCAGAGCGATTTCAGTGGTTTTTATGTTATCTGTTTACTCTTCACACGAAAACCACTGGAATCGCTCTGAAACGCCTCCAAACGCCAAAAACCACAAGACTTACACACAACAGGACAGGTAAGTCGTTTTTTATTTTCCCCCCCTCATTTTGAACTATTTTGAACGAACGTTATATTCCCATACAAGCTCTTATACTCTTACGCTGTAATTACGCAATGTAATGTTGACGGCTCGTAAAGGAGTTTGGGCTACCTGTGCTTCAACTTTCATGAAATTTTTAGAGGCTAACAGATTACAGACAAACAAATTACCAAAAAAGTCAATGTCGGAAATTCCAAAACTATGAACTTTTCAGGGTTACCATATGTCGCGTGTTATTTCTCCGGGGTTTTACTTTTGATTTACAACTTTATACACATCTTTATGAAACGTAGACATTTTTTTTTCACAACTACGAAAAAGGGCAACAACATGAATGTGTCTTATCCAAAACACATTTAATACACATTGTCGATCCTATTTTCACCGTTGGCGTCTATAACTCATGCATAGTAAGTAAGCAAGAATTTATTAAAATGATACTGCAAATTATGGACAAGAAAGAAAGTTTCTAAGTAGAATGCTCGACTGGGTTTGGTCACGTGACGTTGTGGGTGCTCTGATACAACATAAACTGAGTTACCGTTGCACTCAAAGATTTCTCTCCAAATGTTGTCAAATACAAGCTGTTTAGTTACGGCAAACTACCAACTAGCAACGGCTATAAATATATTGTAATGGGCTTTTAGGATGTTCGCATCGAGGAGTCGCGGTTCGTTAAAACATGCAGAAAATCAGCTTTTGCTTTTTTTATAACGATTAATTTGGTAGGAATCTACGAAAAGTGGATTAATTTGGTAGGAATCTACGAAAAGTGGTATGCCTTGAGGTGTCCTAAGTTGCATGTTAAACCTACCATTTTGGTATTGTTAGGCAAAGGGTGAACATTATAGCCGCAATGGACAAGGCTGCTTATGGCGAGTATTTACAAAGCAGCGTGGTTAGGCCTAGTGGTTAGGGCGCTGGACTTGTAATCCGGAGGTCCCGGGTTCAAATCCTCCTCCCTGCCACTAGATGGATTTGTCTTCGGCGGTCCCGAATTCAACTCCTCCACGCTTTGTATATAGCCAACTGGTCAGCCTCCTGCCAGTTGGGATTCTTGACAAGTTTCTGTTCGATTTAAATGGCAGGTCCACACCAGCCTTACGGTTGCCCTACTAGACCTGCCTTAACAAAAAGTTATGTATGTATGTATGTATGTATGTATGTATGTATGTATGTATGTATGTATGTATGTATGTATGTATGTATGTATGTATGTATGTATGTATGTATGTATGTATGTATGTATGTATGTATGTATGTATGTATGTATGTATGTATGTATGTAAAGCATGCCGATTAGTTTAAAAATGCTACACTGTAATCACTTGAGCTCAAAAAGAAAGCACGTGCACAATATTGAACTTTTCACAGTAAAATAAATCAAGTCAGTCTGTTAACCAGTTGAAGACCGACATAGATTAACTTATGTATAACTAGTACGTACCGTTTCTTGCCGAATTGCAAAAGAACAAAAACGGCATTATTTCAGCTGCACCTCACGATCTATCAAATGTACTTCCGACAACACATAAAAGCCAAACCTTTGCCTCGAAAAAAAAGTATAGCAGCCCAACATCATGGCCTCTTAAAACAGTAAATTTCAATGGCTACCTTTTCAAGAAAAAATCAACGACTGCCTCCAGTTTCTTGAACCAGTTTTCTTCAAAGAGATGAAAGCTGTTTCTTCCAAAAGATTGTTTTCTAATTCCTGTTGATTTCATATTGTAATTTCATGTATGCGGTTTTGACCCGAAAGTGGCTCTATTAACTCTAACAAACATCATTTGCATTTGATATAGCCCTTTTAAGAAATGTTTACTTTGCAAACGTCCTTTAAAAGGAAAATGAAAAACTCATCAAAACTCGATCCCGGTACCGCTCCTTAATTACGACCTTTTATCAGCGCCATTTCTCATCGAAAATCGCCTGTGAGTCTGATGTCCGTTGTTAAACGTGATGTCTTGCATGAACGCACTAAAAAAAATATCTGTTGCGGGCTTCCCTCTGAGAATACGAGCATGACAAGTTAATGGGCAATTTATATAAACATCAACAGTGGGAATGCTTGCTGACAAAAGGATCTTCTTTGAGAGCCAGCTGTTCTGTTTTATTTTGTTTTGTTTTGTTTGACATTGTGTACTTAAATACACTACAACTTCTAATACGAGGTGTCAAAAAATAGATCCCACGTGGAAATCACGCGTTTGTACCGAAATCGTAAATTGCGTTGACTGTCAAGCGACACCCACAAATCCAGCTCATTACGTTTTAAATTTGTATCCGTTTTATTGCACTACAGCAATGTAATGTGGACAATAAAAAAAAAAGAATTTAAGAATGATGATAAGTCACAAGGCCAAGATGCACAATTAATCCAGCGCTAAAAAAGCTCGAAGATGTACCGCTACAACAAACTTGGCAAATACATTTTACAGCCCTCCAAATGCTCCTTGATTTTCCTTCTCTCCGCTACTTAACCTCCATCTTACACCATCCATAAAACTAGCTGTATCAGTAATTGCGTTTGATATTGAAACTGTGACATCAAATTTAACGCTTAGACTATAAACTCGGTGGTAATACAACAGAAGCAAAGCCTCACCTTTTTGTGAAAAAGCTGTTATGGGTCACGGCTTTTTATTCAGTGCGGCAACTGGTTACAATTAATTTGTCTCCTTCCCAGGATCGTGAAACACGCGTACGATCATTGAACTACGAAGAATGGTTAGTAAACAAAGGGTTAATCCGAGGTAATAATACACACCGTCTCTTGAATACCTCTCGAGTAAAGATTCGTTGTTGAACTTGACAGCTGCCGTTCGGCGTCATTAGAGCGCTCACGTGGAGACGTTTCCGCAAGGTGCAATGAATTACTCAATAAAAAAAGTAAAAATATTGGACGAGATTGGGCAAAATAAGCAAAATATGGTGTAATTTGCAGAAGCGAGAAACTGACAAAGCAAGATATTTTTTCTAAAACCGGGTTCAACAATTGTTCGCATAATTAATTATCATTCAATTATTGAATTGCAGTTTTGCATAATTATCTTTGGGAAGCTGGAGACACGTGCCTTGCTGACGTTATACAAGAAAAGCACAACTTCGCCTTCGATGATAAGCTGGTCTTCACCCAACTCTCTTTTTTTTTCAGATGTTGCCGAAGTACATTCAACGGAGTTTTAGTTGCCTTCTCGGTATTTTTGCTGTTTTTAGTGCATAGGACGCGGACATTTTGAAGTTAGAAGGGCACGTGGTATCTCAAGTGAGCAGAATGTTATTTCCGGATTAAACATGCGGCATCACGTATCAATATTTCTGTCTGCCGGGCTATATGATGATTTACTTAGGCAAAAGAAGATGAAGGTTCTTTGAATTATTTTTAAACTACGCGTAGAGGTTGTTAAAAACTCACCTTGACAAATAAAGATTGAGAAGATTCGCTTCCTTACTCCTCAACTGTTTCCTTATGCCCTGATATGTTTTACATTAATATGTTCTGACGGGGTCGTAGAATTGAATTTATTTGCAGCGCATAGCAACAAAATGAATAAATAAAATAAATATATAACCTTTATATATTTAACCGGTAGTATTTAAAACTATAGTACAAGCTTGTGGGGCCGTGCATTCCAGATCGATTTAGAATTTGGAGTGTTGGTTTGTGTGGAGGGAGGAAAACAGACGAACCCGGATAAAAACGAACAGAGCAAGAAGCAGAACCAGCAACAAACTCAACCCACATATGACGCCAAGTCCGGAAATCGAACCCGGGCCACAAAAGTGGGAGGCGTTGCTCTCACCACCACACCATCCCCTTTTTATTGAAAGCTCATGTTATACTTCATACATTCTCGCTATTTTACATTACATTTCGCTTCTCGGCCAACTGTTTATTTTTTTGAAAATCTTTTAGCTTCGGGCATTATCCTCCAATATACCACCCGCCTGAAAGGGTTTATTTACTAAATATTCATCTCGACTTCGTCTTATATTCGCCGAGATTCACTTCGCTTTCGACGAATAATTGACAATTAGCGCTTTTTACAATCGGGTTATTACAAAAATTAAAAAAAATTACAGCGGTTTGTATTGGGGTAAAAATATGGTGGCCATAGAATTGTACAATCAGTAAAGTAGAGTCTACAGTCATTATAATGGTCTTTCACTTAAAAAACAATGAGATATCATTTAGCTTCTAGATTATTATCACATCGCATTGAAATATGCGATAAAGATTTTCCTTTTTGTAGAAGTCAAGAAACAAATTCATCCGGTACACCACACGAAGCACTGAATTGATACCAAAATTTGCATAGTGGTTTATGTTCTTTGTCTAGAATGTGAGAAGAATAGTTTTGTTCCTAGAATTAATAGTTTCGTTTTTAAAATTTAGATGACGTCGGATAAAATTGCTTCATTTTTCTTTCAAAAATAAAAAAAATGTCTAATCAGAAATAAAACAAAAAGGACACAGAAACTTTTTGAAAGAAAAAGTAATCAATTTGCTTGACTCCTTTGTGGTATTACACTATTTTTTTGTCCACCCATGTCGTATGTCGTATGCCGCGCATTCTTGTTCAAGTTTTTCATCGTTGCTGTCGTAATAGGGAAGAAGTAAAATATACTGTCGCTTAATCATAATTCAAATTCTGTTGAAATTCTTTAATTTTCTTACTATTAGAACACGTTAGCGACATAACAAGCGCAAAAAAAAAATACAATTTAAATTTTATATTGGCAGTTTGGACATGCGGCATACTTACGACGCTTATGATGTCCTCATGAATAAAAATGCTAACATTAGTATAAATGACACGACACGATTGCCTATAGTAGTGTCGATGAAAAACGCAGCTGCAGGATAGTCAAAGGAATTCAAAACAAAAAATAAAAAACAACAAAAAAACAAACAAATATAACAGAGGGGAAGGCTCTTGGTCTTTCTCTTATACGGTATTCGAGCGTATGTTCCCTTGATGTGCTGAATTTGCACAATATAATCACCCCATGTGTCTTTTGCTGTAGCTGACAAATTATACTGATTGCTGTTTCCATGGAAATGTCAGTTCTCTATCAACAACCTGCTGGTCTATTTATTTGTCCATTACCCTATGTTTATTTTATTCACGTAGTACGTTGAAAATATGGTAAACTGCCTCCCAGTGTTAATTTTCACAGTTTGTGATACGTGCTTATATTGGTTGCGTGATATCGCCAGAATTTTCGTCTTTGACAATTTAATGAATGTCGTGCAAAATTAATGTAGTTTGGGCTGGCAAGGAGGTAAGCAATTGAAACAAATGCGCCATACGTATTAATTCACTCTACGTCTTTTAACAGTAAACATTTTTCTCAGTGCTTGTTCAAACATCTTTAGCAGTGAGTCAGTCGTTGAATCAAAGAAGGTTTCAAGACCAGATGCCCCAAGCAAAACAAACTATTTCAACATGCGTGCATTCTTTCATTGCAGAGCAATTGTTTCAGCACTGGGGACAATGATAAACTTTAAAATTCGCCTCACATTGTTGTGGTGTTTTCTTCTCCAATATATTAACAGCTCTGGTAAGTTCATTAAATATATCTTCTGCTCAGAAAAATACTTAAAAGAAATATAGAAGGAATAAGAAAAGGTGGGAAATAAATGAATATTACACTGGCATGGCACAATGCACCGTACCGAGACTGGTGCATTTGCACATTTTTTACAGCACGTGTCCCTAAAAAAGGAAAAGTTCTAAAGCTTCACAATTACATTAGTACTGATGTGCCTACAGACTGTGTTAAGTTTGCAAGGTATTGTGGTAAAACGTACACTCGCCATCTTGTTTACATCGTGGATTAGCAAAATGCATTACGCGGTGTGTGATCACGATGAGCAATTCTTTAACAGAAGCTATCGAGTTTTAATTTACTTCGTTCCAATGATACCACATTGCGTTCGGCATCTGCCTTGTGAGGTGAAAGCTTTATGGTTTGAAGCACTTCTCATGCAAGCCTTTTTAAAAAACTTTTTAGTGTTTGTTTTGTTCCATCTATAGCAAAAACGACCACAACCGATATTTAATTTGTTTACTGAGATCAGTGGTGTAAAAGGTCACTTCTTTATATCTTGTACTCTGTTGAAAAGCAAGACTAAGCAAGGAACGCTATGTTCAGGGAATTCCTTCCGTTAAGTCAAATGTGTGATGACATCGCTTTAGCATCAAGACCACTCGCATAGCTCTTAGCTAGGACATACAACTGCTACATAGATCAATAAACGAGCGGCAATTTAGAGAATCTTGGCTAGTGCTTTACAACACTACACTTCAACAGCCTAGCTCCTCGTCGGGAGCTGGGCAGTTCTTGGCAGGAGGCAGAAACACTTATGTTCTAAGCCGTGATATAATCCATACATAAGAGCTGTTCTTTCTTTCCTCTAAGGGGAAGACATCCCGATAAACTAAGCGTTTAGGTTTTTAAATCTCCGCAGTGATTAACCCCAAGTTTTGTAATCTTTACCTTGTGTAATTGGTCCATTTGCTTTGAATTCGCTCCTGCACCTGCCAAACACTCTCGCTTGGTCAAGTAATATTTGTTTGTTTTTATCGGTGTGTGTTGTTCAGTTAGCGTATAGTGTTGGGGAGTTTTTTTGTAAATGTTTGAGTCAAGCTTTTGATAGCTGAGGCTTTACAAATACCTTGTTCGGTTCTAATAGCGTGTAATGCTGCGGGAACGAGTGAGCACTTTTTATCCAGCAGACACGAATTTAATTTTTTTTTTCAGAACCAATACTGTACAATGATGCAGCGGACATTGCTTTCCTGATAGATTCAAGTGGAAGCTTAACTCCTTTTAACTACCAAAATGAGAAGTCATTTGTCAAGGAGGTTATGAAGGAACTTATGAAGAGCTCGAGCCAACTCAATGCCGCAGTATTAGCATTCAGTGACGATGTATTTGCAGGCCTGGATTTTTCACACAAATTTAATCTGACGTACTTCAATGATATTGTTGACGATCTACCTCATTTACAACAATTCACGAGGATGGACAAAGCTCTCATATACACATCTGATTACATCTTTACGACATTTGCGGGGTCCCGGCCATACGCGTCGAAGATAGCTGTTCTGATAACTGACGGCGCAAATTCAAAACTTCCGGGTGTTGTCCCTCTGAGAATTGCCTCCGAACCACTAAAACAGAAAGGTGTTCGCATCCTTGTCATCGCCGAAAGAGGAGGTGCAGACATACACGAATTGCTTGATATTACAGAGAGGGAAGATGATGTTATTCTGGTGAATGGACTTCCATTTCTTTCGGAGTTCGTGGGAGTTTTGGTGAACAAAGTTGAATCAGCTATTGGTAATTTTAGAATTTTACAAATCTTGCTCACGTGTTTGTTCGGCTCTTTAGCTAAAGCTGCAGCAGCTTTTCTTTGGCGTGGCATGGGAGAGGGTGGGGTGGGGTGGCGTGGGATGAGTAGCTTATAAGGTACCAAGTGTTTGATAAACTCCTTTTAAGCACGAGCTGTAGGGTATGAATATTAACAATGTGGTTACTGAATGTTTTGCATCGTTTAAGAAAAAGATGTAAAAAGCTGATATGTTTTAAGTTGTTTCATTAAGAATATTTCATTCGATCAACCAATTCCCTGACCGGCTTATTAAACTTTTATCATCTTTCACCCTTGCTTGTTAAAAAATATCCTGCCAAATTATGCCACAAGTTTAAAAGAAAGTGCTGAATATTTAATCGAATTTTCAGTAAGTGCGGTTTAGACACAAACTTCATAGACCATGGTAGGGCGGGGTCTGAATTATTTATCTTGAACACAGACGAGCCGTAGCCGGAGTTCACATGCAGCTTAGGGATGCAGGAATGACGGAGTTAAAATCAATAAATAATTTATTGCAACGGGAAGAATTTATATGAAGGGCGGGGGTGGGGGAGGGAGGGATTGGGGCGTCGTTTTAAGAACACTTTATTTACCATTCTCTAACCTGCGTTACATTTCCGGCGCGAAATGTTGCCGAGGGTTAAAAACAGCAGCAAAGGAAAACGAAATCGGAAACAATTGATCTTTGATTGCTCGTTTTTGTCTGTCACAGATAATCCCATTGTTCAATTGTCTGAGAATGGTGGAACACTTTTTGCTGGTAGAAAAGCCGTTTTCCATTGCATCGCATCAGGGTTGCCTCCACCAACAGCCAAGTGGCTGATGAATGGCAAAGAGCTCAGAAATGGTGATCTAAACAAGACGATAACCCTCGAGCGAAAAACTGACGGCGAGCAGTTACAACTGTCTCTTCATATCTCTGACGTCGACTTTGGGCATGCTGGAATTGTCACCTGTGAAGCTGAAAATAAGTATTGTATGAAACGACGCAGTATCCAAGTCTCTGTTTCATGTAAGTTTTATTTTTCTTGTTTCATTTCTTGCATAGTTTGTTAATTCAAGTGGAAGTAAAAATTTCAAATTCGCTTCAACTACTCACACACTTATAATTACCATATTTTCATATTAGGCAGTAATTATAGAGCCTATTTGTTATTTCTAATTTTGTGTTTATATTGCTTGATGAACCACTTTAAAAAAGTACGCCATTGTATTCATCCGTAAATTTATTTATTGCTTGTTAGTCCTCTAAATTTAAGAAACTTCCCTATATTGGACTCTGATTCCCATAATGATGATAAAAATGACATACGTAAAAACTAACGTAATATTTATGACACCACTTTGTAGATTATTAAAATTTGACATGCGACCGCTATTCTTGTAATACAATTCTGAGTACAATTCTCTCTAGACCAAAAGCTTCTTAAAGATCCACGTGAATTATATTTAATTAGTAATATTTAATGCCATTCTTATGCAATGCAGGTCCGCCGGCGCTATTCACCTTGGCTGCGTTGCGTCCTCGGGTTGGATTAACTACTGCAAATGCCACATTGGAGTGCGTAGTAAAAGGTCTAGCCTATCAACAAATATATTTATATCAATGGCAGTGGAAGTTTCAAGAAAAAGAAATAGTGGAAAATGGAAAGTATCAAATGTTTACCAGTTATTCTCCTCCAAATCTTTGCCAACATTCAAAAGCTTCAGCTACCCTTCAGATAAATAACGTTTCCCAAAAGGATTTTGGAGAGTACAAGTGTACCTTGTACCAGTTCACAAACGTGATCCTTGCAGAAGAGGACATTTCTTTTTCTGACTTTGGTAAGTGGTAAGCTTATTTCTGAGTAAGTGAGTTTTGTTCTGGAACTATTGGCTCTTCAGTCATTTAGTCGACTAGTTCACAAATATGGACTCATGGTCTTTAATGTACAGACCTTGCTAGCTTGCTGCCCTTGATCTGTATTGCCAGGTTATAAAAGGTGAAGTACGTCTGCATTCAAACCTAGTGACTCATCAAGGCCGGGGGAGCTTATCCCGGCTTCAGTAGCATGAAGGTGACTGGGAGTGTTTCTACCCGAATATTCTTTTTTCCGAAGATACGAAGTAGTCTCAACAAAATATTCGTAAATATATTTTCTGAAAGAGAGAAATTCCTTTGCTATTTATTCCAAGTTCAAATTACCAAAACAATCTATGTAAACAGTGAGGTCGTCGGAAAAGTACAGATAAATGAAATTCATATGCGCTGGATACTTCAAGTATTGTTATGAAAGATATAATGCAACTATTACGATTGGCTGAGTTATTCATGTAACTGTACTAATTTAACTTGACGCCAATGTATTCATCATTATGCAATTTGAATCAGTTACGGAAAAATTACAACCAACCATATCACATTGTTCCTTGGAAATTGAAAAGTAAAAGAAAATATGGTTGTTGAAAAAAATTTAAACCGTTCAGCTCGACCCCCAAAACTGACGTTTTCTTATTATTTAATAGTTATATTTTTTTCGCAGTGCATTCTAAAGTCCCATCACGTCCTATTATTTTGAACTCGATCGTCCTGAAGTGCGGACGTGCCCTAAATGTTACATGGAGTCCTCCATCTTCTGACGTTTCCATCACCGGATATGAAATCAGTTTGAAATACACCAGTGAGGAACAAGTCCGTCAAGCTGTCAACCTGTCATGTGAAGTTATATCGTACGAATTCGTGGGTCTCAAGAGCAATACATTTTACGAAGTCCATCTAAGGGCAAGAAACTCCGAGGGATCAAGTCATTGGACATCAATACATCTTAAGACTACTGCAGGTATAATCGAAAAGGAAACTGCCTTGACTTTGACATTAATTTAGTGCTTCCTTCAAGAGATAAGGGAATTTAGAATTTGCTGCTGCATACCAAATACTGTAATTTATTGAAATTAATTGCCAACGAGGCAGCCGAGCCAAGAGGCGAGGGTGACCGAGGCGGCAGTATCATAGTGCCACGTGTATAGCAGAAAAAATCTCAACTTCTGCGTAAGGGACTTTTTTTTACCATATTTGGGTGTAAGTAAAACCCCATATTTGGGCAGTGAAGTCACACCCCATATTTGGGCAGTCACGTCACCATGCTTATTCCTCGTGCTTGGTCCGAACGTCACGTTGCTTTTTCCTCGCGCTTCGTCCGTGTCTGAGAGTTGCAGTGCTAGAATTTGCTCCTCGCGCGTGGTTCGAGCCGTTGTGCTAGAATTATCTCCTCGTCGTTCTAGCTGTTGTGTACAAGAATTTGCTCCTCGTTGTTCGAGCTGTCATGTGCAAGAATATGCTCCTCGTGTGCTAGAATTTGCTCTTATACGAAACAAATTATTTCACCTCGTTGGCACTTGCCGAGAGGTACAACTAGTTATTTAATCAAAAATGTTTTCTCAATAACTCGGTTGTGAACAACGCTACAAAACTATAATTTGGACAAAACTTTTTAATCTGTCCGCTCTATAGTCTGATAGTTTTGAGAAGTTTTTCAGACCAACAAACAGTAGAAACACTCGTAGAAACCACAAATATTTTTATAGCAGCTTGTTCCAGCTACAATCGTCACCATTGACGCTCAATTCAGGCAACATGTTAATTACCTTTGATCACTATTTCTCTTTCAGAAAAACCAAACACCTTTAACGCTCAAGCAGTTCCGTTTGGCTGCAGTGCTAAGGTTTCATGGGACACTCCCTCAGCCAACAGTTGCCCTATAACTCGATACACGATTCACTACAGGGAATCTATGACCTCTACCAGCAATGAGGGTGCGTGGCAGCCAAGCTTGAACGTGTCAAGAGTAAATAAGCATCGTCTCTGGTTGAAATGTAACACGAGATACGACGTTGTGGTTATGGCATGGAACAGGCGGGGTCATAGCGACTTCAATGGGGCATCAATGTTGTCTGTTTTAACAGAAACAGGTACTGACTTGAAAGGAAGAAATGTTAAGCAACAAAGCCTTTGTTACTTGACATTTTATATTCTACTTTGGCAAATTAAAAGAAATTAAAAAAAAAAAACAACTTCATTCTATTTATTCTCTTTTTATTACAAAGTAAAGCCATTAATTTTCTTTCAAACTAATAAAAAAACGAACAATGAAATTGATCAAGACGGATTGCCACTGTGGGAAAAAATGATTGGTTAATTGTTTGGAACGTAATATGTAAATTATAAGATAAAGGGAAACATACAAAGTGGTCGTATGTTGACTGTTGCATGTTAATAGCTCAATTCGCAGTTAGAATAACATTCTTAATGCTGGATTAAATGAAACGGGGGGAAGGATAGATTCGCCGTATCGCAATTTAGCAGAACCCTGTAGCTTGACTGTAGCTCCCTGGAGATTTAATTCAATCTTGATGAAATATAATATACAAACACAGGGATCCTAGTTTATCATTCAATGTGATATTTAAGAGTATCGATATCATGAAATATGGCCACTGCGAATTGTGCTATTGATGACATATGAATGTTTCATGATAAATGTTTAGGGGTTCCATTTAAGCCGCTGTTAAAGGACATTATTGAGAAACAATGCGGCATGTTTGAAGTCATCTGGAAGCCACCACTCTTTGACTCTGGCGGAGGCCCGGTGACTGGTTTTCAGGTACAGATAAAGGCGAAGGATGAAAACTGGCGTAATTGTACAATGTTTCCAACAAATCAGAGTTGTTTGTTCAAAGAACTGATGAGTGAGACCAAGTACGATATTCGCGTTCAAGCTCTAAATGAGAAAGGCTCGAGTGATTGGAAGAAAGGGTCAACGAAGACAGGTTTTATAGGTAAGCTACGACCAGCGATGGGTGTTTACCCAATTCGCTCACTTGACAGACTGAAATTTATGGACTGTTTATAGACATGCAGGCAGACAGATAGACAGACAGATAGAGAAACAGACAGGCATACAGCTTTAAAGCAATGAACAGGGGCGATATTGCCGCAATAGGCTTTTATAGTTTTCACATGTAATATAAACAGCAGTCTTATTTCATGGATATCCATTCATTAAACTGGGAAATAACAGTCCAACTACAGGCCCGACCTCTCTAACCTTTCTTATTGCAAACTCTCTAGATTACAACCACTTTCGTACAAAAGCCAGCTTATTCCCAAAGTTTCCCTCTCTCCCCCCCCCCCCCCCCAAAAAAAAAAAGACAGTTACATGCTTCTCTTTGGCCTTGAGGTGTTACCGTTAACGGCGTTTTTTTTTTCATCCAGGACCACCTGACATTCCTGCAATACTCAACAACAAGTCCGAACTTACTGGAAGAAATGTTACAGTTGTGTGGACGCCCCCCTCAAACGCAAACTGCAACGTTACCATGTACTCAATTCGCTACAGAGTAATAGATCCATCAGTAGAGAATTGGGTAGAAATAAACATCACCGATTCGAAAATTAAAAGTTATGAGCTGCATCTCCAGTACAGCAAGAGGTATGCAGTTGTTATTTTTGCTTGGAACCATCTTGGACAAAGTGCAAAAGGAAGGACGTGGGAAGTGAGAACAGCGCAAGGTAAGAAGGTGTAAATGCTAGAAAATTAAACGCGCCGATTAAATTAGAAGGCTTATAGTGCTGATGCACTCATCACAATTGCATGCACTCATTTCTACTGAACGATAAGAGTACAATTATTCCTAAATTGCACTTGGAATCATAAGACAGTAGTAAACTCTAAGATTGCTCATTCAAGATGGCGGATTTAGTGACGTGGTATGACCCCATGATAACCATCTTGACTTGTAGAGCAAGCTCAAGGCTATCCATAAAAGCCGGCACGATGGTTTTGAAATAATAAACAACAACAAAAACTCAAGGAGGGTTGTCCTATCAACCTTCCCACCCATATGGTCGTGTAGACATGATTATATTCATCAGACGGGTAGTCGTTAAAAGTAGTCCTTAATTATAAAAAGAAAATTCCAAAAGCTATCTCCGCTAAGGTTATTCTCTCAAATTCACATTGCATTTCACAGATGTTCCTTATCAACCAGTCTTGCATAAGCCCATACTTGGGGAGTGCAACTCCGTCAATATCACGTGGAGTCCACCAACACGTCAGGCGTTGGGTTATCCAGTCACCGACTACAGGGTACAAATTAAAAGGGTTGGTCCTGGAAAAAGATGGATCAACTGCACTTTATTTAACATTTCAAATTCGCCTTCATGTTTATTTACACACCTGGAAAAATATACAAAGTACGACGTGAGGGTCATGGCTAAGAATAAAATTGGTTATGGTCTGCCATCTGAGATGCGGAGAGTTTTAACAGAAGGAGCAGGTAATCAAATAGCCAATAGATAATCATTATTGCAACCTTTTTTTCTAATTATATGGAGAAATTATCACTGTGAAGATTTCATTTCACAGAAACAATAAATATTATTATTGCTATTATTATTATTATTATTATTATTATTATTATTAATAATAAGGAATAAACATCACCGATTCGAAAATTAAAAGTTATGAACTGCATCTCCAGTACAGTAAGAAGTACGCAGTTGTTATTTTTGCTTGGAACAATCTTGGACACAGTGTAGAAGGAAAGGCGTGGGAAGTGAGAACAGCGCAAGGTAAGACGGTGTAAATGCTAGAAAATTAAAAGCGCCGATCTAATTACAAGGCTTATAGTACTGATGCACTCATCACAATTGCATGCACTCATTTCTACTGAACGATAAGAGTACAATTATTCCTAAATTGCACTTGAAATCATAAGACAGTAGTAAACTCTAAGATTGCTCATTCAAGATGGCGGATTTAGTGATGTGGTATGACCCCATGATAACCATCTTGACTTGTAGAGCAAGCTCAAGGTTATTGTTGTTGTTGTTGTTTCCTTTTTTAGGTTGTTTTTTTTTTCAGGATATTCAATCATTCCTACGAAACGAGCAAAGTGTATGGCAAACAATTCAGTACGTTACCATAATCTGACGAAATACAAAATCAATTAGATACCATCGGTCGAATGGATGAGCTTTAAATTATTCATAATATCTGCATTTTTAAAACAATAACACCATTTTCACATAGCCTGATTCACATAGTTCCTCCAAGCAAGCTGTCTTACAAGTAGCTTTTTCACAGGCAAAACGTGGAGGAAGAAGACGGAAATTTACCCGAGGCTTACGGTTGAGGTTTCCGTACGTATTTTTTTTCTCTCTGCTACGGTATCTGGAGTGTGAACAGAAAGTCGTCGTTTTCGACTTTGCTAGCCGAGTTTACATATCCCTCTGCAGCACAATTCTGCAACTAGTGAGATTTTGCGTTTTGAGAGCAAACATTGACAGTTACGCCCTTTTTTCGTTTTACTATATAATAATAGATCTCCCTGGAAAACCAGAAGTAGTGGTCGAGGTTTCAGGATGCAACGTCACTGTGAAGTGGACTACTCCACCATGGAAAAGTTGCCCAATACTCTTCTACACGATCGAGTTTACAGGAGAACAAACTCTTCAAGACAACAAAAAGTGGGCCACCATAAATGTTACTGATCCCACTGTCAAGAAACAAGAGCTTATGTTAAACTGTACCACAACCTATGTGTTTCGAGTTAAGGCCTGGAATGATCTAGGAGGTGGCTCGCTTTCTACTAAACAATCGGCAACAACAGGAGGAAGAAGCACGCAGGCGGATGATGGTGGTGAAGGTGATGCAAGTATGATAAAAAAAGTCGATGTTAATCAAAAAACAAGTGAAATAGAGTATTACATAACTATAACATAGAACTGGATTGCTTAAGAGTGCTCACATGATAAATTTGTTTTAATGGCAGGCTCTTTTCTGGACAGTAACACCTTGTTAATAATAGCTCTAATTGTGGCCTGTGCAGCTGTGCTCCTTCTTCTCCAATTCATTGGCTTAAGGTTCTACAGAAAGAGGTCAACAAATCAACCCAAAAGGTATATTAAGAGTAATGTGCAAAACTTTGTAACTAGCTTATTTATTTATTTATTTATTTATTTATTTAAGGATTCGTACAAAGTACAGGTGCTTAACAATAGGACGTAGGTCCCCTACTTGGTTAAAACACCCACACCCAGCCCCCTAAAAAATATCCCGAAAAAAACCCTTCCCTGAACCGACTAAACTACTAATCAAATAAATCTAAATAACACAAATACAATCTGAAATATACTAATCAACTTAACAAGTACAGACAGAGAAAATATTAACACGGCGACACTTAGGACAAATTAATTTAAAAGAACGAAAATTGTCACCATCAAAAACATTTAAAAGTCTAGTAAAATAAAATGACTTAAGTTTACTTTTAAAAGAGCTAATAGTGTCGGAATCTTTAATATTTTTAGGTAAACTGTTCCATATCAAAGTTATTCTGTTAAAGTAAAAGTCTCGGAAGGAAGACGTACGACAAGCGTTTGTCTTTAAATGCAGCCCTGAAGAAGCACGGCGCGTGTTGCCCTTTAGAAAAGAAAAATAATAACTAAATTCACGAGTGAAGTCTATATGCCCATGAAGGCACTTAAAAAAGAAGACTAAGTCAAGATATTCTAACCAGTAATTAAGCGGTAATAACTTTAGCTTGATTAGACGAACCTTATAACATAGGTTACTATTCCTTAATATAAAACGAGTAGCTCTCCTTTGTATGTTTTCTACAAGTAATAAATTGCTGATAATTGACTGAGGGGCCCATAACTGAGAGCAAAAACAAAAATGAGAGCGCACTAATGAGCAGTAAAGACGCAAAAGCGCTGTACTACCAACAATACCTGCGCAGTTTCTTTTGTTTATTTATAAGCGTAGCTAAAGGATATTCAAGTCTTTGGCGTTCCCTTTCACTCTGAAAGGATACAGCGCTGCTTTTAGCGTGAAAATATAGTTCAGTAATGCAGCACTATAAACTTAGAACTTTCCGCTATATTAAACTTAATTGGTTTGATTGCTTTAGGACCAGTAACGATATTCAAGTGCTAGAACATTGCGAAATCCATCCAATCAGAACTGAATTTGTCTCAGACCTTGGCGAAGGAGCATTTGGAAGGGTTCACAAAGCGAAACTGAAGGACGGCTTGGATTTCTTTACAAACACCGACGATTCTGTTAATGGGAACGGACAGCAGAAGATAGTAGCCGTGAAGGAACTTCATGGTAAGTGCGCACTGATGAATATACTTTAGAGTTTAATCTACTACCATTTTTCATTGTCCACATCTGGACTGGTAGAAAAACGTGGCTTTTTCCACAGGAACTTCAAATTCCACCGTTTTAGTCCAAACATTTTTCCTTATGAGATCAGCCAGTCACCAATAGTGGTTAAACATTATTTACTTCTCACACGTTAGTGGTGGCGGTGCATGCCGCAACAAAGCACCCGTGCGTGCTGATTTAAATTTTTTTCATACACATAGGATTCAATCAGTGCTAGTCAAACTCTACGACTATACCTTAAAAGGAATTTTGGGGAAATCCTTGGTATGTCTAGTGCTTGGTCGCGTTAGTTGTCAAGGAGATGTGGTGATTGTGATTGATTCTCTTGTATTTCTCCGACAATTATGAAAAAGTTTCAAATCAAAGATGGCGGTTTTCTAAAATGCGGCCAGAGAATCACTTTTTATCAAACCAAATCTGTTTTAGTTCTAGCCTCGGTTAAATCTATCAGTTGGCAGAGTTTCAGGCAAAAGTATTTTGACGAGAATTTGCGGGTTGGTGGTTCTAGAGAGACAGCCCCTTAAATGTATCGTCTTCTCTTTTGTTTGTTTGATGGCCATTTTGAGATCTTCTCAGAATAAAGTTTTTGAAAGGCAAAACATTGAAATTGATAACGAGCATGATTACAGTCCATTTTCTTTCTTTCCATAGAAAACGCCACAGAAGAGCAGAAAAAAGAATTTCTGGATGAGATAGAACTCATGACGAAAGTGGGAAAACATCAGAATGTTTTAAGTTTCCTTGGCTGCTGGACCACGACTAAACCGCTTCTTTTGATCATTGAGTACGTTGCTCATGGCGACTTGCTTCACTGGCTAAGACGCAAGAGAAGTCAGGTATCGTTGTCAATATTAGCAAAACTAGTTATAGCTATAGAAATACGGTATTGCTTAAGGTCCCTTAAAGGTCTACTAAGATCAAATTCATACACCTGTCAAAATACTATTTCTTTTTTTAAATATCTATTTTCTTTCTCGAGATATTCAAATTTTTAAAATATGCAAACTAGCCAAATAATGACGTCATACACTCAACCAAATTTTGATCAGATATGAAGAAAAAGGTAAAAAACTATCTCAACCAATTTGAATGAGAAATGTTTGATTCCCTGTAGCAATACTCTACTAGTTCTGTTCCACAATTTGAGCTTAACCTCCCCCCCCCCCCCCCCCACGATGCTTAAAGCTTTTCTGGCCAATTTTGCCCTTCCATTTTGATATTTGCTTATGCTGCCCCATAAGCACGATCTAACACACATTGAGATGGGTTTGGTAGACGTCTTGGTTTCTTTTTTCCCAGCTGGAAATTAAAAAAAAGAAACGGAAACTGGAAAAAAGTGAGTTGTCATGGTAAAAAAAAAAAATTATTGCAAGTGCAAGTGTGTCAACTATCAGTCTGCAAAGTTTCATTAGTCGCTGCAGCAAATTGCACAAATGAGTTGAGTGAATGACGTCATCGATGCCCTAATTTGTATATTTTGCACATTTTTGAAGCGTTAATATCTTCGGAACTAGAGGGAGAACAGAGGAGGAGGGTCTTTTCACGAAGTCACGATAGTACATTTTTGATTTCACCAATCACGAAATTCAGCTACGAACTCAACTTTAGACATTCACATTTAATTCTTATCTATTCACGATTCACAGCCAAGGATTTCTGCATTTCACGCCTCACGGAATACACTTCAATCACGATTCACGGAACTGTTTTTTATCAAATCACGATTCACAGAGCTCCAAAAAACTGCATCACGGCGTCACGAAAATAGCGTTCTTTAAAGGTATTATAATCTTTTGGGTAGGGAATGCAAGATAAATTTAAAAAATGTCGCCAAATTAAATTGAAATGAACACGAATTTTGAGAAAAATGGTTCACTTCTTATCATCTTTTAAATAGCAGTGCACAAGAAAGGTTTTTAATCTAGTCGTTAAACATATGATAGTTATATATTTTGATCATTGTTGCTGAGCTTGGCAGGATTGTTGTTAGTTGAATATATTAAAAGAGCTTGGCATGTTTGAATTAAATTTTGCATAGATCAACAAGCCGACTAGTTCCATTGATTATTGCAACGCGGGTTCCAGTCATCAGCATCTGTATGCTGATAAAAGGACGCAAAACACAACTGCTGACCAGGTATATGGAAGTAGCCTTTAGTTGCCTCTGGCTCGGATATGGGGGTGGGGGAGGTAGGCAACCTCATCAAGCGTTATGACGTTAATAAATTGATTGTACTGTATTGCATTATTAGATATCGTAAGATACCCTAACAATGAACTAATTTAAGACATGCCCTGTTTATAAACTGAATGAATGGCTGAGGCAGATATAGCAGATCCAATTCATTGGTAATCGGCATTACGTATACGTTCTAATCTGTCTTGGTAGAATTGGTATCTCCACCGATACTTTTCCGCACTTGGATACGCTGGGATACGCTAGAAAGCGGATACGATAGTTTGCACTTCATTAATGAGACTATGTATGTTTGTTCTATTTAAAATAGATTTCAATTTAGATTGGCTTGAGATCCGGGTGTAATCTCTCCGTATTCACCCCTTCCCTCCATCCCTCAATCCCCATTCCCGGGAAAATCACAGCGGGACATATATCGCGCCTGTTGAATGATTGCGTTTATACAACTATATGCATATGCAGCATGTTGAACATTACGCCACCGTGCCTTTTTATTTGCTTTATAGAATGAAGTAACAAATGGGAGGAGTAAAGAGGATTTAGAACATCGCGCTGGGTCTTGCTTTACACATAATGGGACAGAGCAAACAGGTTGTGTTGGCAATAATGAATGCCTTGTACCATTGGTGGTATTTGCGGCTTCCAAAAACGAAGAATCCGCTCAACCTGTTAACAGAGATAGTGAATGCAGTGAAAATTGTGAGTCCTTTTATCAAGGTGACTTAATGTCATTTGCCTGGCAGATAGCACGAGGCATGGTAAGAAAAAAAAATTATGCATGGTGTTCATGTAATTTACTCTTTCACTTATTCTCCAAGCAAAAGTCTTCATCTTCTTAATTCATTTTCAGAGCTATCTTGCTGAGAAGGGACTTGTTCATAGAGACCTAGCAGCACGTAATGTTCTCATTGGACACAGTAAACTGCTCAAGATTGCTGACTTTGGTTTGATGCGACAGATTTATCACGAGGTCTACGAGGTAAATAAGCAGAAGAAACTGCCACTCAAGTGGATGGCACCTGAGTCGATTTATGAACAAATCTTCACGTCCAAAAGTGATGTGTACGTAGCATTTTTTTCTTTTTAAA
Source organism: Meandrina meandrites (assembly GCA_963693305.1). Lineage (NCBI taxonomy): Eukaryota > Metazoa > Cnidaria > Anthozoa > Scleractinia > Meandrinidae > Meandrina > Meandrina meandrites. The sequence continues at coordinate 12,494,650 of OY855910.1, forward strand.
ACAACTTAAATTATAAGTGTTTATGAAGGTTACCTTTAACAAAACAATTTTAATATTTAATAGCATCAGAAATGGAATATCTTTCACAAACTCGCAAAAACCTTTGTTGTCTTAGTAGACTTTTAATTTTACAACTTTACAAGCGTATTTAAAAAGCAAAATAGAAATTTTTTTTGGGCATTATAGACTTCTTTTATTATACCTATAGCAATCGTTAGATTAAGCCCATCAGTAGTATCTGTTTCGAAATTCATTGTAGCCATTCCTGTTTGTGGTCATTGGTACTCGTCTCCGGCTGATATTTTATGTCTTATGATGTTTAGTTTTCAATCCGTTGTTACATTCATTAGATGATGTTTATGTTCATCAGTTCTACATGCATGTATAAATATTTGTTTGGTTTATTAGAATCGATTGAAATAGCAAAAGAAGGTAAAACATAATTCTATTGAGAAACTGTGAGCTCCGTTTGAAGCCCGGGAACAATATACTATTTGCAAGCGTCGTTTGCGTAACCTGTCGTTATTTAATCTTCGTTTTTCAGTTGGTCATACGGAGTAGTCATGTGGGAAATTGCAACCGTTGGTAATTATTTATTGAATTGTTTTTGGACAGGTTTAACTCATGTAGACACGTGGTTCATATTGTTTCCTATTTACAGTAACTGTAGAACCGTCGTACTTTTTTCATTGTGTTTCCTGATGATTTCCGAGGATAATCACTCAACGGCGATTAGCCATGCCTTGCCCCGTCTCTATTCCACCTTGAGTAAGATTGCGGGGATTTTTCCTCTCCTCTGTTTCTCCAACACTACTTGGGCTATAATTTTCAGATGGTGATGAATGACTTTTAAATTCCAACGCAGTATAGTGTCACTGATACAATAACATAATGAACGGGGGGAGGGGGGGGGGGGGGGTGCTATTCATCACAATGGAGCGGACTATTGGCTAATCAAGCCCGCAAAGAGTGGAAGTAACAATTCTATGAGCAATTTATTACAAGCGATCTAACTGACAAATTATATAATACTATTGTGTCTTTTAGATGACATGGAAAATATTATGACAAATATCCATGAAAACTGTTCATTTGCCAATTAACTCGTTTATCCTCGTCTTCAAGCCCACATTTTTGTCATTCTAGTTTCCTTTTTTTGTTTTGTTTTGGTCATTTGGTTTAAAATCAGTTTTTTTTTCTAACCATGAATATATTTGACTAGGTATGATTTATCTTTCAGGGGGCTCACCGTATCCACTGTTAAACAACACAGAGCTCGTGACGCTTCTGAAGACTGGTTACAGAATGGAAAAACCCGACTTTTGCTCAGAAATTTTGTAAGTTGCTAAACAAATGAATTTCAAAGTTCATATCAGCGGGAAATGTTAATATTTCTGAGACACAATGTAGACTTCATGTTTCTACAACCCATAACAGTTTTAAATGTATGGGCGTTTAAGTGTTAAAACTGTTGGGCGGTTAACGTCCAAGTGACAGACATTTCAATGGATTCCTTTTGGTCTTTTTAATGTTTGTCGAACCTAATACAAAACTTGTTCGTTCCTCGAGCATAACCTCCAGTTCAATAAAATTCCATTTTCATCACGATAGACTTACACTGTTTCGATTTCTAATTTCTAGAGGGACTTAGTGCGCTGTTTTATACTACTCTAATATTTTACCTTGGTTAACCTTTCAAATCTCTCTTTTTCCATTGTTTGTTAGTTATTCCATGATGAGAGAATGTTGGAAAGAGGACCCGGCTGAACGGCCAAGCTTTCAAGAGCTGTTTGGAAGACTAGAGCAAATGATGCTTCAGGAAGTTGATTATTTTGATTTCAACAATGTGGACGAATCTAAAGATTACTACCAGATGCAGAAAATCGAGAAAATGCGTAAACCGTGTCACGAGCAGGCACTTGATCATGATCTGGCGGCTTGAAGGCTTATTTGTCGATTTCAAAACGGCTTTTGAGCAAACGAGCTCTAGACTTTCCCGTAGAAGTTAAAATTAAAGGCGCGTTGATTCCCTCTTTAGACTAAATAAATTTCTCATTATTGTTTTTTTTCTAAACAGTTGCTGGTCAGATCAGTTAATAAGTGAAAGCTCAAAAAATAATCACCAATTATATTTAGCATTGTCCTTGTTGTAAACGTTGGAAGTTCCATCAATTTTCTTTTTACGACTATTTTTCATTAAGGGGTATAGCATTTTGTTTGTGTGGGATTTCCTTTGTCCGTTACTGTTAAACAATTAATGTATCCATTAAATTTGGATTAAAAGCGTCTTCCCGTGCATCCCCTGCTACGTATTCTTTTGCTCCAAAGCCGCGCTATTGTGTTCTGATCATATATTTGGAGGGAAGTACAGAGGCATAGATTTGCTTGATAATCCAGATTAATTTTAAAATGGCGTCCAATGAAACAACTAGATGTGTAATATAGATTTGTAATATTTCTTTTATTTGTGACCACAATACACCTTTGTTGCCTCCAAAATTAAAAGGAAATATTGTAAAGAATACCTTCAAATTCGTTTTATTTACTGGCCAGTAAATGCTTGCAGAAGGAGAACAATGCCTTTGATATCTATTGGCCAGGAATAAGTGGAGAGCGCTTGTATTTCTCTTTTGTCGTGCGTTATACGCAAAACAGCACTTTATTTAGGTAAAATTAAAGCCAGGGAGCTATGAATTCCGATTTACACAGAGGTTCCAACAACTTACGTTGCATCAATCATCTTGATTCTCTGTTAAAAGATATATAGACTTCAAAACATGCGCTCACACAGACCGCTTGATATAATTTGACAAACGAATGTGTCAATAGCTTTGTAGAAGCTACAGAAACTGTTCCCTCTAGTCTAGCGAATTGAAAGTGGGAGAAAGAACACTCGTGGAAGGAAGCGACATAATTATTACACGTTGTAGGTCAAACAGCTTGGCTTGGTGACAATATTAAGTTCTTTTAATTTAAAAAGAAGACCAATTACTTTTCTAGCATCCCATGCAGTAGTTTTAAAGGGAGATCGAATTGCACTCCAACCCGATCTCCCATAAAGACGACTGCGAGGGAGGCTATGCCCTTTCAGGCTTTTCTCAATTGAAAACCGGTCCTTGTTATAGAGCACATAGAGCTCTTTATAAACTCATGTAAACAAGACTGTTGGAAGACTCTCTCATCATTGTGCCTTCTTCGCGTATACTCTTGAACAATTTTAACAATTACAAAAAGTTGCATGTGGCAGCAAGCCAGGGTTCTAGTTTCTTAATATTCCTTTCCCGAGTTCGTGTTAGTAGGAAGAAAATGTTTTCTTACCTTCCGACAAGAGATAGATTTCGTCCGATATAATATATTTCAATGTACTTTAACACCGACACAGACGCGACACAGACTAGCGGCACATCTCATCTAATCATCTATCGGCGGGAGGGCTGCCAATTTGCGTAACACCCATCACTTCTCGCGTCGGGCGCCAACAATATGCGCTTAAATTCAATCTCTTGCGATCAGAACAAGTAGTTAAAACGCAAGTTTGATACTAGCCCTTAACATTGCAAGCAAATAGAGAACAGGAAGCACAAACATGAACGGCGTTTGACTCTAGAATCCATTACGTCCATTTTAGTCTACGAGAAGGCAGGTTTTCGAGATAAAATAACCCCATTTCATTACCTTCTACAATGATGAAAAACGGGAGCTTTTGTGGTTAACAATCTCCAGTAGTATGACCTCGATTTGAAGGTAATGCTGCCATTTGAGTACAACCACTATAGATATTGGTGGTTTTCACTGTCACGCAATAAAAAAATAAAATCGAAACCATTCAACGACAGAAGCTATGAATTTCAGATATTATAGAAGATAAATAGATAAACAATTTGTCCAAATCTCAGGTCTGTGCGGTGAACCGTTTGCGAGTTATTTGCCGAAACTGTCCACGTAAATTTATAAAGCTCAGTATGGAGACGCGATATTTGTGTCCTTCCGAGGGGCAAAAACATGGCCGCCGTGATGTCAGAGAAACCATCTGGAACTTAATTTTGCTATTAATAGCGACTACTTTTGGCTCATGATCTATTATACTTTAACATAAACAGTACTTAGTACATTGGGAATGTTCAATCTGCCAAAATGGAAAGGAAAGGCCATTTTTGAATCAAAACAACTTTGTCACGGCACTCGGCTTGATATCACATACGGCGGAGAACTCGAATATTCAAAATGCTCTGTTTTTAAAACGAGGGGCACAACCAAGCTGGAAATTTGCAAAAACATATATTTTTAGTTTATCTTACACCTAGGGACATCGAAAGTTTAGCAGGCCTATTGAATTTTGATTTCAGAATTTTATGACGTAACATGAAAACCAAGAATAGTAGAACATCTCTAACACTAAAGACCAGCAGGTTAACGAAATAGCGGTGTTCTTCAGTAGATATCAGTTAGAAGGAGTAGTATGTTTACCAACGATAGTTGAACAATGAATATTCGTCTTTAAGAAGCCATTCAGATGTGAAAAAAAGATAAAAGAATTTCGTAACAAACAAACAAACAAACAAACACCGCAATGAAATGAAAACTGATTAAAAAGTAGAAAGAAAGATAAAAGAGAAAGAAATACCTTAAAGTCCAGGAAACTAGAAAATTATTTACCTCGCATTAGAAGTTTACAATTCCTTGAAGCGTTCAACATTAAAGATCCTTGAATTCATCTCACGCAAAATAGTCGTGGTCTCAAAGACACCTTCCATTGTTTCTGTCGCCTCTTGTTCTCTGTCAAGTCAAAGAGCAGAGATGCAGGTTTCCTGGGAAGGAATATCTATGCTGTGAGTAAACCTTAAATCTCTATTTGAGTATTAATAATCAAATTTAGTACCGAAAAAAAGGGCGAGGCTCTTTATAATATAGTCTCCTTATCACATTACCAAGAATTAAACAAAAAGTGCGGTTTTATATAAATATAAAATAGATCAGAACGGGGCTTAATAGCAATCGACCACATACTGATATCTATGTAGAAAGAAATACCTCCATCATCCTACAATTTGATGTATGTATGTGACTCCCTTTCCCCCTAGGAACACGGTCAGCTGGTGCACATGCGCATGAGATACCATTTCATAGCTAATTTGCATATCACACTTCATCACAAGACGCGCGAGCGAAGAACGGAAACTGAAAAGCGCATCAACAAACCTTGTCGAATCGAAGTATTTGCGAATCAAAGTGGTGGTTATATACATGTTACATTATTAGAACACTGATTTTATTGAAACCATGGACAATTTACCGATGGACTTGTACAGGGAAAGGCTAGTGTCAACGAATGCCTCTGAAGTCGAAGAAATATCAGTAGAGGTGAGAAACACAAGTGATCCGGTCATTTCTGCTTTCGATCGGATATTTTGCTTTTATAATTTCCTTTTACAACTTTCACTCTTTCTGTGAGTTGGCATGTTGTTTGTGCGAATCTCAGGATCTTTTTTCTAGCGCCGTACGATGCATCAAAGTATGTATCGTTACGTTGGCATAATTGTTTCTATTTCGCCGCGCCGCGTTTGTATTTGCTCGTGTAGTTGAAATCATTCAAATTAAAATGCAGGCATTGAAACTTAACTCAGTTGTAATCTGAAATTGAACAGGCAGGTCATCATTCCTAATGATATTGAAGAATTAAAGTAGAGCTTATAACATTATTTTTTTGTTGTTGTTGTATTCGTTTGAGCTCCAAATCGAGCAGCCTGATGACGCCAAGTTCGAATCGTTTACAAACTGCACGGACCTTTTGCCAGGTCGAGAAACGCGATTTTGCAAACATGTATAATGGTGATTTGCTGTCCAATGTTTTTGGTTAATTTCTTTCATTATTTTGGTCAACGCAGGCGATTCTTTCTGCCCGGCGCTTTCACGCTTCCCACCTCTTCTTTTCATGTTCTTTTGGAGACACGATACATACTGTATTTAACCAAATATGGTAAAGTAATAGCATAGGATGACCAAAAGGACACTCAGAAACAGGTTTTCAGTAAAGGATGGAAAATCGAGTAAGACACTGGGAAGATTGAAGCGGATTTTGAGATGTACTCGAACCGTATTTTTGATTTCGGGTTGAGGTGGACTTTTCTCAAAGTGAGAAAACTAGGGTCCAGGTCAGCGCGGCAACAAAGCTGACCATGTCCCTTTAAGGTCGCGCAGGACCATTGCTCATTAATAAATTAAATAGCAAAATTTCTTGAAGGGGTGTTATCTTGCAAAGCTGTAATTATCTGAATTTTGAACATCGATTTCTCTGAAATTTGTCAAAGAGTTTAGGTAATGATGGAATTGCATGATGATTGTAGTTTTACTGGCAGATCACCGCTAAGTGTGATGTAACACGCTCTTAAAGTTAAATTGCAGATAATGCGATTTTGTGTCCAAGTTTTCAGCTAGAATAGCGCACAGAATTAAATGATTATATAACGTAGTGATAAATCATTACCTCTTTTGTGTTCTGGCAAGAATGAAATTCTCGAATTAAAAAATTGATAGAAGTTATCGGCTTTTAAAAGAGTAAAAATGCGAAATCTAAACTTTGAAACGTGCTATCTTCTTTTTTGAAAAGCAAATTTTAACATTCCCTTTTGTCAGAACACAATAGAGTATGCCAAGATTATGTTCCTCGCGAATCAAGTCCTAAAATTCTATATCATTGGAGAAAACTTGGACACAAAATTCCAGGTTTTAAGGCTCCAGAAGACCCTCCGAGTCGCTGTTTACAACCGTGAATGTACGCAATTCAAAGCCGTGAATCTAATTATGATAATTCGCATTATTCGCTACGTTCCAGCGCACGGGATTCAAAGTTGAAAACAATAACGTGTAATTACTAATACAAAAAACTTTACAAAATATGTGTTCATGAATGTTTCGTCTGTTGTCGTCCTCAGTCGTTGCAGTTCCTGTATACTCTTTAAATAAATACACACATAATGAGAGCAAGGGTCTTGCGCGACCTTAAAGAAGTTAAATGATAAATCATTATTTTTAACCACACACTCCCTTCGTAAAGATCTCAAGAGATTATTCAGAATTTCTGAATGTTTTTTTTTATATTTATTTATTGTTTAAGTGGAAACTGACTAATTTTGCAGTTCAAACCTTGTTGTTGTTGTTCTGACACCTTCCCAAAGAACTCAAGTGGCGATTCAGAAATTTCTAATCTCTGAAAAAAAGAAAAGATTCAGAGTTTCTGGGCTTCTAAAGAGCTCATGTGAAGACACATGACTACGCGTGTAAACAGCCTAAAACCATGGACAACTTCGATAACGTTATCCTTGATCGATCAGCGATTAGAAAGATGTTTTTGGCATTAAATTGTTCCATGCATAGTAATTTCGTCACAAGTATCCATGACTAGCCCATATTTAATGTTGCGCTGCCCTTTCAGTTCCGTACCTTCAAGTGCTGAACCTTTAAGGTATCAGTATACCTCAACTGACCACCTCACGTTAATACGTTTTCGTGGCGGGGCTTTAATAACAAACCTCAATAAAGTGTACATTTCCTGAAAGCTTAATAAATGAAGAATATTCGATGACGTTTATTCTTTATTTCGAAAAAGTAAAACTTTTCGAAACAATTCTTATATCAGAGCACTGAAACTGTTAATAAGCACCTTTGGCTGCGGATGGCTTGGATGGAAAAGGTTGCAGCTTGAAAAATTAAGGCTAAACTTTTCAAGTTGTTTCTGGCTTTTAAAAGTGTCGTAAGTGTCGTATTTATAGCTTTTAAAAAAGCTATAAATATTGACAAGAAAAAAAAAGCAAAAAAGCCAAAAAAACAAATAAATTTAATTAAGGCATGTCTTCCTTCAGATGTTCAAAGATATGTTTTTCACGGGTTAAGTTGCCTAGCATTAATTTCAAAACAGTTTAGACCAAAAATCTGCTAAATCCCGTGACGTTGCCACTTTAATAGTCATCCAAACCATAGAAATTTACGGTAAACATCACGCAGGCTACACGAATCTGCACACCGCGTGTAGCGTCTCTTGCGTTACACTTTCGTTACATCCGGTGACGTCATAACTATTGCGCATCAAAGCGTATGCCAGGTAATGCCAGGTCTATGCCTCGTGGTAAATGTTGGCGGTGTTGTAGCCTTTTCGAAAACACTCGCTCTTCACTGTTCTGTTCACGTTGTTTCCCTAGAATCAGGATAGAGGTATGTTATTAGATTGTAATCAAGTTATCGTCGCAATGTAGGCTTTATTTATCATTTGCATGCTATCAAGTCAGCTTGTAGTTTAACGAATAATCAATTCCTATTGTTATATAGCTTTATATGATTTTCAGCAACAGTGATCCATGGTGTATTTAGATCGGATATAGTTTGCAATGTAGAATAGTTATTGTATTTGCCTTTCAGCTTTTATGTATTGGACCAATAAAGATTGTTATTAAACATGGTTCGATGTCCAATTCAGTCGGAAAACCTATCGCCGTTACAACGCGAATATAAAAGGTCATAAAAATATCTCGTCGGAGGCGAAATGTAGTGGATTCTCTCGTCCTCAGGTTATTGTGCTGAAAAGTTCACGGTATACTGAAGTTCCGCTTGTAGTGGTTTCAATAAACTGTATTCTCTATTTTCCAATTGCCCATAATACACTTTGTTTGCCCCCCAAATTTTGCATAAACTATTGTTTTCAAATTCTCTTGGGAGGACTGCAATTCCCAAAACAACAGTTTATGCAAAATTTGGGGGGCAAACAAAGTGCATTATGGGCAATTGGAAAATAGAGAATTCCAATGTTTTCAAGGCGTTTACACTAGAAACATAACTATTGCTACTGAAAACTCAAGCTTGTTTCGCATGCCCTCGAAAATGGATGTATAGCGAAAAACGTTCACCCCGTGAGGTATGCTTTGGCGCTTTTTTGATCTTAAAAGGAACCTCGATTACTCGCTGCTAACTCAGCAGTTGTCGAAGCGGGAAACGACTGCTTGTTCTTTCGCCGTTTTGACTTCTTTCCCAAGAAACCTGGCACATCACTTTCTGTTTCCGTGAAGACATCAACAATGTAACACGTAGAAATATAGAATAAAATACTAAAACCTAGAAACTATTGGAAATCAGATACAAGGGAACCGGGAAATTGAAGAACGATCGCGAGACAGATAATGATTAACATTTTAGTTGTGAAATGCGACGCACGCGTGATGTTTGGCGATGAATTCAATAAGCGATGACAGGATTTTGTCGGCGCGCAGTTGGCGGCCGGTAATTACAATTGCAAATTGGAAATCGTTTTCTACCGATAACTCCAAAACCTAACATGAAATATAGAAAAAGAGAATTCGCATTTTTGAGTGAAATTGAGGTATACTGATACCTTAATTCTACTCACTGGGAAATACAAATAAGACGCCTATTTCACGCAATTGTTTGAGCAGCATGTTGCACATCGCAGGTGAATATTGTCTTATTTTCCTTTTCAGTTTTTTATATCCTTTGGTTTAAGCAAAATGTTGACCAAACGGTTGTTATAACAGAGCATTGCTCTTTGAGCAAGAAGTCAAAAAGTCTAAGCTTTCAACTAAAAGAAAACAAAACGTATAATTATGCAATGTATTTTACTCGACGCCTCTTCAACATTTATAGTATTAAGTCAAGGTGGTCGGCAAATTTTCTGAACCATGCCTTTTAAGCGTATAATTTAATTTGTGTGGGGATAAGAAAACAAGTAATTAATTCAGAAACTTTTATTTTAATCTAGAATACATTTGCATTTTAGCTTTACCAGGTGTCATTGATTAATGCGCTCGGGCAGTATGGAATTCTCTTCATTTCTGATCACTTCCATGTGGGGCTTTCTTTTTATTAT